>CM062291.1:217787084-218408517 GCA_031216915.1 Pictodentalium vernedei | reverse complement strand
TGAGTACTTGATTTATGCAAAAAAAAAATTTCCCGCAGCCCCGTGGGAACCGCAGGAGCAAAAAATAGAAAACATTTAAAACGCCTATATCTCCAAAACTGCATGGCACCGAGAATTTTTATTTGGTGTGCAGCTTCCTTAGGACCAACAGAAAGGATTGGTAAAAAAAAATTGCCATCGGTTTTATCATAGGGCACAGTTTCGGGACTTTGAAAAAGTGCTGAGTCAGCACTTTTTAACACTGTAGGCAATGGGAAAAAACATTAAAAAATCTTCTTCTCCAGATCCAGCAGGCAGAATCTTTTGATATTTGGTATGCAACATTGTAGGGTGGATCTGATTCAAGTTTGTTCAAATCGGCCCCCTGGGTTCATATTTGGGCTCAGTATAGGAGCCCTATTTTGAACTTAGTGCATTTCAGACAAATTTCTTAAAAAATCTTCTTCTCCAGATCCAGCAGGCAGAATCTTTTGATATTTGGCATGCAACATTGTGGGGTGGATCTGATTCAAGTTTGTTCAAATCGGCCCCCTGGGTTTATATTTGGGCTCAGTATAGGAGCCCAAATTTGAACTTACTGCATTTCAGGCAAATTTCTTTGAAAATCTTCTTCTCCACATCCAGCAGGCAGAATCTTTTGATATTTGGTATGCAACATTGTGGGGTGGATCTGATTCAAGTTTGTTCAAATCGGCCCCTTGGGTGTATATTTGGGCTCAATATAGGAGCCCAAATTTGAACTTAGTGCATTTCAGGCAAATTTCTTTGAAAATCTTCTTCTCAAGATCCAGCAGGCAGAATCTTTTGATATTGGGTATTCAACATTGTGGGGTGGATCTGATTCAAGTTTGTTCAAATCGGCTCCCTGGGTTTATATTTGGGCTCAGTATAGGAGCCCAAATTTGAACTTAGTGCTTTTCAGGCAAATTTCTTAAAAAATCTTCTTCTCCAGATCCAGCAGGCAGAATCTTTTGATATTTGGTATGCAACATTGTGGGGGTGGATCTGATTCTATTTTGTTCAAATCGGCTCCCTAGATTCATATTTGGGCTCACTATAGAAGCTCGAATTCGAACTTAGTGCATTTCAGGCAAATTTCTTCAAAAATCTTCTTCTCCAGATCCTGCTGGCAGAATCTTTTGATATTTGGTATGCAACATTGTGGGTGGATCTGATTCCAATTTGTTCAAATCGGCCACCCGGATTCATATTTGGGCTCACTATAGAAGCCCAAATTCAAACTTAGTGCATTTCAGGCAAATTTCTTCAAAAATCTTCTCCAGATCCAGCAGGCAGAATCTTGTGATATTTGGTATGCAACATTGTGGGGTGGATCTGATTCAAGTTTGTTCAAATCGGCCCCCTGGGTTTATATTTGGGCTCAGTATAGGAGCCCAAATTTGAACTTATTGCATTTCAGGCAAATTTCTTTGAAAATCTTCTTCTCAAGATCCAGCAGGCAGAATCTTGTGATATTTGGTATGCAGCATCCTTAGGGGGGGTGAGATGCAAGTTTGTTCAAGCCATGTCCCTAGGTCCAAATTTGGGCTCGCTGTGGGAGCTTGAATTGTAACTTTGTTCGAAAATGAGGAATTTTCTTAAAAAATCTTCTTCAGATCCAGCAGTCGGAATGGTTTGATATGTGGTGAGTAGCATCCTTGGGGGGGGAGGGGGGGATTCAAGTGTGTTAAAGCCAAGTCCATGGGTCTATATTTGGGCTCCCTGTGGGAGCCCAAATTATAACGTAGTCAATATGAGGAATTTTTTCTTTAAAAATCTTCTTCTTCAGATTCAGCAGTTGGAATGTTTTGATATTTGGCATGGAGCAACCTTAGGGGGCTGAGATTCAAGTTTGTTCAAGCCAAGTCCCTTGGTTCATATTTGGGCTCACTATGGGAGCCTGAATGACAACTAAGTTCAAAATGAGGAATTTTCTTTAAAAATCTTCAGATCCAGCAGATGAATGCTTTTGATATTTTTTTATGCAGCATCCTTAGGGAGGGTAAGATTCAAGTTTGTTCAAGCCATGTCCCTAGGTCCATATTTGGGCTGATTGTGGGAGCTCGAATTGTAACTTGGTTCAAAATGAGGAATTTTCTTTAAAAATCATCTTCTTCAGATCCAGCAGTCAGAATGTTTTGATAATTGGTGTGCAGAATCCTTAGGGGTGTGAGATTCAGGTTTATTAAAGCCAAGTCCCTGGGTTCATATATGGGCTCCCTGTGGGAGCCCGAATTATGACTTAGTTCAATATGAGGAATATTCTTTAAAAATCTTTTTTTTAGATCCACTGGTCAGAATATTTGGATATTTGGTTTCAGCTTTTATTAGGAGGAGCAGATGCAACTTGTGGAAATCAATTCTCTGGGTTGATATTTAGGCTACCATGTCAGGTGGGCGCCCTCAGGCCCCCTGGGGCCTCTTGTTTTAAGTTTGCTCTTGTACAATCAAGTTGAAGCACATGTGCCAGTACTCGTTATTTGCCGAACGGATGAATGTTTATCTTCGTTTACAATCGGGAACAGAAATGAACTGTTACATGATATCCCCGGAGGATAACCACGGAAAAAAAGCGATAAACGCGTTTATCTTCGTTTACAACCGGGAACAGAATCGAACTGTCAAACGATACTCCTGGAGAATAACTGCGAAAAAAACAAAAAACGCATTTATTGAAAGTTTACAACCGCGTTTCGATTCCTGATTATACCGCATTTGTTCCTACAACTACTTCCGTCTCGTAGTGTAGCTTGATGCCCTTGGCACAAGGTACAGACTAGGACCAGCCTGACTCTTGGGATTGGGGGAGGGGGGGGGGGGGATTAGGCCTACGTCCAAAAGTTTAAATAGGTCTACCGACAACATTTTCCTTGCCCCCCACCCCCCTCCACTGATTTGCGATGCATCTGGACCAAAACATAACAGACTCCGCGATGCTTCTTTATCATTGTTAGTGATAACGTACGGCATAACCATTAAATGACTTGGGGGAGGGGGTTGCTCAAGGGGGCAGTTCTCAAGAAATTAAGTTCTGACCTCGGAGGCTCGGCCGTATTTCCACCGGGTGGTGGGGGTGAAATGTGACGTTTCAAGAAAACTTTTTACCCGAGGGTGTCAAATGTCGACGTATCTCCGATATTACGGTCTCGTCCCTTAGATCATTTTTCTGAGCCACCTTAAATAGGGCCTATTGATTTTACTTGACATTTTATTTTTAGACAAAGAGTTATTATTATTATTATTTAGGATCTAGACATGACAGTGTTCATTCACACAAAGGGTCTACCATAAAATGGCGAAAGAAAGACAGTGGGGAAAATAGGGACACTCACAGTTCGCCGAGGGAACGGCACCATGGTACCTCCTCATTCTCGACTCACCTGTCTTTTGTTTCTGTTTCTGCCTTGTAATGGCCACCGTCTACAGATTGTTGGGATTTAAACAGAAAAAAAAAATCTCCACGATGCACTTTCCCCCTCGCACCACCTGAATCACATGTCAAAACTGCAGCTGAGATACGAGTTCAAATATTGAGTCAGGTTGATTTAATAAATTAAATTTTCGGTGGGTAAACTTACCAACTGCATAAATAATATTTAGGTAGGCTAAACTGGGTAAGACAAAGAGAAAGAGTACACAGTTTTCGTACCAGGGAAAGAAAACATCGACTCGGGATTAGCACTTTATTTGAAGCATTTTTAATTTATTTCTTTTTTCTTCATATGACAAAATATCGAGAGAAAATAACCACGTGTGTATTATTTTGTGAATTGAGAGTTGACATAAGCACATACTCGAAGCGTCACGGTTGAACACCGGGTCACAACAATACCCATGTATAAATCCTTTGTTTTCTGAAATCTAATTAACTACTGTTTTCACGGGACAAAGATTTGATCTTCATAATCCTTTTCATGCCATGCCACGGTGTCCAAAAATCAACACCGTGTGACACCGGCTGAAAAATTCGATTGTCACTCGTCACGGGGGCGGGTGATTGAGATGTAATACACTTGGCATGTACTGTACATTAACTGTGAGGGCCACATTAACCCAGGCCTCAGTTCTTTAATACAGTCTACACCTCATATTATTCTTATTGAAAACTTAGCATGTAGGGAACAGAAATTAACATATTCTCAATTATCACATTTCTTGACGTATTTCATAATCCTTTCATAAACATTGAACATTATCCTTTTCATCAAACACTACACACAGTCAAGTTAAGCTACAGTGTCATTGATACTTTCATTTGATATGAGCTCAGTCCAACACAGTATAATATATAATGATTAAATATCTATATTTGAGGCCAAATAGGTCTGTAAATGAGGACAATTTGGTGATAGGGTAATTTCTCAATATATCTGAATATATTACAAGATTTTTTATTTATTTTGTTCAGCAAACAAGAGTTTACTCTAAGCTGTATTCAAATAACAAATAAAATTTGTACTAAACATGGTAAATGGGTTGTGTTTTGAAGTTAAATGTCTATTCATTTAAGAGTGTTGTTCAATTAAGATATATCCATTTAAAGGGGTTCTTCTGTAGTATATTTGTTTCAATTATTTTTATATTCACAAATTAATATGTTAAATTTAATTTATAAGTACAGAATGGTTGCAGTGGACTTGTTGTAATCCACGAGTGGGCAGTGATGTCCACGCATGCGTTTACCATACCAGGTAATAAAAATCATCAGCAGCAAACATTTGAATTAAAGAAGCACTGGGTTGTACCTGGTGCTTTTTAAAAAAAAAAATTGATGATTATTCCTGTTATTAATGTTTGGAATCTAATATTATTACGTCTATGGAAATATTTCCCACCCGTGGAAATGACCAGGCGACGACGACTGTACTGTATATAACTACATATTGTTTTGTTTTTTTTTTACAGTGAAGCTGAATTGTTTAACCATGAAGAAAAGTATGAACCATTTTACTGTTCTTTTGTTGCCCTCTCTGCACATTATATTGGGGCAACTGCTGCAAAAGGTACTGTTTACTTCTAGGCCTCCAGTTGTTAACTGGAAGACTGCTAGATAATTTTATGTAGCCACAGAGCTGGACATTTTTTTCAGAATCTTCTTACCCTGCAAGATAAGTGACTTGAAAATCTTGCTCGTTCTACAATGCAATTGTCTCTCCCTTAAAAAGAACAGCGGTCAATTTTCATTCTCACATTACTAGCCCTCTGGGAAGGTTTTAGTGAATACCATAAATATGAAAATAATTAGTTTAGTTTGAACATTTAAACCTTAAGGGCCTCGACAGGTGTCCTAATTCCCACCAGCCCACTGCCTCTATACGTCCAGTAACTTAACAGTAATTTCTAGTAAAGTCTTGGCTGCCTTAACTGTTCTGAGGTTGTAAAAATCAGAAAGTTAATTTCACAATAAAAAAAAGGAAACTGAACAGGCATTAAGTTTTCAGTCTTCTGGCCGGATGACCAGATGTGATTTTTCACTTGTCCTGCACCAGTGTCACCTCATCACGATGAATGGATAAATGGAAGTTTTCAATCTTGAAGTAGATTATGTTTCTCACCATTGGTTGTGATACAATTTGAAAGTTTTTGACTGTATCCTTCAGCAGACTGTAACAGAACAAATCCACATGAAAATTATGAAACTATCACTTGCTACTACTTGTAGTTGGATAAAAAACAGATATTTAGAATATAAAAACTATATGGTGGCACACACCCCCCATCCTCCCTTTAGTAAAGCCTGATCTGGGGGGTCTAGTACTGAACTATGCAAAACCCTTTATTTAACATGGGGGCTTAGATTGCTAAACTTTTATTGAATAATAATATATTATCAGTTTTTGCCACCAAAACATGTTCTTCCCACAGGTGGTTCATAACCTATGTTTTGGAGGCAAAAGTTGGAAAAATAAAAGTTTTTGTTAGCTTTTCTGTTTGGAAAATGTATGAAGGTTTGAAGGGATTGTGTGTCTATTTGTGAATACTAGATATGTATAGATCCAATTTATAAATGTATTAGACATTAATTAGTCCCCGAAGGGGACTATACGTTTGCACTCTGTCCATCCGTCAATCTGTCAGTCACACTTCAGTTTTCCGGACTTCTTTTGGAAATGCTTCAACCGAATGATTTCATTTTTGGTAACCTACTATAGAACGATGACTTACAGATGAAGTTTGAGTTTCATGCTGATTGCATTATTCTTTTGTGAGTTATGACCCTTGGAAATATGGAAAAGCGCCAAAACGTCAGTTTTCTGGACTTTTTTTTGGAAACGCTTCAACGGAATGATTTCATTTTTAGCTCAACTTTGGCGAAGCGAAATTTGAGCTTTTGTCATGGCCCGTCGTCCGTCTGTCCGTACGTCAACAATTGGATACGGCTCGTATTTATGAACCGATCTATACGAAACTTCATGGGTACCTTTGTTATGACCGTGGGAGGAGAACGAGTGTTTTTGGGTGCGGTCCGAAATTCAAGATGGCTGCCAGCCGCCATTTTGTACCGACGATGCAGACATCTGCTTTTTGTACAGAACTTCCATATGAAAGCTCTGATTTGAATAATTTTTTGTATGAATGTTTAGTACCATGGGATACATCACATATAATACAGGTTTTTTTCTCGTGCTTAAATTATGCAAATTAGACTAACTTTGATGTTTTTTTGTGTTACTTTCAGCACTATAAGTGCAAATGCCAATACGGCTCAGGCTAGAGGCCATATTTATGAACCGATCTTTACGAAACTTCTTGGGTACCTTTGTTATCACCGTGGGACGAGAACGAGTGTTTTTGGGTCCGGTCCGAAATTCAAGATGGCCGATGGCAGCCATTTTGTACAAAATTTGGTGCAGTCAGATTTTTGCACAGAACTTCCATATGAAAGCGCTGATTTGAATAATTTTTTGTATGAATGTTTAGTACCATGGGATACATCACATATAATACAGGTTTTTTTCTCGTGCAGAAATTATGCAAATTAGATGAACTTTGATTTTTTCAGTGCTACTTACACACAGTAGGTACACATGTCAATACGGCTTGGGCTAGAGTCTATATTTATGAACCGATCTTCACGAAACGTCTAGGTTACCTTTGTTATCACCTTGGGATGAGAACGAGTGTTTCTGGGTGTGGTCTAAAATTCAAGATGGCTGCCAGTGGCCATTTTGTACCGAAATTAGGTCTAATCAGTTTTTTGTACACAATTTCTATACGGCTCAGACTAGAGGCCGTATTTATGAACCGATCTTTACAAAACTTCTTGGGTACCTTTGTTATCACTGTGGGATGAGAACGAGTGTTTTGGGGTGTGGTCCGAAATTCAAGATGGCCACCAGCAGCCATTTTGTACCAAAATTAGTGCACTCAGTCTTTTGTACAGAACTTCTGTATGAAAGTTCTGATTTGAATAAATTTTTGTATGAATGTTTAGTAACGTGGAATACATCACATAAAGTACAGGTTTTTTTCTCATGCAGAAATTATGCAAATTAGATGAACTTTGATTTATTCAGTGCTACTTATACACTGTAAATGCACATGTCAATACGCCTCGGGCTAGAGGCTGTATTTATGAACCGATCTTCACAAAACTTCTTGGGTATCTTTGTTATCACCTTGGGACAAGAACGCGTGTTTCTGGGTGCGGTCCAAAATTCAAGATGGCTGCCAGTGGCCATTTTGTACTGAAATTAGGTCCAATCAGTTTTTTGTCACAACTTCTATACAGCTCGTATTTATGAACTGATCTTCACAAAACTTCTTGGGTACCTTTGTTTTCACCTTGGGACATGAACGAGTGTGTTTTGGGGTGCCTTTGTTATCACTGTGCTATGAGAACACATATTTTGGGGGTCAGTCAGACCCACTCTGGGACTCAAAGATTTCTTTTCTAGTTTAGCATCTGACTGTTACCCACTTTTACAATACTTTACCTATACATTTGTTACAGGCTACAGTCAGTATTTATGTACAGACCCGTTGTGTCCTTGGGCAAGACACTTCACCCCCATTGCCCACCAGGGGGCACGGTGACGCTGTGTACTAAGGCGTACTGCACGTCGATGGTGCACCTGTCTTAAACCAATGCTAACCCTGCTTGTGTGGAGTTGGTATGTTGGGGAGCTGACAGTTGCTCGGTGGTTCTCTCCGGGTACTCCGGCTTCCTCCACCCGTAAAGCTGTCACGGTCATGGTTAGCCATTGTGCAGAAATATGTGACCTTAAACACCAATAAATAATAAATAATAATAATATGTACAGACCGTTACAATACTTTATATGTACTTTTGTTATCAGATCATTACTCAGATGTTTGTCATTGCTGTGTCGCATACTATACATATACATGTCTTAACAAGTTGGGCTACAGTGTCATTGACACTTTCATTGGTAACTACTATAGAACAATGGCTTACAGATCAAGTTTGAGTTTCATGCTGATTGCTTTATTCTTGTGTGAGTTATGGTCCTTGGAAATATAGAAAAGTGCCAAAATATCAGTTTTCCGGACTTTTTTGATAACCTACTATTGAACGATGACTTACAGATCAAGTTTCATTTGCACTCTGTCCATCCATCTGTCTGTCAGTCAGTCTGTCAGTCACACTTTAGTTTTCCAGACTTTTTTTGTTTTGGAAATGCTTCAACCGAATGATTTCATTTTTGGAAACTTCCTATAGAATGATGACTTACAGATCAAGTTTGAGTTTCGTGCTGATTGCATTATTCTTGTGTGAGTTATGACCCTTGGAAATATGGAAAAGCACCAAAATATCAGTTTTCCGGACTTTTTTTGGAAACTCTTCAACGGAATGATTTCATTTTTGGTAACCTACTATAGAACGATGACTTACAGATCAAGTTTGAGTTTCATGCTGATTGCATTAATCTTGTGTGAGTTATTGCTCTTGGAAATGTGGAAAAGCGCCAAAATATCAGTTTTCCGGACTTTTTTTGGAAATGGTTCCACTTAATAATTTGATTTTTGGTATTTGATTTTAGAATGATGAGATATAGATAATGTTGAAGATTCATGCTGATCACATCTAGGTTATAACATTTGTATAATTATTAATGCTCATTAGTCCGGTAGGGGAGATTGTATTGCTTCAGCGATATGTGAGCTCTTGTTATAAAAGAAGTTTGTATTAGTTTTACTTTGTAGATTATATTGAAACCAGGGTGATTCCAAAATTTTGGATATGCGACAATTTTAACCCTTTAATCAATGCAAACGATGTCAAAATTTATTATTTTAAATATCATTTTTTAATTTTTTTTCAAAAAATTTCAACAAAACCATATCACGTGACCCCTCTTTGGAACGAGCTTGATAAGCTCATTCTAAAGAGGAGTCACATGATATGGTTTTGTTAAAAATTTTCGAAAAATAATATTTTTTCAGCTGCTGAATTTGCATATTACCTGGGCAGATGTGGGCGATTCGTTGGGTAAAGAAGGGTTAACCTGGTTATTCTCTTCCATTTCAAAGATTAAATATAGATTTCTGTTTGAGATGCTTTCGTATGCAACTCTATTCTCATTTCCGAATTGAATTGAATGAAACTTCTTAAACATGACTACTAACAAGTTTTAATTTTTAATTTGTGATGATGATTTGAACCTGGAGTTATATCCCTTTGAACTTAGATTTATTATGGTTTTCCGAATGAGATTATTGTGTGTGTCTCCTTTTTCGGTATTGAACCGATTTTGATCAAAATTCTCAAACATGACCGTTGACAAGTGAAGATACATGTACATAACATATTTCCAGAATTTTAAAATAACAATAACATGAATTTGGAGGACATTGTGGTTTATTAACGGCCCAACAGGTATGAATAACAGTCTGACAGCTTATAAAAGGTGCGAGATGAAGTTGAGGGCCGTTAATAAGCTGAAGGGCTGTTATTCACACCTGTTGGGCCGTTAATAAACCACAAGGCTCAACAAAGTCATGTTATTACTATTATTACCACTGGGATTCTGAGAAGGTTTTGACCCTGTTCCTTACATGAGATTTTTAAAGTTTTCAATTTTGACAGATGATAGTATTTCTGTTGTCAAACAAACTTTATTATCATGTGATTGGCACTGGTACGCTTTCAATTGTAACGAAGTTAGAAAACTCGAAAACTTACCCGATATTTACCGCTTTTAATCAGGAATAAAGGCTAAAAATGTGTACAGAAAAAATCACGTGACGTGTCGGGCTGTTAATGAAAGTTTTAACTCATTAACAGCCTGATATGTCACATGACTTTTTTGAAGTTGGGTGTTATGTTCTTGTAATGCCCTATTAAATGCTGTTAATGTACTAGAGAACGCCTGCTAAACTGGTAATAATGTGCTATAATTTTAACAGGTTATATTTAAGGACATAAAAAAGAACCTCTGTTTATCAGGCCCACACGCATGCTCATTTTTAGTGCGCATGCAACCTTTTTATGACCCCCCCCCCCAATCTTTTTTTAAAAAATCGAGATATTGTCCTCATTTCGGTAAATCGATAGTATCGAATGCATGCGTTAGTGAAATCTAAATTAACACATTCCAAGCTTATTCTTTATCATACGTTAATAAAGTAGGTAGATTTTAGCAATATTCATGACAGAAAATGTTTTATTCTGCAAGAGGTCATAACGACAGCCAGAATGACAGTGTCTTTCACTGTTTCAGACTGACAATAAACAGTCACAAAGGGGAATGGTCGATTCGCACCAACCCCAAAGTTGCTTCACACCCAGGGACCAGCCGTGAGGGCGACTAGGGCGATTATGTCGCCCTTCTAAGCCCAAAGTCGCCTAGAAAAATGGTTGGGGCGATTACAAGTCGGCCTCTAAAAATTGGCCAAAATGAGGAAAGGCTGAACTGAGTGATGCGAGGTTTATATGAAAACGATTATTTTCAAAAATCGAATGTGCTCGAGACGAGTGTGATAAATGGACATTTTAATTCGACAAATAAACGTCCATTTATTTGAAATCACACGACAATCAATTGTCCATTGTCGCTTTTGGCGGATTTTTTTTTATTTCTGTTTTGTTGCGTTTCAGTCGGTGCTTCAAGTGTCAAAACAAAAATAGGTGACTCACGCGACTCAACAAAATAACCCAGTTTGAAAGTAGGTTACGTCGCTTAGAATGCCGAAAATGTATACACAACGGACGTATTTTATAACACAGTATTTTCATTTCGTTTTGCTGACAACCATTAACTGTTGGGCTGTCTATTCCCAGAAAAACACAAATGGAATTGAAACACATGAAAAAAGGCTTTAGTGATGACAAGAAAAGCTTTGTACAGGACACAAGTGTGCATGTGGATGATCTTGAAAAAGGGTCCTCCTAAACACCGGAATGACACGAAAAAATGTGGAATGACACTGGAATGCCATAAAAATGATGCGGAATGACATTTCTTTTACAAAATTCTCGACCCCAGAATGTATTTTGTTTATTAACTAACAAAGTACCTCCCAAGCAACCTTCTTACATCTGGTCCTGTTCACACTTTCAGACTCAGGAAATTATTAGCTTGGTAGACTTTGGTGAAAGGCAACCACAGGAGGGTGCTGGGGGATTGGCAGGAAGAAGAGGGGAGGGGGTCATGAAGGAGAGGGTAGCAGTGAGGGGATTTTCAGTCAATAATTACTTAGTGATTTTTTAACCTGGCATAGATGCATCATAGACAACTGGACCTGGATTATTTGGATGTTAATGGAGGACCACAAATTGAAAATATGAAGGGGTGGCAGGAGTGGTACATGAATATTCTTAATTTTCCTCACTTGCCTATGAAGTCTCCCTTCATGACTCTGCAGTCTCCCTATTTTTTCTGGAGGGAGACTTGAAGTCTCCCTAAAATTCCCCTCTAGGCTGGTCTCTGTTCACACCATCCCATAAACTGGTGCAATTCAACTTTTGAGATGGTGCGAATCGACTTCGGCAGGTGCGAATCGATTTTGGAGGTGGTGCCAGTCGATTGTTTTTGTAGTAATATATTCTCAGGGGCGAACTCGTTTGGGGCGATTGACTGGTTTCGACAAACTTTCGTTTCCGGGTTGTGTTTTTTACTCAACAATTTCAGCATTGAGTTGCTTGGAAACGCGAATGTGCAGGTCAAGGTTGACAGCCATTTGATGTTTCAACATTTATTTTTCACACTGTCGTTTCTTTTAATAATAATCATATATCAGTTTGAATGCCTTTACTTCTTGTAAATCAAGAAAAGAAAGAAAATGCCCTGTCTTATTTCTGTTCAAATGAAGTTGGCTCTGACTGTTGTGTTCGATTGGTGCATTGTGGACGACTTTAATCCAAACGGCACACTCAACGAACTGTTTCAGGGTTTGTGCACGGGACAGGTGGGGCATGGGGAATTGAAACCTGGTCTTGTGTTAGTTAAAATATTGCCTTCAGTGATTGTTAACTGGATAATTTCCATTAGATATTATCTGGTGAACAATTGCTGAAGGCAATATTTCAACTCCCTTCACTCTGATGTCACCTCCCCCTCCCCCCACCCCCCAACTTCTCAGTCCTGATTTGATATCTAGGGTTGCCAGATTGGGGATTTTGATATCAAGAGTTGAGGCCATTGAAATATGAGAGTATCGTCACTGGTGACTACCTTAGATGGTAGAAAGCATATTAAGTAAAACTAGGGCTACACGATATTCGGATTTCAATACCGGTAACGATATTTTAAAAAATATCGTGATATACCGGTATATCGTCAAGTTCAAAACATGTAAGATTCTCACCCAAATTGTCCCAGTATTTTTTTGACATACGAAGTCAAATAATTACGTTTTAAAAGCATTGAAATAATAAGCCTAGTAACTTGTCTTAATTCATTCTTGTATAAATATTTGGAAATAAACTTCATGATGACACAACAAATATCGTTTATTTTGCGTCTATAATTTCAAATAAATATATACTATTTGATCCATCGCTGTACAAAACAAAAACTCTTAACCTGCGTTTTGTTGTATACATGTGAATAGATCACCACTAGAGGGCGTTTGCCATGTACTGGTCAAGCAGGATGCCGCTAGAGGGCTAGGAGTTTGTACACTTTTCCACAAATGAAAGCAGTCAGTTTTGTCACGCGGTATCACAAACAGCTGAAACGCACATGCTCGCTAGGCACGTTTTGATGTACCGGTGAACCACCTCGTGCAGTGGGTGAATGCTGTCGATGTATAAATACTATTTCAATATTAAATCACTTTTAACAAAGTGAAAATGAACAATATTATTCCCTTTGTATTTTATTAGTGTTTTCATAACTATCTGTCTAATTTTAAAGATGTGGCATATAAGTCAGATCAAAACGTTCACCTACTTTTCAAAACATTAACACGTGCGAACTGGTGTTGACAAAAATGAATATTCATTGCCGCAGTGCTGGGAATTGTGGGTTCATTAATACGTATGCGATTTGTTCATTTTGAAAAGCACATTCCAAGTGTGCCGGTAATAAAATAAACTTTGAAAATATTACTGCAGTGCTTGGAATTGCGAGAACAAGTGCAATGAAGTGGGAGGAACTATTAGTATTAAACCAGAAATTTCCCGGTCCAACAAAAGCCATTATTAATGGAAATACGGTAATCATTCTTCACGGTTTACGTTCGAAGCCATACTGTTTGAGGAAAATCTGTACTTTCCTGTGCCATCGGAGAAACAAAAATAAAACAGCTTATGGGAGAATATTTTACTAGTACCAGGACATGAAGTGTATTGATAAAACAAAAAACAAACTTCTTTCACAGTTTCTGTTTATATACACTTTTTTCAATCAGCTGTGAGATTAAATAGAATTTTTACGGAAAATGTCTGTCAATAAAAAATGCGGCTCGAAATGAATATCGTCACAGACGATATACTGGTATTAAAAAAAATGAACGATATTTAACCGGTTAAGATTTCAATATCGGTATTACCGGTATATCGAAATACCGTGCAGCCCTAAGTGAAACAAGACAGGTTTTTTTTTGTTGATTTGTTTTATTTGAAATAAAAATACAGCTTCTATTTAAAATATACATGTGCATTTTGTATTTGTCAGACCATTATTCTGACATGTACAGCTTTACATCTAACACTATTTTTGCAGTATTCTGTAGATTTGAGACCCTGAAACATAAAGCAAATGTTCTATAAAAGCCTCTGGGGAAAAATAAAAAAAAAAACGCCCGCCCACATGCTTTTTTAAAAAAAAAAAATGGCCCGAGAAACAGACAATCAACATTGTATGGCCTAATATAGATTTAACCAGGAGATTCTTGTGTGTGCAACTACTTGTACAGTTTTGAATTCAATAGAGGCTAATCAAACATAACCACCAACAAGTGAACATGCACAAAGCCCTAAAATTTCAATCTGTGTCAATTTTAACCAAGTTGCATCCCTTGAACAAACTGATTTTGAAGCACCACGTTTAGAGGTGCATTCTGGAAAGTATAAAGTGTGGATATTAATCACTTTCAATGATAGTTCTAGTAAACTTAATTCTTCATTGTTTCAGTTCAGAAATCCAGTTTGCGGGAAGTGACAGGTGCTTGCAAAGTTTTGATGAAATTTTTATTGCAAAAGCTGCAAATAGAAGATGGAGATTGTGTTGTATCACAGGTATGGTTTTTTCACAGCATCATTGAAAAACATGTAACTGATATATTTTTAAAATTACTTAGAACAATATCCTCAAAACATTATAGAAAATTACTTAAAGCAATATCCTCCAAACAAGATTTACATGTTATGGCATATGTTGATTGCAAGAGAGATAATTCAGGACACTATTGGTGTGCCAGACTTGTGAACCCTGTATTTCTTATCAACCTACCTTACAATTGTTTACTACAGGCTTGCACTTCAGTGGAAGACCCTAACTCGGATAAAATACTCTCTATTTTAATCTTTCCCAAGAGATTTGGGAAAGAAAAGTGGTGTAAAAACACCACGAAAAAATAAGCCAAAACTGGGTCGAGTGCCATCAGCGCACACCCAGTAGGGGACACTCTTCTCTTAGTACAATTCCACGACTTTCGTTAACCAATGCGTGAAGCAGTCATTAAACCATTCCTTTTTTGTCCGCTCCATGTGAAGGACGTGCCGCCATTTGCATTACGAAACGATGATAATTCAACTCGTCGATAATGGTTTCCTGTGACTGGAATTATGGATCTGAGGATTGTATGATAACAGGACTGTGTTTTATATATTCTGCTTTTATATCCTGCTTCTGGGCGCCTTCGACCGTGCCTGTCGGTACAGGTGGTTGAAGCATTTAAAGCTTGGGACTCTAAGCTGAGTTCCAGTTGAAGGCGTTCTTCTTCATCAGGGTTGACACTTTTTTTGCCTCCGGTGCATTATTGTTCCTACGATTGCGCCAATTCGTCAGTCTGCCAGACTTGGACGGTCTTGGATCAGGACTCCAACTCCCAAGCCGGCCATTTTTCATATGGAGACTCTGGCTTATCGGGAGAGATGCTGGAATGCTTTCTCTCTTCCATCACGTCGTCTCTGCTTTGCTGCTTATCTACTCCCAGATAAATTTGACGATGAACAGGTTTTTTGAGTGTGCTGTCCAAGGCGCTCATGCATCTTCTCACACACATGCCTGTAACACGGCTAACTTGGAATTAGTTCGCAGGGACGCTGTGCTGGACACAAACCTTTCCCTTCTTGAGGGGCAGTGCGCTGCTCTTTGATCTGCCTCTATCGGGTCTGCAACTATTCCATGGTTCCGTGGCGGTGGTCCAGGATGACTCCCTATGTCATTCCATTGATCTGCTGCTGCTTCGTTAGCTTGATCAGCCTTCTGTTGGAGACAGGGTCCGTCCAAAGCCTAAAAAGTACCCTACTGCTTCCTCTGCGAAGCTAAGGGCTGATCCTCCTGCCGCCACTTCTACTCACTCACAGGGTAAGGGTAGGCGCCGGCAGTAGTCACCTCGACTTTGTCCCAGGTTGAGGCATTCCACTCAGTTGAGAGTGCCTCTTCCAACACAAGTCCCTTTCAACGTTACATGTTGGGAACTTTTGATCACGGAGATAGGCAATCTCCTGTCAAAGGGGGCGATCGAGGTCATCAAGAACATTCTTTCAGTGGGATTGTATTCCCACCTGTTCTTGGTGCCGAAAAAGGACGGCCGACTTGGACAGGTTATCAATCTGAGTATCTTGACGCAGTCTATCATTGCTCCTCAGTTCAGCATGGAGGCTTTCATGTCGGTTTGCCGCTCCTTTCCCCAGGATGTTTTCCAGTTCAAGGCCATGCCCTTTGGTCTCGACCTGGATCCTTGGTACTTTGCCTTTCTGATGTCGCATGTGTTAGTCTTACATCACACACAGTCCAGGGTGTTTTCTTCGGCTTATCTAGTCGATATCCTCCAGAGGCATTCCAATGCTGCCTTTCTGGATTCTGATGTCTTCACACTGTTGAGCCTACTCACATCACTATTGTTCAGAGTCAACGGGTAGAAGTCAGACCTGGTCCCTTCTCCGTCATTTTGTCATCTGGGATGGGCTTCCGTACTCAACTGGATACGGTGGCGGTTTCCCAGGCAAGGGCTGTGATTTTCTCAGCCTTTTGCCCTGACTCTGTCCCGGTCCACGTCTGCAACAGCTCGGAGTCTTCCCCGACTGCTCGGTCTCTGCGATTCGGTGACGGATCTCATTCCTCTAGGTCGGCTGCATGTCCGACCTCTCCAACACTTTTTGCTCAGTCGTTGGAGGCTGAATGTCGATCCTCTGGATCTGGTGCTTCAGTTACCGGAGTCTCTTCCTCGTCACCGTCTCCCCTGACAGATGTTCAGTGGATTATGCAGGGCGTTACGTTGGACTTCCCCATGTCTGATTGTGTCCTGACGGCAGTCGCCAGCGATCTCAGATGGGGTGTGACATTGGATCCTCTAGGTCTTTTCCTTCACGGGTCATGGGACCAGGATCTAGCAGCTCTTCATGTCAACCAGAAGGAGCTTCGTGCTCTTCTTCTGAGTTTCTGGCAGTGGATCCCGTTGTCCAACAATTTGACGGTGGTTGTGTACATTCGGAACCAGGACGGCACGCACTATGTTCCCATGCAGAGACCAACCTAGACGCTAAATTTAGGGAGAAGTCACTTCTCCCTCCCAAGGTTTTAAGGAGAAGTGTGGTCAAAATAGGGAGAAGTGAGCAAAACATATTATTTCTCAAAAAGCTACGTCAAGTAAAGGTTTAAATTCAGTTTATCAAATTACTGTTGACAACCAAAAATTCTCAAGAACCTGTGTTAGGTAAAGGGTTAAATTCAGTTTATCAAATTACTTTTGCCAACCAAATGTTATTTCTCAAAAAGCTGCTTTAGCTAAAGGGTTAAATTCCGTTTAGCCAATTATTTTTTTTGTCAACCAAATATTATTCTCAAAAAAACTGTGTTAGGTATAGGGTTAAATTCAATTTAGCAAATTATATTTGCCAACCAAATTGTTCTCAAAAAGCTCTGTTAGGTAAAGGGTTACATTCAGTTTAGCAAATTGTTTTTGCTAACCAAATATTATGTCACAAAAAGCTGTTTAGGTAAGGGTTCAATTCAGTTTAAAAGCTATTATTGGGGGGTTAAATTCAGTTTAGTGAATTATTTTTGCCAGCCAAATATCATTTCAATTCAGTTTAGAGAATCATTTCTTCCAGGCAAATGTTCTGTTATCAAGGAAGATAATTGAATTTGTCAGTTCTTTTTTACACCATTTATTTCTGTAACTTACTACATTTTTGGTAATCTAGTAGGACCCTTTTTGTGACTGCCACAAATGGAACACACCCAACAATAATTTTTAAAAATCACATGCTTCAAACTCACAAGTGCAAACTAAAAAATAAACATTATCATTACCAAAAATGTTGTTTTTAAATAAATACCCTGTATAGTGAAGTTTGATGGTGGAAATCACTTTTGAAATGAAACATTAAAAAAGAACTTGAGCAATTTTCGTCTTATCATCTAACTTCACTCTAGTGAAAACTTGAATTGTCATAATGAAATCGTGCCGTGGTTGGTATTATTTTGGGGTTTTATGGGAAGTAAAATCAATTTATTTAGTAAATCTTTAACCTGCCCAATTATTTGCTTTCACTACACTTATTTTTTTTAATATTTTTTCCAAGCGAAGTTAGCAACGGAATCGCCGGAAATAACTTTTCTCAGCGACTTTTCAAAACTGTAAGGCGACTCCAACTTCGCACAGAGAAAAAATTGGGCGAAGACCTGGTGTTAAGGGCGAAGATATCGCCTGCTTCGCCTTGTAGGCTGGTCCCTGTTCCCATGTACGAATTGGTTCAGGATCTTCTACTGCTCGCTCAGGATGTCAACACCGGAGTGGTGGTTCGTCACTTTCCTGGTCGTCTGAATGTCCTAACTGACTCCCTGTCCCGACAGGGCAGGTTCTTTTCCACTGAGTGGATGCTTCACATGGCTGTGTTTCAGTCTCTTTGCGATCTCTGGGGTCATCCCCACATCGATCTCTTTGCGACTTGTTAAACCATCAGGTGGACACTTTCGTGTCCCCGTGTCCAGATGCTCTGGCTTTTGCCTTGGATGCTCTGTCCCTCCTTTGGAACGGTCTTGTTGGCTACGCCTTCCTGCCGGTTCCGATTCTGCCTCAGGTTCTAGCCCAGATACGAACCTGCAGTTGTCAAATCCTTTCGATCGCACCCCTGTCGCCGCAGTGGGTGTGGTTCAATCTGCTCCGCTCTCTGTTAGCGGTGGTTCCGGCACGTCTCCCTCTACGTCGCAACCTTCTTTGCCAAGGTCGCCCGAGGCGGTTTCACATCGACCCGATTTCATTGTGCCTTCACGCATGTCTTTTGTCAGGTCCTGTCTCCTCTGTAGTGTTTTTTTTTGAGACGAGAAGTGGAATTGCTTTTCTTCTTCAAGGAGGCACTCCACTGGTTTAGCCTATGCGGCTAAGTGGAAGGTCTTCTGTCGATGGTGTGCGGATTAGAGATGGGCGGTTAACCGAAAATTTTACTCGGTTCCGGTTGTTGAAAAAAAAAAAAACGAAACCAAAACCGTGCAGGTAAAAAAAACGTACTTTCGGTTTCCGTATATTTTCCTGTGACTCTCAGTCATGGCTGACAACACGCTCAGTATGCTCTCCGGCGATCAATCAAAAAATATTGTAAAGGACGACAAAAGTCCTGTAATGCGGTACTTTGAACGGCAGGATTGCAAAAGTAAATATGCCACCTGCAAACTCTGCTCGAAGACGATAACAGCTGAATATGGAAACACGAGTAACTTAAAACGACACATTGAATGCAAACACAAAAATGAATATGCTGACTTGAAGAAAGTCATGGATGCAAAAGCTTCTGCAAAACGTTCACTTACAGTGAGTACGGAATATCGTTAGATGTCACCAACCTGAAATGAAGTATACAGTATACACTATACTATACTCCACTCCGCTGGATGGCTTGACTAGGCTTGAGGCCAAATTTTGTTCCCATATTTTTTAAAGAAAAATTTTCCAACTCTCAACATCGACACTGTGGGAGCTGAAGGTTCAAACAAATTACTTTTCCGCTGAGTCGCTCGACTGACTCGAGTGTGATGTCATACCCATCCCATGGGTCGGAGTGACCAGCGAGATTGACTTATCGTCACGTGAGTGCTACAATGTCATAGGTCCCCGTGCCAGCACTGTGACTCAGACTCATGAAGCCATTTACCAAATTGTGTTATTTTAAATTTAATTTACGCCGTAGTCGAAGATCAATCTGATCAGTGATCAAAATCAAATCAACTTGAATCAAATCAAACACGGTGAAAGTGAAACGCAAAATCAAGTGTATGGTGTGTGTGACTGTATGTGTGTGTGGGGGGGGGGGGGGGGGGGCAGGCCATAGGCATTTAAGCTGGTTGGGTCTGCAGGTGCGAGGTGTTTAACGCTGTGAAATCAGCGAACTGACAAATCGAGTGAGTGTGCTGTGTATTCCCCATCCCCACCCATGGGTATTGCCCGGTGCCCACCCACCTCATGACTATGAAGTATGAATTGCATGAATTCCCGGCTACACGCCTGATTGCATGACACAGCATTCACGATGTTCATGGCATGTGAAAAGCTTCAGAACTTGCAGATTTGAACAGACTTGCGTAAGGGAGACTACTCTTTTAACAGGAGAGATATTGATGTATTTCTAATTTTTCTTCCTGCTGAAAGAAAACACACTCAAATCTAATGATCGTCGGGGTTCTTTACTGTAATAAAGCAAACCAACATTGAATATATAACTCATTCTCTCAACAAAATAAACATCATTTCGCGGTAAACCCTGAAAACTTATATTCTGAATAAAATCCTTTCCCCTTACGAAACAGAACACATTTGAGAATGCACCATTTTTTTCAGATGTGAACTGAACTTTCTTCATCTCTCATTAGCCTTGTTCCAGATAGTAATTAATGGTCTGTTTGGGGTTCAGACTGAAAACGGTTCCCCGGGAGCAAGTAAAATTTATACCAAATCAAATTGACGAAGTAGATCAATTCTCTTTTATGCAGATTGCATAACATATAACAATGAACCCAGGTTGCCAACTTGCCAAGCTGTGATTTGATCATTTTATGTTCTAAACTTTATTTTTATGTTCTACTTTTGAAGTTTTTAGTTAATAAAGTCTGATCACACCCATATTTCAGTTATGTCTACACAAGTTTATATCAATGTCCAGAGATGGTAGAGAGATGGAAATACAGGTATAGGTCAGCCTGGTCAGGAAAATTCCAAAAATGCATACTGTCATTTTTCATGAAGGGGTAACATCACAAAATTAACCCCATGTGTGACCCTATTCAATAGGGTCACACATGGGGTGAATTTTGTGATGTTACCCCTTCACACGAGGCTATTCATCCTCTGTAAAGTTGAACTTGTGAGGCTGTGACTGCGAGCCTGAATCCGAATTAGAACCCCATGGCTGAACATGGAACATTAGGTGATACTCAGAGGATGAATTATTGGGGGACCCAGGCACTCTGGGATAGCTTGGGGAAATGAACAATTTGAATTTACACTTTTCAGGACTTATTCTGCAAATGAGAGATTGCTTATTCCAAGGTTTTTTTACATAAAAAACCGAAACCAAAAACTGAAAGGTAAATTTGAAAACCGCCCATCTCTAGTGCAGATCACTCTGTTGCTTCTGTCATTCCTTCGATCACACAGATTGCGGAGTTTCTGGTATATGTTTGATTCTGGGGGTCTCCAGTGATGGGTACAGGTTCATGCTTCGGAGACCTTTTCGTATGTGGGACAGCATTGTATCGGCACTACTCCATGCCTCTCCAAGCTTGTTTGACACTTTTCCTTGAAAAGGCCTAGGACTTTGCAGCGCCGTTCAAGTCTTTATCCCAGGTGGATATGCATTTTCTCACATACAAGACGGCTTTTCTGATGACTTTTGCCTCAGCCAGATGGGTTAGTGAGCTTCACGCCCTCTCGGTTGATCCAGCCTTTTTCTGGCGCTCTCCCACCAGTGTTATGTTTACCAGTGATTGCTCCTTTCTGGCCAGGAATCAAATACCAGAAACTACTCCGCCTTCTAGCTGTATCAGGAATCTTCCTTCTGTTGAGGGTAAACACCCTTTGCTCTGTTCATTTGGATGGGTAGGATCGATTTTCTGTCTCTTATTCCTGGTCGACAAAAGATCTCTCCTGAATCCTTTTCTCGATGGATTTGTCTTGCTATTCGTGCAGTTTCCGCTCATCTGGCAACTGGCGATTGTATTACCAATCATTTTTCTGCCACGAGGTGCGTGCATTGTCTACCTCTTGGGGCTTATACTAACTCCGTCATGTTGTCGGATGTTATGCTGGCAGCCTACTGGAGAAATACTACTTTCTCCACTAATCTGTGACAGTTGCAGGAGCAGACAGAGGACCTTTGTTCTACAAGCCCTCTTTCTTTTGCTCAGTCTGTTGTCTCCCAGCCATTCGGCTTCTTACAAGGTCAGTTCCAGCTCTGTGCTGTTTACTGCCCTTTCTGTCTGTGTGTTGCACGGAACCATATGCCTCATCTCTCATTGTCTTTTACTAATGTTTGTGACGCTATGGTTTGATAGGCCTAGGGACATCTTCCTCTGTCCATGGTTCCAGTGCAATTGAGTTATGTGTGGGTTGGTTATCTGATTCCCTCCATCCTATTGTCTATTCAGCCCGTAGTAAACAATTGTAAGGTAGGTTGATAAGAAATATAAAATTTTTATACTGTACCAATGACCCAGACATAGCTGGTGCTAACTCTTAAAAATCTAGGGCCAAACACAAATTTTGCCCCCCAATCCCCAAAATTTGCATCTAAAACCAAAGAAATCATGTCCTGAATGGCCCTCCATACTTTGCCTCTACTGCGCATGCACAGTGTCAAGGAGGTCTCGAAATTGGCGCCAATTATCATTCTTTGTTTGGCCCTTCATCAGTTCACATCTGACTGATCTTTGTGCTTGTAAATCTCAGTTTAAATGATGCCAGACACATAAATATTAGAGAAATGGTGGATCTAAAGAGGAAATAGAAGGAGGAGAGGAAAAATGAGTGGCAGGAAATAATCAGGGCTGTAACTTAAATTTTTTTTATGAAATTATGATAAGTTGCCTAATTTCGAGGCATGGGCATGTTGTAATTCTTGCTATAAAGTTACACTGCTTGTTCAGTGTTTCCTCTCTCCATTTCCTTTAAGTCCCCTCTTGCTATTCTCCCATGCTTTTGGCATATTTTCTGTAATTTTATTACTAAAATTTCTTGGGAGTTTTAGCTGGATAACAGAATGAATTCTGTTCTTTTCCCCATGTTTACGTCTTCACCGATGGGTGGTTAGGCGTAGTGTTCTGCATCTACCATCTGATGTTCTGCAGTTTCTTCCCTGGAAGTCTCTGTTTTGCATCAGATAGTGTGTTATTGGTAACTGATTTCGGGCCATGGTTATCAGTGCCTGGAGTCATGTTTCTGGTGTTTACACACTTCTGTTTACATTGACAACAGTCTCTGTGGAGGGGGATTTCTTGTCTTTGTATTAGCTTAATCATAACAAGATACATTATTATTATACGTAAGTGTTGCATTAATTTTTCAAAAAATATTTTTAAAATTTTTGTCCACACTTAGGATTCTTGGGATCCATTGGGGCTCAACGTTACTTTTCAGAAACTTGGGCTTTTCGGAAAAAATATTTTTTCAAAAATTTTTTTTTGATTTCAATTATTTTTTCTATGTTAATGGATCATGTTATTATGTATCTTTGTTTTCAGGGGTTGGTGCGAGTACTAGGACTTCTTGTATTCTTTTCACAATGAAAGGATATTGTTCAAATTGTAATAAGAGGAAATCTTCCTCTGACTTTCATAATCATTGTATTAATTGTAGTCAGTGTTCTCGCACTAACTCCTGTTCAGTATGTGTCAATTGGGATGACAAACATTGGAAGCGTGTGTCACGGTATGTTGTTAGCGGGGAAAAGGCCATGCCGGTCCTTTCTCCGCATGGTCACTCTAGTTTATCAATCTCTATTTCAGAGGAACAAGACCAGGGTGATGTTTCCGTGATGTCTTCCAAAAGTGTGCCTCCGTCGTCACAGTTAAATGAAGAGCTAGCGGCAAAAGTGCTCATGGAAATACGTCAATTGCCTAAGAGATCCCTAGTAGGATCGACGGCGTTGACGTCCGCTAGCTCGCCCGGTGTAGCGTCCATTCATCGAATGGTTCGGCAGCCGGGTTCGTCCGTTGCGGTCCAGGAAGGAGATTTGGGTGATGCGAGCACTATAAATAGACAAAGTGCATACCCAGTGACGACGGATCAGATGAGAGAACGGAGGAAGCCTATTAGTCCGGTTCCTAGCTCGTCCAGGTCCATCCGGGCTGCGAGCGAGAGAGGTCCCTCTCTCGTACAACAACATCTGGGACCAGATGTTGTTGTACAAAACGTTTCGCATTCGGAGCATACGTCCGCCGCTCGGGACGCTCCGTTATATAGACAGTCCGGAGAGACTGTCGATAAGGCTTCCTCATCCTCACGGCAGCGCACACGACCGCACCTTGGCTATGTGACCATGGATATCCAGCCAGCTTCGCCAATCAGGGATTCCATGGCGACCAGGTCACGCCATCCGGTAGCCAGGGACACAAGGCCTGTACACTCCGAACGTTCGCATAAGAGAAGTACGCAGGAGTCAACGTACACGGAGCTTCCAGCGGCAAAGCAACGTAAGACCGCTACTCCACAGGCCTCATTGACGGACGTGCTATCCCAAATAGCACAACTTATCGCAGCATCCCAGCAAACGACTGAATCTCTGTCGGATCAGGAATTATCCGATGACGCTGGGTTGGTACGCTCCGCTGAAGCATCAGGTACGGACGACCGAGAACTTCATAAGGTCCGACAGGATGTCGAAAGGGATTCGGAGGATTCGGAGCTATCCCTTTCGGAACAACATAAAGCTGCCGTAGATTTCATCCGGCATTATCTTCCACAAGTTGTTCCGTCGGACCAGAATGCTGCGATGCCGGATAAGAGACTGATAGCGTCATTGGACACAGAATTTTTTGATCGGTTCAGGGACATTGTCCCTGAGTTTCCGACACAGTCCAATAATGTCACAAGAACATTCGAATTATTGAACGACGCTATTTATAAGCTTGCTACCAAAACAGGCAAGTCTGGTTTCTTGTCCGCAAATGCTCTAAATCTGCCTTTCATCAATTCAAGGAATAAATTCGAAACGGCAGGACAGGGCATACCGAGAGTTCCTCTGCGTCTGGACGACGAGGCTGAAGACTTGGAATTGTCTATACCGTCGTCTATATCAATTCCAACCACGACGTTGGAAACGACAATAATGTCTAACAGAGTTAGCTTAGACGCTTTATCATACGCAGACCACCTTACTAAGGCGTTATCATTACGTCTTCGAGGGAAAGAATTCCAGGATATACATTCCTCATTAAGACTTCTTTCAAGGGCAGTAGCTTATTCCACGTATAACTCCGCCCTTTCAGTGGCAAACCTGGAGTTGGTTAGATGTGACGCAGCCCTAGCTACATCCACGCGCGTAGATAGTAAGGTGAAGAACTTTCTCAGAGTCGCTTCGGTCTCCGGAGAGCTTCTCTTCGACGGCAAGCTTTCAGCAATCTATGATAAGATAACTAAGAAAGCTTCGGATTCTCTGCTATTCAAATCCGCTTCCAAAAAGTCGGATACAGCAGAAAAGAGTAAGACAGGCACTTCTGGGACAAGTACGCCCAAGAGAAGTTCCTATAGAGGTTCTTATACGTCCTCTAGGTCTTATTCTAGAGACTGTCAAGGCAGCGACTCACGTACGGGACGTTATTCTGGCCGAGACAACTGGTCAGATGTCCCTAGGTCGACGGGACGAGGTGCGGGTCGTGGAGGACGTAGTTTCTCCTTCCGCAAGCCTCGCAGGTCCAGGAGGTGATGGTTTGAACCTCTATCGTGTTCCGGTAGGCGGAAGATTATCAAGTTTTATAAACGAGTGGGCGTCAATTACGGACGACCCCTGGGTTCGAGGGGTAATTTCGGAAGGACTAGGAATATCCTTCAAACGAAAGCCTCCATTAACTCGAAGTCCAAAAATCCGCAGAAAAGAGATGCTCTTTTATCAGAAGTGAATGCGGTAGAGGTCGTAGAAGACCAGGAATCACCGGGTTTCTACAGCCATCTGTTTCTGGTTCCGAAACCAGACGGCTCGTTCCGTCCAGTCATAGATCTGAGCTCAGAAAGTATCTACGCTTTGCTGTCCTAGGAGTTGTATATCAGTTCCGAGCGATGTGCTTCGGCTTGAACCTAGCACCCTGGACTTTCACTCGAATAATGAACTCGGTAATGATACATTTCCGAGCTCACTCGTCTGCGGTAACGTCGGCCTACCTGGACGACATTCTTCAGAGGTACGGCAACGAGTTAACGTTTCAGAACGATGTGCAGAATCTGCATCTATTACTCCGACGTCTCGGTTTTATAATAAACGAGGAGAAGTCGGATCTGGTGCCGTCCAAGTCATTCACTCATCTGGGAATGAGCTTCGAGACGCACAACAATCTCGTTCGTCTGCCGTTAACCAGAGCGAAATTAATCAGTTGTTACGCTCGCTATTGTCTTCACTCAGACAAAGTCACAGCGAGAGAGTTCATGAGACTGATAGGTCTGTGCGGAGCCACTGCGGATCTCATTCCGATGGCGCGGTTATGCACTCGTCCTCTCCAAATTTTCTTGACTCAGAATTGGAGTGTAAAGATTCATTCGCTCGATATAGACGTTCTCTTGTCAAATCAAGTGAAACAAGAGATTCAGACTTGGGCAAACATTCAGTGGTTGACTCAGGGAGTTGCCGGATCCGAGTTTTACGATTATGACGGATGCCAGTCAAACAGGTTGGGGTGCAACATTGATCCCAACGGATTCGAAGTGCCAGGGTCTTTGGGATCCGCAGTTTCTAGGCAAGCACATAAACATCAAGGAAATGATGTCAATTTGGCTTGCACTACGTCATTGGATGAACATTATTCAGAAAGCACATGTCCAAATCCTGTCCGACAATACGACAGTAGTAGCATATATCCGGAACCAGGGAGGCACTCATTCCGTTCCGTTATTCAATTTAACAGAAAGAATCCTTCTGTTTGTTCTAGAACACCAAGTTCTGCATTCGGTCCGTCATATTCCGGGTCGTCTGAATGTATTAGCAGACTCCCTTTCACGGAAGGGTCGCTTGTTGCCATCAGAATGGACTCTCAACAAACAGGTATTCAATCAGATTTGCTACCAATGGGAGCGGCCAATGATAGACTTATTTGCGACACAACTCAACAATCAGTTGCAGACATATGTGTCGCCATGTCCGGATCCCCGAGCATATGCAGTAGACACTCTATCGATCTCGTGGGACGGAATGATAGGATATGCGTATCCTCCAGCGCCGTTAATTCAGCAAATATTGCTAAAGATAAAACAATCTCAATGCAAAATTCTGTTGGTAGCATCTCTGTCTCCACAGAGACTGTGGATAAATCTACTCAGGTGTCTGCTGTGGGACTTACTGCGAAATCTTCCTCCACGAGAGGATCTTCTTTCGCAGGGGAAATCGCGTCAACTTCATCACAACCCGCAAGGTCTCAACCTTCACGTATTTCCGTTGTGCGGTCCTTCTTGCACGGCAAGCATTTTACAGGACGAGCAGTGGACGCGATTTCTAACTGTAGAAGGACCTCCTCTTCGCTAAACTATGCGGCTAAGTGGAAGGTCTTTCGTTTTTGGTGTAGGGATCGTTCTGTTGATATTTTTGATCCCTCCATACCAGACATTGCAAACTTTCTAGTATACTTGTTTGACGAGATCAAACTGCAGCCTGTTACTATTAAAGGTTATAGGTCTATGTTATCTGATACCTATGCACACCATGATAGTTTACAAATTGGATCTAATGTCTCTTTATCTAAATTAGTTAGAAACTTCTCGATAAATAGACCTAGAACCCTTAGATTAATTCCTAAATGGAATTTAGCTTGGGTTCTTCTTAAAATAAAAGAAAAGCCATTTGAGCCTCTTGAGACAGTAGATTTCAAATTCTTGTCTTATAAGACAGCATTTCTCTTAGCTTTCTCTTCTGCTAGAAGAGTCAGTGAGCTTCATGCACTATCGGTGGACGATTCTCACTATCGTAGTGTCGGGAACACTATTACCTTTACTACTAATGTTGGATTTTTGGCTAAGAATCAGGCTCCTAATAAATATCCAGAACCTATTTTTATAAAAGCCCTTCCATCTTCAGACGGGCATAGGCCTTTACTCTGTCCGGTTAGAGCTTTACGTATTTATAAACAAAGATCTCAGTTTATCAGAAAGGGACGAAAACGCTTCTTTCTGTCTCTGATGCCTAATAGAAAGGACATTACGGTCCATTCTATTGCTAGATGGATTCAATTAACTATCTGTACTGCTTATGATAATCTATCTTCAACTCAGCAGTCTGTGCTTAAGATTTCGGCTCATGAAGTAAGAGCTCTTTCTACATCTTGGGCTTATGCAAATAGTGTTGCTATTACAGATTTAATGAAGGCTGCATATTGGTCTCAGCCATCCACATTCACGAATTTTTATCTCAGAAATATTGAGTCCATTTCTGGAGACCTGCATTGTTTAGGTCCGTTATCTGTTGCTCAGAATGTCGTCCACTAAACAGTTGCAACTATAGTTATGTAGGCTTTCTGTTCCGGCAGTGACTCTGTCCTGCTGCCCTCTTTGCTCTGGGCTATTTGACCCAGGGCAAGGGGAAGGGGGGGGGAGGGTGTTCCCTTAGGTCACCTGCTTTATAGTGAAAAGCAAGGGGATACCTCCTCCGGAGTCAGTAATTCTGAGTCATTACCGGGATGGTTTTAAAGTGTAAAGTTAATGTTTAAAATTCATTCATGTCATATTTTTAAAGTGTAGCTCGGTGTGAAGCATTTGTATATGTCACGTGTCAAACGGGCGTTAATATACAATCCTCGGACACTTTTAAAGGAGTATAAAGAGTCTCAATTCTCTGGACTAATTTTATTTATTGGCTTACTTTAAAAATAATTAGTATAAAGGGTTATACTGGATGTTAATAGAGATCATGAATGTTATTATGCTCAATTATGGAGGGTATTGTGTCTTTCTAATTTATCATAAAATAAGAAAGATACATGTAAAGCCTAATACTCTTTTTCTCCTCGAGGTGATGACTCTATTTTATATAGTTGAGCTTATTGGATTTTCCTCTATGTCCTAGGCCCTCCAGCCTTTTTACTATTCAGCTATGTCTGAGTCATTGGTACAGTATAAAAATGTTAAAAAATTTATAGTAATTTATATATTTTTTATACTTACCAATGACCCAGACGGGGATGGCCCTCCCAGGAGTTGGGAACTCATACCTCCCCGCTGAGAACGTAGCACTGACCAGGCACTGCTTGTAAGAATGATAATTGGCGCCAATTTCGAGACCTCCTTGACACTGTGCATGCGCAGTAGAGGCAAAGTATGGAGGGCCATTCAGGACATGATTTCTTTGGTTTTAGATGCAAATTTTGGGGATTGGGGGGCAAAATTTGTGTTTGGCCCTAGATTTTTAAGAGTTAGCACCAGCTATGTCTGGGTCATTGGTAAGTATAAAAAATATATAAATTACTATAAATTTTTTAACTTTTATAGTAAATTTCCTTTCTTATTATACCTACCGCAATTGTTTACACGGAGGCCCTCCCATCTTCTTATTTGGGTAAGAATCCTTCCTCCCCGCTGATCACATAACTCCTATGTTGGCGGACTCAAAAGAATGGTTTGATAACTGCTTTATGCACTGGTTAACGGAAGTCATGGAATTTTACTAAGAGAAGAGCGTCCCCTGTTTTGGCTTATTTTTTTGTGGTGTTTTTACACTCGACCCAGTTTTGGCTTATTTTTTTGTGGTGTTTTTACACCACTTTTCTTTCTCAAATCCTTGGGAAAGATTAAAATAGAGAGTATTTTATCCGAGTTAGGGTCTTCCACTATAGTGCAAGCCTGTAGTAAACAATTGCGGTAGGTATAATAAGAAAAGGAAATTTACTATAAAATTTATATTTCTGCACCTTCGCATTTCAGGTAGGTTGATATATTTTTATACTAATAACCAATGGCCCAGACTTAGATGATGCAAACTCATTAATTTCCAGGGCCAAACACAAATTTTGAAGCCTCTAATCCCCAAAATTTGCATACAAAACCGAAAAAGAAAAGTCCTAACTTGTCCTCCATACTTTATCTAACTGCGCATGCTCAGTGACCAGGAAGTGACCGAAACTGGCGTCATCATCATCCTTCTTCTGTTTGGCCCAAAGTCAGCAACATCTGAACTGACAGCTGTGCTTCAGATACTCTTTTCTGAAGATGCCAGACACAAGTCAATCATGATTATGTTGGATTCAAGGAACTGAAAGGATGTTAGAAGTGGACTACGGAGGTTTTGGACGTACAGGGCTGTAACTTATTAATAATTTTATAAAATGATTCATGTTTCCCATTTCCGGGACATGGGCCTGAACGTCATCATTCTTCTAATGATAAACCTACTGTTTGTTAAATGTTCTTTCCCTCTCTTCCCATGAACCCTCCTGTTAAACTCCTATGCTTATTGGCTTTTTAGCTCACCGAAGGGAGCTTAACTTATCACTTGCCGTCCGGTCGTCGTGAACATTTTTCAAACGACTTCCCCTCTGAAACCACTGGTCCGATTTTCACAAAACTTCATGTGGATGTTCATTACTATATGGCAATTCATGTTTGTTCAAAAGAAATGGCCAAGTCCCTTGGGGGCTCTGTATGGGGCATGACTCTGATAGCACCGTATGAATTATAGAAAAATTATTAGAAAATCTTCTTCTCCAGAGCCAGTGGGCAAAATCTTTTGATGCTTGGTATGCAGCATCTTGGTATGGGTCTGATTCAAGTTTGTTCAAATCGAGTCCCTCAACCAATACTGGGGCTCACTATGGGGACGTGAATTTTTACTTAGTGCAATTTAAGGAAAACTCTTTAAAAATCTTCTTCTCCAGAACCAATGGGCAGAATCTTTTGATATTTGGTATGCAGCATCTTGGTATGGGTCTGATTCAAGTTTGTTCAATTCGAGTCCCTTGATCAATATTGGGGCTCCCTATAGGGGCATGAATTTTTCCTTAGTGCAATTTAAGGAAGAATCTTCTTCTCCAGAACCAATGGGCAGGATCTTTTGATATTTGGTATACAGCATCTTGATATGGGTCTGATTCAAGTTTGTTCAAATTGATCAATATTGGGGCTCACTAAAGGGGTGTGAATTTTTACTTAGTGCAATTTAAGAAAATTTCTTTAAAAATCTTTTTTTCTGGAACCGATGGGCGGAATCTTTTGACATTTGGTATACAGCATCTTGGTATGGGTCTGATTCAAGTTTGTTCAAATTGAATCCCCCGTTCAATATTGGGGATCACTATTGGGGTGTGAATTTTAACTTAGTGCAATTTAAGAAAAAATCTTTAACAATCTTCTTCACCAGAACCAGTGGGCACAATCTTTAGATATTTGGTATGCAGCATCTTGGTATGGGTTGGATTCACGTTTGTTCAAATTGAGTCTTTTGATCTATATTGGGGCTCACTAAGGGGGCGTGAATGTTTACTTTGTGCAATTCAAGGAAAATTCTTTAAAACTCTTCTTCAGAACCATCATGCAGAATCTTTTGATATTTGATCAGCAGCATTGTCCCATTCAGTCCTGTTGATGTTTTAGCTCCATAGAGAGTATCAATTTACTCTGTCGCACCTTAAGAATAGTTTTTGATAAAATTTGTGTCTTAACAGTATGGAACATTTGGTGAGTGCCTAAGGCCCCCTGGGGCCTCTTGTTTATTGAAGTTTTTTTTATTAAATTTCTTAGCAGTTTAACGAGATCTACGGAATGTTTATTCTGTTTATCCCCATGGTTACGTCCTCATCCTGGCGGTGTTAGAACATATGTTGTCTTGCCTCTTCTACCAGATGTATTGTTTTTTCTTTTCAGGAAGATCTAGCTTTGTATCAGGTAGTAATTGACCGGTTTCTGACTTTGGGCTTATTGTATAGCCTGTTGTTCAGTTTCTTGTTTTTCCTGTTGACATTGTTTATCACTTGGACAACACTTTAAATTATTGTATTATTATTTTATAGTGTAGAACAGTTATCATATTTGTAGTAGGATACATATATTTATTATGCCGGTAGTGTAGGTTAAATTTTTTGGTGTTTGTCCACACTTAGGCTCTGTCGGGACGCCCTTGGGCTCATGAGGTTCCCTTTGGGAACTTAGGCATTTTCAAAAATTTTGATTTTTATTTTTTGAAATGATTTTGATTGCCGTATATTTTCAGTATCCTTAATATGTGTAATTTATTTTAATTTTCAGGAGTGCAGTGGCCTTTGTCTCAATATTATTATGAAAGTGTAAGGCGAGGAAATTTGCCTCAGATTTAAATGCTTACTGCCTTTCTTGTAGTCGCTGCACTACTTCTGATACATGTGCTACTTGTGTCATTTGGGATGGCAAATATTGTGTCATTTGGGATGGCAAATGTTGGCGGTGGGTGACTCGTTAAGTGTGCGGCCAAGTTCCACTGCTGGAGCTGTCGCCGCAATCTAATTCTAGTTTTTCAGTCTCTTTTTCAGAGGAACAAGAAAATGGTGATGGTTCAGCGACACCCATCCAAAATGTGCTGCCGTCGTTGCGCTCAGATGAGCAAACAGAGTTAGCTGCACAGGTGCCTCATGAGTATAAAACAAGGAATAAGGCCTCTTATTCCATTAAAAGCAACTAGCTCGACTGGTGAAGCGGTAACCCTGCCAGTGGGGGCTGTATCACTGGATAAGTCTGTAGCGGTCAAGGAGAGTGTAGATTTGGGTAGAGCGAGCACCTCAAAATCAAAAGCTCACCCAGCAACTACTGCAAAAAGGAAGAAGCCAGCAAGTTTCTTAACGGGTCTCTTGACATGGTCTGTGGTCAGATTGTTAGCGGAAGAGCCTTCTTCATCCTGTCAACAGTCATGGCTGACATCCTCAAAATCTTTATTGAGTCGGAGCTAACATCCTTGTTGGCAGATCGAGGTGCTCCATCCACACTGCAGCCAGAATCTGCGACAGTTATGGCTTCTTCCATATCGAGTACCAAGCACATTAGACTGCTCACTAGCTATCCGACTTCGGAAATTCTAGCTATTCCACAAAGTCGCTCCCAGTCTTCCCCTCCGAAGTTGGGTCATCCGGTAGCTAGTACATCGAGGCATGAATATGCGGAGCATTTGGGACGTCCGGCGAAAAGATCTGGGGACAGATCACCATCCTGAGAACATCATGCGGCAAAGAAACATAAGATTGCGGCACCGCAAGCCTCAGTCATGGACTTGCTGTTGCAGATAGCGCAGCTTCCCAGCCAACCAAGTGCAGCGGTCAACAGACTCCGGGAGTGAGCTGTCGGATCCTGCTGGATCGGTACGGTCATCCATTCACTTGGAGGGAGCTGACCGAACTTCACAGCCTGACCAAGCAGATGATGATAGAGAGGTGTAGGAAGATTCTTCAACCTATATGGAACAACATATGGAAATGATGAATTTTATTCATCAGTTTTTAGCTCATCTTGACAAAGTCAAGCTGAGCTAATCTCATCGCTTCCCGTCCGTCGGCCGCCGTCCGTCGTCTGTCGTCCGTCGTCCGTCATCCGTCGTCCGTCGTCCATCAACACCATGTTTTGGTCTTCTCCTCCAAAGCCACTGGGCCAATTCAGGTGAAAGTTTGTGTGAGTGATGGTCCCAAAGGGGCATTTCATTTTTGTTCAACTCAGCATGCCCAGCCCCATAGGGAGGGAGTGGGGGAAAATGCTCCAAAATATTTTAAAAATCTTCTTCTCAAGAACCAGTGTGGACAATGACTTGATATTTGCTATGGAGCTTCCATATGAGGTGTAGAATCAAGTTTGTTCAAACGAAGTTCGTGAAGTAATATTTGGCTTTGTAATAGGAGGGGTAAGATTTTTGGCCCCACCCAAAATTTCTATTTTCTGAACCGATGGTCCGGTATGAACCAAATTTGGTTTGTGGTAGTATTGGGTCATAAGTACTTGACCCATGCAAAAAAAAATAATTCCCGCATCCCCATGGGAACCCTGGGAGCTAAAAATAGAAATATTTTCAAACGCCCATATTTCCCAAACCCCACGGAACAGAGAGCTTTTATTTGGTATGAAGTATCCTTATGACCAGTAGAATTGAATGGTAAAAAAAAATTGCCATCGGTTATGTTAGGGTGTTCTGTAATGGGCATCGAAAAAATGCTGAGTCAGCATATTTGCAAAAATTTAAAAAAATCTTTTCTCCAGAACCAATCATCAGAATCTTTTGATATTTGGTATACAGCATTCATAGGGGGGTCAGATAAAAGTTTGTTGAAATAAAGCTCATTGGTTCATATTTGGGCTCTCGACAGGAGCCCGAAGTTTTAACATAGGGTAATATGGGGAATATTCTTTAAAAATCTTCTTCTGCAGAACCACCAGTCAGAATCTTTTAATATTTAGTATACATCATTGTTATGAGGGTCAGATTCTAGATTGTTCAAACCAAGTCCCTAGGTTAATATTTGGGCTTCCTACGGAAGCCCACATTTTGTCTTTGTTCAATATGGAGGGTAATTTAAAAAAAATCTTTTTCTTCAGATCCATCAGTCAGAATGCTTTGATATTTGGTATGCAACATCTCTATGGGGGTCAGATTCAAGTTTGTTCAAATCAGATCCCTAGGTATATATTTGGGCTCACTATGGTAGCCCAAATTTTTACTTAGTGCAATATGAGAAAATTTCTTTAAAAATCTTCTTTTTCAGATCCACCAGTCGGAATGCTTTTATATTTGGTATACAACATCTCTAGGGGGGTGAGATTCCAGGTTGTTCAATTCGAGTGCCTAGGTTAATATTTGGGCTCCATATGGGAACATGAAATTTAACTTAGTACAATATGAGGGAATTTCTTCAAAAATCTTCTTCTTCAGATTCACTTGACAGAATGCTTTCACATTTGATATACAACATCTCTAGGGGGGTCTGATTCAAGTTTGTTCAAATCGGATCCATAGGTCAATATTTGGGCTCGCTATGGTAGCCCAAATTTGAACTTAGTGCAATTCGAAGAAATTTCTTTACAATTTCTCTTCATCAGATCCAACAGTCAGAATGCTTTCATATTCGGTACACAACATCTCTAGGGCAGTCAGATTTAACTGTGTTCAAATCAAGAGCCTGGGTTAATATTTGGGCTCTCTATGGGAGCCGGAATTGGCCATTTTGCTGAAGAATTAAAAATTTTGTATTCAGTACCCTCTAGAGGTACTAAGATTAATCCACATATGTTGTATCAAGGGGCTTCATAGGGGAGCTCTACATTTTACTTATGATCAACTGAAGAAAAGGCATGATGCCCAGATTATTTTTGTCACTCCTGAGGGACTCCAGGATTGATAGTGTAGCCTATGGGGATGGCTTGCTTAATGTAGACTCATTCTTGGACTCTGTTTAAATTGTGTTCTGTACAAGATGAGCGCTTCAGGCCCCGTGGGGCCTCTTGTTTCTTGAATTAGTTCCCTCTGGTCAGCAAGCTGTGTCTGCTAGGCAGAGATCGCTTTCATCCTAGATAGGGATAGCCGGCAGAGGAAAGAGGACGTCCTTCCTTTCCCGGGTCAGTCGGTCCATGTGTCGGAGGCTTTCACTGATGATGCAATATTTAACCTAGCAAGATCAAGAAAGAAATATCCTTTCTTGTCAGTATCTTCCATTTCGCATACCGTTTCCTGGACCTAGCAAATGAAAAACAATTGGAGAAGATGTACAGAGCTTCTCTGCGTTTGGATGATCGGGCTACGGATATGGACATGTCGTTACCCGCATCATTCAATGTCCGCTCAGATGTGATCGAATCTACAATTGATTCTGGTCGGGCAGTTTTAGACGCTATGTCTTACACAGATCATATCACCAGGGCTTTGGACCATCGTCTTGTGGGGAAAGAATTTGACGATATTAATGCATCTCTCAGAGTTCTTTCAAGGGCAGTTCTGTATTCCACACATCATTCCACCCTTACAGTAGCTAATATAGAATTATTAAGATGTGATGGAGCCTTGGCATCGCCTTCCTTGATTGATGATCGGGTGAAGAGCTCTCTAAGAGTCGCTTCGGTTTCTGGACATACGTTGTTTGATGACAAGTTGTCCTTGGTGTATGATGAAACTACCAAGAAAGGTACCAGCACTCTTTTGCTGAGGTCAGCTACCCAGCATCAGCCATATGCTGGATGTGGTAGGCGAGGGGGCTCCAGTTAGCAGCCAGCGAAGAAAAGCTCCTCGCGGGGTTCTAATAAACTCTTGTATAATTATTCTGGGAACCAGAAGTACAGTGACTCTGGAAAGGGGCGTAAGTCTTACAGAGACTATAAGTCCGACGCCCCTAAGCTGACGGCACGAGGTGGTTCTTGGGGAGGACTTGGTTTCTCCTCCCGAAGGCCTTGCAGGTCTTACAGGTGATCGTCAAAACCTCTATTGCTCTCCAGTTGGCGGAAGATTGTCAAACTTTGCAAAAACTGGACTCACCTGGATTTTACAGCCACCAGTTCCTTGTGCCGAAACCAGACGGCTCGTTTCGACTGGTCATAGACTTGAGCTGGATAAACAAACTGATTATCGCTCCAAAGTTCTATATGGAAACCATTCGGTCAGTAAGAGCAAGCATTGAATTGTGGCAAGCATGGATCTAAAAGACGCTTACTTTCATGTCATGGTTCATCCGGCTTTCAGAAAGCACCTGCACTTTGCCGTCCATGGGAAGGTTTTTCAGATCAGAGCGATGTGTCTTGGTCTGAATCTGGCTCCTTGGGCGTTCACTCGGATAATGAACTCAGTAATGTCGTACTTCCGAGCTCATTCAGTCATGGTTACGTCGGCTTATCTGGATGACTTTCTTCAGAGATATGGCGACAAAGATGCACTTCAGAACGATGTGCAGAGTCTGCTGCACTTATTCTGACGTCTCTGTTTCATAGTAAATGAAAAGAAGTCAGATTTAGCAGCTCCGTCCAAGTTATTCATTCACTTGGGAATGAGCTTCGAGACTCATTGCAATCTGGTTCGCCTTCCGATAACCTGAGCAAAATTGGTCAGTTACTATGCCTGCTTTTGTCAAAACTCTCTTAGAGTATCGGCAAGAGAGTTCATGCGACTAATGGGTCTGAGCGGAGGAGCGGCAGACTTCATTCCGCTGGGGTGCTTACGCATGTGTCCTCTCCAAATATTCTTTACTCAGAACTGGAGTGTCAAGACGCATTCGTTAGAACACCAGATTGTTTTAACAGATCTGATAAAACAAAAGGTTCAGATTGGGGTGGATCTCAAGTGGTTCACTCAAGGAGTTCCATTCAAGTACCGGATCCAGTCTTTACTATTATGACGGATGCGAGTCTGACAGGTTGGGGTGCGGCCCTGTTTCCTGCAGACCTGAAGTGCCAGGGTCTTTGGGACTCTTTATTCCTGGAAAAGCACATAAACATAAAAGAGATAATGTCTATTTGGCTTGCACTGAAACACTGGATTACTCACGTAGCCAACGTCCATGTGCAGATTCTGTCGGACAATTCGACAGTAGTGGCATATCTCAGGAACCAGGGCAGCACTCATTCAATTCCTCTATGCGAATTGACGGAGAAAATTCTTCTATTTGCTCTGACTCGTCACGTTGATCTCTCAGTCCATCATATTCCGGGTCGTCTGAACGTTGTAGCAGACTCGCTCTCAAGGAAAGGTCGCCTATTGCCAACTGAGTGGACTCTCAACAAATGAATTTTCTGGCAGATTTGCTACCAGTGGGATTGTCCCATGATAGATCTTTTTGCCACAAACCTAGACAATCCTCTACCAATGTTCGTGTCGCCTTGTCTGGATCATCGTGCGTACGCAGTAGACGTTCTGTCGATCTCATGGAACGGAATAATAGGATATGCATATCCTCCAACTCCTCTGATTCAGCAAATTCTGTTAAAAATCAAACAGTCTCACTGCAGAATCTTGCTGGTAGCACCTCTGTCGTCTCAGAAACCCTGGATCAACCTGATCAGGTGTCTGTTATGGGACATTCCCGGGAGCTTCTCTTCTCAAGGACCTTCTGTACCAGAGGGAGTCCCACACACTGCATCACAACCCGGAAGGTCTCAACCTGCACTTATTTCCATTGTGCGGTCCTTCTTGCACGGGAAGCAGTTTACAGGATCAGCAGTGGACGCAATTTTTAACTGTAGGAGGACCTCCTCTTGGCTGAATTACACAGCAAAATGGAGGGTTTTCTTTCATTGGTGTACAGACCAGTCGGTGGATATCTATAATCCATCTATTCCTCAGATTGCCAATTTTCTGGTCCACTTGTTTGAAGTACTCAAACTGCAGCACGTTACCATTAAGGGCTATAGGTCTATTTATCAGATACATATTCTCATCATGATAACTTGAGTATTGGATTAGATCCTTCTTTATCCAAGCTAGTTAGAAATTTCCCGATCGATAGACCTAGAACCCTTAGATTAATTCCTAAGTGGAATTTGGCTTGGGTTCTTTTGAAGCTTTAAGAAGCCATTTTGAGCCGTTAGATGATGTAGAATTTAAATTCCTCACTTATAAAACGGCTTTTCTTTTAGCCTTCGCTTCTGCCAGACGAGTTAGTGAACTCCATGCTTTATCTGTCGAAGAGTCCCATTACCGTAGTGTGGGTAATACTATTACTCTTACTACGGAAGTGAGATTCTTGGTTAAAAATCAGATTCAGGATAAGCGGTCAGAGCCTATTGTCTTTAAGGTCTTACCGTCATCGGACAACTGTAGACTGCTGTTGTGTGCAGTGAGAGCAATGCGCATATATAAACGTTGATCTAGCTTCATTAGAAAAGGAAGAAAAAGGTTTTTCCTTTCTCTTATACCAAGCAGAAAGGATATTTCTGTTTGTTCAGTCACTTGATGGATTCAGTTGGCAGTAAGAATCGTTTACGAGAATCTATCGGCAGATCAGCATTCTGTCAGTAAGATTTCAGCGCATGAAGTTAGGGCACTGTCTTCTTCTTGGGATTATTCAAATAGTATTGCTATTACTGATTTAATGAAGGCAGCCTACTCGACGCAACCGTCTTCATTTACAAAGTTCTATCTTAGAAATTTAGAGTCTATCTCTGGTGACCTGAGGTCCTTCGGTCCTCTTTCTGTTGCACAGAATGTTGTCCGTTAATAATACATCTCTGTGATGTCTTAGGCAGTCTGCCCAAGCACTGACGTCGTTCCGCTGCCCTCTTCTTTCTGAGGAATCTCCTTCAGAACAAGGGGAGAGGGGGTGGGTGCTTTTTCCCTTTGTATCATCTGGCTTTATAGTGAAAAGCAAGGGAATACTTCCTCTAGTGTCAGTATTCCAGCATCGGTGCTGGGTGGTTTTAATGTGTATCTCGGTGTGACGTAACAATGAAGTCTCATTCATGTATTGCTTTTAAAGTGTAGCTCAGTGTGAAGCATTTGTGTATGTTACGTATCATACAAGCATTAATATACAATCCTCGGACACTTTTAATGAGTTTCAGGCATCCTTATAATTGGTTTCCTTCACCGAATTAGCATAAGGGTTATGCTGGCATTAAATGGAGAAATTATTATGTCTTACTCCAGTATATATTGGGTGTTATGTCATTCTCTTTTTTTATTGGGAAAAAGAGATAGACATGACTAATTCCTATGTCTTCTATTCTCCTGTAGGAGCTATTCTTTGTTATGGAGTAAATGAGATACTGCAGTCTTCTAAAGTCCTTGGCCCTCCAGCTTTTTTACGATTCAGTTAAGTCTGGGCCATTGGTTATTAGTATAAAAATATGATAAATTTAAAGTAATTTGTATATATTTTTCCAACTGTACCCTATGACCCAGACTTTGCTGGTGCTAACTCCAAAATATCGAGGACCAAACACAAATTTTGCCCCCAAATCCCCAAAATTTGCATGCAAAACCAAAAATTAGAAGTTCTCTCTGGCCCTCCATACATTTACTCTCCGCACATGCACAGATGCTAGGAAGTAACCGGAATTGACGCAAACATCATTCTTTGTTTGGCCCTCTGTTAGATAACAACAAACTGAGTTCTGTGCTTTTAAATCTCAGTTTATAATTATGTCAGACACAAATCAATGGTTATTTTGGTGAATCCAGGGACACAACTGGATGAAGGAAGGAAGAAACGGTGGTTTGAAACGTTCAGGGCTGTAATTTTATAATATTTATAAAAATTAGTTCATGTTCCCTAATTTCGGGACATGGGCCTGACGTCATCATTGTTGATAATGATTTTTCCGCTGTTTGTTAAGTATTCCTTCCCTACCCTCCCTTGATCCCCCAGTTAAACTCCCAAGCTTTTTGGCTTGTTTTATGGAAATTTTTTTATAAAATTTCTTGGGAGTTTAACGTGTTACACAGAATGTTTATTCTGTATATCCCTAGGGTTATGTCCTCACCCTTAGGGTGTTTAGGCATTTTGGTCATGCATCATAGTTCCAATGTATCCTTTTTTCTTCTGATGAAGATCTTGCCTTACATCGGATAGTTCAAAAATCTGTTACTGACTTCGGGCCGTGTTACCTGGGATCTCGTTTCTGGTTTTCATTCTGACGTTGTTTACATTAACTACGCTCTTTTTATATACGTAGTTTCCTATTTATTATATGGTAGGTCTGTTGTAAGATACATTAAATATTCCGGTAGTGTAGCAGTTAATTTTTTGTATAGAAAAATAATTTTTGTCCACACTTGGGCTCTATCAGGAAACATTTGGTCACTTCGTTCCCTTTGGGAACTTGGGCTCTTGTCAAAAATTTTCTAAAAATTTTTTTGTGTAAATTATTTTTCGATTTATATTTTGAATGTTTTTTGTTATGTATCTTTTTATAATATTTAATGTGCAGTTGGTGGGAGTACGATCGACTTAGTTTGCTTCATTATGAAAGCATATTGCTCAATAAGCAATAATGTTGCTGAGTCCATTTCCATCATCCAAACTCATCTGTATCAATTGTATCTATGTTTTCATTACTTGCTGTTGGAAATAAATACTGTTTAAACTAAACTAATACGCAAGGCAAAGAAGTCTTTCCTCTGATTTACATGTAGGTAAGCCTTGCTTGTAGTCGATGTACTCCCACTAATGCTTGCTCAACATGTGTCGCATGGGATGACAAACGTTGGAGACGGGTGTCATGGTCCATTGTTAGCGAGGGGCCACTGCCTGTCCTCTCGCGGTGAGAGGCCGCTGTCGGTCCTCTTGCCAAAAAGTCGCTCTAGTTTTTTAGTTTATATTTACAGAGGAACAAGAACATGGTGATGTTTACGTGACGCCGTCAGAGAGTGTGCTTCCGTTGTCGCATTTAGATAGTCAATCAGAGCTAGCGGCTAAAGTGCTCATGAATATATTGGTCAGGGCAATAAACCACAGCGTGGATACAGCTCCCTGTCACCAGCTAGCATGACCGGTGAAGCGGTTACACCATCCGATGGTACTTTGATGCCAGGTGTGTCCGTTGTGGTTGAGGAGAGTAGAAAGGGGAGAGCGAGCACTATAACATAATGACAGACTCGCCCTGCGATGACGGAAAGGAGAAGCTGGCAGGTTCAGCAGATAGCTTGGCGAGGTCGGAAGGACCGCGAGCGAGAGAGCCCTCTCTCTTTCTTAACAACATCTGCGGCCAGATGTTGTGGTTCGGAACTTGCGTCAGTCAGAGCATACATCCACGCCTCCCATCCGGGACGCTCTGTTCAGTTCACAGTCCGGGTTGGCTATAGTTAGGGCTTCTTCTTCAGCGTCTACCAAGCACACACGACCGTACCTTGGCTACGTGACTTCTGATTTCCAGCCTGCATCGCCGAGAATGTCCTCTCTTCGTCAGAGAAGTCACACCATGCAGTACCCAAGGAGACAATGCCTCATTCACGTCCGCACAGAAAAGAGCCATCTCGGGCACACTGTCCCAGGAGCAGCTGGCGGCCAAGCAACAGAAGACTGCTGCTCCTCAGGCCTCCGTAACGGACTTGCTGTCGCAGTTTGCTCAGCTCATCGCAGCATCGCAGCATCCCAGCAAGTGCAGAAGCAGTTGACGGCAGTCTCAGAACCTGAGTTGTCGGATGATGCTGGGTCGGTCCATTCATCTGCGCATTCAGATGCCGATGACCGTGAGTATAATCTGATTCAGTCGGATGGTGAAAGGGATTTGGATGAGAATCACCCTTCCCTTTCGGAACAACACAGGGTGGCGATGGATCTAATGCATCAATACTTTCCTGAGTTCGTTCCTGAGAATCAGAATGCTGCAACCACTCGAAAGTAGCATTATTCAGTAGCTAAGAGACGAGGCCTCATATATCGGGATGTCTGGAGAAACACTTTCACGGGCTCAGTCGCGGCCAGAATATAAGACCGCTGCTCCTCAGGCCTCCGTAATGGATTTGCTGTCGCAGATTGCTCATCCCTGCAGGTGCAGAAGCAGCCGACGGCAGTCTCAGAACCTGAACTGTTGGATGGTGCTGGGTTGGTCCAGTCATCTGTGTGTTCAGATGCCGCTGACCGTTATTTTCAACTGATTCAGACAAATGATGAAAGGGATATGGAGGGGTATTATCCTTCCCTTTCGGAACAACACATGGTTTTGATGGATTTAATCCATCAACACTACCCTGAATTTGTTCCAGCGAATCTGAATGCTGTGACTACTTGCAAGTAACCTCTAGCGTTGTTGGACGCTGATTTTATCCAGAAAAAGAGGAGGAAATGTCTTTTCCGGTTAAGTATAGACAGGTGTCGCAGGCCTTTGGCCTTTTAGATGACGCCATATTCAACTTTCCAGTGGAAAGAAGTAAGGTGGTTTCTTGTCATCATCTTCCGTAATTTTACCGATTAATGGAAGACAAGGAAGATGTATTGGGAGTTCCTCTGCGTTTGAATGAGCAGGCTGAGGACCTAGTTATGGCCTTACCTTCGTCATTCACTATTCGCTCGGACACAATTGAGACAGCATTTCCTTCATTCAGAGCGAATTTAGACTCGCTGTCTTACGCAGATCACCTTCAAGAACTGTGATGCAACGTCTCTTGGGAAAGAAATTTGAGGACATTTGTACCTCATTTAGAGTCCTTTCCAGGGCTATTTTATTTATCACGTATAACTCTGTCTTAACAGTTGCTAATTTGGAGTTAATCAGATGTGACAGAGCCCTTGCATCGTCATCCTTAATAGATGACAAGGTAAAAAACTCTCTTTGGGTCGCTCCTGTTTCCGGACACTAAGTTTTTGACGATAAGCTTTCTTTGGTTTATGACCAAGCCACAAAGAAAGCATCAATACTCTGCTCCTTAAGTTGGCGTCTAATCGGCAATAGCAGAACGAAGTAAGGGAGGACGTCTTAGACAGAAAGTCATCTAAAAAGGACTCCTCGCGAGGGTATAGGTAACCCTCCTAAAATTACTCTAGGGGTCGTTATACAGCGACTCGGATAGGGGGCTTAGGTCTGATCGAGGCTACCGGTCAGATGCCCCTAAGTCGTTGGCTCGAGGCTCTTCGTGAAGGAGACGTAGTTTCTCCTTCCGTAGGCCTCGCAGGTACTACAGGTGAGGGTTAAGACCTCTATTGCTTAGCAGTTGACGGATGGTTATCAGGATTTGCATCAAACTGGATAACTGTTACGGAAGACCAATAGGCGAGAAGTGTGGTCTCGGACGGCCTACGGCTATCTTTCCGAGAGAACCACAACTAACTTAATGTCTGTAATGGACAATTCTTCCGTCAAATCCTTGCATAAGAGTCTCTCCAATCGGAGGTTAAGGTTCTCTTCACAATGAAAGTAATAGAGGTCGTCGAGAATCAAGATTCTCTAGGATTTTATAGTCACCTGTTACTCGTACTGAAGCCATAGAGCTCGTTCCGATCGATAATAAACTGGAGCTGGATAACACGTTTATCATAGCTCTAAAATTTATTTATGGTTATCATTTAGGTGGTAAAAGTGAGCGTTCGAGTGATCGACTTTGCTACAAGCATAGATCTAAGAATCCGTTCTTTCATGTCCTTGTAGATCCGGCATTCAGAAAGTGTCTCACAACAATCTGGTTCGTCTGCTGTTATCCAGAGCGAAATTAGTCAGTTGTTATGCTCACTTTTGTCTACTCTCAGATGCATTAACAGCGAGAAACTTATGTGACTGATGGTTTGTGCGGATTGGCTACGCATCTTATTCAGATGGGTCGCTTAGACACACGTTCCCTCCAGTTATTCTTTAACCAGAACTGGAGTGTGAATACGCTTTCGCTCAAGACCAGTATTGTTTTAACAAATCTAGTAACAAAGGGTCCATATTGGGGCAGATATTCAGTGGTTAACTCAAGAGTTCCGCTGCAACTGCCAGATCCGGCTTTCATGATTATGACGGGTGTGAGTCAATAGTTTGGGGCATGACCCTGAGTCCGACAGACTAGAAATGCAGGGGTCTTGGGACCCTTGGTTCCTGGAGAAACACATAAACATCAAGAATGATGTCTATATTGTTAGTGCTACATCAGTAGATTCACATTATTTGCGGACACGCATGTTCAGATTTTGTTGGACAACTCGATAGTAGTTGCGTACATCAGGAACCAGGGCGTTATCCATTCATTCCGTTATGATAACTAATGGAGAAGATTTTTCTATTTCATGTTCATATCTCTATCCGTCATATACTGGGTCATCTGAACATACTAGCAGACTTGCTCCTCGGAAAGGTTGCCTGTTTCATTTGCATTGGATACTCAACAAGCGAGTATTTTGATAGTTTTGCTACCAGTGGGATCGCCCCATGATAATTTAGTTTGTGACGCACCGGGACAATTAGTTACCGTCATTTGTGTCGGCATGCCCAAACCATTGAGCGCATGCAGTAGATGCTCTGCAGAATTCATGGGGATGAATGATAGGATACACGTATCCTCCAATTCATTTGATTCATTAGATTACGTTTAAGATAAGAATCCTACTACTAGCACCTCTGTTGTTACAGAAACCTTGGATCATTATTTTCAAGTGTCTGTTATGGGACGCTCCCTAGAAGCTTCCTCTATGAGAGGGCCTTCTTTCAGGGGAAGTTTTATTCTTCATATCCTTCTCCTCCAATAGTGGCATAATGCAGTCGGTTAGATGTGAAGGAACCATTGCGGTTCCTATATTATTTGATAACTGGCACATGAACGATTATATAATGCGGGTGAGGAGATTTCGATATGACTTCGAATTTCAGATGATTACATGCTAAATATAAATGCTCTCGCACGTTATATTATTAGGCTAACGCTTTATTTTGTGGGCCTTGAAATCATAACCTATTTCGGGGGCGGTCCGTGTCGGAGCCTGTTAATCATACCTTCTTTCATTTCTAGATCTGGGTTTCTATTATGTCAGTACTCAATTTGCACATGTTTTTACGATTGTAGATATCGGATTATACACGTTGGAGAGTGTTGTTACTGGAATTTATTGTACAGAGGCTGCCTGTGGATTACCTAGGAAATGTTTTCTTTTCAGGGATCGTTCAGTGTGACTCGATTGGACATGTGTATGTTATATTTTATATCACCGGTTTTCGACGTATCTGTGTACGCCGTATGCGGTGTACGTTTATATAGTGGGCAATATTAATTACCAGGATCGTCACTTTCGCCTTACCTTCTGAAGTGGCATTAAGCACCATTTATTAATCATGAATTAATACCCCAGTGCCTGTTCGACGATTATTTATATTGTTTTTTGGTACCGCTCTTATTGATTCCAGAGCTCTCCCCTCTTTCTTTTGAAGATTCCTTCAAAAGAAAAGGGTGGGGTGATTCTTACCTCTTCTCTGGCTTTAAAAGTATGTAACTATGAAGGAAGCTGTTTTATCTGTAATTATATCCTGTATACAGCTGAAGTGTTATTGTATGGCGTATGTTTGTGGGGGATTTTCACTCATTTTCAGATATGTTTTGGGGCTTAGGACTAGGCTTAAAATTGGGAACTTGTACTATTTAGCATTGTCTTCATGCTTACAATAAGGAATTACTTCAATTGGGCTCCTTATTTAGAATATGTCTCCTCTATTATTGTATAGAAAGACATACATGTAATTCCAAATTATTCTAATTTCCTTTCATCATGGATTACAGGATTGGAACTATTTTGGAAGTCCTGGGCCCTCCACCTTTTTACTATTCAGCTAAGTCTTGGCCATAGGGTACAGTTGGAAAAATATTATAAATTCATAGTAATTTCTATATTTTCCATACTTACCTATGGCCCAGATGGGGATGGCCCTCCCATGAGTGGGCACTCATACCTCCCTGCTGAAATATTATGTAATATTCTCTTTTACAAAGAATGATGTTGGCGCCAATTCCGTTTACTTCTTGGCGTCTGTGCATACGCGGAGAGTAAATGTATGGAGGGCCAGATAGGACTTCTAATTTTCGGTTTTGCATGCAAATTTTGTTTGGGGATTGGGGGGCAAAATGTGTGTTTGGCCCTCGATATTTTGGAGCTCGCACCAGCTGAGTCTGGGCCATAGGTAAGTATGGAAAATATAGAAATTACTATGAATTTATAATTTTTTATACTTATCAATGGCCCAGACGGGGATGGTCCTCCCGTGAGTGGGCACTCACACCTCACCGCTGTTAGATATGTATGACATTTAGCAGGCATAACTAGGAAGCATGATGTTGGCACCATTTTCAGTCACTTCCTGGTTGCTGTGCATGTGCGGTAAGCAAAAGTATGGAGGACCAGTTAGGACTTTTCTTTTTCGGTTTTGTATGCAAATTTTGGGGATTGGGGGGTTCAAAATTGTGTTTGGCCCTGGAAATTAATGAGTTTGCACCAGCTAAGTCTGGGCTATTGGTAAGTATAAAAAATATACAAATTACTTTAAATTTATCATATTTTTATACTGTACCAATGACCCAGACATAGCTGGTGCTAACTCTTAAAATATAGGGCCAAACACAAATTTTGCCCCCCAATCCCCAAAATTTGCATCTAAAACTAAAGAAAACATGTCCTGAAAGGCCCTCCACACTTCGCCCCTACTGCGCATGCGCAGTGTCAAGGACGTTCCGAAATTGGCGCCATTAATCATTCTAAGTTTGGCCCTTCATCAGTTAACATCTGACTGATCTTTGTGCTTATAAATCTCAGTTTTAATGATGCCAGACACATAAATATTAGTGAAATGGTGATTCTAAGGAGGATAGAGAAGGAGGAGAGGAAAAGAATGTGTGACAGAATATTATCAGGGCTGTAACTTAAAATTTTTTAATGAAATTATGTTAAGTTACCTATTTTCAAGGCAGCAGCCATTTTGTTGTCATTCTGATTATTTAGTTACACTGTTTTTTAAGTGTTTTCCTCTCTCCCTGTCCTTTAAGTCCCCCCTTGCTATTCTCCCATGCTTTTGGCATAGTTTCTGTAATTATTATTACTAAAATTTCTTGGGAGTTTTAGCTGAATAACAGAATGAATTCTGTTCTTTCCCCATGTTTACGTCTTCACCTACGGGTGGTTAGGCGTTGTGTTCTGCATCTACCATCTGATGTTCTGCAGTTTCTTCCCTGGAAGTCTCTGTTTTGCATCAGATAGTGTATTTTTGGTAACTGATTTCGGGCCTGGGTGCCTGGAGTCTTATTTTAGTGTTTTTACACTCATTGTTTACATTTACAACAGCCCTCTGTGTGAGGGGGGGATTTCTAAAGAATAATATCTTTATGTTATTTTAATCATAACTAGATACATTATTATTGTTCGTAAGTGTTGAATAAATTGTTTAAAATATTTTTAAAATTTTTGTCCACACTTAGGCTTGGGATCCATTGGGGCTCAACGTTACTTTTCAGAAACTTGGGCTGTTCGGAAAAAATATTTTTTCAAAATATTTTGATTTCAATTATTTTTTCTATATTAATGGATCATATTATTATTATGTATTTTGATTGCCAGGGGTTAGTGCGAGTACCAGGACATGTTTTCTTTTCACATTGAAAGGATATTGATCAATTGTTTTAAGAGGAAGTCTTCCTCTGACTTTATTATCATTCTATATGTGGTCAGTGTACTCGCATTAACTCCTGTTCTGTATCGTATGATTTCGATGACAATATGGGAAGCGTATGTCACGGTATGTTGTTGGGGATTTGGACACTCCGGTCCTTTCCCCGCAGGGTCACTCTACTTTATCAATTTCTATTTCAGACGATCAAGATTAGGGTGATGTATCTGTGATGTCTTCCAACAGTGTGCCTCCGTCGTCACAATTAATGAAGGGCTAGCGGAAAAGTGCTCATGTAAATACGCCAATTGCCTAAGAGGACCCTAGTAGGTTCGACGGCCTTTGACGTCCGCTAGCTCGCCCGGTGTAGCGTCCATTCACCGAATGGTTCGGCAGCCGGGTTCGTCCGTTGCGGTCTAGAAGGAATTTTGGGGTGATGCGAGCACTATAAATTAACTTAATGCACACCCAGTGACGGCGGATCGGAGGGAGAACGCAGGAAGCCTTTTAGTCCGGTTCATAGCTCGTTCCGGTCCATCCGGACGGCAAGCGAGAGAGGCCCCTCTCTCGTTCAACAACATCTGGCCCCAGATGTTGTGGTACAAAATGTGTCGCAAGCGGAGCATACGTCCGTCGCTCGGGACGCTCCGTTGTATAGGCAGTCCGCTGAGACTGCTAAGGCTTCCTCTTCTCGTCAGTGCACACGACCGCACCTTGGCTGCGTGACCGCCGATATATTACCAGCTTCGCCGATCAAGGATTCTTCGGCGACCAGGTCACTCCATCCGGTAGCCAGGGACACGAGGCCTGCAGACTCCGGACGTTCGCATAGGAAGTGTGCGGGAGTCAACGTACACGGAGCTTCCGGCGGCAATGCATCGTAAGACCGCTACTGCACAGGCCTCGGGAACGGACGTGCTTTCCTTAATAGCACAGTTTATCGCAGCATCCCAGCATCAACTGAATCTGTCGCATATATTTTATCCGACGATGCTGGGTCGGGACGCTCCGCGGAAGCGGGTACGGACGTCCGAAAGTTTCATCCGGTCCGACGGGATACCGAAAGGGATTCGGAGGATTTCGAGCTTTCCCTTTCGGAACAACATATGCTGTTGTGTATGTCATCTGACTTGGTCTTCTACAGCTTCTTTCGTCGGACCAGAATGCTGCGATGCCGGATAAGAAACTGATAGCGTCGGTGGACTTAGAAATTTTTGGTTCGGTTCAGGGACATCGTCCCTCAGTTCCGACATAGTCCAATAATGTCACACAAACTTTCGAATTATTGAACGACGCTATATATATTATTATTTTATGCTTGCTATCCAAGCATTTCTGGTTTCTTGTTCGAAGAGTTATGGAGATGTCTTTCAAAAGTGTGCCTCTGTCGTCATAGTTAATGAAGAGTTAGCGGCAATAAGTGCTCATGGAATATGTCTATCGCCTACGGAGTGACATTCGCTAGCTCACCCGATGTAGCGTACATTCATCGAATGGTTCGGCTGCCGGGTTCGTCCGTTGCGGTCTAGGAAGGAGATTTGGGTGATGCGAGCACTTTAATTACTTTAGTACTCACCCAGTGACGGCAGATTGAGGACAGATCGGAGGAAGCCTGTTAGTCCGGTTCCTGGCTTGTCCAGGTCCGTCCGGGCTGTGAGCGAGAGAGGTCCCTCTCTCGCCCAACAACATAGGGGACCGCATGTTGTGGTTCAGATATTTTACATTCGGAGCATATGTCCGTTGGTCGGGACGCTCCGTTATATTGACAGTCCGAGAGACTGTCTTTAATGCTTCCTCATCCTCACAGCAGGGCACACGACCGCACATTGGCTACGTGACCTCGAGTATCCGATCAGTTTCGGCATTCAGTGATTCCACGGCGAATAGGTCGCGCCATCCGGTAGCCAAGGGACACGAGGCCTATACACTCCGTTCGCTCGCATATTGGTAGTATGCACGGGGTAACGATCACGGAGCTTCCAGCGGCAATGCATCGTAAGACCGCTTCTCCTCAGGCCTCAGTGACGGACGTGCTATCCGAGTTAGCACAGTTGTTTCGCAGCATCCCAGCAATTGACAGTTTCTCGGTCGAATCAGGAATTATCCGACGGCGCTGGGTCGGTGCGGTCCGCGGTTGCATCAGCTACGGACGACCGAACGCTTTATAGGGTCCGACAGGATGGCGAAAGGGATTCGAAAGATTTCGAGTTTTCCCTTTAGTAGTATCGGAAGATGCCTTTCATATCTTCTGGCATTATCTTCCAGTGATTATTATTTCGGACTTCATTGCTGCGATCTTGGATAAGAGACTTATAGCGTCATTGGACTCGGATTTTTCGATCGGTTCAGGGACATTGTCCCTGACTTACCGACGCAGTCCAATATTGTCATTACAACATGTGTTTTATTTTTCGACGCTATATATATATATATATATATATACAAGCCTGCTACTAAGCATGATAGTTTAGTTTCTTGTCCGCGTTGCTCATTTCTGCCATTTTATCATTTATACAAATAGTTTATTTTGGCAGAGCAGGGCATACCGAGAGTTCATATGCGTCTAGACGGTGTGATTAAAGACTGCATATATTCTTTTTCGCCGTTTATGTCTTTTCCAATTTCAATGTTGGGAACGACATTATGTATAGTAGACTTAACTTAGACGCTTTATTATACGTAATCCGCCTTACTGAGGCGTTATCATTACGTCTTCAAGAAAAGATTTACGGGATATTATTCTCAATGTAATTTCTTTTGAGGGCAGTAGTTTGTTCACGTATAACTCCGCCCTTCAGTGGCTGATTGGAGTTAGTTAGACGTGACGCAGCCCTAGCTACATCCACACGCGTGGATAGTAAGGTTAAGAACTCTCTCAGAGTCGCTTCGTTCTCGGAGGAGCTTCTCTTCGATGGCAACTTTTCGGCAATCCATGAATTGCTCGATTTATACGTTCTCTTGTCTATCTAGTGTTACAAGAGATTCAGACTGGGGCAAACATTCGGTGGTTGACTCAGAGAGTGCCGCCGCAGTTGCCGGACCCGAGTGTGGCTGTTATGACGGTTGCCAGTCAAACAGATTGGGATATAATACTGATCCCTACGGATTCGAAGTGCCAGGGTCTTTGGGTTCCGCAGTCTTTTAGCAATCAGTTTAACTTCCGCGGAATAATGTTTTTTAGGCTTGCTTTATGTCATTGCATGAACATTATTCAGAAACGCATGTCCAAATTCCTGTCCTTTAATTCGACAGTAGTGGCGTATCTCCGGAACCAGGGAGGCACTCTTTCGTTTCCGTTATTCAATTTAATGGAAAGAATCCGTCTGTTGGTTATAGTACACCAAGTTCAGTTTTGGTCCGTCATATTCCGGGTCGTCTGATTGTTTTATCGGACTCCCGTTCTCTTACGGGTCGCTTGTTGCTGTCAGAATGGACTCTCAACAAACAAGTATTCAATCAGATTTGCTATCTATGGGAGCGCCCAATGATGATTTATTTATGACTCAGCTTGCTAATCAATTGCAGACGTATGTGTTGGCTTGTCCAGATCTCTGAGCTAATATTGTTAACGCTCTATTGATCTATAGGACGGAATGATAGGATACGCGTATCCTCCGGCGCTGTTGTTTTAGCAGGTATTGCTAAGATAAACAACCACAATACATTTCTGTTGATAGCATCTCTATCTTCACAGAGATCATGAGTAATTTACTCTCTTGTCTACTGTGGGTCTTAACGTGAAATCTTCCTCTATGTGAGGATCTTTTTCACTGGGTAAATCGTGTCATCTTTATCACAACCAGCAAGGTCGCAACCTTCATGTATTCCGTTGTGTGGTCCGTATTGCATTGTAAGCACTGTACTGGACGAGCTTTGGACGCGATTTCTTACTATAGGAGATCCTCTTCTTCGCTATTCTATGCGGCTAAAGTGGAGGCTCTTCCGTCGTGGTGTAGGGATCATTATGTTCATATTGTTGATCCCTCCATACTACTCATTGCTATTTTTTAGTATACTTGTTTCACAAGATCTACTGCAGCCTGTTATTATTTAGGTTATAGGTTTATGTTACCTCATACCTATGCACTCTACGATAGTTTACAATTGAGTCTTTTGTCTCTTTATCTAAGTCAGTTAGTAACTTTTTGATAAATAGACTTAGAATCTTTAGATTAAATTCCTATACGGATTTTAACTTCGGTTCTTATTTAGCTAAGTAATCATTTGAGCCTCTGGAAACAGTAGTTTTCAAATTCTGACCTTTTAGACAGTAATTCTGTTGGTTTCTCTTTTACTGTAGAGTCAGTGAGTTTCATGCACTATCGATGGATGATTTTCACTTTCATAGTTTTGGAATCAATACTTCCGTTACTATTTAGGTTGGATTGTTGCATAAGAGTTAGGCTCCTATTATCCGGAACCTATTATTTTAAGGTCCTTCCGTCTTCGTATGGGCATAGGCCTTTACTCTTTCCGGGTACAGTTTATGTATTTATAAACAGATATCTGTTTATTACAAAGGGCGTAAGCTTCTTCTGTCTTTGATGTCTAGTAGAAGGACGTTACGCTCCATTTTATTGTTAATGGATTCTATTAACTATCGGTACTGCTTATGGTATATCATTGACTTAGCAGTTGTGCTTAAGATTTCGGCTCATGAAGTAAGAGTTCTTCTACTTCTTGGGCTTACATTAATAGTGTCGCTATTATAGATTTTTGAAGGCCGCTCATTGCGCTCAGCCATCCACATTCATGAATTTTATCTTAGAAATATCGAGTCCATTTCTGGAGGCCTCTATTGTTAGGTCTATTATCTACTGCTCAGAATGTCATTCACTTAACAGTTGCTACTATAGCTAGGTAGGCTGTCTGTTTCGGCAGTGTCTCCGTTCGGCTGCCCTCTTCGCTCTGGGCTATTTGACCCAGGGCAAGAAAAAGGGGGGGGGGGAGGGTGTTCCCTTGGGTCACCTGTTTTACTATGAAAACAAGGGGATACCTCCTCCGGAGTTAGTAATTCTGAGCTGTTATTGGGATGGTTGTTTAGTGAGAAGTTTAGGTTTTTAAAATTCATTCAAGTCTTAGTTTTTAAAGTATAGCTTTTGAATATTGCATATGTCAACGGACATGATTATGCAATCCTCAGACACTTTTAGGAGTATAAGAGTCTCTATTCTCTAGACTTACTTTATTTATTGGCTTACTTTAAAAATTATTAGTATAAGGATTATATTGGATATTAATAGAGTACATGGATGTATGAAGCTCAATTTTGGAAGGTGTTGTATCTTTCTAATTTATCATAAATAAGAAAGATACATGTAAGGCCTATTACTTCTTTTTCCCTACAGGGGATGACTCTATTTTATTTTATTGAGCGTATTCCATTTTGCTCTATGTCCTTGGCCCTCCAGCCTTTTTACTATTCAGCTATGTCTGGGTCATTGGTACAGTATAAAAATGTTAAAAAATTTATAGTAATTTATATATTTTTTATACTTACCAATGACCCAGACGGGGATGGCCCTCCCAGGAGTTGGGAACTCTTGCCTCCCCGCTGAGTACATAGCGCTTACCAGGCACTGGTTATTAGAATGATTAATGGCGCCAATTTCGGAACGTCCTTGACACTGCGCATGCGCAGTAGGGGCGAAGTGTGGAGGGCCTTTCAGGACATGTTTTCTTTAGTTTTAGATGCAAATTTTGGGGATTGGGGGGCAAAATTTGTGTTTGGCCCTATATTTTAAGAGTTAGCACCAGCTATGTCTGGGTCATTGGTAAGTATAAAAAATATATAAATTACTATAAATTTTTTAACTTTTCTGTCATATGACAAAAATTGTCCATCCAAAACCTATTTTCTTTGGGGAGAGTGCCTTTGGTGCATTTTCCAAAATTAACCCTCTAACTGGCACAAAAGGTAGATGGCACTTGCAAAAATAATTCTTGAGTAACTAACTTTTAACTCAACCTTGACGTAGTCAGATTTGAGGTTTCATAATGGCCCGTCGTCCATCTGGACGTCAGTCTGTCCGTCAACAATTCAATACAGCTCGGGCTAGAGGCTGAATTTATGAACCTATCTTTACGAAACGTCTTGGGTACCTTTGTTATCACCGTGAGACGAGGACGAGTGTTTTCGGGTGCGGTCCAAAATTCAAGATGGCCAGTTTTTTGTACAGAACTTCTGTTTGAAAGTTCCGATTTGAATAAATTTAAGTATGAATGTTTAGTAACATCGAATGCATCACATATAATACGGGTTTTTGTCTCGTGCAGAAATTATGTAAATTAGATGAACTTTGATTTATTCAGTGCTACTTTTACACAGTAAGTACACATGTCAATACGGCTCGGGCTAGGGGCTGTATTTACGATCCGATCTTCACGAAACTTCTTGGGTACCTTTGTTATCACCTTGGGACGAGAATGAGTGTTTTGAATGCAGTCCGAAATTCAATATGGCTGCCGGCAGCCATTTTATATTGAAATTAGGTAGACTCAGTTTTTTGTACAGAACTTCTATATGAAGGTTCTGATTTGAATAAATTTTTGAATGAATGTTTAGTAACATGGAATGCATCACATATAATATGGGTTTTTTTCTCGTGCATAAATTATGCAAATTAGATGAACTTTGATTTATTCAGTGCTACTTATACACAGTAAGTACACATGTCAATACGGCTCGGGCTAGGGGCTGTATTTACGAACCGATCTTCACGAAACTTCTTGGTACCTTTGTTATCACCTTGGGACAAGAATGAGTGTTTTTGGGTGCGGTCCAAAATTCAAGGTGGCTGACGGTGGCCATTTTATACCGAAATTAGGTGCAATCAGTTTTTTTGTACAGAACTTATAAGACTACGTTCGTTATCATCATGGGATGGTAACGAGTGCTTGTGGACTCGGCCCAAAATTCAAAATGCCTGTCGGCAGTCATATTTACAGGAATTGTGTGTATTACATTTTTTGTACAGAACCTGTAAAGAAGATTTTTTTATGTCATTAATGTTTGCTATAAATTTATTGGGTGCCTTAGTTATCACTGGTATGAGAACAAATATTTTGTGGGTTAAGTCAGACCCACTCAGGGACTCAAAAAGGGAGATAATTAAAAATCTTTTCCAAAAACACCAGACAAAATAATGTTTCTTGAATTCAGCATCCCTAGGGTGTATATATTCTAATGTGTTGAAGCCAAGTTCTGTGTTAATATTTGGTGTTTGGGGAGGGTAAACTTTATTAGCACAACCTGATTTTCTATTTCCAATGAGAAAAATAAAACCTCCTCACCCGTAGGAACCCTTTGAGCTAAAGATAAAAAATTCAATTACCTATATTTTAAGAAGGACTGGACAAATATTTATTAATTAGTGTGATTCAACCTTAGAAGGGTGTGAATCAAACAGGCTAAAACAATTGCTAACATTTGGCTTATGGTGCACCAAACAAGGATCCCCATTGTAACATTAACCCCATGGAGATTTCTTTTCTTGTTTAGCATCTAAATGTCACCCACCTTTACAATTCTTTACCTGTACATTTGTTACAGGCTACGGTCAGTATTTATGTACAGACCTTTACAATACTTTACATGTACCTTTGTTATCAGGACATTACCTAGGTGTGTGTCATGGCTGTGTCACATACTATACATGTACATATCTTACACAAGTTGAGCTACATTGTCATTGACACTTTCATTTATCATATTTTGTGTCAAAAACCTATCTTATGACACCTCATTGGAACATGCTCAACAAGCTCATTCCAATGAGGGGTCATAAACTATTTTTTTTGAGACAAGAATGAAAAAAATGGTGAAAACTTCAATGGTGATTTTCACCAAATAATGCTGGCTGGTTTTGGCTGTTGCATTGGGTAAATGGTTAAATAGGGAAATGAGAGCAATTGGTATGGTACGTTGGAAAGCAATGAATTCCTGGGGTGAGTTAAGGAGAGCCATTGAGACTCTACTACAATATGAAATTGGCCTGGTCTGAACATTGGCCTATAAACATAAATTCACATGATTAGAAGTTATTCACAAAACTTCTGGATATCTTTTTGTCAAATCTGTGAGTGAACTTCCACTAAGCCCACACCACAATTGTCATCACGTTCTCTGAAATTGAGTTTCATTTTAACACCTTAAAGTCTGGAAATAAAGAATGACTTGATTGAACATCACACACTGCTCTTAACTTCTGGCCTAGCAGGTGTTTCTAGCCATCATTTGATTGTCTGCAACCTAATCCAGAGAACATTTTTACAGTAGGGCAAACAGGTTCTACTATTTGAAAAAAGGTGTGAGCACCAATGAACTTTGTCCTAAGGGGTACGACTTTGATAGATACTTCTCCAGGCTCGGTTTCTCTCTCTCTTTGATCTCCATCATCCTGCATTCAAAAATGTCATTTACGATATAACCATAGAAAGAAGTTGAAAGTGTAATGAACTATATTAAACAGACAAGACTGATGCTGGTTTGCAGCTAAAATCAGTCATCGACATTTGCAAAAAACGGATTTGGTCATTGTAAAAACAAGTCGGACGGTACCTTCCAGAATAATTGTTTCTTGGATAATAATTGCTCCCAAATTAATACAGTGGACTCTTCTCTCAGTGACCTTTTCGAGAAATGATATTACTATATAAAATATTGTGATCACAAAAGTGGTCAGATAAGACCCTACAAAGTAGATCTTCTGTTTCTCAGGCCATTTTTTGTAAAATTGCATGTGGGTGGGCGATTTTTAGCTCACCGAAGGGAGCTCAACTTATCACTTGTCGTCCATCGCCATGAACATTTTTCATTAGACTTCTCCTCTGAAACCTCTGATCCGATTTTCACGAAACTTCATGTGGATGTTCATTACTATATGGCAATTCATGTTTGTTCAAATGAAATGGCCATGGCCCTTGGGGGCTCTGTATGGGGCATAACTCTGATAGCACCGTATGAATTATAGAAAAATTATTAAAAAATCTTCTTCTCCAGAACCATTGGGCAGAATCTTTTGATACTTGGTATGCAGCATAGTGCTGCCGCGGTTAAGACTTTTTTCTGACCGGTTAACCAGCGTGTTTGACCGTGGTTAACCATGGTTAACCGCATTTAAGGTACCTATATTTGTAGTGTGTTCTTGCTTCAACTGTAACTATTATATCGGGCCGGCCAATGTTATTTACATTGACCATAAATAATAATAAAGAAGTATTCTATTTAGTCGTTGTTGTTCATTCACCCATGTGTTTACATCAGTGCGTGTACCGGAAATCAACAGGTTTGTGGGGCCAATATGGATGAAACCATAAAAAATACAAAATCATCAAAATAACGAAAAAATAAATAATAACACATTAAATGTTTGCCAGCAATACCTGGAGAGACGCATTTATTTATTCCATGAACTCCAATTCACTGATGTGTAATGTCCGGTTATAAATTACGCACACGTGCACCAGGTAAAGTTACTTTCAATATCACCAACAATGCTTAAGTGGGACAACAATTTGAAAACAATTTGCGCTGTAACCTGCGCATTTGTTGTATTTTTATTGGTTTTTCCGGGACATTCTCGCATTCCGGAAAAAACAACTTAATCACAACAATTGCGCAGGTTACGGCACAAATAGTGCTCTGATTCTGAAACTATGAGCTTTTGGTCACAAACGAGCGTTGGATTTTCTTGACAGGGATGAAGAAAGACATTGGGGTGATAAACAAACAACGAAAAACAAATAAATGCGAGTATTTTGTAAATCTTTAGTAATAATTTTCCTTTATTCTTTTATCTTATTCACCACGTGGTAACTCGTCAAAACTTACCTATTTCCGCAAATTGCCCCAAATTGGCAAAACGTAACTTGCAACTAATTCTTTATGACTGCATATATTTAAAAATGGGGGGTGCGACTTATACATGGGCTTTAGGCAAAAGGGAGGAATTCCAGGTGTGAGTTTGGGGTGCGACTTATACACGGGGCGACTTATACACGGACATATACGGTGAGTATAGTGAATGTAAGGTTAACCGGTTAAAACATTTTCTTGACCGGTCAAAGTTTTAACCACAGGTTAACCGGTTATCCGGATAACCGTGGCAGCACTATTGCAGCATCTTGGTATGGGTCTGATTCAAGTTTGTTCAAATCGAGTCCCTCAACCAATATTGGGGCTCACTATGGGGGCGTGAATTTTTACTTCGTGCAATTTAAGAAAAATTCTTTAAAAATCTTCTTCTCCAGAACCAATGTCCAGAATCTTTTGATATTTGGTATGCAGCATCTTGGTATGGGTCTGATTCAAGTTTGTTCAAATCGAGTCCCTTGATCAATATTGGGCTCCCTATAGGGGATGAATTTTTCCTTAGTGCAATTTAAGGAAAAATCTTCTCCAGAACCAGTGGGCAGAATCTTTTGATATTTGGTATACAGCATCTTGGTATGGGTCTGATTCAAGTTTGTTCAAATGGAGTCACTTGATCAATTTTGGGGCTCACTATGGGGACCTGACTTTTTACTTAGTGTAATTTAAGAAAAAAAAAATATTTAAAAATCTTCTTTTCAGGAACCGATGGACAGAATCTTTTGATATTTGGTATACAGCATCTTGGTATGGGTCTGATTCAAGTTTGTTCAAATTGAATCCCCTGTTCAATATTGGGGATCACTATGGGGGTGTGAATTTTTACTTAGTGCAATTTAAAAAAAAATCTTTAACAATCTTCTTCACCAGAACCAGTGGGCAGAATCTTTAGATATTTGGTATGTAGCATCTTGGTATGGGTTGGATCCACGTTTGTTCAAATTAAGTCTTTTGATCAATATTGGGGCTCACTATGGGGGCGTGAATGTTTACTTTGTGCAATTCAAGGAACATTCTTTAGAAATCTTCTTCAGAACCATCATGCAGAATCTTTTGATATTTGATCAGCAGCATTGTCCCATTCAGTCTTGTTGATGTTTTAGCTCAGGGGTTGAAATTGGATTTTTTTCCAGGTCGCCAAAGTGTCTTCCTAGGCCCTAAATCTGGTCGCCAATTTTGTAATCGGATCGCCACATGAAGAGACGTGTACTGAAGCAGATGCTGAAGGTATCTGCTGCGAGTGCCGAAGGCACGAGCAATTTTAGGGTGGTTTGGGGGGGTTCTCCCCAAGAAAATTTTGAAATCTTCTATTAAATGGAGCCTTCTGGCAGCTTCTGGATTGAAAATTCCCCTTATTTTTTGGCCGTCAAAATGCTGTTTTCAGCAGCATGTTTGAAATTTGCAAGTTCGTCGGTGGGAATCCTATGATCTTCACTTATAAGTTTTTGACTGCACAATTCTTGAGAGTTGACTTTGTAAACTTTTATTTCAACCTCAGTTTAATCATTTTACATTATTCACCCCAAATTAAATAGAGGTGTAAATTGTAATTATCATTAGATAATGTCGAATTATTCTGCTGGAAAGTTGACTGAACAGGTTACGCGTTCCACAGTTTGAATGTCATGGTTTCGCGTGAATGCGTGATAATGATAAAGAGTTGGCTCCCTTTAACCAGTATTTCCTGGAGCGTGTTTATTTATAGCCGACTTGAGAATCACTCGTGCCAGTGTCAGATCATTTCCGAATGCATCCTGGATGTTGACGAAAATTACCGCAGCTCTTGCACTGATTCTTTCGATTGTTAAAGAAAAAAATATAGGCCACTTGCCCCAAGAATAATACTGGTATATGTTTCTTCCCACATAATGTGTTATTTTATGTAGGTATTGGTGTTTATATCCGACAGATGTGAAAAAATTTACGGTCGCCAATGTGGCGACCAGTAATGCAAGTGAGTTGTCAATCAATGAAAACTAGTCGCCTTTGGCGACCTGGCGCCTGCTAATTTCAACCCCTGTTTTAGCTCCACAGAGAGTATAGATTTACTCTGTAGAACCTTAAGAATAGCTTTTGATAAAATTTGTGTCTTAACAGTATGGAACATTCGGTGAGCGCCTAAGGCCCCCTGGGGCCTCTTGTTTATTTTATTTTTAATTTTTGTAATTATTTCTTTGCCATCAAAAGCTCATGTTCTTGGTTTATTTTATGTTTTAGGCCTCATAATCTACAGAATAGCATGGGTGGTGGTGTATTTTGTCCCTTGCAAAGCCTTGTTGCACTCAAGGGACAAATTTATCAATTTTATTAACTTGGGTAAAATATCAGACATAAACCATATAATGATTATTTTTTTAAGTTTGCATTGGCTATAAAAACTAGTGCATGGGGGTGGGGGGGGGGTTTTCCAGGTTTGATTTCGGATTCATTTTTAGCTCAACTTTGACGAAGTCAAATTTGAGCTATTGTCATGGCCCGTCGTCCGTCGTCCGTCTGTCCGTCTGGCCGTCTGTCCATCTGTCCGTCTGTCCGTACGTCAACAATTGGTTATGGCTCGGGCTAGAGGTCGTATTTATGAACCGATCTTTACGAAACTTCTTGTGTACCTTTGTTATGACCCTGGGACGGGAACGAGTGTTTTTAGGTGTGGTCCGAAATTCAAGATGGCTGCCAGTGGCCATTTTGTACCGATGATGCAAAAATCAGTTTTTTGTACAGAACTTCTGTATGAAAGTTCTGATTTGAATAAAGTTTTGTATAAATGTTTAGTACCATGGGATACATCACATATAATACGGGTTTTTTTCTCGTGCGTAAATTATGCAAATTAGACTGACTTTGATTTATTTAGTGTTACTTTCAGAGCTGTAAGTGCCAAGCTGCTATGGCTCGGGCTAGAGGCCGTATTTATGAACCGATCTTTACAAAACTTCTTGGGTACCTTTGTTATGACCGTGGGACGAGAACGAGTGTTTTGGGGTCAGGTCCGAAATTCAAGATGGCTGCCAGCCGCCATTTTGTACCGATGATGCAGAAATCTGTTTTTTGTACAGAACTTCCATATGAAAGCTCTGATTTGAATAATTTTTTGTATGAATGTTTAGTACCATGGGATACATCACATATAATACGGTTTTTTTTCTCGTACGTAAATTGTGCAAATTAGACTAATTTTGATGTTTTTTGTGGTTACTTTCAGCACTGTAAGTGCAAATGCCAATACGGCTCGGGCTAGAGGCCGTATTTATGAACCGATCTTCACAAAACTTCTTGGGTACCTTTGGTATCACCGTGGGACGAGAACGAGTGTTTTTGGGTCCGGTCCGAAATTCAAGATGGCCAATGGCAGCCATTTTGTACAAAATTAGGTGCAATCAGATTTTTGCACAGAACTTCCATATGAAAACCCTGATTTGAATAATTATTTTGTGTGAATGTTTAGTACCATGGGATGCATCACATATAATATGGGTTTTTTTCTCGTGCAGAAATTATGCAAATTAGATGAACTTTGATTTTTTCAGTGCTACTTACACACAGTAAGTACACATGTCAATACGGCTCAGACTAGAGTCTGTATTTATGAACTGATCTTCACGAAATGTCTTGGGTACCTTTGTTATCACCTTGGGACGAGAACGAGTGTTTCTGGGTGCGGTCTAAAATTCAAGATGGCTGCCAGTGGCCATTTTGTACCGAAATTAGGTCTAATCAGTTTTTTGTACACATCTTCTATACAGCTCAGACTAGAGGCCATATTTATGAACCAATCTTTACGAAACTTCTTGGGTACCTTTGTTATCACCGTGGGATGAGAGCGAGTGTTTTGGGGTGTGGTCCGAAATTCAAGATGGCCACCAGCAGCCATTTTGTACCAAAATTAGTGCAATCAGTCTTTTGTATAGAACTTCTGTATTAAAGTTCTGATTTGAATAAATTTTTGTATGAATGTTTAGTAACATGGAATACATCACATATTGTAAGGGGTTTTTTTTCGTGCCGAAATTATGCAAATTAGATGAACTTTGATTTATTCAGTGCTACTTACACAATGTAAGCACACATGTCAATACGGCTCAGGGTAGAGGCTGTATTTATGAACCGATCTTCACAAAACTTCTTGGTTACCTTTGTTATCTCCTTGGGATGAGAATGAGTGTTTCTGGGTACGGTCCAAAATTCAAGATGGCTGCCAGTGGCCATTTTGTACCGAAATTAGGTCCAATCAGTTTTTTGTCACAAGTTCTATACAGCTCGTATTTATGAACTGATCTTCACAAAACTTCTTGAGTACTTTTGTTTTCACCTTGGGACAGGAACGAGTGTGTTTTGGGGTGCCTTTGTTATCACTGTGCTATGAGAACAAATATTTTGGGGTTCAGTCAGACCCACTCTGGGACTCAAAGATTTCTTTTCTAGTTTAGCATCTGACTGTCACCCACCGTTACAATACTTTACCTATACATTTGTTACAGGCAACGCTCAGTATTCATGTACAGACCGTTACAATACTTTATATGTACCTTTGTTATCAGGTCATTACCTAGATGTTTGTCATTGCTGTGTCACATACTATACATGTACATGTCTTTGTCTTGACAAGTTGAGCTACAGTGTCATTGACACTTTCATTTTTTAAAACCTTGGGTTTCGGTTCGGTTTTTCGGTATTATTTCCAGGCCCTTCAGTTAATCTAAATCACTATCGTCTTACTAGAAAAGACCATAGAAATGTCACCTGTGAGCTATTTAAAGTGGGCTATGTCCAATTGGCAGTACTGATACATAGCACACTTCACTAGCACTCAGTTAACGAAGTGTTAATATGAATGTAGGGTAGATTGTCTTTCATTTGATAATCTTCTTCTTGTATATGTTCTATTTGGTAAATGCTCTACATCAGTGGCAGTGCCATAGGGCCTCCCAATGCCCCCCCCCCCCACCCCCCTTCACACACACACTTTTCCCACAGGGCCCCCAAAATCAAACTTTAAATTACTATCTCACATAATCTGCGCACCTTTGAAGACCACATCAGACGTTGTAAAAATGCTCAGATATCGCTCCCATGGCGTCCAAATTATGCAAATATGATTTTGTTTTTCCTGGGGCAGGGCCCACAGATCCCAAACCAACAGGTGGGGGATACACTCTCCCATGCCCACACCCCTAGCTCAAACCTATGACCTTCAGGAGATGCCATAGGCATCTCGACCTTGGACCCCCACCTCTTACTTAGCAATCGAAATCCCGGTGCCACCACTGCATACATGTTTTGTTATTTTGTGTTCTGTTTTAATTTCGATAAAATAAATAATTTAGTCTTGTAACTTTTCTGTTATGCTTAACATCACAATAATACAGGGACTTGATTCACTGTCCTGCTCCTCGATCCCTCATTGGACCTCACGCCTTCTTTCGAAGTACTGAGTATAATCTCTCCCTCATGTTGTTATGTGCAAAATAAAATGGATTTACGTCATGAATGAGTGTCACATGGGGAATAAATGGTCAAAGTAAATAATTTTGATTATTATTTTAATTCATGCATTTATTACAAAATAAATATGACTGAAATAAAAAAAAAAACGTTCACGTGTTCCGACACTCACCTAATTTTGTGCAGTAAAAGCCCTCTCTTACTGGCCATAGTCATTCTCGTGTAGGCACCACCGGCTATTCTCATAGTCGGGGTGTGACTTATATGAAGGTAATAGTTGATGGGGAGGTATTTTGGCTGAAAATATTGGGAGCGACTTATACACGGACATTATTATAGGCCTGCGAAAATAATCGCTTTTTGATTTGCCTGTTCTGCTGACATTCGCTGCCATTTTCAAGTATGCAAAAACCATATGGCCGGGTTTTTTTGGCACTTGTTGGTTTGGTTTTTCAGTTTACAGAAAAAAACTGAAATCGAACCGAAAAACCTCCATGCTCTAATAAAAAGAGAGCAAGTGACAGCCAAAAGGACCATGTGGGAGGGCCTGAGAAACATATTTTTTAACTTTTTAGGCCTAACTTTTTAATGGATCATGACTGGGTCATGATCCAGTTCAAGTGCTCTGTCCTTCTTCCTCCCTACAACACTGTAGATTCACGCACAACCAGGACCACTCAAAAAACATGCAACAACTTTAACATCATACTGTTTTTGTTGGTTTTGCTATATGAAGACTTCAATTTACATTATTATATTGATGAAATATAAACCAACTGATGTACGTATGTGGTCGACCGCATCGTGTTCTGATTAAGAGAAAGACCACTTTTGTGGTCACAGCACAGAGAAACCCTGTTAATTGAATAACCACTTTTGCAGTAAAAATGTTCAGTTAATAGGGATTTGGTCTCTTTCCTGTATTCAAGAGATAAACTGAATATTTATTCTATCATATCTTGTTTGCCGAGCTTGTGAAGCTCTGTCAAGCAATATTAATGGATTAAATATTTGCACTGGATATTCAGAAGCCAAATTGGTGTATCAACCAGTTGTATTCGAGGATTTTCAGGGTAATTTTTCAGCATATTAGAAGATTTTTTATTCAATTAACAGGAATTTACTGTATAACCTAAATGCAATTAACAGTTACGGTAAAATATTTTGTGTGGAAATTATATTCAGTTAACAGGGTTGTTCAGTTAAGAGATATCCGATTAAGAGAGCTCCTCTGTACTGTATGGAAAACAGCAAAATAGGATAGAAGTTATCAACCAGTATATCCATAGATTAAATTTATGTCTTGTTTTCTTTTATTTTGCAGAAAAACTTAATGTCTCTTATCAAAGGGCTTTGTAAAGGAAATGGAAGTCTATCAAAAGCTGATGTTGTTGCCTGTACAGCATTGTTGAAATCCTCAACCTACCCTCCACATGTGAGGGAAACAAGTTAGTTATTTTTAATATATTCATTGTTTACATTTACACCGTTGTAACCACTGAAAAAGTTTTTCATTGTAATTTCACTTTAATATTTATTGGGGCCCTGTTGTCTACAACATGTGCCCTTTAGTGATTAGCCTGTTTGTCCATTCATCCATTTGTCTGTCTGTCCATCTCATGTTCTCCACACTTTTTAGCTCACCTTGACGAAGTCAAGCTGAGCTTGTCTAATTGCTCTCCATAAGTCGTGCTTCATCGTCTGTCCATCGTCCATCAACACCATGTTTTGGGCTTTCCCTCCAAAACCACTGGGCCAATTCAAGTGAAAGTTTGCGTGAGTGATGGCGCTGAGGAGGCATTACGTTTTTGTTCAACTCAACATGCCAAGCCCCATAGGGAGAGGGTAGGAGAAAATGCTCCAAAATTTTTAAATAATCTCATGAATCAATGGCTTTATATTTGGTATGGAGTTTCTTTTGAGGTGTAGATTCAGGTTTGTTCATAGTTTGTAAAGCAGTATTTGCCTTCGTAATAGGAAGGGCAACATTTTTGGCCCCACCCAAAATTTCTATTTTCTGAACCGCTAATCCGATTTGAACCAAATTTGGTTTGTGATATTATTGGGTCATAAGTACTTGATTCGTGCAAAATATAATTATAAATATGGCATTGGTTGTCAGATTTTATGTCCTTTGGTTTGATGATAGACCAGCATGAGGGACATGATGTCCACATATTGCGGGGTTCGTCCATATATTCCTACCATAGTTATGGCCCCTGTTACACTTAGAAAACCCTCTTTATGAACATTTTACATTTTAACTCAGTCATTTGTGTGCGTATTTTGATGTTCTTTCGTATGGTGAGAGACTACCATGGGCAAGAAGACATCCACATATTGTGGCTTTCATCCATGAATATAGACCAGAGTTGTGGCCCGTGTTACACTTACAAAACTTTCCATATGGACATTTTGCATTTTATCACATAATCACACCATTCTGTAGTGTATTAAAGCCATGTAATAAATTTTCATATTACACTAGTGTAATAAAGGTAAAAAGTCTCCAAATGGAATGTCAGCATCTGCGTGAATCACATGCTGACATTCCATTTGGAGACTTTTTACATCAGTGACTGTATTACTACACTACTAATGTGTTCAAAACAAACATGGCCGCTGCAGTAAACTTTCCAGAAAACTGTATTGTAAAAATTGATGGAAAGGGCCAGGGAAGAGTACTTGGGCAAACAAATCATGGTGCTGATGTTTACATCACAGTGAAAATTGAAGGAATTGACTTTATTGTAGATATTCAACCTGAAAGGTTAACTCTCATTCATAACCCATGTACTGAAGCCGAGTCGATACAGCAGACGTCAAGTAACAATGTCAATGTTGAGACCAGTGAAAATAATAGATTTGCTGCTGCTGAAAGTAATATTGATGAATTTATATCAATGCAGAGTAATAGGAACACTGCTTCAAAAACATTTTATGACTTGAAAGTGTTCTATGCTTACCTTGAGCATTCAAACAACAATGATAAACGTGTAATCCATGAAATTCCTCCCAGTGAACTTTCTGAATTGTTGTGTAAATTCCTCATCGGTATTCGCAAAGCTGACGGTTCTGAGTATGAACCCACTACTCTCCGGGGGTTTATCTCCAGTTTTGATCGCCAACTTCGGAGGCAAAGGTATGGGTACAGCATAATTAACAGTGTGGAATTTTGCCAGGTCCGAGATGTCTTAAAATGTAAACAAATGGCCTTGAAGCGCGATGGGAAAGGGAATCTACCAAATAAAGCTCAGCCAATATCAGATGATGAAATAAAAATTCTCTGGGAAACTGGTCAGTTTGGATCGTCAACACCACAAAGCATTATAAATACCCTGTGGTTTTATTTCACAATTCACTTTGGTCTGCGTGGTACATCTGAACATCATGAAATGTGCTGGGATGATATTAAACTTTGTGAAGAGTTCAACCAAGGTGCATATCTTGAATTCAATGAATGCCAAACAAAAACTAGAACTGGGTCAAATCCAAGAGATGTGCGTCGCGTGAAACCTAAGTTGTGGGCAAATACAGCTGAGCCCGAAAAATGTATAGTAGTAATTTATAAAACATTTTCAAGTAAGCGACCAAAAGACTTCTGTGATGCAGATCGTCCCTTTTATATTGCAACACACACTGGAATTCCTAAATCTGGTGAATGTTGGTTCAAGCGGCAACCAATTGGTGTGAACAAACTTGGCTCTTTGATGAGAAGAATGACGACAGCTGCTGGTATCGCAACCACTGACAAAAAATTGTCAAACCATAGTGCCAGAAAGCACATGATACAAAAGTTGAATGATAGAAATATACCAACAAACCACATTGTTCAAATCAGCGGACATCGCAATGTTCAATCAGTGAACAATTATTCCACCCTAAATGAATTTCAACATCAGAAAATATCACGTGTTCTCACCAGTTCAAATGTACCTGAAGTTCCACCAGTTTTGAATTATCCTCCCTCAGAAAGCACATGTTTAAACCAAATTCCAGTATTGTCAGTGAATAATAACAATAGTTCCAATGATAACAAATGCTCAATGCAGCTCCACGGTACAATAAACTCAATCTTTTCTAACAACAACATACACGGTGGTCATTTTGAAGTCCACGTACACCATGCATGTGAGCGAAAATTCCCGACTGAATCAGCTGAATTACCAAACTTCGCAAAGCGTCGACGAGTTGTTATAGAAACAGATTCTGACAGCGATTGACACAAAGGGATTTTTATGAAATATTGTTGCATTAAAAGGTGTTCTTTATTGTTATTAAATCCATATGTGGTGGAATATTGAAATTTTATATTTTCGTGATGAAAGCATGCTGCAAATTTGAAGAATGTAGTGAGTTTATTAGGAACTATTTTCTGCAGCGCACACAATATGGGAGCACAGCATCACAGCCAGAGTCGCAACAAGAGGGCTGTACAGAGTTATTTGTTCGTTTTTAGTAGTTAACACCGGCAAAAAATGACAATATCGGATTATGTGGTAAAAAGAATCTCAAACTCGTTCCCGTTTAATATTGAAATTTAGGAAACTCGTCAAGTAGATTTCATTTGCAACTCGCTAAAGCTTGTTGCAAATGAAATCTACTTGACTCATTTCCTAAATTTCAATATTAAACGGGAACTCATTTGAGATCCTCTATATAACTCTGGCATGGGTTGTTGGATTTTGATATCCTTAGGTGTGGTGATAGATCATTCTGGGAGAAAGGATATATGCGTATTTCAGGTTATGCCCATGCAAATTTACCACTTTTATCACAATTACGCCCCTTTTTAGACTTTTGTATTGTCCATGTTGACATTGCAGGAGTGGGAGCACGTGCAGTGCTTCTCATTGCCTTGTTTTCTTGTGTTTATGTACAAAATGTATCAGAATCTCGCTGTTGTATCTAAGGCTATCTCTCAATTCGTCGAAACAGGAGCTCAACTCTGAGACAACATTTTGCACATAAACAAATGTCTTCAGCTTTAATGTAGCAAACAATTAATTTATCCATTTTGAAAGTGACTGTTGATGAATGAATGAATGAATGAATGAATGAAAGGTTTTAGCGCGCCGAAGGCGTGCAGCGACGATGTGGGATTTACAAATCTCTTGTGACCCGGTTAACCTTATTTTATTTCACTTGGATCACACAGGCCTAGCTTTCCTATTGCCTCAAATGGGGTCTGAGGGGGTATCACGCTGTTAGAATTCCCGGCAATTTACGTTGGAGTGATAGACTGTCAATAATCATTCCTCAACGCCATTAAGACTATTAGAGAGTGGGCTCTATTCGGTTCCAGCTCGGCGATGGTAGAGGTTTGAGTCCCACCATTGTGGCGAGCCAGAATATAATGTTGTGCGATGGCAAATTTAAGGGAAGAAGAGAAAAGAAACTCTTGTTGCAAAGTGACTGTTGATTTGCAACCATCAGACCTTTTATACATACTGAATATTTAAAAAAAAAACAAGAAACAGCTCACAAATTGTGATAAGTATTTTTTTTTATTGGCTGCAAAACATGAAAAGAAAAAGCTGCAAGGGAAGTATACTTTTTTCACACTCGCACTGAACAGCTGCTCAGATCAAACGTTGTTGTTTTAAAATAAACAATCAGGTGATAACAACTCATTTGAACTGGGGTGGTATTTTCTGACAGAAGTTGGAGTTTCCACCTGTTCATGTGCTGTTTCAAGTACAAGCTCTCTTGAACTGGAAATTACGTGTGCATACCTTGTTCATTTATCTTCTTACCATGGGCTAGTTTGGATGGGTACTTGACAATATCAGTGCTGTGGTTCTGCTGCTCATGTCTGGCAGTTATGATTTTTGACAACGACAACCATACTGCAGTTCCGACTTTATGAACTATTTGATTGACTCTGAATTCATGGGGAGGAAGAAAGGAAAACAACAAGTAAGAATTACAACTTACTAATTCTTATATTTCTTATTTATTCACCAACGTGTAGCAAAATCAAATTACCCCACTGACACACAACACCATCCAAATCAGAACTAAACTGTCTCAATTGAGACAATGGAAGAATTTTCTTATATTCGAAATTTTGGGACGCTCAGAAAATTAATTATTTTTAGCTGTCCCAAAGCAACGAGTAAATATGGTATGCCAAAATATTGGTCCTCGAGGAGGAATGGGAGACCTGTGGACTATATTCTTCCTTGAGGACCACTATTTTGGCATTGTCAACAACATGCCATACAATAATTATTATTATATTATATTGAGCAATGCTACCTATCAAGATTCCAATTCTAAATCCAATACCTATTGTCAAGGACCATACCCGACACAGGCATTTCCATTTTTGAACTTCGAAATAACGGAATAGAATTTCGGAAAAAATCTCTAAAATGAGTGTGTTGAAATCCATCTGTTGAATATTGAAGAATGTTCAACACCTATTTTTAAGAAGTGTATGGTGCATGGGAATAGTACATGGCTATTTTTAGAACCCTCAATAGGGAAAACTATCAAAAATAGTATAGTACCAATCAGCCAATCAGAGGAAGGGAAAGTCACATGAGATATCATATATATGAATATGCACTATCTTATAGTTTCTGTGATTTGGATATCTCTTGACAGTATAACCCTGTTAATTGAATATAGTTTCCCAACACAAAACCATTTACCATACTTCAAATACAAATTTGACCTGTTAATTGAATATAGATTATAGAGAAAACTCCTGTTAATGGAATAAAAATTCTTGAAACCTGTCGAGAAATTACCCTGACTCTCCCCAGTTTTTCTTTGTTTATACATGTAGACCTATTTGGCCTAAGTACATCCAATACAGACATTTAATCTATTATATCTTGTTTGGCAGAGCTCATGGAGCTCTGTCAAACAAGATATAATAGAATAAATGCTATGTTTATCTCTAGAATACAGGAAAGTGACACAATCCCTGGTAATTGAATATTCCTGGTAATTGAATGATTTCCATTGGCAAAGTGGTTATTCAATTAACAGGGTTCCACTGTACTACTCTTAAACTAGGGACCTGCAAATTGCCTATTTTGATTGAATTGAATATCAAATCGAATTGGTGAAAATGAATTGAATTTTGAATCAAACTTCGAATCGAATCACAGTTAATGGATACATCATCAAAAGAACGTTTTTTTCTAAAATAATACCCCTGATTATTAAAAGACACACAGTTATGTAGAGTGCATTTTTTTCCTCACCACTTCCCACGCTATAAACTGAGATATAAACCAGTATACTAGCTATTGATTGAAACTATTTAAATTGTTGACTTTGTAGTTTCGAATCTGGAGCAATAAACAGTTTTAAACGAACCTGTCTGATAGGGCTGATAGGGCTGATAGTCAAAGCATGTCAGTGCTACAAGTGTCTGGCCTTTTTACTGAACACCAATAGTATTCTCCAGGCTTGATTGAAAATTATTTGATAGATAGGCTCAGTGGAACATCAAAATCAATTCCAGCTCATGTCGGCACCTCTTTGATAATGATCAAATAATCATATATCAAAGAAACATGCTGTCATTGACATGAACTGCTCTGCGACAGTGTGTGTATTCCTGTCAAAATGACCAACACATGTCAGTATGTCGCATTTGGGATTTTAGTGGGTGTGTTACTTAATCATCAAAGCAGAACTCTTATACACTGACCAACTGTTCAAACCATTGATGATCGACATTCACCAATTTTATCTAATGGGACTTTTGTCTTATTTGCTCATCACTATTCATGGGAGAAGGAAACTTAGGAGGGCATAACTGTGTTTGAATACAATCTGTAAACATTCACAGTTATACCGAAGTATATTAAAAAAATATTTGAATTTCTGATTTTGAATCGAATCGAATATTGACTTTTGAATCAATTTCGAATAGAATTTTGAATTGATTTTCGAATTTTTACAGGAGCCTATCTTAAACCCTAACTATTTCAATCTCATGATCAGTGTTCATTTAAGATTGGCTGTAGATTACTGATTGATTATTATCCATTTATAGCACACACTTATCCCGTTAAAATATGGGTCAACCATTTAGCACTTGTTACATTAATTGAATTACTGATTAGTCATTTCAGAGTCAGATGGGGATAGTAAAGTGGCAAAAATAACAAGGCTAGATACTGGATCAAACATCTTTGATCAATTGACATCAGTGTTTGATGAAATGAGTCCATCAAAAGCTGTCAAACCAGCAACAAGCATTGAAAAGACCTCAACAGACAAAGAAAGTACAAACAGTGCAGCTGAGCAGAGTAACGAGATCAGAGAAATGTTTGCAGAGAAAAACAAGGCCTATCTTCTTCAAATCAACGGAGGGAATATATTACTTGACATGTGTACAAAATTACCTTTTCTTCACCGATATGTCAGATCGTACGTAAATGCTGCCAGTGGTTCATCCTTTTCTGTTCCAGGAACTTTGTCTGAAGCTTTGACTACAAGAAACTGGTATGATTGCTCTCTTCAGTGCATTTAACCCTTATTTAACTGCCCCTGTAATGTACAAACTGAGCAGTTGTAAAAAAAAAAAAAAATTCAGAAAATTTCAGCAAAACCGTATCATGTGACCCCTCATTTGAACGATGTGGTTTTGGTGAAATTTTTTGGGAAAAAGTGTTAAATAAATTTTGATGCCATGTGCTTTGTAGGGTAAAGGATTACAGATTGTATGTGTCCTTGAAAGTGCTTGAATTTCCAAACTAAAATTCCTGGCCTTGAAGTAGGGCCCTGCGAATCGAAAATTTGTCTTTGTCAAATTTTTTTTTTTCTGTGATTGAATCACTTGAAGAATAAAGTTCGAGACTTCCTGTTTTCAGCAAGTTATAACATTAAACATTCAACATTTAGAAATAGACAGATGGACCCAATTGTGGCAGGTTCTTCAAACAATAGTAGTCACTCTCCTACTGTGTTGGGCATGATCTGGAAAATTGCACGTATTTCATCAAAAGATGTCACAAATCGTTGAAACAGTGGGAATTTATAACCTGTTTTGCAGCCAGACTTACAACTATTGTTATCTACACAATGGAGTTCCTTCCACTGCGCTGAGCATAGGAAATGTGTGTGGGGGTGGGGGGGGGGGGGTTCCACCCTTTCTGTGAACTACACAGACATGAGACGATGAGATGGATTACTAACCATTGTATAAATGTCATCATGTTGGGTTGGAATTCATGCATTACACAGAATGAAGATGTGCTGTTCACCTCAAAATGTAAAAACTTGAATTTTGGGAATGGAGGGTGTGGTGGTCGATGACTATTATCACCCTCTTAGAAATAAGTAGCTTAAATGGTATGTGAAATGTTTTCACTCATTTGCTAGGCTTTCCCAGTCTGTTAAATAAAAACTTGACACAATCGTTCAGAATGACCGATTTGATTCACCATATGTTTGAGATTTGGTAACAAATTGAATCGAGAGGCTGATTCGAAAATCAGTTTGAATTTTTGAATAATTGCAGGGTGGTACATTAAAAGTGCTTGAAAACTGGTATTTCTTAGAAAAGGTCATTGACAGTATTTATGTATTTTGTTGCATTTTTTATTTGCTGGAATCATACCTGCATCTAACACTGAATCTTGGGATGCTCTCTAGGAGAATTTCCCAAGTATCAGTGTCAGGTACAAGAACTATTGGTTAGGATACATGTATAAGAATTATTAAGTGTTATGGGTAACAGTAAAATAGTGAAACCAGAGATATGGAATCCCTAGTAAAGTTGTATAATTGCGGATTTAATTACAATTACAAAAATTTTCTTATTTTTTTCACAGCACCTTCAGTTATTCCATAAAATCTCTGAAACTTCCAACATGTTAGGAACTAAATTGATATCAATCAGTGATGGAAATTCAATAAATTTCATTAAGTTTAAATATTTTATGTGAAGGTACAAGCAAAATCTGAGAGTCAATATTTTTAGCTCAACTTTGACGTACTCAAATTTGAGGTTATGCCATGCCCGTCTGTCCATCAACAATTCAATTTGACTCGGGCTAGAGGCCGTATTTATGAACCGATCTTTACGAAACTTCTTGGGTACCTTTGTTATCACCTTGAGACAAGAACGAGTGTTTTTGGGTGCGGTCTGAACTTCAAGATGGCCACCAGCAGCCATTTTGTACCAAAATCAGTTTTTTGTACAGAACTTCTGTATGAAGTTCTGATTCGAATAATTTTTTGTATAAATGTTTAGTAACATGGAATACATTACATATAATACAGGTTTTTAGCTCAACTTTGACGTAAGTCAAATTTGAGCTTATGCCATGGCCAGTCGTCCGTCTGTCTGTCTGTCCATCTGTCTGTCAACAATTCAATACGGCTCAGGCTAGAGGCCGTATTTATGAACCGATCTTTACGAAACTTCTTGGGTACCTTTGTTATCACCGTGGGACGAGAACGAGTGTTTTGGGGTCCGGTCCGAAATTCAAGTTGGCCGCTGGCAGCCATTTTGTACAAAATTAGGTGCAATCAGATTTTTGTGCAGAACTTTCATATGAAAGCTCTGATTTGAAAATTTTTTTGTATGAATGTTTAGTACCATGGGATACATCACATATAATACAGGTTTTTTTCTTGTGCGTAAATTATGCAAATTAGACTAACTTTGATGTATTTAGTGTTACTTTCAGGACTGTATGTGCAAATGCCAGCTCGGGCTAGAGGCCGTATTTATGAAACGATCTTTACGAAACTTCTTGGGTACCTTTGTTATCACCGTGGGACGAGAACGAGTGTTTTGGGGTCCGGTCCAAAATTCAAGATGGCCGATGGCAGCCATTTTGTACAAAATTTGGTGCAATCAGATTTTTGCACAGAACTTCCATATGAAAGCGCTGATTTGAATAATTTTTTGTGTGAATGTTTAGTACCATGGTATACATCACATATAATGCAGGGTTTTTTCTCGTGCAGAAATTATGCAAATTAGATGAACTTTGATTTTTTTACCTGAAGATTTCAGGGTATTTTTCTCAATTTTAACCCTTTGAAACAAATGTGATACTTTTTTTACTTTTATGTGCAGGTTTTGAGGTATGTCTTTCTTTTCTTCCAAGTGGCGACTTACCTTGTAGCATATTGCCATGGTTCCTATTTTATGTTAGGATGCTTCTTGGGGCTAGTATTATTTAACCCTTTAGCTGCTTATTTACCTCAATTTTGGACTTTTGTGTGCAGGTTTTTGACTTTTGTGTACAGGTTTCGATATTTTTTTTAAGTTGAGTTTTACCTCACTGGCATATTTCCATGGTGGTTACTGTAAGATTTTCAGGGTATTTTTCAAAATTTTAACTCTTTAAAACAAATTTGATACTTTTTGGACTTTTATGTGCAGGTTTTGAGGTTTTTCTTTCTTTTCTTCCAAGTGGATATTTTTCAGGTAGAGTTTCACCTTACTGGCATATTGCCATGGTGGTTACTGTGACATTATCAGTATTTTTCTCAATTTTAACACATTGAAACAAATGTGATTTTGGACTTTTGTGTACAGGTTTTTTTACTTTTCTGTGCAGGTTTTTGACTTTTGTGTACAGGTTTTGAAATTTTGTCTTCGAGTGGAGTTTTACCTTACTGGCATATTGTCATGGTGGTTATCTTAACATTTCAGGATATTTTTGTGTCGCCACCCCACGAAGTGGGAAGCGACATATAGGGATTACTTTTGTCGTCTTGCGTCGTCCACGTTGTCTGCGTCATCGTCCACGTCACACTTTCTCTTATCCGCCACTCCTCTTTAACCTGTGATTGGATTTTGATGAAACTTTCAGTGATTCTTTATCACATAATGGCATTGTGCACCTCCTATTTTATTTTTTGATCCGCTGTATTTTTTCCAGAGTTATGCCCCTTTTCCACTTAGAATTCTGTCTGAAATATTAAAATATAGTGCAGGCGACACACGTCTTCCATGGAAGACTCACATCTAAGTTCTCAATTTTAACCCTTTGAAACAAATGTGATACTTTTTGACTTTTATGTGCAGGTTTTGAGGTTTGTCTTTCTTTTCTTCATAGTGGAGACTTACCTTGTAGCATATTGCCATGGTTCCTATTTTATGTTGGCATGCTTCTTGGGGCTATTATTATATTATTTAACCCTTTAGCTCATTATTTACTTTAATTTTGGACTTTTGTGTGCAGGTTTTGGACTTTTTTTTTCTCCAGCCACACCCTTTACATTGGCCACCTGCTGGTGAGCCACGGGGTACTGATACCCCTTCTAGTTTCATTCTCACCCTGTGTATTTTAAACCTTTTTCTTAACATTTTTTTAGTTACGTTTACTTTTCTGTTTAGCTCAGAATTTCATGTTTAACTTAGTGTTTAGGTCACCTGCTGTGTTCCTTCTCTTCCCATGGTGCTTATATTCCTCATATATGTTCTTCATTATGATTGTACCATGGTTTCACCCTTGTCCACTGAATTTCAATTCAAATTTCTCTTCAACTTTTGAACGTTTAGTTTTCTGTTTAGCTCACACTTTCAATGTGTTAACGTTTCTGTTCAGGGCAGCTGCCAACACCTTTTTCATGCCATGTCCTTTATATTGCTTCTATATGGTGCTTATTATCATTCTACCTCTATTTAACCCTCACCCTATGTGTTTTAAACCATTCTCTTAACTTTTTTATTGTTTAGTTTTCTGTTTAGCTCAGAATTTCATGTTTAACTTAGTGTTTATGTCAGTTTCTGTGTTTTACTTTTAAGAGGTTGTGTTTAGGTCAGCTTTGTCACATGTTATGAGCCTGTTTGATACAGTTCTTGTGTTTTCCAAAGTTACTATCAAAGAGGAATGTTGGTGAGCTATAGGGCGTTGGCATCCTTCTCCTTCTTGTTAATTTTCTTTGACCCTGGATTGCAGGCTTGGGAACAATGTTGGTCTGCTAATTCTGAAGTCCTAGGCCCTCCGCCTTTTTACGATTCAGCTAGTCTGGCCATTGGTTTATAGTATAAAAATATGATAAATTTAATGTAATTTGTATATTTTGTATACTTACCAATGGCCCAGATGGGTATGGCGCTCCCAACAGTGGACACTCATACCTCCCCGCTGTTAGATATGTATAACATTTAGCAGGCATAACTAGGAAGAATGATGTTAACACCATTTTCGGTCACTTCCTGGTTGTTGTGCATGTGCGGTAAGCAAAAGTATGGAGGACCAGTTAGGACTTTTCTTTTTTGGTACTCTCTTCTACAAAGAATGAAGTTGGCGCCAATTCGGGTCACTTCCCGATGGCTGTGCATGTGCGGAGAGTAAAAGTATGGAGGACCAGATAGGACTTCTAATTTTCAGTTTTGCCAGAAAATTTGGGGGATTGGAAGGGTTCAGAATTTGTGTTTGGCTCTTGATAACTTTGAGTTTGCACTTTAAATTCATCATTTTTTTTAGCTCAACTTTGGCGAAGCCAAATTTGAGCTTATGCCATTGCCCGTCGTCCGTCTGTCCGTCAACAATTGGATACGGCTCGGGCTAGAGGCCGTATTTATGAACCGATCTTTACGAAACTTCTTGGGTACCTTTGTTATGACCGTGGGACGAGAACGAGTGTTTTTGGGTTTGGTCCGAAATTCAAGATGGCTGCCAGCCGCCATTTCGTACCGACGATGCAGAAATCTGTTTTTTGTACAGAACTTCCATATGAAAGCTATGATTTGAATAATTTTTTGTATGAATGTTTAGTACCATGGGATACATCACATATAATACGGGTTTTTTTCTTGTGCTTAAATTATGCAAATTAGACTAACTTTGATGTTTTTTGGTGTTACTTTCAGCACTGTAAGTGCAAATGCCAATACGGCTCGGGCTAGAGGCCGTATTTATGAACCGATCTTTACAAAATTCCTTGGGTACCTTTGTTATCACCGTGGGACGAGAACGAGTGTTTTTGGGTCCGGTCCAAAATTCAAGATGGCTGATGGCAGCCATTTTGTACAAAATTTGGTGCAATCAGATTTTTGCACAGAACTTCCATATGAAAGCGCTGATTTGAATAATTTTTTGTGTGAATGTTTAGTACCATGGGATACATCACATATAATACGGGTTTTTTTCTCGTGCAGAAATTATGCAAATTAGATGAACTTTGATTTTTTCAGTGCTACTTACACACAGTAAGTACACATGTCAATACGGCTCGGGCTAGAGTCTGTATTTATGAACCGATCTTCACGAAACGTCTTGGGTACCTTTGTTATCACCTTGGGACGAGAACAAGTGTTTCTGGGTGCGGTCCAAAATTCAAGATGGCTGCCAGTGGCCATTTTGTACCGAAATTAGGCCTAATCAGTTTTTTGTACACAACTTCTATATACGGCTCAGGCTAGAGGCTGTATTTATGAACCGATCTTTACGAAACTTCTTGGGTACCTTTGTTATCACCGTGGGATGAGAACGAGTGTTTTGGGGTGTGGTCCAAAATTCAAGATGGCCACCAGCAGCCATTTTGTACCAAAATTAGTGCAATCAGTCTTTTGTACAGAACTTCTGTATGAAAGTTCTGATTTGAATATATTTTTGTATGAATGTTTAGTAACATGGAATACATCACATATAGTACAGGTTTTTTTCTCGTGCAGAAATTATGCAAATTAGATGAACTTTGATTTATTCAGTGCTACTTATACACTGTAAGTGCACATGTCAATATGGCTCGGGCTAGAGGCTGTATTTATGAACCGATCTTCACAAAACTTCTTGGGTACCTTTGTTATCTCCTTGGGACGAGAACGAGTGTTTCTGGGTGCAGTCCAGAATTCAAGATGGCTGCCAGTGGCCATTTTGTACCGAAATTTGATCCAATCAGTTTTTTGTCACAACTTCTACACAGCTCATATTTGTGAACTGATCTTCACGAAACTTCTTGGGTACCTTTGTTTTCACCTTGGGACAGGAATGAGTGTGTTTTGGGGTGCCTTTGTTATCACTGTGCTATGAGAACAAATATTTTGGGGTTCAGTCAGACCCACTCTGGGACTCAAAAGATTTCTTTTTTAGTTTAGCATCTGACTGTCACCCACCTTTACAATACTTTACCTATACATTTGTTACAGGCAACGGTCAGTATTTATGTACAGACCGTTAAAATACTTTATATGTACCTTTGTTATCAGGTCATTACCTAGATGTTTGTCATTGCTGTGTCACATACTATACATGTACATGTCTTTGTCTTGACAAGTTGAGCTACAGTGTCATTGACACTTTCATTCATACTAAGAATCCTAAAAGAGGTCATTTTTCCTAGAAAACAACACTATTGGTTGAAAACAACTCTTTTGGGTGGAAACTCTGTTTTTTTCAAGTGAGGTGCTGAAAAATGACGATTTTATTGACATTATATTTGCACACTCCTTCGGCTTCTAACTGTTTCTAAATGGGTTACAAGGAGGCAAATAACATTTGAAGGATAATCTGTACTTGACAAGAATTATACACCTGCTGAGTTATTTACATATTCGAAAAATTTATAAAGAATCTCTCAATGAAAAGCTCATTATGTCTCTTGTCTCACTTCTGCCTGTTTTCATTTGACTTCTCCCTAAAATCTGTAGAAGAATATACGACTTCTCCCTAATTTATCTCCAAGACTCCCTGTGGGAACACCGGAAAGTGAAGTGCTTGTTTACTGTGGTAGACAAGCTCTGTTTTACCGGTAAAATAAGACCCAGCCACCAATACTTTGCGTGGATTTTCTCGAAAATGGACAACATGGGTATGAACGATTGACTGAACTTAACTTTATCTCCATGTTGCAGTCACAATTTGCCATTGTGCAGTAATATGTGACCTTAAACACCAATCAATAAATAAATAATTTACCCTCCAGACTGGTATTGAACAGTAATAAAACAAGGGATTTCAGGAAATCTGGTTTCACAATCTTACTGTAATATGTACAGACAACAGATGATTAAAGTTAATTTGAGACAAAGGCAGATGACACATGCACACAAAATTCTTGAAAAACTATTTTTTTTTCATTTTTTGTGTAAAAAAACATAGCTTTGGCCCCTCATTGGAACAAGCTCCATAAGCTTGTTCCAATGAGTGGTCATAAGCTATGCTTTTGAGACAAAAAATGAAAAAAATAATGAAAATTGGATGGTGATTTTTGTGAGTAGCGCTGGTCGGTTTTAGCCATTATTTTGGGTAAAGGTTTAAAGGTTTTTTTTTTCTCTTTCAGTGGTGTATGACCCATGTACATTGAAAGTGGATTACCACTAAATCATGAGTTTGGTCACCACAGAGACTTAAAGTTGCCAATTCTTTGAGACCATGTACAAAACCCATTTGATGTAGCTAATAGTTTCCCAGTACAATCCAGAGGCATATTTGCTGAAAAAGTTATCAGTGCCAAGATAACCCTAATCCCATGGTGTTGCGTGGGTGTTTGTTTTAACTGGTAGAGAGCTGAATAATTGGTCGGCAAAAGTTGCTCACAAATTGTCCACATGGGAGCATGGTGGCCCTGTGTACTAAGATGTTCTGCTCATCGATGATGCACTTGTTTTCAACCAATGCTAACCCCACTTGTGTGGAGATAGAATGCTGGGGATTCTGACATTTACTCACCATTTCTTGGGGGTTCCCTCTGGGTACTCCTGCTTCCTCCACTCATAAATCTATCTGACATGAGGTGATCCTGGCTGTCGAAAGTGTCATTACAGCCCAGTGAATAAATAAATAAATACAGATGGAGTTTTGACCAATTTATTTTCCAACGTTTTGAAATTCTGTGCACTTCTAAAGTGTGCAATGATCAACAGTTTCCAATGAAGCAATTTGAAACTTTGGGCCATTATTACCCACATATTGCATATGTGCAGCATTAAACAGATTCAGAAAAAATGATTTTTGACAGAGTTATTGCACTTTATTATCCCCGCTGATGGAAGTTGGGAGGGGGATATTGAAATGGTATTCGTCATCCGTCCATCAGTCTGTCAGTCCATCACAAACTTTGTCCGGTTAACTTCTACAGTTTTCAGTAGATTTTTACAAAACTGGTCTGAAGTATCAGTTTCAAATGTAGATGTGCATGTGGTCAGGAGTTTTCGATGCGATGAATTTTGCATGGTTATGGCCCATGGAAATAGCAAAATTTCCCTCACAAAGACTTGTCAGTGCAGATGTGTATGCGGTCAGGAATTTTCGATGCAACAAATTTTGCGTGGTTACAGCCCTTGGAAATAGCAAAATTTCCATCACAAAGGCTTGTCCGCTAAACTACTCCTATATTTTTTATGTTTTTTACAAAACTTGGTCTGAAGTATCAGTATCAAGTGTAGATGTGCATATGGTCAGGAATTTTCAACGCGACAAATTTTACTTGGTTACAGCCTTTGTAATAGCAAAATTTCCATTACAAATGCTTGTCCGCTCAACTCCTCTTGCATTTTTTATTGGATTTTTACGAAACTTGGTGTGCAGTATGAGTATGATGTGTACATGTGCCTATGAAAAGGAAGTTTCGATTTGAATAATTTTTCCCCGAGTTATAGCCCGTGTCGTCTTTGAATTTTGCAAAATGCAGGTTTTTGGAAGATATCTTCAGTTGCGATTAAAGAAATAAAATGATTTATTCCCCGTTGACGAAGTCTGGAGGGGGTTATTGAAATAGTGTTTGTCCGTCCGTCTGTCATACCGCCTGTCCGTCCATCACAAACTTTGTCCGCTTAACTCCTACAGTTTTCAATGGATTTTTACGAAACTTGGTTTGAAGCATCAGTATCAAGTGTAGATATGCATGTGGTCAGAAATTTGTGATGCGTCAAATTTTGCATGGTTTAGGCCCTTGGAAATAGCAAAATTTACATCACAAGGGCTTGTCCACTTCACTCCTCCTACATTTTTTATTGGATTTTTACAAAACTTGGTCTGAAGTATCAGTATCAAGTGTAGATGTGCAAGTGGTCAGGAATTTTCGCTGCGACAAATTTTGCGTTTTTATAGCCCATTGTAATAGCAAAGTCTCCATCACAAATGCTTGTCTTTTTAACTGCTCCTGCATTTTTCATTAGATTTTTATGAAACTTGGTGTGCAGTATGGTGTGTACATGTGCATATGGAAAGGAAGTTTTGAGTCGACTAATTTTACCAGAATTATATCCTTTGTTGACATAGAATTTACCAAACTTGCAGAAGATATCTTCAGTTGTGATAAAAGAAATTAAATGATATTTGTTGAGTGACATTATTGGGTATGAATACATATCCAGGTTGATAATGAGATTATTCCTATCATAACCTAAAAGTCGGCAGGGATATGGATGTTGTTAGACCGTCTTGAATGGCTAGGCAAATTGGGTGCCTTCATGGTATATTCAACCACTCCTACAGTTTTGAATGTCAAGATAATTTTTGTTCATTACAGTTACCAGTTGCTACTAGGTGATGTGTCGACAGTTTGGAAAGCTTTTTCACTACCAATTTTGGAGCCATTGACCTCTAAGAGGCTAGAAAATATAACACAGATCACAATGGGATGTCTGTATGCTGCAGTCACCGTGGCAGTATCCAATACAATTTTGAATATGGCAAGTGCTGTGCCGTTGAAAGCAGCATCTTCTACCAAGGATGAAGAAACAGACAACTGTGGAATCAGCATTGTTCAGAAAGCAGTGAGTTTTTTTATGATGTTTGAGTATCCATTGATTTTTTCTTTTACTTTCTGTGCATGTATGTCCTGAAAGACAATGGGCATGTCCAAGTTTGTGTTTGCAGATTTCAAACTTAGTATTGGTAGTATGTTGGGGGGGGGGGGAGGGGGGTAAGGATGGGAAGAAGACGGTGAGGGTGAGTGGTTGCACCACATTTCAATCATGGCTCATGATTCAAAGCACTATCCAGCATGCATTGCAGCGAGTTGAAGTCGAGCACAAGGTAGGTATCCACTCTCTTCAGTGAGATTAGAAAATGGAAGGTCAGTATGGCCCTCTGGTGGCATGTTCTTTTTTCGTTGTAGATTTCACTATGGCAGTTCTCGCATGATAATAGTAACATTTAAGCTTTCTCTATAAAGGTTTCATAATAGTTGCCATGCATGTTTTTTAGTTGAAATTTATGAAGTTTTTTGAGCAGCTGTTTGATTAAAACTATTTTTTCAATTTCAGCTTGAAATTTTTGAGATAACATGCAGTACTATAAAGAATTCATCTAGAGCTAGTGGTGGTGTAAGTATTTAAGTCATAAGTCTTTTAAATAGATTCTTTATAATGTCTTTTGTATCTCTTTGAAGAAAAAAAAATCCTAAGCATGGTTTGTAAGTACAAGTATAATCCTTACTCTTCAAACCAAATTGTGTCCTATGAAAACTCTGCTGTTCTGATACCAGTAAAATCATATAATTAACATGAATGTTCTTTAATGATTCCATGTTTTATGGTGATAAACTGTGTATTTAACTCTTAACCCATAGAGTTCTTCCAAGATATTTTTAGTCGAGTTGTGACGAAGTCAAACTCGACTTATAGTTTGGTGAATGGCGGGCGGGCGGGCGGGCGGGCGGGCGGGCGGGCGGGCGGTTGGGCGGGCGGGCGGGCGGGCGGGCGGGCGGGCGGGTGGGCGGTCGGGCGTAAACAATTGGTTTCCGGATGATAACTTGATAGTGGTTCAACTCACATTCATTAAACTTCATACATAGGTTGGTCTTGGTGGGAGGAAGAACCCTATTGATTTTGGACATGCTATGTCGAAGGTCAAGGTCACAGTGACCTTGAACATAGTAAATCTTAAACAATTGGTTTCCGGATGATAACTTGATAATGGTTCAACTCACATTCATGAAACTTCATAGGTAGATTGGCCTTGGTGAGGGGAAGAAGCCTATTGATTTTGGACTCGCTACGTCAAAGGTCAAGGTCACAGTGACCTTTAACATAGTATATTGCAACAATTGGTTTCCGGATGAAAACTTGATAGTGGTTCAACCCCGAGGGTCATGAAACTTCATAGGTGTGTTGGCCTTGGTGCGAGGAAGAACCCTATTGATCTTGGACTCACCAGGTCAAAGGTCAAGGTCACAGTGACCTTGAACATAGTATATCGCAACAATTGGTTTCCGGATGATAACTTGATAGTGGTTCAACCTAGAGTCATGAAACTTTATAGGTGTGTTGGCCTTGGTACGAGGAAGAACCCTATTGATCTTGGACTCACCAGGTCAAAGGTCAAGGTCACAGTGACCTTGAACATAGTATATCGCAACAATTGGTTTCCGGATGATAACTTGATAGTGGTTCAACCTAGAGTCATGAAACTTCATAGGTATGTTGGCCTTGGTGCGAGGAAGAACCCTATTGATCTTGGACTCACCAGGTCAAAGGTCAAGGTCACAGTGACCTTGAACATAGTATATCGCAACAATTGGTTTCCGGATGATAACTTGATAGTGGTTCACCTAGAGCCATGAAACTTTACAGGCGTGTTGGCCTTGGTGCGAGGAAGAACCCTATTGATGTTGGACTCACCAGGTCAAAGGTGAAGGTCACAGTGACCTTGAACATAGCATATCGCAACAATTGGTTTCCGGATGATAACTTGATAGTGGTTCAACCTAGAGTCATGAAACTTCATAGGTGTGTTGGCTTTGGTGCGAGGAAGAACCCTATTGACCTTGGACTCGCCAGGTCAAAGGTCAAGGTCACAACTCGACATTGGATCTGTGATCCTGAGCGGCATTTTTCATTAAATCTTGTCATGGCTGCTGTGAAGCAGCCATGATTAGATTTGATGAAAAAATTATCTAAATTTATTTCAAGAATTCACTGGACAAGAAGTATGTTTACTTTACAGAAGAAAATTTGATAAAATCTGCCAAAATTACACTTATTTCAATGACAAGAGATTTTGTGTCCTGGGCAGGAATATCTGCAAGCAACATGCAAGGAGTTAATACTACTTTACTGTATGTCTGCCGAGGGAAGCACTCACATGATTTTACAAGGGATCACTATAGTTTTGTTTCAAGGTTTGTCGGACAACTGTTCCAATTGCTTGCTAACTGATTTTGCATTTATCAGTGTGTTAGTATTTTGTCTATCACACTGAATATGACTGAGCATAATTTGAATAACCCGTTTTAGCCAAGATAACCCCAGTCCCACGGCATGATATTTTGTCAACTTAAAAAATCATTGGTCGAAAATATCAATTCAATCCTCAGGGGAAAATTTGAATTAAATGTGTCCAATTTGTACTTGTTTCAGTGGCAAGGGCATTCCTGTCCTGGCAGGAATATCTGTCAGCAACATGCAAGGAGTTACAGTACAGTCACTGTAGACTGTTCGTAATCCAATCATGGGCAGTGATGTCTACGCATGCATTTACCAGGTAATAAAAATCATCATCTGCAAAATTTTAATTAATGAAGCACTGAGTTATAGCCAGTGCTTCGTGCTTCAGTAATTAAATTTTTGATGCTTATTCCTATAATTAGTGTTTGTAATCTAAAATTATTGCGTTTGTAGAAATATTGTCCACCCATGGAAAGTAACCCATCCATGTCTGTCACACTGTAATTCCATATTTTAGGTAATGGCCATATCCGTCCATGCCTATTCACAAAAATAGACTATTTATAGTCTCTAAAATGTGTTCTGATGCAGAAGAATAGGCCTTGATTCCTGTGAACTCCTGCTACAAGAATCAATTTTCAGGTCTTAAATAATTTAGAATTTGAGAGTATTTTTATTCCTTTGTGAGTGCAACCAGTATATATCATTTGGCATCCGTCATCGTCCGGCATCCATAAACTTTTCACATTTTCATCTTCTTCTCTGGAACCACTGAGCTGGTGTGAACCAAACTTGGCAGGAATGGTCTATGGGAGGGAGGTCCTTTACAAACGATCCTCATTTTGTTCCCGTCGGATGAAAAACATAGTCACCAGAGGCATTCTTTGATTTTGGTTTGTGGATTTTCAAAAATCTTCTCCTCTGAAACCACAAGGCCAAATGTTTTTTAACTTCACGTGGTTGATGCTTGGGACACCCTCTACCAACGATCCTCATTTAATGTTGATTGAGTTGCAAACATGGCTGCAATTGCAGCTTATAATTACTATAGAAACCCAATGGGAAATCACATTTTCATCTTCTTCTCTGGAACAACTGAGCCAATGTGAACCAAACTTGGCAGGAATGGTCTATGGGATCCTCTACAAATGTTCCTCATTTTGTTCCCATTGGTTGAAAAACATGGCTGCCAGAGGCATTCTCTGATTCTGATTGGTGGATTTGGAAAAATCTTCTCGGAAACCACAGGGTCAAATGCATTGAAACTTTGCGTGGTTAATAGACATAATGACAAATCCTTTGAATAAAATGTTGTTCTTTATGTAACCCTTTACCTATAGAAAGCTCTTTGAAAGAGAGTACTGTTTGAAAAACTGTAATTTTCAAATGTTCTTTAACCTTCTTTTACTGTTTTTTTATTGAAACAGAATTCATAAAAATGTGCTGGCACTATTTGGTAAACAGTATTACTATGATACTGTTGATTTCTAACTTAACCCTACACATATGGTTTCAGAGAAGTAGATATGGATTTCCAGCAATTATGGCTGGAATATTATGAAATGCAGTCTGTCTGGCCCTATCCATCCATCCATCTGTCCGTCCATCCATTCATTTGTCTATCTGCCTGTGTGCCTGAAAGATTGCCTGTCTGCTCATGCACCCACCCACGTGTCGACCCACACACCCGCCCGTATTCCTGCTGGCGTGCTGGATTAGTCTGATTGGTCAATTTTGAAAAATCTCCTCTGAAACTACAAGGCCAAATGTTTTGAAACTTCACATGCTTGATGAAAGTGACCCCCTCAACCAATGATCCTCATGTAATGATAACCGTGTTGCAAACTTTGCCACAATAGCATCTGATAGTTACCGTGGAAACCCTGTGGAAAATCACATTTTTAGCTCATCTTGACAAAGTCAAGCTGAGCTAATCTCATCACTCTCCGTCCGTCGTCCGTCATCCGTCAACACCATGTTTTGGTCTTCTCCTCCAAAGCCACTGGGCCAATTCAAGTGAAAGTTTGTGTGAGTGATGGTCCCAAAGGGGCATTTCATTTTTGTTCAACTCAACATGCCCAGCCCCATAGGGAGGGAGTGGGGGAAAATGCTCCAAAATATTTTTAAAATCTTCTTCTCAAGAACCAGTATGTACAATGACTTGATATTTGCTATGGAGCTTCCATATGAGGTGTAGAATCAAGTTTGTTTAAACAAAGTTCGTGAAGTAATATTTGGCTTTGTAATAGGAGGGGTAAGATTTTTGGCCCCGCCCAAAATTTCTATTTTCTGAACTGATGGTCCGGTATGAACCAAATTTGGTTTGTGGTAGTATTGGGTCATAAGTACTTGACCCATGCAAAAAAAAAAAATTCCTGCATCCCCATGGGAACCCTGGGAGTTAAAAATAGAAATATTTTCAAACGCCCATATTTCCCAAACCCCACGGAACAGAGAGCTGTTATTTGGTATGAAGTATCCTTATGACCAGTAGAATTGAATGGTAAAAAAAAATTGCCATCGGTTATGTTAGGGTGTTCTGTAATGGGCATCGAAAAAATGCTGAGTCAGCATATTTGCAAAAATTTAAAAAATCTTTTCTCCAGAACCAATCATTAGAATCTTTTGATATTTGGTATACAACATTCATAGGGGGGTCAGATAAAAGTTTGTTGAAATAAAGCTCATTGGTTCATATTTGGGCTCTCTACAGGAGCCCGAAGTTTTAACATAGGGTAATATGGGGAATATTCTTTAAAAATCTTCTTCAGAACCACCAGTCAGAATCTTTTAATATTTAGTATACATCATTGTTATGAGTGTCAAATTCTAGATTGTTCAAACCAAGTCCCTAGGTTAATATTTGGGCTTCCTACGGAAGCCCAAATTTTATCTTTGTTCAATATGGAGGGTAATTTAAAAAAATCTTCTTCTTCAGATCCACCAGTCAGAATGCTTTGATATTTGGTATGCAACATCTCTATGGGGCTCAGATTTCTTCAGATCCACCAGGCTCTTTAGACCCTCTAGTTTACAAATGTCATTCTCTAATCATGTTAGGTTAAGAGTCAGTCCATCACATTTCGTTTCATAGAGCTCATAAAGCTGTGTCCAATAAGACATGATGGATTGTATGCTTTCACTAGATGTAATCTATGTTCCGTGTAATCAAATGCTGGTTAATACAGTTGTTCGTTTTTAAAAATGTGAGGCACACTGTGTACTGCTTGCTATCATTTGTGGTGAAGCTCACTATTGTCGAGTCCTGGCATCGTGAAAATGTTTCCAAGAAAAACATCAACGAACATCTGAACACCATTCACTTCACTGGTGAACAGTGAGTAGAGATTCCAAAAATATTAGGAAGGGTTAATTGCTCGCTAGGTGGAACAGAGGCTCACTGTTGTCTACTTGCAAAAAGTAAAAAATGCAGGTGCAGTGACGTGCAAGAGCGACATCTTGCCTTAAAATCAAAAGACTGGGTTAATAGAATAATCATGTTAATTATAAATCATTGAACACCAAATCATTTCCCACACCTTCAACACAAATTTGACTTGTTAATAATTATTATAATAATAAACCCAACATTCACAAAAGTGCACTTAGACTGTACATGAATATAGAATAATGTTTGTTCTGTTAAGCAAAAGGAGCCAAATTGCTAATTTTGAAAACCCGATTCGTAGAGATGTGTTTCAGTTATCCCCTTAAAAACTTATACAGACAACTGCAAAATTCCTCTAATTGATCAAATTTGTACTGCAGATATGATACACTTGACCTTAATTGTAATAACAGGATTCATCTTTTAAATGGTGTCCATTTTTGTGGGATCCACTTTATTAACATCATCGATTTCTGCTTTTTGGTGCCATTAAAATACATTTTCTTTTAGAAATACCTTACAATGTTTTAATTGTTTTTGGTCTGGACTTGGTTGCCAAAGCAGACCTGTCAACATACGATCAGGAATCCTTGCCAAGCCACAAGACTTGTAAGTTGTAATTTTGTAGAATTTCTTAAAAATTCAAATGATGGTTAGTCATATTCAGTGTGATAGACAAAATACTACAGTACAGCCACCGTGGACTGATCACTTTCCACGGGTGGGCAATATTTCCACGGAGGTAATTATATTAGATTCCAAACACTAATTACAGGAATAATCATCAAAAATTTAATTAATGAAGCCTGTACCCGGTGCTTCATTAATTAAAATTTTGCTGATGATGATTTCTGTTACCTGGTGAATGCATTCGTGGACATCACTGCCCACGTGTGGATTATGACCAATCCACGGCGACTGTACTGTAACATGCTGATAAAGGCAAAATCTGTTGGCAAGCAAATGGGATCAGTTGTCCCACAAAACTAGAAACAAAACCATTGTGACCCCTAGTCAAATCATTGTGTGCTTCGCTCGGCAGACATACATTAATTACCTATTAATGCCTTCCGTTGAGGGCACTATGCTCTCGTAGTGTTGCTGAGGGATGCAGATATCGCTCAGGCACTATTTGGTTCCCGAAGCAACACTATGAGAGCATAGTGCCCGAAACGGAAGGCATTAATGGGTTTAGTACATCACACCCAGACCATCTCCACAACATATTAAAGAAGGAACGGAGAGATAACTAACACTTTACTATCCAAAATAAAACAGTGAAATTAATAACATGAAAATGTCAGGAAAACATTAAACTATCAACTGGATTCGAACTCAACGGGTAAAGTAGAATAATGTAAATAAACACATGAAACCGATCAACCAATCATGTGGCACATAACTGGTTAACACGAGATATCATACAACAGAATCAACGTCTCACATATGGTTGTATTAACAGAGCTTGTGAGGCACTATAGAAATTCCATTATTCATGGCACTAAAGTTTTATTAACGTTCACCCCATTGAACGTGTTATGGGTACTTCCTCTGATGTACGAGCACATTTTAATTATTGTAAATATTTACAACACAATTGCTGAAATTGAATTTTGGGGCACAATACTGCATTTTGTTGCATATTTCTTTGGATTGCTTTCGAATGTCAATTGATGTTGAGTTTTTTGAACACTCGATTTCCTCCAATGCACTTATCAGATCGTCGTCATCAATATCGGTATCTAATAATTCGGCTGCTGATACTATGGAATTTGCTGACTGGAAAGAGAGTTGCGTTGTTGTTTTCTCAACAGCATTCCTCGCTGCCGGCATTTCTGAATGTTCAGCATCTGCATTAACGACCATGGAACTCAAGCTCTCTGATATACCTCGTTTGACATCAGCTCTTGTGTCCGAAACGTAACTTGACAATGATTTTTCATTTCTGTGTCCCGATAAAGAAATAATATCACAATCTTTGAATCCACAATCATTATGAATTGTTATTGTCGTAGCACGCACACAGTGGTTGGTATATGTATCAGAAAGACCAACTTGTTTAGACATTTTTACCATGAACTCTCCTATGGAATTTTTTCCCATTGCCCTTCGCTCAAACCAACATTCGTCATTCTCGTGGTATGAATTTTTGTGAATTTGAAAGAACGCATCACACTCATGGTTTCGTTTCATAAGATATCATTGAAAACTATTAACAGGGCACATTTTTGTGCCAGTTTCATACATTCTAGGTCCATCACCTTCATCCTCATTCGTTACACCTGTGTGATTTTTTGTTCGCTCAGAAGTAGTTTTCAGGATGTATTTTCTTCCAGTGTCATCAGTTTTAACTACAAAATCACAAGCTTTAATTTCTCGAATGTTTTCTCTCCCTCTCCGACAAAAGTAAAATAAAAGCTCAAACATTACTTTATTCAAAAGACCTCTTGGAATGTCCGGATTAAACACAATTGGGTGCTGATATAATTTCCTTAGATCGCCTGAAATAGAATGAAACACTAAGCATCAAAGCAGAATAAACGTTTACACGGTCAATCACAATCGTTTATTGTGATCGAAGATAAATAATATTCAGTGGCCTCTCTAACACTCTTATTCAAAACTATTTAATTGATAGGTCTACAATTTATTTATTTATTCATGTTTATGATAACTTTCAACATACATTGCTCCCCGTAATTTATCTATTTATTTATTCATGTTTATGATAACTTTCAGCAAACATTGCTGCCCGTTATTTATTTACTTTCTCTCACAACTGTTCTTATGTGTCTCTTGTCGATTTGAGTAATAAACAACACTCATCTATTTCATGTAATTAACAAGACTGTGTATTTATACAAGAACAAATAATTACAACACCACTGTCTATTGCAGACACTGACTTGTTCACTTTCTAGTTTTGTTGTGTTTTATTTTATTATGTATTTTTTATAGTTACCTGGCGGAATGGGTTTTTTGTGTCGGACTGTTCCTTTTCCATCTTCTCTTGTTTTCTTCAACATGCTGTCGAATACACGATTAGCACCTTTGAAAGCTGGGTCTGTTATTATATCAAAGTGTCTCTCATGTCGGGGTTCTTGCAAATATCTTCTTATTCCCTGACGAATGGCACAAATACTGCTTTTGGAATACAAATCACCATCGCGATTTCTAATGTTTGTATAAAAGTCTTTCAATAGTTCCGTTAATCTTCCAACATCTAACGTTTCAAATGCACCATTCCTTTTTCTGTCAGAACAGAACTGCCGGAGAATATTGACAGCATATTTGGTTAAACTAACAGTCTTTCAGCTCTGATGTTGTTCAAGAAAAGAATTAACATTCTCGTTTGCGAATCTCGAAACGCTCATTTTATTTCTATTCGTCTCCACATTTGCCGTCTGCTCAGAAGAAAAGGGGAATCCCCTCGGGATTCTGTTTGTAGTGCGTGCGCACTATTGCATGACTCCGGGCACTATGCTTGACTCCGGGCACTATGCTTTCATCGTCCCTATCAATACAGCCAATGAGAATACGGGGATTTGTCACGTGATGTACTAAATTGATTTTAACTCCTTGCATGCTGTCTGCAGATATTCCTGCCCAGCACACAAAATCTTGTCATTGAAATAAGTGTAATTTTGGCACATTTAATCAAATTGTCCTCTGTAAATTAAAAATACTTTTTGTCCAATTAATTCTTGAAATAAATTTAGATGAATTTTTCATCAAAGCTAGTTATGGCTGATTCACAGCAACCATGACTAGATTTCATGAAAAATGTTTTGAAAATATTCAGCGGGTTAAGAGTTAATAAGGCCCTGGGTCACAAGACATAAATATGAATAAGGTCATGTCATACACATTCCACAGCACTGACAACACTGTTTGTCATCACTCTTTGAAGAAATGCATTGTCTACATTGGAACCCACTTAATTGAAGATCCCTGTTTATTATACCCCCGCTTCGAAGAAGTGGGGGCTATATAGGAATCGCCCTGTACGTCCGTCCGTCCGTCCGTCCGAACGTCCGTCCGTACGTCTTTCCGGACATGAAATTCTTGTGTGCGCAACTCCTCCTACATTTATCAATCAATTTGGACAAAACTTTTCAGACATCATCACTACTAAGTGAACATGCGCATATTCCAAGATTTTTGATCTGCGACAATTTTAACCAGGTTATCTCCCTTTGACTTAGATTTATTATGTCTTTCCGTTCGAACAAATTCTTGTGTGTGCAACTCCTCCTACATTAATGAACCAATTTTGATGAAACCTTTCAAACATCATCTCTACTAAGTGAACATGTGCATATTCCAAACTTTTTAATCTGCGACAATTTTAACCAGGTTATCTCTCTTGAACTTTGATTTAATATGGGTTTCTACATGAAATTCTTGTGTGCGCAACTCCTCCTACATTTATCAATCAATTTGGACAAAACTTTTCAGACATCATCACTACTAAGTGAACATAAGCATATTCCAAGATTTTTGATCTGCGACAATTTTAACCAGGTTATCTCCCTTTGACTTAGATTTATTATGTCTTTCCGTTCGAACAAATTCTTGTGTGCGCAACTCCTCCTACATTAATGAACCGATTTTGATGAAACCTTTCAAACATCATCTCTACTAAGTGAACATGTGCATATTCCAAACTTTTTGATCTGCGACAATTTTAACCAGGTTATCTCTCTTGAACTTTGATTTAATATGGGTTTCTGCATGAAATTCTTGTGTGCGCAACTCCTCCTACATTTATCAATCAATTTGGACGAAAGTTTACAGACATCATCACTACTAAGTGAACATGCGCATATTCCAAACTTTTTGAGCTGTGGCAATTTTAACTAGGTTATCTCCCTTTAACTTAGATTTATTATGGGTTTCTACATGAAATTCTTGTGCGTGCAACTCCTCCTATATTTATCAATCAATTTGGACAAAACTTTTCAGACATCATCACTACTAAGTGAACATGCGCATATTCCAAGATTTTTGATCTGCGACAATTTTAACCAGGTTATCTCCCTTTGACTTAGATTTATTATGTCTTTCCGTTCGAACAAATTCTTGTGTGCGCAACTCCTCCTACATTTATCAATCAATTTTGACAAAACCTTTCAAACATTATCACAACTAAGTGAACATATGCATATTCCCAAATTTTTGATCTGCAACAATTTTAACCAGGTTATCTCCCTTTAACTTGGATTTATTATGGGTTTTCAAATGGGATTCTTGTGTGTGCAACTCCTCCTACATTAATGAACCGATTTTGAATACATGTTGCACATTGTAAATGTGTTTTTCCAAATGTAAACCATATATGTGTGGGCTCTTTAAGTATTCAGTGCTGTTCTGTGGAAGGCCACATGCAAATACAAATTTCAACAACAAAAATGATCTTTATGTATACATTTCCTTATGGCCTTCGCCTACATGATCAGAAGTGCATTCCTCTAAAAACCCAAAGCGGGGGTATTAATCACCTTCAGTGATAGTTCTAGTTGCATCTGGCTTAAAAAATCAAACCATTTACCATACCTTCAATACATACAGACATGTTTGGCCTCAAAACATTCAATATTGGCATTTAATGCATCATATTATGAGCTCTGTCAAACAAGATATAATACAATTAATGCACAGTTTACCACTAGAATGTCGAAATAAGACTATAAATTCCTGTTAATTGAATTTTCCTGTTAACTGAATATTTTTCACGGACAAAGTGGCTTTTCAATTAACATGTTTTCACGTATTTTATCAAATGTGTAACAAGTGGGGTACAGGTGGGAAGCAGTGCTATGGACACCTCTTTTGTAATAGAATGGCATTTTGTAATCTTCTGGTAGGAAAGATATTGCAATTCTTGAAAACCCTCTTCTTAGTGAATTTCCTCAAATGCATCCATCACTCTTCTCAAGAAGTGCCATTTACTCCTTAAATGTGTACTCCAAACTTTGACAACCTTTGTTGCCACTGAAGCAGTTGCTCTAAATTGCTAGTGTTGAATATATTAAAAATGAACATTACATTCATAACTGATCCCAATGCTTTCTAGTTAAATCTTAACTGGCAGAATAACCAGCCAAGGCATGACAAGATACTGGAGCTGTGCTGTTTTTGATTGATTTGTGTCAACAATTCGACCTATCTTTTGATGAAGGTGAGTGAGCATATGTCCATCCGTCCATCTGTCCATGTTGCGATATTAGCATGATAATTACACAAATGTTATGACCTTTTTACCAGATTCGGTCAATGGAATGTCTTGAATGAGTTCGAAAACCAGTCCTGCCCCAATTTTTTTTTAGGAGTTAGACCCTTACTTGTTTTTCTTGTTTGAATTTCCAACTTGTGGGCGGTGTCAGCGCGATAACTTCAATAAACATTATCTGATTTTTACCAACTTTGGTCTTTTAGTTCCACTTGAAAATATCTTGGATGTGTCCTGCCCCAATTTTTTTTTTCAGGAGTTATGCCTCTTAGATTCTTGTTTGAATTTCAGACTGGCAGACAGTGTCAGGTTTTGTAAAAACCCTTAAAGGCTTAATTCCGTATTTCTCAATTTTTATTGTGACAAAACAGGCTCCCTAATATGCAGTCTTTGAGTAAACTTGCAAATTACATTTTAAAAAACCTTGGCAGTTGTTTTTACGCAATCTTGTATGCCCATTTAGTCAGCCAAAACTTGCCTAGAAACAGCTACAAAAGCACAGGATGTAGACTGTCAAAATGAGGTAAATATGTATAAAAAGCTCCAGGCCTTGGAATTGTTAAAAAAAAAACCTGAAACCGGCATACAAAACTAAAAAACTTCACAAAGTGAGAAGACTTAATTTATGATACTGTGGCAGAAATTAGAATATCGTACTGACCCGTCTTGAAGCCCAGGGGGTGCGTGCAGTGGAAAAATAAAAAAAATGGGGGGATGGGCTTCAGGACGAGAAATCAAGACTGCAAGTCAAGTCGGTGTGCATTGGGATGGGAGATAATTTATTATCCTTTGGGTATGATACGTTTTTGTAGAAAGCCAAGAAAACCTAAGAAAGAGAGAATATACTCCCAAATAAAAAATATTCACAAAATTATCTCGCACATATTTGTCAACTGTTTTAATAATTGATCATTTGAAAATGCTGAATAAACTGAACATCACCTCGATGTTTTGACAACTGCAACTTACTTCTTCAGTAATAATCCCTGTCAGTGTGTTCTACATATGAACCCACCAATCATTCCTGCTAATATTTTTTCACACTCAAGAAAATAGATTTTGCACAAGATGACATGTGTACTTGGAAACTTAAGCACTTTTCATTGCGGAATCCCAGACTATAAATATCAATATTTAAAGTCTGGGAATCTCCTTGGAAGAAGAAATATGCAGTTATTTCCCTTTAAAACTGGGGCACCTCGGTTTCTTGGAATTTCTGTCAATGTTTTGATTGGGAATCACACATTATGAGCTTTATTTTGTACTGATGACAGGGGTTTTTATGCCCCTGCCAATCTGCCAATCTGTCCATATGTATTGATGTACATATGAATGTACATCCCAAATATGGTTTCCAGATGACAACTTTAGTTTGACTGGTTTGACTGAATGAAATAAACAAAATTATATACATAGATTTATAACCACATAATACAGGTTGGGATTGATAGTGGGTTTAGTTATGGCCCTTTGTTGATATTGATTTCCAGATGGTAACTTGAGTTATAGGTGTTCGATTTCAATAAAGCTTGGAATATAGCTTATTGTAGACAATATAATAGACAGGCTTGATTTTCAGTGTAGTGCAACCATTTTTACCTGAGTTATGGCCCCTCTTTGGACTTTGTTAATCGCTAAATATGGTTTATCATAAAGTGGGGGATTTGTGTCCCTTGTACACATTTGGTGGCCTGCTGTATTGGTGCTATGGTTTAATGGAGATAAGATAAGATATTTATTAATTCAATATCAACAAAGATAAATGACTTGATACACTTGGCATTGGGGTCGGGGGCATAGAACCCCCTTGATGTTGCACTGGGTCTTGCCAGGAAATGAACACTTAATTAATTATTGGACTTGTTCATGTGTCAACCTCAGCCAAATGTGATGAGTTTATTCACTCTCGTGCCAAATTCTATTTACACCTGTATTGTACCTCTCGACTCAAAGTTTACAAAGTTTTATCAAATAAAAGTTTAAAATGTCCCTCAACAAATAAAAACTCCAATATTCAGTCCTGATTTGGTAAGTAGAATGCTTTTGTTGCTCTCGTCTGAAATTGACGTCTTGGCCAACTTAAAACTTGGGGAATGGGCTTTGGCATGGGTAGGGCTGCTCGATTCTTAAATCTGAAAACAGGGGGAGGTGGGTTCACAGGATTATGGGCCTTGACACGGGGCCGTACAGTAACTGTCCAGGTCCTTGAAGGGTAAAGTTGGATTTTTTAATTTTTTTCTTCTAAACCATAACAATTGATGATTATCACTGGAATGAATTTGTCAGAAGTTTTGGTTTTGAAGAAAAACTCATTTTTTTCGTTGATTTGGAAATTATTACTACGGACACTAGCAACTTTTGATAAAGCATTAAATTCTGTATTATGCTCTCAAAAGTCTGAACATGAATGCACACATTTTTTTTTTTTAGGATGCACAAGATGTAAATCTCATTGCTGCTTGGTTGTTGTGCAAGGGGCTTCAAGGAATATTATCACTCACCCCTGCAATGATACTGGAAAGGAAAGAGTCAACAAAAGGAAAAGAATCCACACCAAAGGCAAAAGACATTCCTTGTAGACCAGGATCAGGAAAAAGGTTGGTATCACTTGTTTTTGAATGTCCACCTGTTACCAAATGAAATGTCCCATGAACTGCCAGCACTTTTCACAAATATTATCACTTAATATCTACCATATTAACTCATTTGTTTTCGTTTAAAAAATAAAGAGCTTATTACTTGGTTAGTTTCATATCAGCCAATATATCAGTGCCCTGTAACTTCACATCAACCTTCAACCTTCAGTCTCCATAACCATTGTCATTGAGAGTTCATTATTTCTTTTATTTTTCCCTCAAAAACACCATGTGACTCATCATTGGAACGAACTTGAATGGAATCTTACAATCCATTGAAGAATTACTGTGATAAACATTGAACTCCTATTTATAGACCACTTTGTCCTCCGTTCATTAGGTAAAAGCATTTAATCTGTAATATCTTATTTGGTCAGTGATGGAAATCTGATGTAGGTAAATTTTTTGAACCCCTACCACTCACACAATTTTAATCCCACATAAGCATTTTTTGCAAGCGTAGTTTCATCCGTTTTCAACATCTCCAACACTTTGACAGCTCCCTTAGCTGTGGGTAAAAGAGAAGACGTTAAGTCTGCATTTGATCTGAATCCAAAAAGCAAATTTTACGATGGCTGATCACTCTGTCCACATCTTTTTGCAGTGCAGTCATTACAAGGCAAGTCTTAGCTGCCTGTACTAACATCCAAGACTTGCCTTCAGATAACTGCCAAGGCACTAGGAATGTTCCTTGCAAGTTACCACAAGGACCCAGTTTTGGTGCACCTGTTATGTGACAGTAAAAAGTGATCAAAGTCAGACTTAGGTCTTTTAGGGTTAATTGAATATTTTGTATTGGCAAAGTGGCTGTTCAGTTAACCAAGTTCCACTGTTTATTTATGAAAGAGCCCTTTACACCAGCGATTCACATCGTAACATTTCATTGGCTTAACCCATCCCCTCACTAAAATAGATTTTGGGAAAAACAGTGGCATTTTTGTTAATTAGAAACAGGTGCGAGAGCACTGGAAACTTCCAACCATCTTGACATATTAACAATCATTGGCAACATAATTATAAAAAAATTGTTTATTCACTGTCAGTTAATGCGTTACCTAATGAATTGGCCACATCTGCCCACGTAATTTACAAATTAAGCAGTTGAAAAAATATATTTAAAAAAAAACTTCACCTAAACCTTATCGTGATCCCCTCAATGGAACGAGCTCAAGCTCGTTCCAATGAATGGTCACATGATATCAGGATTTCCACTATACCGAACAGCAGTCGTCAACCGGCTGCATTCCCCCACCAGGGAACCTTGCAAACATTAATCAAGATGTTAAAATTCACCCTGACCTTTCTGATCCCTGAGAAATAATTGATTCACAGATTGTTGAAGTGCCATTTCTAGACTTCTTTTGAAGATTTCTGTACATAAATGTCATAGAAAAATGACTGAAGAAGCATACTTTGATGATGCATTTGTTCCATAGGTGCTGCATAACTTAATCAACCCCCAATGAAAAGATAGACAAACTGTAAACAGTAACCTCATTGAATGTTAAAATGCATGATGTCACAAAACGGTGTGATTTGGTCAGTATGTGCACTATGTAATGCGAGTTGTAAAACTTCATTCAATAGTCAATACCATTATGTGACATTTTATTTTCTGGCAAATCTTATTACTCCCAACATTTACCCAAAACAAGCATGTGTTGCATTCAGAGACCAGCCGACCAGGCGACTGGGGTGAAAGAGTCGCCTTGGATTGCACAACTTCGCTCTGACATCACTAAAAAGCAAAATTGTGTCGCCCTGTAATTTGTAAATTCCCAATTGACCTACCTTGAAATTAGATGAATTCACGCAGAATTTACAAAGTAATTTCCATCTGAAAAGAGTATTATTGCTAGGGTTAATTGTTATTGTGATTAATTTTCATAGTAACAAAATAAAATCAGCATCTAAAAACAACGCCCGATTAATAATGTAATCGCGAACCGTCTTGGCTGCATTGAAATTAGGTGACAAGTCGTCAAGTTAAGACAAGATTTTCTATTTAAGTTATCTTTTAAAATAAGTATTTTTCACACTCCGAATTTTTTTCTGGGGAGCAGTTTTTCATAAAACAACACTTTTTTGTAAAAGCTGAAGTTTCAATTCCAATCTGGATTTTATTTTTGTGCAGCAAAAACCTACTTATATTGACCTACTTTTTACTCACTCTGGACCAAGTAATGGACACACTTGAATTGTTTAATTCAAGGCTGAACAATTCTTTGTACAAATAAATTTACACATAGAGATGTGTTATTGCCCAATTGTAGTGATTTATTTTTGTGAGAGATGAAAATATAATATACCGGTAGATCATGCGAATGCAGAATCATCGCTCTACATTTTCTTCTCACTTCTCCCTGTTTCATCTGACTTCTCCCTAAAGTCAGTGGAGGGAGAAGTGACTTCTCCCTCAAATTACCCTCTAGGCTGGTCCCTTGTTGCATTTACCCAAAACAGCATGTGTTGAAAAAGCATGAACTTCTGTTGCTGTACTTCCGCTGTCTGCTTTAATTAAAATGACAGTTTGTAGGTATACTGTTCACACCTCATTTGTGTGTTTTAATTAGTGTAATGGAATCTCAAATTTATTTACTTGAAAATTAAAGAAGCTTAAAAAAGAAAACTTCTGGTTTCCAATTTAGAAGTGTGAAAAAGCATGAGTGCGATAGTGCTTCTCAAATTGACAGCACTAAAATTTATTGTATAAATGAATGATTTTTCACCTGAATTTCTCCTCATTGGTCCTCATTCTTATGAAATTACTGGCTCTTGGAATGTGAAAACCAACACAAATATCGCTGTGGAAAACCTCAAAATATCCCCCAGATACAATGAAATGGGGGTTTTGTGACCCCCAAATTTAAAATTTTCCTATCACAGGCTGAACCATGGTTGGCCTGTGGTAGGGCCTACTCTTGGTTGCTCCATTATATGGCCTTATTTATTTTCCCCTAACAGAACACTGATGATATGGTTTTGTCGCAATTTTTGGAAAAATTAAAAAAAAACAATTATTGAAATAATAAATTTGGTATCGTGTGTGTTGGGTAAAGAGTTAACATTGCATGAAGGTGCATAATTTATAATGCACATAAAGCAGTTTCTTTCTCTTATCTATAAATATCTCCTGCATTACAGCATTTTTTTCGATAAACACATTCACTTTAGGCCATGCTCAGTAAATTTTCAGTTTAGCGTTATTCCCCGTTATCAAAACAAAATGCGACGTGAGGTTATTATTAATTATATTCCTGTGGGGAAATTGCGTAATATATTCATTTCCACAAGATGCATATTTTATCATTTGACACTTACACATTGCTTCCTTGCATATATAGTTTGTCTCAGATAGTAGAACTTTCAATGGCCAGGGTTATATACAGTACAGCCTATAACAAAATGTACAATTAGTCAACATTTTACCCTAAATAACACCAGACATTTGCCTCATTATTGCCAGATTGCCATAGCTATCTGGCAAAAATGAGGCAATAATCTGGCATTTCAATGGATGAGGAGGAAACGTGAAATGGTGTATTCTTCTGGTCCTATAAAGGTGACTTATTTGGGGAGTCAGCAATAAAGAAAATGCATTATTATTTTGGGCAAACAACAAAATGAGGCAAATAATTCTAAATTGAAAATTAATTTACCATGGCCTTACAGTCCATTTTTGATAGAGTTCGGTGGTTAACCGAAAATTCAGTTCGGTTTTGTTATCAAAACCAAAACCGAGTCAGTTACAGAAAACCCGTCATCGCGGTTTTCAACTTCAGTGGTGAAAAACTCTAATCAGGTCTTCTCCACTTAAAAGAGAGAAACAACCTAAAGTTAACCCTGTTTTCAAACTTCAGAGTCATGATACCCATTTTTCAGGGCAGTTGCCCTAATTGGTATTGTGTTCGAGCGTGGCATTTACTGCGAAAATAGGTGATAAAATCATTTCTTTCGTATTGTGTTTTAAATGTTCATCTGTTTAGCAAATGTGATTTCCTTTGCAGAACTGGAACTTGTCTCTTGTTCCACATTTATAATGATAAATATATTTATTTCTACATGTAATTTTGAAAGCTTGAACCCCAAAGCTAGCTTCAAAATTACAGTTGAAGTTGGATGGAAATTTAGGGTTACAATGACCTATATGAGCGACTTTTACTGGAGTTTTTATGGTCGGCACAATTTTTTAAAGTAAAGTTGGTCATGTTACCCAAAACACGGGTATTGGGGGGGGGGGGGGGGGGGGGGGGGGGGCGGTGCTAATTTTGCAACTGACTCCAGGCAAAAGTCATTTTTCTCAAACTTGAATTTTTTTAGATAATTTTTGCAAATACATCTTCTCTGGAAATCAGGGTACCGGTATATTACACAGGTGCATTGCTTTCCTATATGCATATGCAGTGTATTGTTATGTTTGTACAAAGAAAACTGAAAGCAAAAACCTGACTCTTTCAATGAAACCGAAACCCGAACTGACATGAAATTTTAAAACCACCGATCTCTAATTTTTGAATCTCGAGTAAAATTTGTACTTAGGGTTTGGTAAATATTTTGATGTTTGACAATGATATGCAATGATATTCTTTGGTTACCCAGAACGCTATTAATTGGGACCCCCCTTACCGTTTACCGTTGAAGATTTCATACGATAAAAGTACAGGCTTGGTGTATATTTCTTGTTAATTAAATACTATTAAGAGAAATACTGTTGGAAGGGGATTTTATCTTAAAATTTTTCTAAATTTTTTTTTACAGCTGCTACCAAGGTTTTGGACCCATATCAGTAGCTTTAGCATCCAGTGCAGTACAGTTAATAACAGAATTACTTGAAGACTTCTTGATAGAAGGAAATGTGGGAGAGGTGAGCTAGTTGAAAGTGCTAATAATTTTGCATACTGGTCTCTCTCACTCTATAGCCCAGAGTTCTAGATAGGCGTGGTCAGCTAATGCTCATGGCACAAGCCCTATGAATGAAGAATTTGAAATAAGTATTTGATTAACTCTTCAAAGAAAGCTCTGACTGACAAATTTTGTGAACTGAGAACAGGTGCCCCGTCATACAACCGTGAGGAAGCCTTCCACATTACATAGACCAATTCTGTATTGATTTGTAGTCAGGTATTGACTGCCTAGTACAGTCTAGAGGCATCCAAGACTTAACTAATATTCAATGCCTTGCTTTTAATAACTTCAAACGTCAAGGTTGTAATGTAACAAAGTCTGGAGAAATTGTCCAGGCCTTAATGGTTAAACTTTCTCGTCAGATCACCGAAGTTAAGCAATGTCGAGCCCAGTTAATCATTGGATGGGTGACCATCTGACCGATCAATTTGGACTCCCGCGTTGTGTCCTTGGGTCAGCCACTTAACCCCGATTGTCCACATGGGGGCACGATGATGCCTTGTACTAAGGCATAATGCACGTTGATGATACGCAGTGGGGGCGCGGTGGCTCAGTAGGTAGAGGTGCAGGCTGCAAGCCGAGAGGTCCTCGGTTCAAATCCCACCTACGGCAACAGCGTTGTGTCCTTGGGCAAGACACTTCACCCCCATTGCCCACGTGGGGGCACGGTGATGCTGTGTACTAAGGCGTACTGCACGTCGATGGTGCACCTGTCTTCAACCAATGCTAACCCTGCTTGTGTGGAGTTAGTATGTTGGGGAGCTGACAGTTGCTCGCCGTTGCTCGGTGGTTCTCTCCGGGTACTCCGGCTTCCTCCACCCGTAAAACTGTCGTGGTCATGATTAGCCATTGTGCAGAAATATGTGACCTTAAACACCAATAACTAATAACTTGATGATACGCATGTCTTCAACCAATCTAACCCTGCCTGTGCTGCAGGGTGGAGTTACGATGTTGGGGAGCTGGCAGCTGCTCGTCGTTGCTCGGTGGTTCTCTCCGGGTACTCCGGCTTCCTCCACCCGTAAAACTGTCACGGTCATGATTAGCCAATGTGCATAAGTATATGACCTTAAAAACACCAATAAATAATGGTTAAACTTGACTTCTTACATGCAGAGCTTAAAATGTGTGAGGATCAGAATCAATTCTCACAAGGAAAACAATGAGAATAAACATTAATTCTGGCAACGGGCATTTGATTCTTGTCATAGATCCTGAAAGGTTCCTTAAAGGCTTGGAGAGTTATTATTTTTTGCTTCCTTATAATAAGACACCAATTCCCTTACTTAGCAATGATTTCTAGTGAAGTCTTGGCTGCCAAAAAAGGCAGCCAAGACTTCACTAGAAACCACTGCTAACGTTCTGTAACTAGTGCTCCACCGATGATTGGATCTGACTACCACAATTGGCCGATTTCCAGGAACATCGGTTCAATCGATTCTTGCCAAACATTTTGTGATGATTCATAAATCAGATTTTATTATCTTCTGCAATTGTTCAATTGTTAATGTACATGTAAAATGTTGTCAATGATTCCATTCAATAAAGTTGAGAAGCAACCACAATGTGTATTCTTAATCCCTAGATGTCCCTTTACAGGATATACAAGTTAAATGACATGTAACTCTTACAATTAAGTGTACATGCAGCAATCGCCAGTTCATACCAGAAATGTGACGGTTGCACTCCATTGACTCAGGTAGCTGTACAGTAAAATTACCAGTCGCACACACTTGGGCGGTACACGAGGTTCTGTGCATTACGAGTCAAAACAGTGGCTACTAAAGTTTGTGTGCATGAGATGGATGGGTTGGCAATGGGTGAAAAATTCTGACTATTTTCAAGATCAAAAGTGATGCTGCTGATTAGGATGAACAGACTGTAAACACTGTGAAATATGTTCAGTTTAATGTAGTTCTTTTGAGCCTCAACTTGTCCAGTAGTGCACAGTACTTCAGTCATAATCAGCATCAGAATCTGCCGATTGTGAGCTCAAATAACTGATAATTGATCAGCAGCCATTTTTGGTAATCAGCTGAATGCTATCTGTAACTTCCATGAGCAAGTCCACCAAACACCTGCATGTTAGAATGTATTCTACATGTTAGACAAGAATATTTACCAAATTTGGAACTAAATTACTTAGGATTACACTCTTGTAAATGTATAAATGTGAGGTTTGTTGTTTAAGGGTTACACTCTAGTAAATGTATAAATATGAGGTTTGTTTTTTACTGTGGAGTATTTACTGGTTGCACTGACAAGGGTATTACTCTACTCTCAAATTCTGATTTATTAAAGAACTGAAAATTGAAGCTCACAACACGAGTTGGCGAGAATTAAAACCATTTATTTGAATTGGGACAAATTGTGTTGCTATTGTAAAATGATGATGGATGTTGAAGGCTACATTAAAACAAATAAATTATGTTCATAACAAAATACCTGTGACCATCAAATAGCCCATTGCGGAAATATTGTTCAAATATTGTTCAAATGCATCTTATTAAATGCGTGACGACATATCATTGTAAGTGAGTTGGTTTGGAAAGTAAAATTAACTTTCCTTGTTTTTGAAGTCATTATCTGATAGATAGAACATTATGTGATAAAAAGAATCTCAAATTCGCCACACATTGATATGAAATTTCTGAACCAAGTTAACTGAAATTGTTCTGAGCCGAGGTTTACTGAGGCTGATTCATTCTTGCAAACTCATTAGAGATCCACTATTGTGTTTGAATTGTTTTCTCTTTCTTTGCAGTTCACCTTTATTGACCCAGGAAAATCTGTCATGATATTGGACCATAAAATACCGCTTTCCGCATGGGAAAGATTGATGAGATTGATGAACCAGATTCCATTGACTGATCTCTTATTAAACATAGTTACAGTGTCATTTAGAAAGGTATAGGATATAATTGTGGTATGGTTATATCTTGAGGTCATTCATTATAGTTAAATGATTAATGGATTAGCCTGTACCAGATTGGTGACAGGATTTTTGCAGTCTCAATTTTTACGACTGGTTAACTTATGACTTAAGTGTGCTGATCTTTTGTATTAATTGTTTCAAAACATGGGCAAATATGTAGAATGTAACTTAGGCAAATCTTTCATAAAATGATCAGTGCCGACTATTTTATGTGAGATTAGCATAAGTTACATTCTTTCAAGCCAAAGTAATTATTATGCCACTGACCTCTGAAGGAGGATTCGGAGGTATCTAGTGAAGCACTCTGTCTGTCCATTCATCCGTCCATCTGTGTGTCTTTCTGTCTGTCCTTCTGCCTGTCCATACAAACGTTTTGCATTGAAATTTCAAAGCAATCACTCGGATTTGGATCTCCTTTGGTATGCTGATAGACCTTTGGTATGCATGGGGGAATGGATATGCACAAGAAACTGGTTCCATCCAATAATCTTTTTCAGAGTTATGGCCCTTTTTCGACTTTTTCTGTTTTCATTCTTTCCACTTAGAAATTTTTTGTGTCCCACAATATTTTCAAGGTTACTTAGAACTTGCGTACAGGTTGGGGGCAGTGGCCCACGCTTTGTGTTGCCCTTGTTCTAGATTTGCAAAACTTACATTCTCAGTTTCTCTCATTAAATCAGCCAAAAATAAAATATATCCGTTTTGGTCCTGACTACATTATCCCTTTACCTAAAAAATCAGCTACATCAACCCACGTGATTTCAAAAGCAGTTAAAAAAAATATATTTTAAAACATTTTTATAAACAAACCATATCATGCAACCCCCTCAATGGAACAGGTTCAACAAGCTCATTCCAATGAGGATTCACATGATATGGTTTTGTTGAAATGTTTTGAAAAATTTGAAAAAATAATATTTAAAATAATAAATTTTGTTATCGTCTGCAGTGAGTAACTGGGTTGCTGCTGTTCAACATCCCAGAATATGTATATTTTCTGTTCCAAAGTAACAGGCAGCTAATTGGTAACTGTACACTTTTTATGCAATGGTTACCAGGATTCCATCTTCGATCCCTGCCAGGGGAAACTGTGTTGTGTCCTAAGGCAAGGTACGTAATCCTGATTGCCCACGTTGGGGCATGGTGGTGCTGTGTATTAAGATGATCTGCATGCCGATGGTGCACTTTTCTTCAATCAGTGCAAACCCTGCTCGTTAGTATGTTGGGAAGTCAGACAGTTACCCACTGCTGCTCTGGTTCTCACTCGGTACTCCGGCTTCCTCCACCCATAAAACTGTCCGACAATAAAAAAAAATACAGGATTCCCTTACTTTTTTAGCTTGAGTGATATGTAGATATTGCATGTCGAATCCTGATGTTTTTTTGCCTTTTTTTTTAGGTTTAGAACCCTTTACCAAATACCCGCAACATCAGAATTTCTTGTTTTGTTAAAAAGTAATTTCCTAATAACTGAATAAAAAATCCTATGATCAGTCAATACTGTACTCTTGAACCATTGAGTTCCCCTTGTTTATAGACCTATTTGTCCTCAGTACATCAAATATAGGCATTTAATCTATTATATCTTGTTTCACAGAGCTTTGTGATCTCAAACAAGATATTATCGAATAAAGGCCCAGTTTATCACCAAAGGTCTTGTTAATTGAATACTGTTAATTGAGTATTTTGACTGGCAAAGTTACTATTCAGTTAACAGGGCTCCACTGTGTCAAGATTGATGGTAGATTTTTAGCTCACCTGAGCGAAGCTCAAGGGGAGCTTAACTGATCGCTTTCCGTCCATCGTCCGTCCGTCATTAGCTTTACATTATCGACTTCTTCTCATGAACTGCTGGACCAAATTCAACAAAATTTGCTGTGCATGTTCCCTATCATATGTCAATTCAAGTTTATTCAAATCAAGTTGACCCGCCCCTCGGTAGGCCCACGCCCAAAAAGTGTGCTTAAATCTTAAAAAATCTTCTTCTCATGAACCAGGAGTAGCAGAGACTTGATATTTGGTGTGCAGCTTCCTTTTGAGGTGTAGACTCAGATTTGTTCAAGAGAAGTTCGAGGGGCTATATTTGCCTTTGTTATGGGAGGGGCAAGAATTTTTGCCAAGCCCAAATTTTCTATTTTCCAAACCGAGAGGCAGATTTGAACCAAATTTGATATGAGGGCATATTGGGTCATAAATACTTAATTTATGCCCAAATTTTTTCCTGTCACCCCATGGGAACTGCAGGAGCTAAAAATAGAAAAAATTAAAACGCCCATATCTCCAAAACTACACGGCACTGAGAATTCTTATTTCCTTAGGACCAACAGAATGGAATGGTAAAAAAAAATTGCTAGTGCTGAGTCAGCATTTTTTAACACTGTTGGTAATGGGAAAAACATTTAAGACTACTTTTCTCCCAAACCACTGCTCCAAAAGCTTTCAAATTTCACATAAAACATCTTTGGAAGATTGTTTCACATGTTTATTAAAATCAATTCCCTGGGTCCATATTTGGGCTCTCTATGGGAGCCCAAATGTTTAAGTTTGTGCAGTATGAGAAATATTCTTTAAAAATTTTCTTCTTCAGATCTACCAATAGGAATCTTTTGATATTTGGTATGCAAGGTGAGAGGTGAGATTCAAGTTTGTTCAAGCCAAAACCCTGGGTTCATATTTGGTCTGAAAATTTGAGGTCCCGGTCCGGATTTAGTAATTTTGGACCAAAATCCAGAAATTAGTATTTTTATACTGTACCAATGACCCAGACTTAGCTGGTGCTAACTCTAAAATATCTAGGGCCAAACGCAAATTTTACTCCCCCAATCCCCAAAATTTGCATCTAAAACCGAAAATTATATGTCCTATATGGTCCTCCATACTTTTACTCCATTGCGCATGCGCAGTGTCAAGGAGGTCTCGAAATTGGCGCAATTATCATTCTTTGTTTGGCCTTCAATACAGTTACACTTCACTGTTATTTGTGCTTGTAAATCTCAGTTTTAAGGATGCCAGACACATAATTATGAGAGAAATGGTGGATATAAGGAGGAAATAGAAGGAGGAGAGGAAAAAACAGTGGAAACAAATGTTCCGGGCTGTAACTTATAATTATTTTATGAAATTATTCATGTTACCTATTTTCGAGGCATGACCTTGTTCTGGTCATTCTTGCTATGAATGTTCCACTGTTTAATCAGTGTTTCCTCTCTCCCTTTCCTTTATTCCCCCCTAGCTATTCTCCCATGCTTTTGGCTTATTTTTTGTAATGTTTATTACTAAAATTTCTTGGGAGTTTTAGCTTGGTAACAGAATGAATTCTGTTTTTTCCCCATGTTTACGTCCTCACCCTTGGGTGGTTAGGCGTTTTGGTCTGCATCTACCATCTGATGTTCTGCAGTTTCTTCTCTGGAAGTCTCTGTTTTGCATCAGATAGTGTTTAAATTGATAACTGATTTCGGGCCATGTTTATCAGTGCCTGGAGTCATGTTTCCGGTTTGTTTACACTTTTTGTCTATGTTGACACGGTTACTTCTTATAGTGTTTACTTCTCCTCTGCTTAGTTCAGTTCATAGCAAGATACATTAATATTGTCCGTAAGTGTTACATCAATTTTTTGAAATGATTTTAAAAATTTTGTCTGCACTTAGGCTTTTTTTTGATCCATTTGAGCTCATTGTACCCATTGGGAACTTGGGCTCTTCTGAAAATTTTTTCAAAAATTTTTTTTTTGGAAATTATTTTCTTTTGAAATGTTATAATGGATTATAATATATTATGTATATTTATTTCAAGGCTTAATGCGAGTAATATGACTGTATATTTTTTCATGTTGAAAAAATATTCTTCAATTGTAATGCGAGGATATCTTCCTCTGATTCACAGGTTCATTGTGTGTCTCTGTCGTTGCAATATTAGGGCTAGCGGGAAGTGCTCAAGGTATTAGGACAATTGCCGGGAGTTCGCTAGTTCGATCGAAGGCATTGATCGCCCGCTAGTCTGCCTGGTGTCGCGACCAACCACCAGGAAAGAATGGCTCAGCACCCGGGTTCGTCCGTCGCGGTCCAGGGAAGCAGATTGGGTGATGCGAGCACTATAAAACTTCAGATGTGCACACCCAGCAACGACGGATCCGAAGATAGTACGCAGGAAGCCTGTCAGTCCGGTAGCTAGCTCGTCCAGGTCCACCCGGACCGTGAGCGAGAGAGGCCCCCTCTCTCTTGCATCAACATATGCGCTGTGATGTTGTTGTATGTTTGTTCGCTTTGTCGGAGCTTACGTTTACTCCTGCCCGGGACGCTCCGTCGCATGACAGTCTGTCGCGGCTGTTATATTGGCTTCCTCATCCTCGTCAACACACACGACTGCACCTTGGCTATGTGACCACAGATTTCCAGGGGACGTTCGCATATTATATAAATGCAGGATTGAACGTCCCTGATGCTCCTGCTTCGCCGACCAAGGAATACAGGTCGACCAGGTCACTCCATCTGCTAGCCAGGGATACGAGACCTTTCCAGTTGGGACGTTCGCATATCATATAAATGCAGGAATGAACGCCCCGGGAGCTTCAGTGGATTATTCACGTAGGACCGCGGCTCCACAGGTCTCATAGAGTAACATGAACAAGGTGTTGTTACCGTGATGTCTTCGTAAAGTGTGCATCAGTCGTCACAGAAAAATGAAGAGCTAGCGGCAAAAGTGCTCATGCAGATACATCAATTACCCGGAAGTTCGCTAGTTCGATCGAAGGATTTGACGTCTGCTAGCTCGCCCGGTGTCAAAACCATTCACTGAATGGCTCAGCACCCGGGGTTTGTCCGTTGCGGTCCAGGAAGGAGATTTGGGTGATGCGAGCACTATAAAATAAAATGTACACACCCAGTGACGACGGATATGAGGATGGTACGGAGGAAGCCTGTTAGTCCGGTTCCTGGCTCGTCCAGGTCCATCTGGGCTGCGAGCGAGAGATGTCCCTCTCTCGTTCTACAACATCTGGGCACAAATGTTGTGGTACAAAATGTTCCTCAGTCGTGGCATGCGTCCACCGCTCGGGACGCTCCGTTACATAGACAGTCCAGAGAGACTGCTCTTTCGGCTTCCTCATCCTCACGGCAGCACACGCGACCGCACCTTAGCTACGTGACCAGTCATATTCAACCAACATTGCCGACCAGGGATTCTATGGTGACCAGGTCATGCCATCCGGTAGCCAAGGATACGAGGCCTTCATACTCTGGACATTCGCATATTAGAAATATGCAGTAATCAACATCCAAGGAGCTTCTAGCGGCTAAATTTTGTAAGACCACAGCTGCATAGGCCTTCGTTATGGACGTGCTATCACAGATAGCACAAATTATCTCAGCATCCCAGCACCCGACAGTAACTCTGTCGGATTTAGAAATATCTGAGGAAGCTGGGTTGGTACGTTCCGCTGCAGCTTCAGGCACGGACGACCAAGAATTACAAGTGGTCCAACAGGATGGCGAAAGGGATACGGATGAGTTGTATTTTCCCTTTTCGGAACAGCATAATTGCTGTAAAGTGCATCCGGCATTATCTTCTGACGTTGTTCCTCAGGATCAAAAATTGCTGCGTTGCCGGATAAGAGACTGATAGCGCCACTGGACTCAGAATTCTTATTGGTTTAGGGACATCATCCCTCCATTTCCGACATAGTCCAGATATGTCTCATGGACATTTGATCTGTTGAAAGATGCTATATTTATATAACTTGCTACCTAAATGGGCAGGTCATGTTTCTTATCGGCAAATGCTCTACATCTGCCTTTCATCAATTTATGGAATATTTTTAACGGCAGGACAGAGCATTCTGAGAGTTCTCTGCGTCTAGATGACCAGGTCAGGACCTAGTATTGTTTATACCGTCGTCTATGTCAATTCCAACCATGATGTTCGAAATGACAATATCGTCTAGCAGGGTTAGCTTAGACGCATCATCGTACGCAGATCACCTTTCGAGAACGTTATCATTATGTCTCAAGGGTAAAAGAATTCTAGGATGTACAACCTCCTTAAGAGTTCTTTCAAGGGCCTCACGTAAAACTCCGCCCTTTTAGTGGCAAAATGGAGTTGGTTAGACGTGACGCGGCCCTGGCTACACCCACGCGTGTGGATAGTAAGGTGAAAAACTCTCTCAAAGTCGCTCCGGTCTCCGGAGAGTTTTCTTTGACGGCAAGCTTTCCGTAGTCTATGATCAGATAACTAAGAAAGCTTCAGACTTTCTGCTATTCAAATCCGCTTCCATATAGTCAGATTCAGCAGAGAAGAGTAGGACAGGCACTTCTGGGATGAATACGTCCAAGGGAAGTTCCTATAGAGGTTCCTATGCATCCTCTAAGTCTTACTCTAGAGACTATTAGGGTGGCGACTCAGGTAGGGGCTGTAATTCTGGCCGAGACATCCGGTCAGACGCCCCTAGGTCGACGGGGCGAGGTGCAGGCCTTGGAGGACATGGCTTCTCCTTCCGCAAGCCTCGCAGGACCAGGAGGTAATGGTATTAACCTCTATCGTGTTCTAGTGAGCGGAAGACTGTCAAGTTTCTCAATTAATTGGGAGTAGATTACGGACGTCTCGAGGGGTGATTTCGGAAGGACTAAATTGTCCTTCAAACGAAAACCTCCGTTAACTCGGAGTCCAAGATGGACTCAGCTTCCGTCAAGTCAGCAGGAAAGAGGCTCGCTTCCATCAGAAGTCCAGTCTCTTCTAGAATTATCGCGGTAGAGATCGTAGAAATCCAGGAATTTCCAGGTTTCTACAACCATCCTTTTCTGGTTCCAACACCAGACGGCTCGTTCCGTCCACTCATAATTCTGAGCTGGATGAATAAGCTGATCGTGGCTCCAAGTTTATATATGGAGTCCATCCGATTGGTCAGAGCAAGTATTCGGGTGTACGACTATGCTACATTCATAGATCTCAAGATGCGTACTTTCACGTCATGGTACATTAAGCGTTCAGAAAGTATTTTCGCTTCTTCATCATAGGAGTCGTGTATCAGTTCCGAGCAATGTGCTTCGGTCTGAATCTAGCCCCCTGGGCTTTCACTCGAATAACGAACTGGGTAATGACTCATTTCCAAGCTCTTTCATCTGCGATAATGTCGGACTACCTGGACGACATTCTTTAGAGGTACGGCAATGAGTTAACCCTTCAGAACGATGTGCAGTATCTGCTTCTATTGCTCCGACTTCTCGGTTTCATAAGTAAACGAGGAGAAGTCTGATCTGGTATCATCCAAGTCATTCACTCACCGGGGGATGAGCTTCGAAACGCACAACATTTTCGTTCGTCTGCTGTTACCCAGAGCGAAATTAATCAGTTGTTATGCTCACTATTGTCTTCGCTCAGACAAGGTCTCAGCGAGAGATCTCATGAGACTGATACGTTTGTGCAGAGCTGCCCGATTTTATTCTGATGGGGCGGTTACGCGCTTGTACTCCCCAATTTCTTCTGATCCAGAATTGGAGGGTGAAGATTTTTTTGCTTGATCCAGACATCTTCTTGTCAATCAAGTGAATAAGAGATTCAGACTTGGCAGGTTTTCAATGGTTAACTCAGGGAGTTCCACTGCAATTGCCGGATCCGAGTTTTACAGTCTTGACGGATGCCAGTCAAACAGGTTGGGTCATATCATTGAGCCCAACGGATTTGAAGGGCCAGGGTCTTTGGGATCCGTAGTTCCTAATTAAGCACATTAACATCAAGAATGATGTCATTTTGGCTTGCGTTACGTTATTGGATGAACGTTATTCAGAATGCTCCTGTGCTAATTCTGTCCGACGGTTCGACAGTATTAGCGTATTTTCGGAACTAGGGAGACAATCATTCCATTCTGTTATTCATGTTAACAGAAGGAATCTTTCTGTTTGTTCTAGAACATCAAGTTCTCCTATCGGTCCATCATATTCCGGGTCGTTTGAACGTATTAGCGGACTCCCTTCACAGAGGGGCCGCTTGTTGACGCCAGAATGGACTTTCAACTAACGAGTATTCAATCAGATTTGCTACCAAGGAGAGCAGCATATGATCAACTTTTTCGTAATGCATCTCAACAATCAGTTGCAGAAGTATGTGTCACAATGTTTGGATCTTCGAGTGTTTGCAGTAGATGCTCTATCGATCTCGTGAGACGGAATAATAGGATATGCGTATCTTCCAGCTTCGTTGATTCAGCAGATATTGCTCAACTCAATGCAAAATTCTGTTGGTAGCATTTCTATCTCCACAAAGACCGTGGATTAATCTACTCAGTCGTCTGTTGTGAGACATGCCGTGGAAGCTTCCTCCACATTTCGGTCCATTCTATGGTCAGATGGATTCAATTTACTATCAGTACTGCTTATGATAATATCTTCAAACAGCAGTCTATGCTTTAGTTTTAAGCTCATGAAGTAAGAGTTCTTTCTACATCATGGGCTTACGCTAATAATGTTGCTATTACAGATCTGGTCTGGGCTGCATATTGTTCTTAGCCCTCCACTTTCTCTAATTGGTATCGGAGAAATATCGAGTCCTTTTCTGCAGATCTGCATTGTTTAGGTCCGTTATTTTTCACTCAGAATGTCGTCCACTAAACAGTGGCAACTATATATATGTAGGCTTTCGGTTCTGGCAGTGACTCTGTCCTGCTGACCTCTTCTCTCTGGAGTATTTGATCCAGGGCAAGGGGAGGGAGGGGGAGGGGGGGTGTTCACTTAGGTCACCTGCTTTATAGTGTAAAGCAAGGGAATACCTCCCTTGGAGTCAGTAATTCCGAGTTGGTACCGGGATGGTTTTAAAGTAAAGCTAATGTTTACTCATCTATGTAATATTTTTTAAGTGTTGCTTGGTGTGAGACATTTGTATATATCATGTATTAATCGGGCGTTAATATACAATCCTCGGACACTTTTATATGAGTATATAGAGTCTCATTTTGCGGGACTTCCTTATTTATTGGCTTTCCTTTAAAAATATTAGTATAAAGGGTTATACTGAATGTTAATAGAGATCATTGATGTTATTGCACTCAATTATAGAATGGTGTTGTGTCTTTCTTTTTGATACAAATAAGAAAGATACATGTAAAGCCTATCTCTCATTTTCTCCTTCAGGGGATAGTTCTGTTATATGTAATTGAGTCTATTGGATTTTCCTTTATGTCCTAGGCCCTCCAAACTTTTTACTATTCAGCTAAGTCTGGGTCATCAGTACAGTATAAAAATGTTAAAAAAATTATAGTAATTTATATATTTTTTAGTTGAGTTGGGAACTCATACCTCCCCGCTGAGTACATAACGCTTACCAGGCACTGGTTGTAAGAATGATAATTGCGCCAATTTCGAGACCTCCTTGACACTGCACATGCGCCGTGGAGAAAAAGTATGGAGGACCATATAGGACATGTAATTTTTGGTTTTAGATGCAAATTTTGGGGATTGGGGGGTAAAATTTGTGTTTGGCTCTAGATATTTTAGAGTTAGCACCAGCTAAGTCTGGGTCAGTGGTAAGTATAAAAAATATATAAATTACTATAAATTTTTTAACTTTTTGGTTTTTTATGCATTTTGGTCAATTTTAAGACAAAAAAATTTTTTTTTTTACACTGAAAATTTGGGGGGAGGGGAACTTTTGGACCAAAATCCGGAAAATTAGTTTTTTGTTTTTTTTTATGCATTTTGGTCAATTTTAAGAAGAAGAAAAAAAACTTTTCATCTGAAAAAATTTTGGTACTTCGAAAATTTTCGAACAAAAATAAAAAAAATCTGTTTTTTATGCGTTTATCTCAATTTTGGGATGTACAAGTGCAGGAACTGAAAATAGAAGGAAAATCCTGTGTATTGTGTGGGCACAATCACTTCATCTAGTTGGTATATGCTTTTCTTAGGAGGGGTGTATGCAGCTTATTCAAGTCAAGTCCCTGGTTTGATATTTAGACTACCATGTCAGGTGAGCGCTCTAAGGCCCCCTGGGGCCTCTTGTATTACTTAGGTTTTAGTGCAATGAAAAATTTTTGTGTTGGTGTTAGTATCTTGCATGTAAATCATTTGTGGGTGTCCTTTCAATTCTTTTTTGGACTATTTGCCAAAGAGGTAATAAATTTTATATGTTTTGTTTGTAGACCCCTGTAGTAGGTTATAAATATTTCTTGTTTCACTCTTGGGTGGCAGGACACAAGTGTTTCTAATTTTAATTTGTAAAGTCTTTTCTCATATGAGGGATCTTTGTATCCTGGAATCTGCTCAGTGGCTTTTTCTCACCCTTCTCTATACTTGGTACATGGGCCCAAACCGAGGAAGCATATTCAAGTTGAGATCTTTCCAGCTAATTAGTTTCTGGTCAAGGTAGATGTGCATGCATTATATATATCTGCTTGAATCACAAAAGGTCTGGCCAGTTTAGAATTAACCATGTAACAAAATTTGATGAGGCACATTTTTGATAATGAAGGGAGGTGCTTGAGAAACCAGGATTTTTTTTAACTGTCAGACTGTTGGTACATTAAAGTAAGTAATACCACCTTTAAGTTGTTTGTTGTCTCATTAATATTTCAGGCAGTGATGTTAAAAAAGTTGAAACAAGGTCCTGAGACATGCGAGACAAGTAGCAGCAGTACATCTGATTCTAATACTTTTTATGAGGATGACTTCAGCAGTTCAGAAGAAAGTAGTGATGAAGAAGGTGAGAAGAGTTTTTTGTAATGTCTCTGAACTTAAAAATTCACTTGTTAGTTCACCTGACTGAAAGTTGGGCCATCACATTTTGATTTTGTTCATATCAACTTGTCCTGCCCCTAAATATTTAAAAAATTTGATTCGATTGGTACAGTGACTTGATATATGGTATTTAGCTTCCTTTTGAGGTGTAGAATTAAAGTTTGTTCAGACAGGGCACTATTTGCCTTTGTAATTGGAGAGGGCAAGAATTTTGGCTGCACCCAAAATTTCTATTTTCTGAATCGATGAGCCTATTGGAATCAAATTGGGTGTGTAGTATTATTGAGTCGTAAGTACTTGATTCATGCAAACAATTTTTTTGGCACAACCTTATTGGAACCCCAGGATCTAAAAATAGAAACATTTTCAAACGCTTTCATTTTCCAAATGGCACGGAACAGAGAACCTATTTGGTGATGCATCCTTAGAACGGATGTGCCATAGTGTACTGTAGAGGGAAATTGAAAAAATGCTGAGTTAACATATTTTCAAAAATTACAAAAATTTTCTCTGGAACCACGAAAAAGAATCTTTTGATGTACAGCATCCTTAGAGGAATCAGATGCAACTTTGTTCAAATTTATCCCTTCGTCTCATATTTGGGCTCCATACAGGAGCCCACATTTTAACTTAGTACAATATGAGAAATATTCTTTAAAAATCTTCTCCACAATCACCTGTCAGAAGTTTTTGATATTTGGTATTCTACATCGATTTGGTGGTCAGATTCAAGTTTGTTCAAATCAAGTATTTCGGTTAATATTTGGTCTTCCTAGGGGAAGACGATTTTTAACTGAGTGCAATAAGAAAAATAATCTTTAAAAATCTTATTCAGATCCACCTGTCAGAATCTTTTGATATTTGGTATACAGCATCCTTAGGAAGGTCAGATTCAAGCTTGTTCAAATCACATCCCTGGATTGATATTTGGGTTCCCTATGGGAGCCTGAATTTTTAAGTTAGTGCAATATGTCAAGCAAAATTGAATTGTTTAAATTGATGGAGTGGTTAATCGATTAATAGGTGTTCACTGTAAAATTAATGAAGAATCTCAAATCATACTTACAAATTAAAAGCTGACGATATATGAGTGTGTTCCTTGAATGATAACAGGATGATATGAATAATTTAAACAGAAAGGTTACAATTCTGTAATATTCACAGCTGATATTGTAAAATTAACGAAGAATCTCAAATCATACTTACAAATTAAAAGCTGACGATATATGAGTGTGTTCCTTGAATGATAACAGGATGATATGAATAATTTAAACAGAAAGGTTACAATTCTGTAATATTCACAGCTGATATCTTTCCAGACATTTGGAAAAATAAACATCCTGCATTCCTGTGCTGGTTACAATTTATACTTACCATTTCTTTGTGTAAGACAAATTTCTCATTTCTGCTGTTCATTTTTTTTTCAGGACATTGTTTGAGTATACACTACTGAAGATTTCATACACTCAGAATTAATTTCTGAAATTGTGAATTACACCCATGTAACACCATTTATTTTTTGCTTTAATGTAATCCTTTCGCTCTGAATAACTGATTGTTGGATGTACAAAAACTTTTGCCATGATATATCCTTAGCTGCTGATGTGGCATTAAGTACCAATAAATAAATGTACAAAAACTAGTGTTCAGTTATTTAGTACTAAAAAGCAGCATTTAAAATAGTAAACTAGAGTTTTTCAATTTTATTCTGTGCATTAAACATTGCATTTTAAGCACAACTTGTACAAATTTTTAAAATAAACGACAATTAACTCAAAATAAATACCGTTGACTACCTTGGTAACCGACGGTCAATCAACTAATAATCAAGTAATTGTGACAGTACTAATTGATAATTATACTATTATGGGGACAAATGCCCAGGAAGCTGTGTATTACTTTACCTGCATTCTGGATTTTACTTAACCTGCATGCTGGATTTTTTTAACACTATCAGCCAGTCATTTAAGGAGTTTCAGCCAAAGATTACTCAGAGGTGGTGTTGAAAAAATCAGTATTCCATTAGTGGATACCATTCTAGGCCTATGCAAAGATTCTTAGCAGTGTGTTGTCAAGTTTGGAAAAAGGACGGACATTTTTTAAAAAAATGTACTAACCTTCTAAGACATGTGACTCTGAACTCGTGCTCATCCTTCAAGACAACTGACTTATCTCAGAAATAAAATATAGGGTATCAATATTGAGTTTGTATCATGGCATCCTCCTATGGTTTGAACTTATAAATATTCTATACTTTTTTTTATCCCTCTGCCAAAACGAAGTTTGCGGGGTATATAAAAATGGGTTCCATCCGTTCTTTGGTCCATCCATCTGTCCGTAACAACTATGTACCTTCATATCTCAGTCAGTGGATGTTTGATTGGTATGCTGATAGACCTCCATGGGGGAAAGGATATTCACAAGTAACAGGTTTTGTCCATCTTTAGTAAAGTATTGACAAAGTCAAACTCAACTTATAGTTTGATGAATGGCGGGTGGACGAGCAGGCGGGCGGGCTTAAACAATTGGTTTCCGGACGATAACTTGATAATGGTTTAACCCATGTTCATGAAATTTCATAGGTAGGTTGGCTTCTGTAAGAGGAAGAACCCTATTTATTTTGGACATGCTAGGACAATGGTCAAGGTCACAGTGACCTTAAACATACTAAATTGTAAACAGTTGGTTTTCGGATGGTAACTTAACTATGGTTGAACCCACATTCATGAAACTTCATATGTACTTTGGCCTTGCTGAGAGGAAGAACCCTATGTATATTGGATTCACTATGTCAAAGGTCAAGGTCACAGTGACCTTGAACATACCAAATCGTAAACAATTGGTTTCCGGGCGATAACTTGACAATGGTTTGACCCACATTCATGAAACTTCATAGGTAGGCTGGCCTTGGTGAGAGGAAGAATTCTATTTATTTTGGACCCCGCGAGATGAATGGTCAAGGTCACAGAACCCTGAACATAGTAAATCGTAAACAGTTGGTTTCTGGACGATAACTTGAAAATTGTTCAATCCACCTTCGTTAATCTTCATAGGTAGGTTGGCCTTGATGAGGGGAAGAACCCAATTTATTTTGGAATCAGTAGGTCTAAGGTGCAGGTCACAGAGACCCTTCACATCGCAAATCGTAAACAATTTGCTTCTCAACGATAAGTTGAGAATGATTAATCCCACTTTTGTGTAGTCACAACTCGACATTGGATCGATGATCCTATCGGCATTTTTTTTCTAGAGTTATGGGCCTTTTTCCACTTTTTATGAGTACCCATTCTATGTATGGTACACATAATGCTGGCATCCGGGGTGACCATCCATCGTTCGTCCATCCTTTGTCCGTCAGTCTGTCCATCCATCCATCTGTCTGTCTGTCCGTCCGTCCGGCGTCCGTATCCATTTCTTTGGCATTCGATAACTTGAACAATATTGCTTGGATTGTCATGTTACTTTATATTTGTGTTCAGGTTACTGATGTGCCGAGCTGTATAGTTTTTGGTGTAAATCGGATAATTTGATCCTGAGATATTATCCCTTTATCCTTCAAATTGAAAATTCCACCAATCCCTTTGGCATTCGATAACTTTAAAAATATTGCTTGGATTGTCTAGTTACTTTATATTTGTGTTCAGGTTACTGATTTGCCAAGCTGTATAGTTTTTGGTGTAAATCTGATTATTTGATCCCGAGATATTAACCCTTTATCCTTCAGATTGAAAATTCCTCCAATCGCTTTGGCATTCGATAACTTGAAAAATATTGCTTGGATTGCCAAGTTAGTTTATATTTGTATTCAGGTTACTGATGTACTGAGCTGTATAGTTTTTGGTGTAAATCTGTTATTTTGATCCTGAGATATTAACCCTTTATCCTTCAAATTGAAAATTCCTCCAATCCCTTTGGGATTCGATAACTTTAAAAATTTTGCTTGGATTGTCTAGTTACTTTATATTTGTGTTCAGGTTACTGATGTGCCGAGCTGTATAGTTTTTGGTGTAAATCTGTTGATTTGATCCCGAGATATTAACCCTTTATCCTTCAAATTGAAAATTCCTCCAGTCCCTTTGGCATTCGATAACTTGAAAAATATTACTTGGATTGTCAAGTTACTTTATATTTGTGTTCAGGTTACTGATGTGCCGAGCTGTATAGTTTTTGGTGTAAATCTGTTATTTTGATCCTGAGATATTAACCCTTTATCCTTCAAATTGAAAATTCCTCCAATCCCTTTGGCATTCGATAACTTGAAAAATATTGCTTGGATTGTCAAGTTACTTTATATTTGTGTTCAGGTTACTGATGTCCCGAGCTGTATAGTTTTTGGTGTAAATCGGATAATTTGATCCCGAGATATTAACCCTTTATCCTTCAAATTGAAAATTCCTCCAATCCCTTTGGCATTCGATAACTTGAAAAATATTGCTTGGATTGTCTAGTTACTTTTTGTGTTCAGGTTACTGATGTGCCGAGCTGTATAGTTTTTGGTGTAAATCTGATGATTTGATCCCGAGATATTAACCCTTTATCCTTCAAATTGAAAATTCCTCCAATCCCTTTGGCATTCGATAACTTGAAAAATATTACTTGGATTGTCAAGCTACTTTATATTTGTGTTCAGGTTACTGATGTGCCGAGCTGTATAGTTTTTGGTGTAAATCTGTTATTTTGATCCTGAGATATTAACCCTTTATCCTTCAAATTGAAAATTCCTCCAATCCCTTTGGCATTCGATAACTTGAAAAATATTGCTTGGATTGTCTAGTTACTTTTTGTGTTCAGGTTACTGATGTGCCGAGCTGTATAGTTTTTGGTGTAAATCTGATGATTTGATCCCGAGATATTAACCCTTTATCCTTCAAATTGAAAATTCCTCCAATCCCTTTGGCATTCGATAACTTGAAAAATATTACTTGGATTGTCAGGTTACTTTATATTTGTGTTCAGGTTACTGATGTGCCGAGCTGTATAGTTTTTGGTGTAAATCTGTTTTTTTGATCCTGAGATATTAACCCTTTATCCTTCAAATTGAAAATTCCTCCAATCCCTTTGGCATTCGGTAACTTGAAAAATATTACTTGGATTGTCAAGTTACTTTATATTTGTGTTCAGGTTACTGATGTGCCGAGCTGTATAGTTTTTGGTGTAAATCTGATAATTTAATCGTGAGATATTAACCCTTTATCCTTCAAATTGAAAATTCCTCCAATCCATTTGGCATTCGATAACTTGAAAAATATTGCTTGGATTGTTAAGTTACTTTATAATTATGTTCAGGTTACTGATGTGCTGATCTGTATAGTTTTTGGTGTTAATCTGATAATTTGATCCGGAGATATTAACCCTTTATCCTTCAAATAGAAAATTCCTCCAATCCCTTTGGCATGAGATAACTCAAAAAAGATCAATCCGATTGTCATGTTTCTTTATATATTTATTCAGGTTACTGATGTGCTGTGCTGTATAGTTTTTTATGTAAATCTGATAATTTGATCCGGAGATATTAACCCTTTATCCATCAAATTCGACACTCCTCCAATCCATTTCTATATGTACCCATACCTTGTATGGTGTACATAATGTCAGTATCCGTGGTGGCCCTCCGTCATACAGCTTTCTACTAGTTGCGCGTATGGGTACACATCAGACGATTTCATTGGCCTATTTTTTTTAACTTAGAATTCCCCTTTTTAGTAAACCACTTCTTAGCGGGGGATACCAGTGGCGTTGTACCTTGTTTAGATTATTGTAATCAATGTGTATATCAAGATTCTAGCCAAATGACCCTGTCTATGAATGAAAATATTGGTTTTAGTTTTTCTGAAATAAGAAAACAAAAACCAGTTTTGGTTTGAACATTTCATTGAATGAGTTAAACAGAAACCTTGATATTGTAATTTATCTTACAACAAGAATGTATTTTCCCCAATACAAGTAAAAACATCTAGACCGATTACAAATCTGTAATGAAGGTAGCAACCGCACATGGAATCATTCAATTCAGAAAGAGAACGTTTTACCTGCACTCAACAAAAACTGTTTACACATACAACAACATGCCAAGGCCACTGTTTTTGATAACAGTAATTAAATGGTACATAAATCTCAACAAAATTAATTAGATTAAATCATTTTTGGCCATTATGATATTTTTATATAGGCCTGTAGTGCATTAAGCTTGAAAACTAAAACAAAAAAATACCAAGCTGAAACACAACTATAAACTTCAGCGGTTATAGTACAATTGGAATAATGAATGGGGATTACGTCATGCACAGCACAAGAACACAATACTATCATGATCTTCATTCATAAAAAATTCATTTCTATTCTATTCATAGATGCCAAATGATTGTCAAAATATATGGGAATAGGTCACAAAAGGGGGGAATATTGTATGCTAAATTGGTTATTACCACCAAGTGGGTTTCCAAGTTGGTGCATTGAAGTCTCGACTTTACCTCTGGGTCATATATCGATTCATCCTAACAGACTCATTGATATATGCCCAGAGATGAAGACTAGACTTCAATACACCATCTCGGAAACCAACATTGTGGTAATAACCTATATTTATCACATTATCACCATTACATAGTTCATTATGGAAATATCGTTCACAACATGTCTAATAAATACATGACTTTAGAAGTCAATGTCATAACATTGTGAGCTGGTTTTAAAGTATAATGGAATTCTTTTCTTATATTTCAGTAACTGTTCACCTAATGTGTAAACATTACCCAAATAACTAAAATATCAAAAACATTACCAGAATAACTAAAAACATTTCATTCTTTGCCTCAAAAACATAGCTTATGATGACCCATCATTGGAAAGGCTCATCAAGCTCATTCTAATGAGGGATTATAAGCAATGTTTTCAAAGCAAAAAAAACAAAACAAAATGAAATGTAGTTGTTGATGTTTGTGAACAGCACACTACATAAAGGATTAGATTAAATTACACATTATGTCGATTAGAGCTGTCACGATTTTGGAATTTAGGAATCGATTAAACGTCGAAAATAATAATAATCGATTAATAGTACATAGATGAACCCCCACCCCCCACCCCCTCCACCCTGCCCCCGTGCCCTCTCTTTGAAGTAGTTAAAAATGAAGTTCAAGTCAGTTCACCTACCTCAGGTAAACAATGAAGACGATCCTCTTTTAGGTACAGTCAAAGCTTTGTTGTTCTGAACTTTTGAACTGTCAGTGTAATAATCAAGACCAGTTGTCAGTTGCGAACTGCGAAGTTTGCAACTGACGACCTGTCTGGGTTATTACACTGACGGTTCAAAAGGTCAGAACTTCAAAGCATTGAATGTACCTAAAAACCAAATTCTTCTAACAGCTTCTTGAGGTTTAACATCTGCGTTCTTGGCCATTTACCTTTAGAAACAATAGTTTTTTTATCAATATTTTTTTTTAATTATTAAACGTCTAAAATGGGGTAAAATTTACCGATTATTCGACAACAAAAAATACTAATCGATTTCGGCATGACCAATCAACAATCGATTAATTGATTAATTGCGACAGCTTTAATGTTGATAAAAAGAATCTCAAATTCCTCATGATTTGACTTAAAATTTCTGTACCTTGTTCGCTAAAATCGATCTTGGCTCTATTTTAGTGATGGTGGTTCAGAAATTTCATATCATCTTGTGACTCTAATATTAGAGATCCCCAATCTTTCTCGCACCTTGTTGTATGTCTGAATGTAATATTTCACTTGTCCTGCACAAATGTCTACTTGCCACGGCGAGTGGACAAGTTGAATTTTCCAGTGCTTTGGCATATAGGTCAGCTAAACAAATCTGTATCATGTTCATTTTGTCTCTCTTCTGTTAAGAAATGTGGAGTTTATTGATTGACTTCTTTTATGTCCGTTTACTACTTTAACTGTGCATAAAGTTATAGTCTCATCAGAAATGGGTTGCTGTTTTAGTAACCTATGCATAGCACAGCATTTATTGGCATTTGCATGCCCTGCACATTTTTGTGAAGGAGGCATTAAGTGTTAACAATGTCTCTCTTTCCATACAGTCCATACATTCATCCATATGAATGTCTGTACATATGTCCGTATGTAGGTCCATATGCATGAATATTGTGAAGGACACAATCATGTTATAGGGGAATTTAGAATATTGGTTTCTGATCCCCTATCAGAACTGAACGCTCGGCAAGTAGACATGGCAATCTGGAGTTAGTGAGGTCTAACATATTCATTATTTGGGTGTTTCAATTGGTGGATATTTCACCAAATTCTTCTATATAAATTGAATAGACTTTTTAACCAATGCTTTCTCATGTCAAATTTTCATGAATTTTTCATCAAATCAAGTCATGGCTGCTGTGAAATGGCTATGACCAGATTTGATGAAAATATTTAAAAATTTCTTGGTGGCTCAAGAGTTAAACACCATATGCAATTTACATGTGACTGGGATCTTCGGTTGACACTGGAAAACATAGAAACCTTCTTGAGTAAACTTTACAATGAGAACCAATAATAGCATTGAAGACCATAACAAGAGGCTGTAAACTATGATTTTAAGGGGGAAAAACCTGAAAGTATATGAAACTGACTCCGAGAAGGCAAAGGTAAAAATACTGGTGCCTTTCCCTCACACCAGGTCGCAATACAGTGGACCCATATATGTTGTTATTCCCGAAGTAGACTGATCTAAAAGCCTACACAAACTCAAAAGATAACTACACACATATGCCCACCACTCATTCCATCACAGTCACCATACTGTACAGTGATTGAATATGCATAGAACTGGTGTACTAAAAGTTGAAACTATAAGAATGAAAAAATCTGTTTTACAGATGATGATTCAGAATCAATATTAGGCCAGTTGTTTGATGAACCATCTGGTCCTGATGTCACCATTGAAGCACCAGTTCCTCGTCCAGTAACTCCTAAAGGTGAGAATAGTTCTGAAAGTAGAAGATCCAGGAAACTCAGTGAAAATGATAATCCAGCTTTTGTTCCTGACAAAAGAGAACCTGATGGGGTAAGCGCTTAATGGGGTTGTACCCATTAGTTAACATATGGGTAAACTCTTTCCAGTGTTTTGCATAAAAATTATCATGTCAATATTTTATCATATTTTTGTTTAATTTTGCATTGAAACCAAAGCTTGTACCCCTCACAAAATATGTAGTTGTGTTGGCCATTCAGTTTATCTCTAGTACAGTAAAGATCACAACAAGAAGATGTAGATTTTATCACCGAAACAGTGAACTTACATGGATATGTACTTTTGTACTTTGAGGGTTATATGCACCATTCTTGGGAAGGGGTTCAATGCCCTTCTCAATGGGAAAACTTGCATTTTTGCATTGTAAAGAACTGAATTGGGAATTTCTTTAACTTTTAATGAGAATGGGGATATTTTTATTCTAAAACCAATGGCCCAGACTTAGCTGGTGCAACCTCAATATTATTAAGGGCCAAAGACAAATTTGGACCCCCCCCCCCCCCCCCCCCCCCAATCCCCCAAAATCTTATCTGGCCCTCCATACTTTTAATACTTGCACATGCTCAGTATCCAGGAAGAGACCGGAATTGGCACAAACATCATTCTTTTGTTTGGCCCAAGTCAGTAAACATTTGAACTCACATCTCTGCAATAAATTCTCATTTTTAGCTTAACTTGACAAAGTCAAGATAAGCTATTGCCATCACGCGTGCGGAAGTCTGTGAGTCTATGAGTCTGTTCACATTTTTCTTGAGCACAGGCTACACCACGTAGTTCTTATCCCATCATCACAAAATTTCATATGCAGGTTTGGGGTCATGTCTAGATGAGAACGTTCCCTTTTGGTCATTATCGGTCAACCGCGATGGCTGCCCGAGCCCCAAACCCGAAAACCTTTAGCACAGTCTACAGATCGTATTTATGAAGGGATTTCATTGTAACTTGGTAGGATGCCTCTGTATAATATATAGATGAGAACGTCCCCATTTGGTCATGATCTGTAAACCGTGATGGCTGCCAAAGCCCGAAACCCCAAAACTTTTAGCACAGTCTGCAGGTCATATTTAATCTGGAGGAATTTCATTGTAACCTGGTAGGATAACTCTCTATGATGTCTGGATGAGAACTTCCTCATTTGTTCGCGATCTGCCAACCATGCTGACTGCCTGAGCCCAAAGCCTGAAAACCTTTAGCACAGTCTACAGGTTGTATTTATAGAGGGATTTCATTGTAACTTGGTAGGTTGACTTCATATAATGTCCAGATGAGAACGTCCCGTTTTGGTCGTGATTGGTCAGCTGTGACGTCTACAGGGGGCCAAAGCCCAGAAATCTTTAGCACAGTCTACAGATCATATTTATGAAGGGATTTCATTGTAACTTGGTAGGATGACTCCAAATAATGTCTAGATGAGAACGTCCCCTTTTTGTCGCGATCATTCTGCTGTTATGGCTGCCCAGGCCCAAAACCCGAAAACCTTTAGCATAGTCTATAGGTCATATTTATGGAGGGATTTCATTGCAACTTGGTAGGATGACTCCATATAATGTTGAGATGATAACATCCGCTTTTGGTCATGATTGGTCAACTGTGACGGCTTCAGGGGCCCGAAGCCCGAAAACCTTTAGCACAGTCTACTGGCCGTATTTATGAAGGGATTTCATTGTAACTTGATAGGATGACTCGTTTTGGAATAATTTTACTGTAACTTGGTAACTTTTGTTATATTTATGAAGGGATTTCATTGTAACTTGGTAGGATGACTCCAGATAATGCCCAGATGAGAACGTCCCCTTTTGGTCACGATCATTCAACCATGATGGCTGACTAAGCCCAAAACCCGAAAAACTTAAGCAAAGACTATAGGTCATATTTATGAAGAGATTTCATTGTAACTTTGTAGGATGACTCAGTATAATGTCTTGATGAAGATGTCCCCTTTTGGGTGTGATCGGTCAACCGTGATGGCTACACAGGCCCAAAGCCCAAAAACCTTTAGCACAGCCAAAAGGCCATATTTATGAAGGGATCTCATTGTAACTTGATAGGATGACTTGTTTTGGAATAATTTCACTGTAACTTGGTAACTTTCGATGACATTCATTAACTGTGAGGGCCACATACATTAACTGTGAGGGCCACATTAACCCACCCCTCAATTCATTATACAGTCTACACCTTATATTATTTTTATTGAAAACATAGCATACAAGGAACAGAAATTAACATATTCACAATTATCACAATTCTTGTCTTATTTCATAATCCTTTCGTGAACATTGAACATTATCCTTTTCATCAAACTCAACACACAGAAAAGTTAAGCTACAGTGTCATTGACACTGTCATTGAAGATGCCAGACACAGATCAATAATGGCTTTCATGGAATCAACAGTGTAGCAGGATGCTGGAAGTGAATAACGGTGGTTTTGGATGTTCAGGGCTGTAACTTTATAATTTTTATGTAAAATTATTCATGTTACCCAATTTCGGGATATGCTTCTGAACGTCGTCATTATAATATGACTCCACTGTTGTTTTGTTAGTATTACTTCCCTTCCCTCTCCTGAACCCTCCTGTTATACTCCCAAGCTCTTGCAGCTTTTTTATTGAAGAATTTTTTATTAAATTCTTGTGAGTTAAACTTGTAAAACGGAATAGGTATTCCATTTATCCCCTATGTAAACGTCCTGTTCATAACTGTTCAGAACGTTTTGTATTCTTGCATCTTCTACTAGATGCATTGTTTTTTCTTCATATGAAGATCTAACTTTGCATCAGGTGGTTGTTGATCGGTTACTGACTTTGGGCCTTTGTTGTGCCTGTTGTTGGTTAGTTTCCAGTTTGTTCAATAATGTTTTGGATTTATATTATTCAGTGTTTAGTTAAAAACTATTATTGTTTTTTCCATTAGTATACATATTATATCTTATTCCGGTAGTTTAGCTTTAATTAGGTAGTGCTTGGCCACACTTAGACTCTATCGGGATGTCCTTGGGCTCATGAGGTTCCCTTGGGGCACTTGGGCTTCATTAAAAATTGTTTGATAATTTTTTTTTCATTTATTTCGAAAATTTTTGTGATTGTCTATGTTATGTATCCTTGCGATGTTTATTCTGTATTATTGGGAGTGCAGCAAACTTATGATTTTCACTTCATTATTATTGTATTTATTATAATAATTGGTACTTACTGTAGTCCAGCAAGCCTTGGATTTATGCTTGTTGTTTGCCAGTAGTCGCGGCACTCCTTCAATACTTGTACTATGGGATGTGAATGTTGGAAATGGGGGTTGACCTGTGTGGTGTGCGGTGAAGTTCCGATTTAGGAGTTTTCACCGCTGGCTAATACTAGTCTTTCAGTCTCTTTTTCAGAGGAACAAGAACATGGTGATGGTACTTTGACACCTGTCTGTTATGTTCTGCCATTGTCGCACTCTGATGAGCCCCGCTCTGATGAGTAAACAGAGCTAGCTGCCAAGGTTCTCATGATATTTATACAGGATTAAAGCCGTTAGAAGCATAATCCTCTGCATGCAGATAGCTCGACCGGTGAAGCTGTCGTCCCTTTTTGGGAGCCGGAATGCTGGGTAGGTCCGTTGCGGTCGAGTAGTATAACGTGGGTAGAGCGAGCACCTCATAATATAAAGCTCACCCAGCGACGATTGCAAAAAAGGAGAAGAAGCCTGATAGTTTCTCTACGGGACGCTCGGCGAAATCTGGGGTCAGATCGCGAGTTGGAGAACCATCTCCATCCCTTTAACAGTCAGGGTTGACTGTGTCCGTTGCGAGAAACTATGATGAGTCGGAAAGGGGTCGGGATGTTTCTTCCACACTGCATCCGGGGTCGGTTGCGGTTATGGCTTCGTCTTCTTACATCTAAGCACACGCAAAGGGGATTAGCCTTCAAGTTTCTCATTGGGATTCTCTGCGAGATCTGGCATCAGATTGCGAGTTGGAGAGCGTTCTCCGTCCCGTTAGCAGTCTGGGTCGACTGTTTTTTCCTGTCTTGAAAACTTAAATGAGTCAGAGCACCCGTCTTAAATGAGCACCCGCCTAGAATGATGCACCTTCCATACTTCAGTCGGGGGTCAGCTCTTGTTACGGCTTCCTCTACTTCCATGGAAAAGCATGCTAAGGGTTAGAAGCCTACAAGTTTTTAAATGGGATGCTCGGCACAGTCTGGGTCAAGACCGCGAGCCGGAGAACCCTCTCCATTATGTCAGCAATCGGGGCCGACTGTATCCGCTTCAAGAAACTTTAATGAGTTGGGACGCCCATTCACGCTTGCGGTTCGGGACACTATTTCCACACTGCAGCCGGGGCCAGTTGCAACTATGGCTTCTTCCTCTGCTTCATCGATGAAGCACGTTAGACCGCAGACTAGCTGTCCGACTTTGCATATTCATACTGTTCCATGGAGATGTTCCCAGTCTTCACCACCAAAGTTGGATTAATCGGTAGCCAGTTGTTCAAGGCATTTTTATACGGGACATGCGTCGAAAGATCTGGGGTCAGATCTTCGTCCCGTGAGCAGCATATGGTGAAGAAGTGGATAATCGCTGCTCTGCAAGCCTCGTTCACAGACCTGCTGCTGCAATTTGCGCAGCGTATCGCAGCATCCCAGTCGTCGCATGTTCGGCCGTCAGCAGTCTCCGGTAGTGAGTTGTTGGACGGTGCTGGGTTGGTACAGTCATCTGTACATTCGGATGGTGTTGACCATGTTTTTCAGATGGAACATTCAGATGGTGAGAGGGCTATGGAGGTTGATTCTCCATCCCTCACGGAACGACACATTAAGACTATGAATTTTTATTCATAAGTTCTTTGAATCTTGTTCCATATGAACAAAAGTCTGCGTTTGCTATGGAAAAAACAACTTAAGGCACCGGGCGAAGGAAAGACGAAGATCTTTCCTTCCCGGATCTTTCTGCTCAGGTGTTGAAGGCTTTTGGTCCAATTAACGACACCTCCCTCGGCTTATCAATAGTATAAGAAAGGCAATGATCTATTCCTTACGAATAGAAGATCGATAGTTAGGCTGAGACAGCTGTCTTGTTTGGAATAGAGCCGTTGGAAGGAATAAGTATGTCTTTTCCTTCTCAGTGTTGTATTCCTAGGTGTCAGAGGCATTTAGTGCTTTTGTGGATGCCATAGTAGCCTTACGTACTGTTAGAGCGGTCTTTTCTTATACATTTAATTTAGTGGCTAACGTCGTAAGTCTCCGTTCAGTGAGCTGTCTACGGCCACAGGGTAACACACAGATATCTGTCTTCACGATATATATGACTTCTAGGCTGTGTTAGCTATGCTGAAACCGTTAGCTTTTTGGAATAAGTCTGTTGGAAGGAAAGATTACGTTTTCCTTCTCAGCTTGGTATTGGTAGGCGTCACAGGCAATTAGTCCTATTGTTGTCGCCTTAGTTTGGCTTATGTGAATTAAGAGCGGTCTGTGTTTATGTTTATATAGCATTAGTGGCTAATGTCATAGCTGCAGGTGACACAGATATTTGTCTTCAGGGAGATGAAGACTAATAAGCTAGGTTAGCTAAGCTGAGACTACTGTCTCTTTAGAATTACGGCCGGTAGAAGAGCGGTCCTTTATTACTTATCTTGAATGACTAATGTTGTAAGTCTCCGTTTAGTGAGCCTTCAACATCGCAAGTTTCCCCGAAATATTTGTCTTCACGGGATGAAGACTTATTAGCTTTGCTAGCTAATCTGAGACTGCTGTCTCTTTGGAATTGGGGCCGTTAAAAGGAAAGAGTATGACGTTGTTTCCTTCTCGGTGTCTTAGGCATCTGGGGCTTTTAGTCCTTTTGTTGACACCTTATAAGTATCAAGTACGGCCCTTTTTCCCTTAACTTGAGCGAATAATGTTGTAAGTCTCTATCTAGTGAGCTTTCTAAAGTCGGAAAAATTACACCAAGATATTTGTCTTCATGGAGATGAAGTCTTCTAAGCTTCGTTAGCTAGGCTGAGACCGCTGTCTTTTGGGAATAGAACTGCGAAGGAAAGAGTTCATTTTTTCCTTCTCGGTGTTGTTTTCTTTAGTGTCACAGACTTTAGTCTTATTGTTGACACTATAGTAGCCTAGCTAGAATTATGAGCAGTGTTTTTTCCCTATCATTAGGGGCTAGAATTGTAAGTCTCCTTTATTGAGCTTCTAGGGCCACAGTTAACAGCCATTTAATTGTCTTCACGAATAGGAAGACCTTTAGCTTCTTCAGCCAGGCTGAGACCACTGTCCTATCGGACAAGGTACCGTTTCAAGAGAAAAGTTTGTTCTCTCCTTAATGGTATTGTTTTTGTGTTAGTTGTCTGAGGCTTTTAGCCCTATTGACGACGCCATATTAACTTAGTGTGATTAATGAGCATTCTTTCAAATGCCTATAGTCCGCTACTTTTCAGGAATAGTTTTCTTGCTATAATCAGAACAAGGCGCAAGGAGTTCATCTAGGTTTTTATGATCGGGTGCCAGAACATAGTTTTCATCTCCTGCTTATATTTCCATTCGGTGGATTGGATATTATGTCTATATGCATATCTTTCATTGCTCTTCGATTGGCTTGTGGTCTAACGGCAACATCAGGGGCACATCCACTCTTTAGTTGGTTTGCTTCCTTTGGTTGGTCGTTCATAAGTTGTACACTAGCATATGATTCCTGAACAGTAACTGTTTTTGGATTTCAAATTCTTTCATGTATACATTCGGTTGGCATTGCTAGCCTTCGTGTGCCTGTGTGGCAGGCATGTCGGTTATCTGTGCGACATTCTTCAAATGTGGCAATTAGTCCACTCTGATAAGTTTCGCTCCTAGTTGACTGCTTTTCTTACGACGTATGAGTCTATTCCTCAGGTTAATCGCATTAATGTTGTTTTATTCCTTCATATTTTTATACTGTACCAATGACCCAGACTTAGTTGGTGCTAACTCTAACAAAACCAGGGCCAAACACAAATTTTGCCCCCCAATCCCCAAAATTTGCATCCAAAACAAAAAGAAATCATGTCCTAAAGGACCTCCATACTACGCTTCTACTTCGCATGCGCAGTGACGCAGACGTCCCGAAATTGGCGCCAATTATCATTCTCTGTTTGGCCCTTCATCAGTCAACATCTCACTGATCTTTGTGCTTGTAAATCTCAGTTTAAAGGATGCCAGACACGTAATTTTTGGAGAAATGGTGATTCTAAGGAGGATATAGAAGGAGGAGAGGAAAAAGAAGTGACAAAAAATAATCAGGGCTGTACTTAAAATTTTTTGATGAAATTATGTTAAGTTGCCTATTTTCGAGGCATGGGCCTCTTGTTGTCATTCTTGCTAAATGTTGCACTGCTTATTCATTGTTTCCTCTCCCCTAGCCTTCTAAAGTCCCCCCTTGCAATTCTCCCATGCTTTTGGCATATTTTTGAGAAAGTTCATTTCTAAAATTTCCCTGGGAGAGTTGCTTGGATACAGAATGTTTTCTGTTATTTTCCCCATAGTTACGTTTTCACCCATGGGTGTATAAACATTGTGTTCTGCATCTTCCATCTGATGTTCTGCAGATTCTCCCCTGGGAGTCTCTGTCTTGCATCAGATAGAGTGTAATTTGGATGACTGATTTCGGGCCAGTTTTTTCAGTGCCTGGAGTCATGTTTTCTGGTATTTTACACTGTTTGTTTACATTGGCAACAGCCTTTTTTGAGGGGGGCTGTTTGCCTTTGGTGTAGTTTATCTCACTATTAGATAAATTTATATTTTCCGTAAGTGTCTTATTAATTATTTAATATAAATTTAAAATTTTTGACCACATTTTGCCATCGGATCCATTGGGGCTCAACGTTACTTTTCAGCAACTTGGGCTTCGCTGAAAAAATATTTTTTCAAAATTATTTTGATTTGCAATTGTTTTTTCATTTATTAATGGATCATGTTATTATGTATCTTTGTGTCAGGGGTTTGTGCGAGTAACTAGGACTTGTTGTCCTTTCACAATGAAGGGACATTGTTCAAATTGTAATGGGAAGAAATCTTCCTCTGACTTTCATGATCATTGTATTAATTGTAGTCAGTGTTCTCGCATTAATCCCTGTCCTATATGTGAATATTGGGATGAGAAACATTGGAAACGTGTGTCACGATATGTTGTTTCTGGAGAAAGGGCTATGCCGGCTCTTTCTCCGCAAGGTCACTCTACTCTCTCAGTTTCTATTTCAGAGGAACAAGAACAGGGTGATGTTTCCATGTTATCTTCTACAAGTGTGCGTCCGTCGTCACAAATGAATTCAGAGCTAGCGGCAAAAGTGCTCATGGAGATTAGACAAATGTCGTCCGCTAGCTCGCCCGGTGTAGCGTCCATTCACCGAATGGTTCGGCAGCCGGGTTCGTCCGATGCGGTCCAGGAGGAAATTTTGGGTGATGCGAGCACTATAAACATAATAGATGCACACCCAGTGACGGCGGATAGTAAGCGAGAACGGAGGAAGCCTTTGAGTCTGGTTCCTAGCTCGTCCAGGTCCAGCCGGGCCGCGAGCGAGAGAGGCCCCTCTCTCGTACAACAACATCTGGGACCAGATGTTGTGGTACAAAATGTGTCGCAAGCGGAGCATACGTCCGTCGCTCGGGACGCTCCGTTGTATAGGCAGTCCGTGGAGACTGCTAAGGCTTCTTCTTCTTGTCAGCGCACACGACCGCACCTTGGCTGCGTGACCGCCGATATATTACCAGCTTCGCCGATCAAGGATGTTACGGCGACCAGGTCACACCATCCGGCAGCCAGGGATTCGAGACCGATGGACTCCGGACGTTCGCATAGAAAAAGTATGCGGGAGCCATCTGATGCGGAGCTGCCCTCGGCGAAGCAGCGGAAGACCGCGTCTCCGCAGGTCTCGACGCCGGACATTCTTGTGCAGATAGCACAGCTTATCGCAGCATCCCAGCAGCCGACAGAAACGGTGTCGGATCGAGAATTATCCGACGGCGCTGGGTCGGTACGCTCCGCCGAAGCATCGGGGGCGGACGACCGGGAACATCATGAGGTCCGACCGGATGGTGAAAGGGATACGGATGATTTGGAGCTATCCCTTTCGGAACAACATAAAGCTGCCGTGGACTTCATCCGGCACTTTCTCCCTCAAGTTGTTCCGTCGGGCCAGACTGCTGCGGTTCCGGACAAGAGGATTATAGCGTAATTGGACTCTGAATTTTTTGAGCGGTTCCGGGACATCGCTCCCGAGTTTCCGTCGCAGTCCAATAATGTTGCAAGAACATTTGAATTATTGAACGACGCTATATTTAAACTTGTTTCCAAGACGGGGAAAGCAGGTTTCTTGTCCGCTAATACTCTCAACCTGCCTTTCATTAATGCAAGGAATAAATTCGATATGGCAGGACAGGGTATCCCGAGAGTTCCTCTGCGTATGGACGACGAGGCGGAAGACTTAGAGCTATCATTACCGTCGTCGGCTTCTATTCCAACCGCGGTGTTGGAAACAGCTATTGCGTCTAACAGAGCCAATTTAGATGCCTTATCTTACGCAGATCACCTTACTAAGGCGTTATCATTGCACCTTCAAGGGAAAGAGTTTCAGGATATACAATCCTCTTTAAGTAGCTTATTCCACGTGTAACTCCGCCCTTTCAGTGGCAAATCTGGAGTTGGTTAGATGTGACGCAGCCCTAGCTACATCCACACTTGTGGATTCTAAGGTGAAGAACTCTCTTAGAGTCGCTTCGGTCTCCGGAGAACTTCTCTTTGACGGCAAGCTTTCTGCTATTTATGATAAAATTACAAAGAAAGCTAAGGATGCTCTGTTGTTCAAATCTGCCTCTAAGAAGCCGGATACAGCAGACAAGAATAAGACAGGCACTTCTGGGTCTAATGCGCCCAAGAGAGGTTCCTATAGAGGTTCCGGTGGGTCCTTTTGGTCTTATTCGAGAGACCGTCAGGGTAGCGACTCTCGTTCGGGACGTCCTTCGGGCCGGGACAATCGGTCGGACGCCCCGAGGTCGACGGGGCGAGGTGCGGGTCGTGGAGGACGTGGTTTCTCCTACCGCAGGCCTCGCAGGTCCAGGAGGTGATGGCTTAAACCTCTATCGCGTACCGGTTGGCGGAAGGTTGTCGAGCTTTTCACGAGAATGGGCGTTGATTACGGACGACCCTTGGGTGAGAGGAGTGACTTCGGAAGGTCTAAAGATATCCTTCAAACGAAAGCCTCCATTAACTCGCAGTCCAAAGTGGACTCAACTTCCGTCAAATCCGCAGAAAAGAGACGCTCTGTTATCAGAGGTGCAGTCTCTTTTAATGAAGAACGCGGTAGAGGTCGTAGAAAACCAGGAAACTCCGGGATTCTACAGCCATCTGTTTCTGGTTCCGAAACCAGACGGCTCGTTCCGTCCAGTCATAGATTTGAGCTGGATAAACAAGCTGATCGTCGCTCCGAAATTTTATATGGAGACGATTCGGTCGGTCAGAGCGAGTATTCGGGTGAACGATTATGCAACAAGCATAGATCTCAAAGATGCGTACTTTCACGTCATGGTACATCCGACTTTCCGAAAGTATCTACGCTTCGCAGTCCTAGGAGTGGTGTATCAATTCCGGGCGATGTGCTTCGGATTGAATCTAGCACCCTGGGCTTTCACTCGGGTAATGAACTCGGTAATGATCTATTTCCGAGCTCATTCGTCTGCGGTAACGTCGGCCTACCTGGACGACATTCTTCAGAGGTACGGCAACGAGTTAACGCTTCAGAACGATGTTCAGAATCTACTTCTATTGCTCCGACGTCTCGGTTTTATAGTAAACGAGGAGAAGTCGGATCTGGTGCCGTCCAAGTCATTCACTCATCTGGGAATGAGCTTCGAGACGCACAACAATCTCGTTCGTCTGCCGTTAACCAGAGCAAAATTAGTCAGTTGTTACGCTCGCTATTGTCTGCACGCAGACAAAGTCACAGCGAGAGAATTTATGAGACTGATAGGTCTGTGCGGAGCCGCTGCGGATCTCATTCCGATGGGGCGGTTACGCACACGTCCTCTTCAAATTTTCTTGACTCAGAATTGGAGTGTGAAAATTCATTCGCTCGACGTAGACGTTCTCTTGTCAGATCAAGTGAAACAAGAGATTCAGACTTGGGCAAACATTCTGTGGTTAACTCAGGGAGTTCCGCTGCAGTTGCCGGATCCGAGTTTTACCATTATGACGGATGCCAGTCAAACAGGTTGGGGTGCATCATTAATCCCAACGGATTCGAGATGCCAGGGTCTTTGGGATCCGCAATTCCTGTGCAAGCACATAAACATCAAGGAAATGATGTCAATTTGGCTTGCGTTACGTCACTGGATGGACATTATTCACAATGCTCATGTCCAAATCCTATCCGACAATACGACAGTAGTGGCGTATATACGGAATCAGGGAGGCACTCATTCAGTTCCGTTGTTCAATCTAACGGAAAGAATCCTTCTGTCTGCGCTAGAACATCACGTTCTTCTTTCGGTTCGTCACATACCGGGTCGTCTGAATGTGCTAGCAGGCTCCCTTTCACGAAAGGGTCGCTTGTTGCCGTCGGAGTGGACTCTCAACAAACAAGTATTCAATCAGATTTGCTACCAATGGGAACGGCCAATGATAGATTTATTTGCGACACATCTCAACAATCAGTTGCAGACGTATGTGTCTCCGTGTCCGGATCCAAGAGCATTTGCAGTAGACGCTCTGTCGATCCCTTGGGACGGAATGATAGGATATGCGTATCCTCCAGCGCCGTTAATTCAACAAGTATTGCTAAAGATAAAACAATCTCAATGCAAGATTCTGTTGGTAGCATCTCTGTCGCCACAGAGACCGTGGATAAATCTACTCAGGTGTCTGTTGTGGGACCTACCGCGAAAGCTTCCTCCGCGGGAGGATCTTCTTTCGCAGGAGAAATCGCGCCAACTTCATCACAACCCGCAAGGTCTCAACCTTCACGTTTTTCCGTTGTGCGGTCCTTCTTGCATGGCAAGCACTTTACAGGACGAGCAGTGGACGCGATTTCTAACTGTAGGAGGACCTCCTCTTCGCTAAACTATGCGGCTAAGTGGAAGGTTTTTCGTCGTTGGTGTAGGGATCATTCTGTAGATGTATTTGATCCCTGTATACCAGACATTGCAAACTTTCTAGTATACTTGTTTGACGAGATCAAACTGCAGCCTGTTACTATTAAGGGTTATAGGTCTATGTTATCTGATACCTATGCACATCATGATAGTTTACAAATTGGATCTGATGTCTCTTTATCTAAGTTGGTTAGAAACTTCTCGATAAATAGACCCAGAACTCTTAGATTAATTCCTAAATGGAATTTGGCTTGGGTTCTTCTTAAATTGAAGGAAAAGCCATTTGAACCTCTTGAGACAGTAGATTTCAAATTCTTATCTTATAAGACAGCTTTTCTCTTAGCTTTCTCTTCTGCTAGAAGAGTCAGTGAGCTTCATGCACTGTCGGTGGATGATTCTCACTATCGTAGTGTCGGGAACACTATCACCTTCACTACTAATGTGGGTTTTTTAGCTAAGAATCAGGCTCCTAATAAATATCCAGAACCTATTGTTATTAAGGCTCTTCCGTCTTCAGATGGGTGTAGGCCTTTACTCTGTCCTGTTAGAGCGTTACGTATCTATAAACAGAGATCTCAGTTCATCAGAAAGGGACGAAAACGTTTCTTTCTGTCTTTGATGCCTAATAGAAAGGACATTTTGTTCCATTCTATTGCTAGATGGATTCAATTAACTATCCGTACTGCTTATGAGAGTTTATCTTCTTCTCAGCAGTCTGTGCTTAAGATTTCCGCTCATGAAGTAAGAGCTCTTGCTACTTCTTGGGCTTATGCTAATAGTGTTGCTATTACAGATTTAATGAAGGCTGCTTATTGGTCTCAGCCATCCACATTCACAAATTTTTATCTCAGAAATATTGAGTCCATTTCTGGAGACCTGCATTGTTTAGGTCCGTTATCTGTTGCTCAGAATGTCGTCCACTAAACAGTTGCAACTATAGTTATGCAGGCTTTCTGTTCCGGCAGTGACTCCGTCCGGCTGCCCTCTTCGCTCTGGGCTATTTGACCCAGGGCAAGGGGAAGGGGGGGGGGGGGCGGGTGTTCCCTTAGGTCACCTGCTTTATAGTGAAAAGCAAGGGAATGCCTCCTCCAAGTCAGTATTTCTGAGTCGCTTCTGGGATGGTTTTAAAGTGTAATATTAATATTAAAATTCATTCATGTCTTATTTTTAAAGTGTAGCTCGGTGTGAAGCATTTGTATATGTCAAGTGTCAAACGGGCTTTAATATACAATACTCGGACACTTTTAAATGACTATAAAGAGTCTCAATTCTCTGGACTACTTTATTTATTGGCTTACTTTAAAAATAATTAGTATAAGGGATATACTGGATGTTAATAGAGAACATGAATATTATGGTGCTCAATTATTAAGGGTATTGTATCTTTCTAATTTAATAATAAATAAGAAAGATACATGTAAAGCCTAATACTCCTTTTCTCCTTAAGGGGTTATCTTTGAGCTTATTGGATTTTCCTCTATGTCCTAGGCCCTCCAGCCTGTTTACTATTCAGCTAAGTCTGGGTCATTGGTACAGTATGTATAAAAATGTTAAAAAATTTATAGTAATTTATATATTTTTTATACTTACCAATGACCCAGACGGGGATGGCCCTCCCAGGAGTTGGGAACTCTTGCCTCCCCGCTGAGTACATAGCGCTGACCAGGCACTGCCAGTAAGAATGATAATTGGCGCCAATTTCGGGACGTCTGCGTCACTGCGCATGCGCAGTAGAGGCGTAGTATGGAGGTCCTTTAGGACATGATTTCTTTTTGTTTTGGATGCAAATTTGGGGGATTGGGGGGCAAAATTTGTGTTTGGCCCTGGTTTTGTTAGAGTTAGCACCAGCTAAGTCTGGGTCATTGGTAAGTATAAAAAATATATAAATTACTATAAATTTTTTAACTTTCCTGGTTAGATTTTGTATTGCTTGGTCATGCCATTGATACAAGCTGTATTCAGACAATGGTATAGGTGATATTCTGTTGATTGTGTGCATAATATGTGTATATTATTAGGCAGACGTATTATTGAATAGATTCTCTTAAATTCTTGCTCTGCGTTAGTACAGAGCTTATGAGAATTTTGGGGCTAGTTGGATCGGTTATGGAGTTTCCAACAGGCCGTCTTTGCGTACGTTCTCCATTTTTGGCTTCATTATTCGGAGTGGTATATTCTTTCTCTGAACGGTCATTGGTTTTAACGGACCTAGGGAACAATGAATTATTTGGGGACGGTCCGTGACAGGTTTTTGAATTGTATCCCGTTCCATGTTCTGAATCCAATCTTCAACCAGAAGAGGTACACAAGGGGAATTCCTATTTTGTTATAATTGAACGATTACAATTTGGAGGTTCATTATTGGAATTAATTGTACACCTGAATGTGGTTGCCTTTTGGTCGGCTCAGAAGCTAATAAGTTCTATCAGATAACTTTCCATTGGGATTCAGTTGGACAAGTTTAAGGTTGTACATATTAATATCACCGGTTTTCGACCTATCTATATATGCCAGATGCGGCATACGTTTAGAAGCTTGTGATTTTAATAACCGGGATCGCCACGATATAGTCTTAGCTGCTGATGTGGCATTAAGCACCAACAAATTAATAATAATTAATAGCCGGGTGCCTTTTAGGCGAATATATATATTATTTGGTACCGCTTTCCTCTTTGTTTTGAAGATTATTCCTTCAAAAAAAGGCGGAGGGAGGGGGCTGATTTCACTTTACCTCTTACCTCTTCTGGCCTTATAATAACTGTGTGACTATGATTGAAGCTGTTATCGTCTGTAGATTATTCTAATCTTATATACAGCATGTTACATTATATATGGCATGTGTTTGTGGGCGTTAGTCTCTCACTCTCGGACACGCCTTTCCTAATTTTAAGTGTCTTATTCCAAACTAGCCTTAAAATTGGGGGCTCGTTACGCCCAATTAGTGCAATCATTTATGCAATGTAATAGGGAATTACTTGGACATTGCTCCTTATTTCGGTGGTATGTCTTCTCTATTGTTGTATAGAGAGACATATATGTAATTCCTTAAAATTTTAATCTCCTTTTTTACGATTCAGCTAAGTCTGGGCCATGGGTTTTAGTGTAAAAATATGATAAATTTAAAGTAATTTGTATGCTTTTTATACTGAGCAATGGCCCAGACAGGGATGGCCCTCCCATGAGTGGGCACTCATACCTCCCCGCTGAGTTATCACTTTAGTAGGCACAACTAGAAAGAATGATGTTGGCGCCAATTCCTGTCTCTTCCTGGGTACTGTGCATGCGCAAGTACTAAAAGTATGGAGGGCCAGATAGGACTATCGAGCATCTTTGGGATCAACTGAACCGTCGGGTACGACTTCATGATCTTCAGACATTAGGCGATTTACGTAATGTTCTAGGGCAGGAGTGGAATGCAGTACCACAGGGTGACACAGACACTGATCAGATCCATGTGCCATCGATGTCTTACTATACAAGAGGCGAACGGTGGACATACACGCTATTGACTGCATGTGTGAAGTTTTCATTTCACCCCATGTCTGAATTGCGACGTCCTGACGTGACGCTGGCAACAGTAAGAATATGAAATTCTGCAAATTCATACAGCCCGACTCGAAATATGAATTTACAATAATTTGTTTGGGATTAAAGTCAATAATACTAAAAACATTGCTTCTCAAAGTTTATTGTACTTTCTTTTTTGACTCAGTATAGAATAAACTCATGCTAATTTAATGAAAATCTTGTTACCTATCAAGGATGTACTCTTGACAACCACTGACATTTGTAGGTTTAGAAAACTTTTCAACCTCACACATCCAGTTTTATCATTTAATCAATTATATCTTGTTTGACAGAGCTTGGAAAACTCTCAACCGGGGTGGCTTTGGACAATTTTATCTTTCATTTTTGATTTTTTTGTGAACAGTGCTTCTATTCAATAAATGTTTTACGTGATCACAGACTACTAATCAGCAGCAACACAAATACTATAGACTTGATATTGGGATTCTTCATTTTCTACATTTTTTTTTTGTCTGAAAAGTCTCCAAAGTCACCCCATGGTGTGGGGTGACTTTGGACAGTAATTTGTTTGAAGGAGTTTCCAAAGTAGCATCTCAATAGGAGCTACTTTGGATTAAGAGGGTGTTTTTAAAAAATACTAAACAGAGTAACAAAACATTTATTTTGAATCTGTCCGTCAAATTGGTCTCATCATAGTTTATTATGTTTTGTGCCGGAACATCTTTTAAAACCTCCTTCAGATTAGAAAAATATTCATCAATGGATTCATCATCAACAGACGCCCTTTTCCAAGAAATATTCTGACACATTCTTACAGTTAGATCTTTTTCAGGCCTGGCATTCTGAAAAATGCAGGAGGGCAAAAAATCGCTCTCCTCAATCAGCTTAGGAGAGCAATTAGCTTTACACAGCTTTTTAAGTATCCAGTTCAACGAACTCATTGAAACTGAAACCAACAGACTACATCAGTGATTTTATTAACTTTACTAAGGTAAAGCGAAATCTCTTAGACATCTAGATGTCTCACTCAACAACCGAACACACACTTGACAAGACCTGTGTGTGTACCCAGACCTGTTTTCCAAGAAAGTCATACGCCTACCACTACCACCTTCAACCCCCCAAGGGGGGTTGAAGGTGGTAGTGGTAGGCGTATGACTTTCTTGGACAACAGGTCTGCTTGAATCTACAGTCGCATCCTGGGGCAAGTGCTTCAAGTGACAGGATAGTAGCAATGGTAGTATATTATAGTGTCAATATTCCTTGAATAATTACCCCTCAAACTGTGATGTCAGTTGTTGAACTTGAAACTGACAGAATAAAAAATATTGCTGTGACCCATTTTGCTTCAAATGATTGCAACTGTTTGTGTATGGTTGCAGCCATTACCTTTTACCACTAAACCACTTTCAAAATGAAATTACGTGATGTTATGTGACTTCGAAGTTAAATTACATTTTTGCTTTACAACAAAAATTTAATGTGAGCATAATACATGTAATCTCAATCATCCCAGACCAAAATATTTAGGAGGGCAATTTTTCGCTCTCCTTAATTCTTTCAGGAGGGCAGTAAGGAGAGCTAAAAAATCGCTCTCCTGAAATTGCCAAGCCTGCTTTTTCATGTCTTTGCAGAAATAACCTACACCAATCCTCTCCAGGAAAGTTCTCTTTAAAGTTAGGAACAGTTCGGCCTTGCTTATCTAGATACAACTTTACTAAATTTCTTAAGTCAATCTTTCCAAATGGGAATCCCCATGTAGATAAAATCAGCAAATGCTTAACAATAGCTTGCTCTTCAACACAATTTAAAACAGTCTGTCCTCCAGCTGTGGACATGTGTAAATTTTTTACTTTATTATAGAGAGTTCCCCTTTTCACGCCAAATTGTTCACAGGCCTTTCGAATTGACATTCCTTTTTTAACAGCATCTGTTGCCATCGCGAGACTCTCGTCAGAATAATTCTTGTATCCTCTTGATCCAGGCAGTTTCTTGTATGTTCTAGGCATTTTTAAGCTTTATTTATGTCCTGAAAGTGACTAAATATTAGGTACCATACTGTAATGGGCGATTCTCCTGCTATGTCTGCTACATTCAGAGAGGTTTTTGTAGGACTTATGCACTTTATATATGAAATTATGCTTCCATTTTCAGTATTTTAACAGGAAATGAGTCATAGTTTCATAAAAGAATAGTTGGGGTCGTTTAAGTACACCAATACCAGAAAGACATTCAGATGAATGTCATTGTGTATTGGTATAACAGTACATAAACCTATTTTTTATTTTATCATTTATGAAAATCCTATAAAAATAGTGACAATAGCGGCATTGTTTCAGATCTGTAGTGCCTAAATCCTACAAAAACCTCTCTGAATGTAAAGTATGTAACAGGAGAATTGCCCTAATGGTCGAACTTTTGGTGCTCACTATGTGTCCAAAGTCACCCCAAGCATGAACCTAAATCATGGGGTGACATTGGACAAACACTGATTGACCTCTAAAAGTGAAGTCTACATATAAGCAAGTTATTTTCTAATAACTGACTCTTTTATGCACAAAATAAAAAATAATCTGAGTATGTGTCTCTCTTGTGTTATCGTGGAGCACCAGAAGTTCGAACCTTGCCTCTGCAATCACTTTTCACCATCCTGCAAAAGATAAGAAATGAAAATAGCAGGGATCAGTATAAAAGTTGAAGTTATTCTCGTATAACACACTCATATCCCACTCAAGAAAACCCTATGAGAATATTATCAAAAAAAGTAAAGGTAACCACAGTGTCGCAAAACCAAACATTTTTCTATACTTTGTCCAAAGTCACCTCAGTGTCTAAAGTCACCCCAGTTGACGGTACAATAGAGTAAATGCCCATTTTATCACTGGAACACATGATAATTGTTTTATTTTAATACTTTAATTAAATATTTTTTTTTTCACTCACAGGATGGCTGTTGCAGAGCTTCTTTCTGTTGTCTGACATTATTAAATGTCATGTTTACTGTGTGAAATATTTCAAAGGAAATGTGTGTTTGCACTGGCAGGCTGGAAGTCCAAGAGTTATGCATTCTGTCAAATTTTTTTTTAAGTTGAAAATTTATTTTTTTTATTTTCCAGTTTGTGTCCTTGGCAGCAAAACTTCTCAACTTTCTGGATACTTACCTCTTAAATTCCCAGAGTACAGATATACAAAAGTTTATCAGGTAAGTAACAACCTTCATCCTTGTCTCACCAAACTGCTACAACCCTGTGGATGTTGTTACATTGAATATCTTTTCTATGCTGTTTCATTTTTGATACAGTACTTGCCGCAAGCCTGGAAATAAGCAGTCTGTCATTTGCAGAATGAGGTTCCCAGATGGTGAATTTGCTCATGCAATCCCATACAGTGGGCTAGAATTCCCCAATTTATCCTCTGAGCACTTCTTTCTATTTCGGCCTGATCCAGATTGAGGTTCACAGAGGGTAAATTTAGTAATGCTATCCTGTATAGCAGGGTAGCATCACCTAATTCACCTTCTAGGAACCTCATTCTGCAGATGACAGTCTACTTATTTCCAGACTAGACTGCCGGTATATAAGATAACATCCAGAATTTTCATTGAAATAGCTCCCTTTTCCATGCAACTGTTCTATAAGTCAAAGTGATGTTTTATATTCATCTCAATTTACCAGTGGTGTGGAATGGAAATTTGGTAATTATGGAGTACTGAGTTTCATCCAAGTTATCCAATACTAAAAAATAAAGAAAAATTCTTCAGATTTATAATTTCATATGTGTTACTCATGTTTACATCAAAAATAGGAATAATAACAGCCACTTTTCGTACAGTCATTGTTACTAGAAAGAGATTTTTGGTTCCATGCAATAACTTTAGTTTATGTATGAGTATGAACTTTTGACTTATTGACTTACACAGAATGCTTATAAGGTATTGATGATTGGGATTGCATTAAAAGTCAGTAGTTCAAAGGTCAAGGACCCTGTGGGGATCTCCGAATCACACATTTTGTTTTCAAATCGAATCTCAAATCGAATCGTGTCTGATATCGATATCAAATCGAATCTTGAATCAAATCTTATTAGACAAGTTATTTCATATTGCACCAAACGGAAGTTACGGTACACTGTGATGACCCTTACAAGACTGACTGACACCTTAAACTCCAATAAATAAATATTCTCTGCAGCACTATCGCTGAAACAGCTAGGCCCATTATCCATAGTTTTAGTTTTTGAAGACTTAACTTGTTAATATTCACGTTCTTAAAACGTGAATAGTAACAAGTTAAGCCTTCAAAAACTAAAACTATGGAAAATGTTCCAGACAAAATTCACTACTTACCTAACAATTGACTTTTGTCAATTACTCAATTAAATATGATTTGAGCCAACATGAATGAATTGTCTAATGTCAATTTTATCCAGTTTTTGTTGGAAATGTAACAGATTGAAGTTAGTACGAGAGATTCGAAAAATCGACTCTTGAGACTGATTCAAGATCGATCTCGACGCAGACATATGGTATTGATATCAAATCGAATCTCAAATATTTGCAGGGCCCTAGGACACTGTTGCTGTAACTACATTTTGCTTTCTGTGCAATAACTTAGTTTCCTTTTGCATACAAAACTTCAAACTTCAGATGCATATTGTCGCTAAGTTGTCGGTGATTGTGGTTCTGTTTGGGACCATTAGGTGAAAGGTCAAGTCATTGTTATTATAAGAACAGTACATGTGAAATAATTTGAAATCATCTTTGTTGTGCAGAGTTCAATGTTAGTGAGCAGTTGTCTTCTAAGAAAGGTTTGTATTGTAACGGTTGGAGAGGAAATGGGGAGTATACCTTCAGGTGACCTGCTCACTTTGTTATTATTAAGTATTCATGTTAATTGCATGCATTCTGAAATCAAAACTGTTATTTAGTTGACAGGGTACTAATGTACTAAAAACAAGCAGTCTTTCGATTTTGAGATGAGTTGTTGCTGTTGCATGCCATTGCACCTACAATTTTTACTTTTTATGAGTAGACAACAGCGTGCCTCAGTTCCACATATCGAGCGATTAACCCTTACCTAACAAATCGGCTGCAGCCCCATAAATATACATACAGTGAAGTAGAAAAAATTTATCAAAACCGTATTATATGACCCCCTCATTGAAACAAGCACGAGCTTGTTTCAATGAGGAGTCATATGATATGGTTTTGCTGAATTATTTGAAGAATTGGGGAGGGGGAATTAAAATTACAAAAATTTTGATACCATGTTTTTTCTGTAAAAGATTAAAACCTATTCATGGGAAATATGCCACATAATACGAAGCATGCATGAAAATGCAAACAATACACTATGAATTATAAGTTATATCATTCCAAGACTTTAAACTAATCAAACTTCACTTTCTGAGAATTGGTATGTAAACAAAATAATTCAGACAACTGCAAAGGCCAGTAATGCTTCTCAGGGAGTTTTTGGCCCTATGCATTCCCATGGTGAATCATCTGATTGACTTACAATCGCTCCATTGATGTTGCATTTCATGTGTTATACTGCACTCAAATAAATTTGATTACTGTTGCGAAAAGCGTATTCGAAAAATCGGATAATATTTTTGGAATCCCTACTTACTGTGCAGTTAACGGTGTGCAGATGTTCATTGACATTTATCTAAAACATTTTCCCGATTCTGGGACACAACAATAATATGCTTCACTTCAAATGGTAACAAGCAGTATTTACAGTGCATCTCCCATTTTCAAATCTGAAGACTGAAACAAGTAAATTTCTTCATCATTGAGATCAAGGCAGACAGTTGCTGCTCATGAAGTCTTTGGGATGTTATTATGAGAAAATGAGTTCATTGTAGTATTTTTTATAGTCATTCTTGTAGAAATGGTAATGGTGAGGATCACACATTAAACCTGTCAATTGTTATCAGAGAACTGGACAAAGAATGTTCAAAGTCAGGAACTGGTATGTTATATAAATTTTTCACTCATTACCACAAATATCACTAGCTACTATGTTATTTGGCATTTTTAGCCCAACTGTTTCCAGTGAGGGCTATAGTCATGACTTTTGTCCATCTGTCTGGCCATCTGTTAACATTTAGAGTTTTGGTTGAAGTTTGTGGTTTAAGTTTTTACTGAAGGTTCAAGTGTTTTTTTTGTTTTTTTTTCTGTTTATTCATGACTTTCTTCTGTCTGTCTGTTAACATTTGGAGTTTGGGTTAAAGTTTGTGGTTAAAGTTTTTAGTCAACCTTAAAGTTTCTTGTTTTTTTTCCTTTTAAATTGATATTACTATTGATTGTATCATTCTCATTTTGTTTTTATTTTATGTTTCATGTTAATTTGGAAAATATTTAACCATTTTTTGAATGGCAATTTAACTTACAACTTCAGGTTAAAGTTTTTAGTTAAAGTTTTTTTTGGGGGGGGGGGAGGGATTTAAAATTACACCTTTAATTCTTCAAACAGTTTAGTGGAATGTCACTGTTTCTTATTTGGGACAATGTCTACTATCTACTGAACATTTCTACAGTGATTTTCATTAATATTGGCATGATTTTAACCCCTTTTAAACATGTTTTCAGACTTACTTTCTTTGTATTTCAAATTAGACGTTGCCGCATACTTTCTTACTCTAATTCTTGCATGGTCAATACAACTAAATGATTCCATTTACATCAGTGATTTCTTTTTATCAGTTTTAGGAAATATTTAACCCATTTTGCCAATCAATTTTACTTAGTGTTCCCAGCTTAAAGTTTTGGATTAAAGGTCTGCTTTTCAGGGTTCTACCTTTCATTCTCCAAACACTCTGTTACAACGTCATTTCTTTTTTTCATTTCGGGCAAGGCCTACTGAAGCTGTACACAGTGGTTTCAAATAATATTGGCATTAATTTAACCCTTTTCACAACGCTTTTCGAATTTAGTTTCTCTAAATTTCAAATTAGGCTTCTACCACATACTTTATTACTTTTTATCCCCTCCCACAAGGGAGTGATATAGCACAGAGCTTGCTCCGACCGTCTATCTGTCAGTCCGTCCATCTGTCAGTTCATATGTCTGTCCGAATTTTCTTTATGCCAACTTAAATAAAAGTTAACGGATTTCAATTCTTTTCAGTACATGTCTCTAGGTCAAGTTTGCTGATCACAATTATCCAATAAAAATTGTTGAAGTTATTTCCCTGCCTAGCCTCCCTCCCCTTCCCCCCCCCACCCCCAATTAGGCATTTTTTTAAAAACTTTTTTCCAATATTCTTTTTGAACTATTTACAGTCACTACATGCAGAACCTTTTTTTAAACTCACGTACCCCCTTCCCCCCCCCCCCCCCCCCTCCAATTAGGCCAATTAGGCAATTTATTTTTCTTTTGTCAAAAATGCTTTTTTACAGTTGTGGTTAAAGTTTGTGGTTAAAAACCCGAACACCACCTACACTCCCCCCATCCCCCAATTAGGCATTTTTTTTTTCTTTCCTCCAATATGCATTTTGAACTATTTACAGTCACTTCATGCGGAACCTTTTTTTTAAAACTCATGCCCCCCCCCCCCCCCCCACACCCCTCAGGGGGGCAAATTAGGCACTTTTTTTCTTTCGTCAAAAATGCTTTTTTACAGTTTTGGTTAAAGTTTGTGGTTAAAAATCCAAATTCCACCACCATCCTTCCCCCCCCCCCCCCCCCCCCCCCCCCCCCCCAATTAGGCTTTTCTTTTTTCCAATATGCATTTTGAACTATTTACAGTCACTACACGCAGAACCTTTTTTTAAACTAACATGTTATCCAGAAGATAAATCCAGTTGGAATTATTTATTGATGTTTAAGGTCACATACTTATGCACAATGGCTAATCGTGGCCGTGACAGTTTTACGGGTGGAGGAAGCCAGAAGAGTACCCGGAGAGAACCACTGAGCATCGACGAGCAACTGTCAGCTCCTCAACATTCTAACTCTGTTCAAGCTCCATTCAAGCAGGGTTACAGGGGTTGAAGACGCGTGCACCATCGATGTGCAGTACGCTTTAGTACACAGCGGCATCGTGCCCCCATGTAGGCAACTGGAATAAAGTGCCTTGCCCAAGGACACAACATGGGTTGTCCCAGATGGGGATTAAAACCTGGGACCTCTAGCATAGAATAGATACCACTGAGACATCGCGCTCCCCTCCAGTTCTAATTATACGATTCTCTTCAAATTTGATATTACATTTCTATATGCCCATTTGTAAAAACGGTTGTGTTATGTAAATGGCCTGTCTGCCGTTCCATCCATCTGTCAGTCGGTCTGTCCATCCATCTGTCCATAAACTCTGTGTGTCTGTCTGTCTGTCCAGTTAGTATCTGTATTTTCCAGTGAGTCGTACTGGCCAAGTTCGAATATGGGTTTGTCCAGTTATTTTTACATGAGTTATTCCCCTTTTTCGACTTAGAATTTGACCGTCTAGTAAGATTTTTGGTTTCCGACTGATAACTCCAGTTTGGATTATTTGATCTCAACCAAAGTTGGTACATGTATTACCCAGACAGTAAGACAGACCAAGCTTGGTTATGGGTTCTGTCCAATCATTTTTACATGAGTTATGGGCCTTTTCAACTTAGAAATTTCTCATTACCATCAACATTTTGGTTTCCGACGATAACTTGAGTTTGGATTCATAGATCAGGATCAGACTTGCTTTCTAACTCAGTTATATCAAAATGAAGGTTAAGTTTGAATTGGGGCAGGGTCTGATGATTTTTACAAGAGTCATGGGGTTTTTCGACTTGTAAATTTGCATATTTCCATCAACATTTTTTCAGAACTTTGTTTATTGCATAACTTGAACAATAGTTTCCAGATTTCAGTTCTTTTTGGTATGTCTCTATAGCAACAATGTCTACATCAAGTTCTATGACCAAGCATATCCAATAAAAATAATGGGGGTTATTGTCCTTTGTTATTAATTATCATTCTTTAAATGTATTTTGAAGAAAATCTACTATAAAAAACAAACTGTTTTTATAATGCTCTTTTCATTGTTTTTCAGATAAAGTTTTTGAAGAGCTGTCTGTTGCATTAGCAAAATTTACCCACAGTCTTATTGCTTCAGAATGTTTGAGTTCCTCCTTACAGGTACTGTTCAATTTCAGTTCATTCAGTTTGTAAGTATTGTTGCAAATATTTTTACAACTAAGTCAGGCCAAGAAAAAAAAAAAAAAAACTTGCTTGGAAAATGTTCCATTCAATTAACAGAGGGAAAATTTGTTTAAATGTACCCAAATTATACTTATTACAGTGGCAAGAGAAATTTTGTCCTGGGTAGAAATATCCGCCATGTGTATGTCGCTCAATGTTCCTCAATTCCCAAGCCATACCACTGATGAAGTAAAATAATTCATTTCCTAGTTTATCACTTGGGAAATTTGACAGAGGTTATTTCAAGCTGATTCCTAATGAAGTGATGCAAGTAAACTCAAGTAGTGCCAAAAGCTGATGAAAATAATAACAGCATTGTGTTATGAAAATCTTCAGTTTTCATCAACCAACAGTACACATATTTATTCATAAGCATGCTTGGCTGGAGTTGTTGGAGAATTTTGTGGATAATGAATAATATTCATGACGAAAGGTCATGAAGGAGTGATATGGATATTTTTCAAAAGACAAAGATAATGGCCAACTGACCATGCTGTACTTTCACTTCCTTGTTTATTTTGGATGTTACACAAACAATAAAACTCAATTAATTCCACAAATGTTATTTTAGTGACTTATTGATTATAAATATGTAAGTCTGAACTGTTCATTTGAAAAAAATAAAATAAATTATTGATTTATTCAAACACGAATAACTGCAACAGAACCACTGCAACCCTCATTCCCTCTGCAACTTTGTTCTCTGTAATTCTTCCCGGTAAAAATTAAAAAGTTGTAAACTCATACTCTTCTTACTGATAAGTGGCACCAACCTTTCCAACTTCATGTCGGGGGCATAAAGATGCAACTTATACACACAGGCCCATAGCAATCTTGAAAGATTCTGGTCAGTACCACTGTACCAAACTACAGGTATATAATGAGCTGTTTTAAAGAAATGTTTAGACCAACAAGAAAAAGTATGATTAATCGATAATCGTCAATTATTACCAAACAATTATCAATTATTGAAATCAATAGTCATGGCGTCTCTAATGAGACCAGATTTTAATTAAAATAACTCGGAATCAAGTTTACAGGATATACATATTACCATTCTCCGATTCATTTGACAAAGGAATGACATTACTAGATTACTCCTCCATCAGTTTTAAGTATGACTAACTCATTGGTTGAAGACAGATGGTCTGAATAAACCAGGTACATATGTCTGATATTTCGGTACAGTTTTAAATGAAATTATTGCTTACTGATTATGGTACAAGAAAAAAAGTGATCCCTCACAGTTTCGAAAATCACATGTTCAACAAAGATGTCTGGTCAGTAACTGCCCACATCTGGCCTATAATATTATGTTGGCTTCCATGGATGTTTCTTTCATTTGCAGTTATGATAGCAGTAAACGGTATGTTTGTGAGAACAAATTCTTACAAATGTAATTAAATGATAAAAACATGTCAGTACCAAATTTTTCGTAATCATACCAGGACTTAAGAGCCGATTTTATTCTGTGAGTAAATTGGGGAGGTGGGGTGGGGAGGTGGGTTGAGGAAGGAGTTCTACAAATATGAACAGCAGATGGATGAAGACTTGATGATGATTTTTGTTATGTTTGTTTTGGTGTGAAATGTATATTTTTATACTGTACCAATGACCCAGACTTAGCTGGTGCTAACTCTAACAAAACCAGGGCCAAACACAAATTTTGCCCCCCAATCCCCAAAATTTGCATCCAAAACAAAAAGAAATCATGTCCTAAAGGACCTCCATACTACGCCTCCACTGCGCATGCGCAGTGACGCAGACGTCCCGAAATTGGCGCCAATTATCATTCTCTGTTTGGCCCTTCATCAGTCAACATCTCACTGATCTTTGTGCTTGTAAATCTCAGTTTAAAGGATGCCAGACACGTAATTTGTGGAGAAAATGTGATTCTAAGGAGGATAGAAGGAGGAGAGGAAAAGGAAGTGACAAAAAATAATCAGGGCTGTACTTAAAATTTTTTGATGAAATTATGTTAAGTTGCCTATTTTCAAGGCATGGGCCTCTTGTTGTCATTCTTGCTAATTGTTGCACTGCTTATTCAGTGTTTCCTCTCCCCTAGCCTTCTAAAGTCCCCCCTTGCAATTCTCCCATGCTTTTGGCATATTTTTGAGAAATTTCATTTCTAAAATTTCCTGGGAGAGTTGCTTGGTTACAGAATGTTTTCTGTTATTTTCCCCATAGTTACGTTTTCACCCATGGGTGTATAACGTTTGTGTTCTGCATCTTCCATCTGATGTTCTACAGATTCTCCCCTGGGAGGCTCTGTTTTGCATCAGATAGAGTGTAATTGATGACTGATTCCGGGCCAGTTTTTTCAGTGCCTGGAGTCATGTTTTCTGGTGTTTTTACACTGTTTGTTTTCATTGGCAACAGCCTTTTTTGAGGGGGGCTGTTTGCCTTTGCTGTAGTTTATCTCACTATAAGATACATTTGTATTATCCGAAAGTGTCTCATTAATTATTTAATATAAATTTAAAATTTTTGACCACACTTTGCCATCGGATCCATCGGGGCTCAACGTTACTTTTCAGCAACTTGGGCTTCGCTGAAAAAATATTTTTTCAAAATTATTTTGTTTTGCAATTGTTTTTTCATTTATTAATGGATCATGTTATTATGTATCTTTGTGTCAGGGGTTTTTGCGAGTAACTAGGACTTACTGTTGTTGTTTCACAATGAAGGGACGTTGTTCAAATTGTAATAGGAAGAAATCTTCCTCTGACTTTCATGATCATTGTATTAATTGTAGTCAGTGTTCTCGCATTAATCCCTGTCCTAGATGTGAACATTGGGATGAGAAACATTGGAAACGTGTGTCACGATATGTTGTTTCTGGAGAAAGAGCGATGCCGGCTCTTTCTCCGCAAGGTCACTCTACTCTCTCAGTTTATATTTCAGAGGAACCAGAACAGGGTGATGTTTCCATGTTATCTTCTTCAAGTTTGCGTCCGTCGTCACAAATGAATTCAGAGCTAGCGGCAAAAGTGCTCATGGAGATTAGACAAATGTCGTCCGCTAGCTCGCCCGGTGTAGCGTCCATTCACCGAATGGTTCGGCAGCCGGGTTCGTCCGATGCGGTCCAAGAGGAAATTTTGGGTGATGCGAGCACTATAAACATAATAGGTGCACACCCAGTGACGGCGGATAGTAAGCGAGAACGGAGGAAGCCTTTGAGTCCGGTTCCTAGCTCGTCCAGGTCCAGCCGGGCCGCGAGCGAGAGAGGCCCCTCTCTCGTACAACAACATCTGGGACCAGATGTTGTGGTACAGAATGTGTCTTTAGCGGAGCATACGTCCGTCGCTCGGGACGCTCCGTTGTATAAGCAGTCCACAGAGACTGTTAAGGCTTCCTCTTCTCGTCAGCGCACACGACCGCACCTTGGCTGCGTGACCGCCGATATTTTACCAGCTTCGCCGATCAAGGATTCTTCGGCGACCAGGTCACACCATCCGGCAGCCAGGGATTCGAGACCGATGGACTCCGGACGTTCGCATAGGAAAAGTATGCGGGAGCCATCTGATGCGGAGCTGCCCTCGGCGAAGCAGCGAAAGACTGCGCCTCCGCAGGTCTCGACGCCGGACATTCTTGTGCAGATAGCACAGCTTATCGCAGCATCCCAGCAGCTGACAGAAACGGTGTCGGATCGAGAATTATCCGACGGCGCTGGGTCGGTACGCTCCGCCGAAGCATCGGGGGCGGACAACCGGGAACATCATGAGGTCCGACCGGATGGTGAAAGGGATACGGATGACTTGGAGCTATCCCTTTCGGAACAACATAAAGCTGCCGTGGACTTCATCTGGCACTTTCTCCCTCAAGTTGTTCCGTCGGGCCAGACTGCTGCGCTTCCGGAAAGAGAATTATAGCGTCATTGGACTCTGAATTTTTTGAGCGGTTCAGGGACATCGCTCCCGAGTTTCCGTCGCAGTCCAATAATGTTGCAAGAACATTTGAATTATTGAACGACGCTATATTTAAACTTGCTTCCAGGACGGGGAAAGCAGGTTTCTTGTCCGCTAATACTCTCAACCTGCCTTTCATTAATGCAAGGAATAAATTCGATACGGCAGGACAGGGTATACCGAGAGTTCCTCTGCGTATGGACGACGAGGCGGAAGACTTAGAGCTATCATTACCGTCGTCAGCTTCTATTCCAACCGCGGTGTTGGAAACAGCTATTGCGTCTAACAGAGCCAATTTAGATGCCTTATCTTACGCAGATCACCTTACTAAGGCGTTATCACTGCGCCTTCAGGGGAAAGAGTTTCAGGATATACAATCCTCTTTAAGACTTCTTTCAAGGGCAGTAGCTTATTCCACGTGTAACTCCGCCCTTTCAGTGGCAAATCTGGAGTTGGTTAGACGTGACGCAGCCCTAGCTACATCCACACTAGTGGATTCTAAGGTGAAGAACTCTCTTAGAGTCGCTTCGGTCTCAGGAGAACTTCTCTTTGACGGCAAGCTTTCCGCTATTTATGATAAAATTACAAAGAAAGCTAAGGATTCTCTGTTGTTCAAATCTGCTCCTAAGAAGACGGATACAGCAGACACGAATAAGACAGGCACTTCTGGGGCTAATGCGCCCAAGAGAGGTTCCTATAGAGGTTCCGGTGCGTCCTCTTGGTCTTATTTGAGAGACCGTCAGGATAGCGACTCTCGTTCGGGACGTCCTTCAGGCCGGGACAATCGGTCAGACGCCCCGAGGTCGACGGGGCGAGGTGCGGGTCGTGGAAGACGTGGTTTCTCCTACCGCAGGCCTCGCAGGTCCAGGAGGTGATGGCTTAAACCTCTATCGCGTTCCGGTTGGCGGAAGGTTGTCGAGCTTTTCACAAGAATGGGCGTCGATTACGGACGACCCTTGGGTGAGAGGAGTGACTTCGGAAGGTCTAAAGATATCCTTCAAACGAAAGCCTCCATTAACTCGAAGTCCAAAGTGGACTCATCTTCCGTCAAATCCGCAGAAAAGAGACGCTCTGTTATCAGAGGTGCAGTCTCTTTTAATGAAGAACACGGTAGAGGTCGTAGAAAACCAGGAATCTCCGGGATTCTACAGCCATCTGTTTCTGGTTCCGAAACCAGACGGCTCGTTCCGTCCAGTCATAGATTTGAGCTGGATAAACAAGCTGATCGTCGCTCTGAAGTTTTATATGGAGACGATTCGATCGGTCAGAGCGAGTATTCGGGTGAACGATTATGCAACGAGCATAGATCTCAAAGATGCGTACTTTCACGTCATGGTACATCCGACATTCCGAAAGTATCTACGCTTCGCAGTCCTTGGAGTGGTGTATCAATTCCGGGCGATGTGCTTCGGATTGAATCTAGCACCCTGGGCTTTCACTCGGGTAATGAACTCGGTAATGATCTATTTCCGAGCTCATTCGTCTGCGGTAACGTCGGCCTACCTGGACGACATTCTTCAGAGGTACGGCAACGAGTTAACGCTTCAGAACGATGTTCAGAATCTTCTTCTATTGCTCCGACGTCTCGGTTTTATAGTAAACGAGGAGAAGTCGGATCTGGTGCCGTCCAAGTCATTCACTCATCTGGGAATGAGCTTCGAGACGCACAACAATCTCGTTCGTCTGCCGTTAACCAGAGCGAAATTAGTCAGTTGTTAAGCTCGCTATTGTCTGCACGCAGACAAAGTCACGGCGAGAGAATTTATGAGACTGATAGGTCTGTGCGGAGCCGCCATGGATCTCATTCCGATGGGGCGGTTACGCACACGTCCTCTTCAAATTTTCCTGACTCAGAATTGGAGTGTGAAAATTCATTCGCTCGATGTAGACGTTCTCTTGTCAGATCAAGTGAAACAAGAGATTCAGACTTGGGCAAACATTCAGTGGTTAACTCAAGGAGTTCCGCTGCAGTTGCCGGATCCGAGTTTTACCGTTATGACGGATGCCAGTCAAACAGGTTGGGGTGCATCATTAATCCCAACGGATTCGAGATGCCAGGGTCTTTGGGATCCGCAATTCCTGATAGGATATGCGTATCCTCCAGCGCCGTTAATTCAACAAGTATTGCTAAAGATAAAACAATCTCAATGCAAGATTCTGTTGGTAGCATCTCTGTCGCCACAGAGACCGTGGATAAATCTACTCAGGTGTCTGTTGTGGGACCTACCGCGGAAGCTTCCTCCACGGGAGGATCTTCTTTCGCAGGGGAAATCGCGCCAACTCCATCACAACCCGCAAGGTCTCAACCTTCACGTTTTTCCGTTGTGCGGTCCTTCTTGCATGGCAAGCACTTTACAGGACGAGCAGTGGACGCGATTTCTAACTGTAGGAGGACCTCCTCTTCGCTAAACTATGCGGCTAAGTGGAAGGTTTTTCGTCGTTGGTGTAGGGATCATTCTGTAGATATATTCGATCCCTCTATACCAGACATTGCAAACTTTCTAGTATACTTGTTTGATGAAATCAAACTGCAGCCTGTTACTATAAAGGGTTATAGATCTATGTTATCTGATACCTATGCACATCATGATAGTTTACAAATTGGATCTAATGTCTCTTTATCGAAGTTGGTTAGAAACTTTTCGATAAATAGACCCAGAACTCTTAGATTAATTCCTAAGTGGAATTTAGCTTGGGTTCTTCTTAAATTGAAGGAAAAGCCATTTGAACCTCTTGGGACAGTAGATTTCAAATTCTTATCTTATAAGACAGCTTTTCTCTTAGCTTTCTCTTCTGCTAGAAGAGTCAGTGAGCTTCATGCACTATCGGTGGATGATTCTCATTATCGTAGTGTTGGGAACACTATCACCTTCACTACTAATGTGGGTTTTTTAGCTAAGAATCAGGCTCCTAATAAATATCCGGAACCTATTGTTATTAAGGCTCTTCCGTCTTCAGACGGGCGTAGGCCTTTACTCTGTCCTGTTAGAGCATTACGTATCTATAAACAGAGATCTCAGTTTATCAGAAAGGGACGGAAACGTTTCTTTCTGTCTTTGATGCCTAATAGAAAGGATATTTCAGTCCATTCTATTGCTAGATGGATTCAGTTAACTATCCGTACTGCTTATGAAGATTTATCTTCTTCTCAGCAGTCTGTGCTTAAGATTTCTGCTCATGAAGTAAGAGCTCTTTCTACTTCCTGGGCTTATGCTAATAGTGTTGCTATTACAGATTTAATGAAGGCTGCTTATTGGTCTCAGCCATCCACTTTTACGAATTTTTATCTCAGAAATATTGAGTCCATTTCTGGAGACCTGCATTGTTTAGGTCCGTTATCTGTTGCTCAGAATGCCGTCCACTAAACAGTTGCAACTATAGTTATGCAGGGTTTCTGTTCCGGCAGTGACTCCGTCCGGCTGCCCTCTTCGCTCTGGGCTATTTGACCCAGGGCAAGGGGAAGGGGGGGGGGGGGTGTTCCCTTAGGTCACCTGCTTTATAGTGAAAAGCAAGGGAATGCCTCCTCCAAGTCAGTATTTCTGAGTCGCTTCCGGGATGGTTTTAAAGTGTAATATTAATGTTTAAATTCATTCATGTCTTATTTTTAAAGTGTAGCTCGGTGTGAAGCATTTGTATATGTCAAGTGTCAAACGGGCTTTAATATACAATACTCGGACACTTTTAAATGACTATAAAGAGTCTCAATTCTCTGGACTACTTTATTTATTGGCTTGCTTTAAAAATAATTAGTATATGGGTTATACTGGATGTTAATAGAGAACATGAATGTTATTGTGCTCAATTATTAAGGGTAGTGTATCTTTCTAATTTAATATTAAATAAGAAAGATACATGTAAAGCCTAATACTCCTTTTCTCCTTAAGGGGTTACCTCTTTACTATATAGTTGAGCTTATTGGATTTTCCTCTATGTCCTAGGCCCTCCAGCCTGTTTACTATTCAGCTAAGTCTGGGTCATTGGTACAGTATAAAAATGTTAAAAAATTTATAGTAATTTATATATTTTTTATACTTACCAATGACCCAGACGGGGATGGCCCTCCCTGGAGTTGGGAACTCTTGCCTCCCCGCTGAGTACATAGCGCTGACCAGGCACTGCCAGTAAGAATGATAATTGGCGCCAATTTCGGGACGTCTGCGTCACTGCGCATGCGCAGTGGAGGCGTAGTATGGAGGTCCTTTAGGACATGATTTCTTTTTGTTTTGGATGCAAATTTTGGGGATTGGGGGGCAAAATTTGTGTTTGGCCCTGGTTTTGTTAGAGTTAGCACCAGCTAAGTCTGGGTCATTGGTAAGTATAAAAAATATATAAATTACTATAAATTTTTTAACATTCATATGCAGGGTTTCCATAGCTCCTTGATTTCCTTGAAAGTCTTGGAATTTTGATATCCCGGCCAAGAACCTGGAAAGTCTTTTAGCATCTTCCTTGAAAACACTTGAAAAATTAGATATCTGGCAATCAGAGGAGATTCTTTTCAGTAGTACTCCACTCACTTCACAGCAGAATGGATCTTCTCTGCCTGATAAAATATTTGCTTCAGAGATTTAGAATTATATGTATTTTATTTGTGGTTTTATCGAGTAAATATTTTATTTAATGCTTGAATTTTTTGTTGTAATTTTTTCCGTTCTTTCACTTAGGATACATTTTTGACTCAGCTTGGAGTCTGTCCCAGTGGAGTTGACACTTGGCCTTTGACTGTTTATCCAAGAACACTTGCAGTATTAGCTGAAGTAATTCTCTTGAAGCAACAAAAGGAAAGAGAAGCCAAAAGTCTAAAGAGTCAAAGTGAAGCAGCAGTGTTGAGCATTTGGTTCCTATTCATCAGAACATTGAAGTCAACAGTGATCAATTTTGAAAACAAGACAGATGCTTTTGAGGGTGAGCCCTACATGATTCATAATATAATTGACCAGTTAATTACTATACAGTAATACTCAGTGTGGACCTAATTTTCCATAATCATTATCTACTTAACTTTCCATAATTGACACATGGCTGACAAATGTGGCTAGAACCTCTTTGCTAACTTACTTGGTTGGGCTGTTAACTGGAAGCCATTTTTTGGGCTTTATTGTGAAATGAAGGTAAAGCAACTCAAGGGCTATTCTGTAAATGTGTTTCATATTACCTTCGAGTGAAATTGTTTAGTCTGTATGAGTTTGCCTCGTTAAAATTTATGGTAGAGAGTGCCTGTATTTCCAGGACTGTTTTGTGGATTAACAACCCAAAAAACCCTTCCTTCCCTTGTCATAAAATTGAGGAAAAATGTCTGAGAAAAGAAGAACATTTTGAAAAAGCCCTCAGATACCTTCTTTTTTCAAAGGTTGGGATTGTTTTGAAATCACCTAAATGGCTTTACCATGCAGTCCTGTCAATTCCACTCTGTTCTTGTGTGCATTCTTTCTTGGTTTATGAGTTGATTTTGATGAAACTTCATATATATGATCAGTGCCAAGCATACATGTGCATAAGATCAAGTTGTTAAATTTTTAATCTGAGAATATTTTAAATGGATTATCTCCCCTTCAGCTTAGATCTTTTATCAATTACTGTGTGAAATTCTTTTGTGTGTGACCTCTCCTGTGTAAGTAGGTATGTGCATAATACCCAATATGGAGGTTGCGACAAGAGTTTCCAGAAACAAAGTGAAGACACACTCGAAAATATGTTATTTTTTGTCATCACAAGTCAAATGATATTATTATCTATTCCAACAAAGTAGATTTTTAGCTCGTTGGACTGAAATGAGCTATAGTTATCACTCACTGTCTGTTGTCCGTGAACATGGTGTTTGCACCAGCCCCTCCTAACCCACTGAACCAATTTTAGTTAAATTTGAGGTAATTGCATGTTTTGACATCGCATTTTTTTTTTCAAAATTATTTCCCAAACCGCACGGAACAGAGTGCTGTTATTTGGTATGAAGCATCCTTAGGACGAGTAGAACTGAATGGTAAAAAAAAAATCGGCTTTGTCAGGGTGTTCTATGTGGGGGGTATTGCTGAGTCAGCATACTTGCAAAAAAATTTTAAAAAGTTTTCTCCAGAACCACTGATCAGAATCTTTTGATATTTAGTATACAGCATAAATAGGGGTGTCAGTTACAAGTTTGTTTTTAATGAAGCCCCTTGGTTCATATTTGGGCTCAATACAGGAGCCCAAATTTTTTATTTAGGGCAATATGGGGAATAATCTTTAAAAATTTATTCTTCAGAACCACCAATCAGAATCTTTTAATGTTTGGTATAGATCATTATTATGAGGGTCAGATTTAAGATTGTTCAAATCTAGTCCCTCAGTTAATATTTGGGCTTCCTATGGAAGCCCAAATTTTAACTGAGTACAATATGGGGGATAATTTTTAAAAAATTTCTTCTTCAGATCCACCAGTCAGAATGCTTTTATATTTGGTATACAACAACATCTCTAGGGGGGTCAGATTCAAGTTTGTTCAAAGCTGGTCCCTGCATTAATATTTGTGTTCCTTATGGTAGCCTGAATTTTAACTTTGTGCAATATGAGGAAATTTCTTTAAAACCTTTTTCAGATCCACCAGTCTTTCATATTTGGTATACAACTTCTCTAGGGAAGTTGGGGCAGATTGAAATCGAGTGCATCCCAATACTATAAAAAAATCATCTGGCATGGACAGAAGAGTTATAAATAATTAAAAAACCTCATTCCTCTGTTGTGTCAACTCACCATACATGGTAATTAAATCCTTCTTTAAACAACTTTGGTCAGGTGAGTGCCTCAGGCCCCATGGGGTCTCTTGTTTTCTTTTTCTGGGAGTATTTTAAACCTTTATCTAGCATTAGTCAAATCATCCAGTACTTTTCACATAAAATTCCCATTCAAATTATATTATTTAGTCAAAAAATATTTTTTTTTTAATTCTCAGGCAATCCCTTCATGAAATTGAACTCCCCCTCCCCCTCCCCCTTCCCCCGGCCCCTCTCATGGGACTCTTTTATTGTCTTTTTTATATCTTTCTTCCAATATTACTACAGAATTGTGTGATTCTGAGACTGGGCTTTAATATTTACAAGGAAGTCACGCTGAAACCAAAATCTGAATAGCACACTAAAGATGCAAAACAATTCTATTTTTAAAATTTAATGAGTTTATTTGTATAATTATGCACTTTATATATTTTCTGTGTGTAAAAAGCCAATGGAAATCCCCTCACTACATGCAAGAAAAAAATAAAAATAAAACCCTCCCTTCTTCAGTGATTTAAAAAAAAATACCTGAGCATCAATTAATTTATTTGTATGGCCTTATTTCATTTTTGCCTCAAAAAACATAAATTTTTATACTGTACCAATGACCCAGACATAGCTGGTGCTAACTCTTAAAATATAGGGCCAAACACAAATTTTGCCCCCCAATCCCCAAAATTTGCATCTAAAACCAAAGAAAACATGTCCTGAAAGGCCCTCCACACTTCGCCTCTACTGCGCATGCGCAGTGTCAAGGACGTTCCGAAATTGGCGCCATTAATCATTCTAAGTTTGGCCCTTCATCAGTTAACATCTGACTGATCTTTGTGCTTGTAAATCTCAGTTTAAATGATGTCAGACACATAAATATTAGTGAAATGGTGATTCTAAGGAGGATAGAGAAGGAGGAGAGGAAAAAATGTGTGACAGAATATTATCAGGACTGTAACTTAAAATTTTTTAATGAAATTATGTTAAGTTACCTATTTTCGAGGCAGCAGCCATTTTGTTGTCATTCTGATTATTTAGTTACACTGTTTTTTAAGTGTTTTCCTCTTTCCCTGTCCTTTAAGTCCCCCCTTGCTATTGGCATAGTTTTTGTAATTATTATTACTAAATTTTCTTGGGAGTTTTAGCTGAATAACAGAATGAATTCTGTTCTTTTCCCCATGTTTACGTCTTCACCTACGGGTGGTTAGGCGTTGTGTTCTGCATCTACCATCTGATGTTCTGCAGTTTCTTCCCTGGAAGTCTCTGTTTTGCATCAGATAGTGTGTTTTTGGTAACTGATTTCGGGCCTGGGTGCCTGGAGTCTTATTTTAGTGTTTTTACACTTATTGTTTACATTTACAACAGCCCTCTGTGTGAGGGGGGGGGGGGGGGGGATTTCTGGAAAATAATATCTTGATGTTATTTTAATCATAACTAGATACATTATTATTGTTCGTAAGTGTTGAATAAATTGTTTAAAATATTTTTAAAATTTTTGTCCACACTTAGGCTTGGGATCCATTGGGGCTCAACGTTACTTTTCAGAAACTTGGGCTGTTCTGAAAAAATATTTTTTCAAAATATTTTGATTTCAATTATTTTTTCTATATTAATGGATCATATTATTATTATGTATTTTGATTGCCAGGGGTTAGTGCGAGTACCAGGACTTGTTTTCTTTTCACATTGAAAGGATATTGATCAATTGTAATAAGAGGAAGTCTTCCTCTGACTTTATAATCATTCTATATGTGGTCAGTGTACTCGCATTAACTCCTGTTCTGTATCGTATGATTTCGATGACAATATGGGAAGCGTATGTCACGGTATGTTATTGGGGAATTGGACACTCCGGTCCTTTCCCCGCAGGGTCACTCTACTTTATCAATTTCTATTTCAGACGATCAAGATTAGGGTGATGTATCTGTGATGTCTTCCAACAGTGTGCATCCATCGTCACAATTAATGAAGGGCTAGCGGAAAAGTGCTCATGTAAATACGCCAATTGCCTAAAAGGACCCTAGTAGGTTCGACGGCCTTTGACGTCCGCTAGCTCGCCCGGTGTAGCGTCCATTCACCGAATGGTTCGGCAGCCGGGTTCGTCCGTTGCGGTCTAGAAGGAATTTTGGGGGTGATGCGAGCACTATAAATCAACCTAATGCACACCCAGTGACGGCGGATCGGAGGGAGAACGGAGGAAGCCTTTTAGTCCGGTTCATAGCTCGTTCCGGTCCATCCGGACGGCAAGCGAGAGAGGCCCCTCTCTCGTTCAACAACATCTGGCCCCAGATGTTGTGGTACAAAATGTTTCGCATTCGGAGCATACGTCCGTCGCTCGGGATGCTCCGACATATAGTCAGTCCGGAGTAGACTGTCAATAAGGCTTCCTCATTCTCATAGTTGCGCACACGACCGCTCTTGGCTACGTGACCACGGATATCCAGTCAGCTTCGCCAGTCAGAGATTCATCGGCGATCAGGTCACACCATCCGGTAGCCAGGGACACGAGGCCTGCAGACTCCGGACGTTCGCATAGGAAGTGTGCGGGAGTCAACGTACACGGAGCTTCCGGCGGCAATGCATCGTAAGACCGCTACTGCACAGGCCTCGGGAACGGACGTGCTTTCCTAAATAGCACAGTTTATCCAAGCATCCCAGCATCAACTGAATCTGTCGCATATTTTTTATCCGACGATGCTGGGTCGGGACGCTCTGCGGAAGCGGGTACGGACGTCCGAAAATTTCATCCGGTCCGACGGGATACCGAAAGGGATTTGGAGGATTTCGAGCTTTCCCTTTCGGAACAACATATGCTGTTGTGTATGTCATCTGACTTGGTCTTCTACAGCTACCTTCGTCGGACCAGAATGCTGCGATGCCGGATAAGAAACTGATAGCGTCGGTGGACTTAGAAATTTTTGGTTCGGTTCAGGGACATCGTCCCTCAGTTGCGACATAGTCCAATAATGTCACACAAACTTTCGAATTATTGAACGACGCTATATATATTATTATTTTATGCTTGCTATAACCAAGCATTTCTGGTTTCTTGTTCGCAAAGTTACGAAGATGTCTTTCAAAAGTGTGCCTCTGTCGTCATAGTTAATGAAGAGCTAGCGGCAATAAGTGCTCATGGAATATGTCTATCGCCTACGGAGTGACATTCGCTAGCTCACCCGGTGTAGCGTACATTCATCGAATGGTTCGGCTGCCGGGTTCGTCCGTTGCGGTCTAGGAAGGAGATTTGGGTGATGCGAGCACTTTAATTACTTTAGTACTCACCCACTGACGGCAGATTGAGGACAGATCTGAGGAAGCCTGTTAGTCCGGTTCCTGGCTTGTCCAGGTCCGTCCGGGCTGTGAGCGAGAGAGGTCCCTCTCTCGTCCAACAACATAGGGGACCGCATGTTGTGGTTCAGATATTTTACATTCGGAGCATATGTCCGTCGGTCGGGACGCTCCGTTATATTGACAGTCCGAGAGACTGTCCTTAATGCTTCCTCATCCTCACAGCAGGGCACACGACCGCACATTGGCTACGTGACCTCGAGTATCCGATCAGTTTCGTCATTCAGTGATTCCACGGCGAATAGGTCGCGCCATCCGGTAGCCAAGGGACACGAGGCCTATACACTCCGTTCGCTCGCATATTGGTAGTATGCACGGGGTAACGATCACGGAGCTTCCAGCGGCAATGCATTGTAGGACCGCTTCTCCTCAGGCCTCAGTGACGGACGTGCTATCCGAGTTAGCACAGTTGTTTCGCAGCATCCCAGCAATTGACAGTTTCTTGGTCGAATCAGGAATTATCCGACGGCGCTGTGTCGGTGCGGTCCGCGGTTGCATCAGGTACGGACGACCGAACGCTTTATAGGGTCCGACAGGATGGCGAAAGGGATTCGAAAGATTTCGAGTTTTCCCTTTAGTAGTATCGGAAGCTGCCTTTCATATCTTCTGGCATTATCTTCCAGTGATTGTTATTTCGGACTTCATTGCTGCGATCTTGGATAAGAGACTTATAGCGTCATTGGACTCGGATTTTTCGATCAGTTCAGGGACATTGTCCCTGACTTACCGACGCAGTCCAATAATGTCATTACAACATGTGTTTTATTTTTCGACGCTATATATACATACAAGCCTGCTACCAAGCATGATAGTTTAGTTTCTTGTCCGCGTTGCTCATTTCTGCCGTTTTATCATTTATACGAGTAGTTTATTTTGGCAGAGCAGGGCATACCGAGAGTTCATATGCGTCTAGACGGTGTGGTTAAAGACTGGAAATATTCTTTTTCGCCGTTTATGTCTTTTCCAACTTCAATGTTGGAAACGACATGATGTATAGTAGACTTAACTTAGACGCTTTATCATACGTAATCCGCCTTACTGAGGCGTTATCATTACGTCTTCAAGAAAAGATTTACGGGATATTATTCTCAATGTAATTTCTTTTGAGGGCAGTAGTTTGTTCACGTATAACTCCGCCCTTCAGTGGCTGATTGGAGTTGGTTAGACGTGACGCAGCCCTAGCTACATCCACACGCGTGGATAGTAAGGTTAAGAACTCTCTCAGAGTCGCTTCGTTCTCGGAGGAGCTTCTCTTCGACGGCAACTTTTCGGCAATCCATGAATTGCTCGATTTACACGTTCTCTTGTCTATCTAGTGTTACAAGAGATTCAGACTGGGGCAAACATTCGGTGGTTGACTCAGAGAGTGCCACCGCAGTTGCCGGACCCGAGTGTGGCTGTTATGACGGTTGCCAGTCAAACAGATTGGGATATAATACTGATCCCAACGGATTCGAAGTGCCAGGGTCTTTGGGTTCCGCAGTCTCTTAGCAACCAATTTTCTTCCGCGGAATAATGTTTTTTAGGCTTGCTTTATGTCATTGCATGAACATTATTCAGAAACGCATGCCCAAATCCTGTCCTTTAATTCGACAGTAGTGGCGTATCTCCGGAACCAGGGAGGCACTCTTTCGTTTCCGTTATTTAATTTAATGGGAAGAATCCGTCTGTTGGTTATAGTACACCAAGTTCTGTTTTGGTCCGTCATATTCCGGGTCGTCTGATTGTTTTACCGGACTCCCGTTCACTTACGGGTCGCTTGTTGCTGTCAGAATGGACTCTCAACAAATAAGTATTCAATCAGATTTGCTATCTATGGGAGTGCCCAATGATGATTTATTTACGACACAGCTTGCTAATAAATTGCAGACGTATGTGTTGGCTTGTCCAGATCTCTGAGCTAATGTTGTTAACGCTCTATTGATCTATAGGACGGAATGATAGGATACGCGTATCCTTCGGCGCTGTTGTTTCAGCAGGTATTGCTAAGATAAACAACCACAATACATTTCTGTTGATAGCATCTCTATCTTCACAGAGATCATGGGTAATTTACTCTCTTGTCTACTGTGGGTTTTAACGTGAAATCTTCCTCAATGTGAGGATCTTTTTTCACTGGGTAAATCGTGTCATCTTTATCACAACCCGCAAGGTCGCAACCTTCATGTATTCCGTTGTGTGGTCTGTATTGCATTGTAAGCATTGTACTGGACGAGCTTTGGACGCGATTTCTTACTATAGGAGATCCTCTTCTTCGCTATTCTATGCGGCTAAAGTGGAGGCTCTTCCGTCGTTGGTGTAGGGATCATTATGTTCATATTGTTGATCCCTCCATACTACTCATTGCAATTTTTTAGTATACTTGTTTCACAAGATCTACTGCAGCCTGTTATTATTAAGGTTATAGGTTTATGTTACCTCATACCTATGCACTCTACGATAGTTTACAATGGAGTGTTATGTCTCTTTATCTAAGTCAGTTAGTAACTTTTTGATAAATAGACTTAGAATCTTTAGATTAAATTCCTATATGGATTTTAACTTCGGTTCTTATTTAGCTAAGTAATCATTTGAGCCTCTGGAAACAGTAGTTTTCAAATTCTGACCTTTTAGACAGTAATTCTGTTGGTTTCTCTTTTACTGTAGTGTCAGTGAGTTTCATGCACTATCGATGGATGATTTTCACTTTTGTAGTTTCGGAATCACTACTTCCGTTACTATTTAGGTTGGATTTTTGCATAAGAGTTAGGCTCCTAATATCCGGAACCTATTGTTTTTAAGGTCCTTCCGTCTTCGTACGGGCATAGGCCTTTACTCTTTCCGGGTAGAGTTTATGTATTTATAAACAGATATCTGTTTATTACTATGGGCGTAAGCTTCTTCTGTCTTTGATGCCTAGTAGAAGGACGTTACGCTCCATTCTATTGTTAATGGATTCTATTAACTATCGGTACTGCTTATGGTATATCATTGACTTAGCAGTTGTGCTTAAGATTTCGGCTCATGAAGTAAGAGTTCTTCTACATCTTGGGCTTACATTAATAGTGTCGCTATTATAGATTTTTGAAGGCCGCTCATTGCGCTCAGCCATCCACATTCATGAATTTTTATCTCAGAAATATCGAGTCCATTTCTGGAGGCCTCTATTGTTAGGTCTATTATCTACTGCTCAGAATGTCATTCACTTAACAGTTGCTACTATAGCTAGGTAGGCTGTCTGTTTCGGCAGTGTCTCCGTTCTGCTGCCCTCTTCGCTTTGGACTATTTGACCCAGGGCAAGAAAAAGGGGGGGGGGGGGGGAGGGTGTTCCCTTGGGTCACCTGTTTTACTATGAAAACAAGGGGATACCTCCTCCGGAGTTAGTAATTCTGAGCTGTTATTGGGATGCTTGTTTAGTGAGAAGTTTAGGTTTTTAAAATTCATTCAAGTCTTAGTTTTTAAAGTATAGCTTTTGATTATTGCATATGTCAACGGACATGATTATGCAATCCTCAGACACTTTTAGGAGTATAAGAGTCTCTATTCTCTAGACCTACTTTATTTATTGGCTTACTTTAAAAATTATTAGTATAAGGATTATATTGGATATTAATAGAGTACATGGATGTATGAAGCTCAATTTTGGAAGGTGTTGTATCTTTCTAATTTATCATAAATAAGAAAGATACATGTAAGGCCTATTACTTCTTTTTCCCTACAGGGGGATGACTCTATTTTATATTATTGAGCGTATTCCATTTTGCTCTATGTCCTGGGTCCTCCAGCCTTTTTACTATTCAGCTATGTCTGGGTCATTGGTACAGTATAAAAATGTTAAAAAATTTATAGTAATTTCTATATTTTTTATACTTACCAATGACCCAGACGGGGATGGCCCTCCCAGGAGTTGGGAACTCTTGCCTCCCCGCTGAGTACATAGCGCTTACCAGGCACTGGTTTTTAGAATGATTAATGGCGCCAATTTCGGAACGTCCTTGACACTGCGCATGCGCAGTAGAGGCGAAGTGTGGAGGGCCTTTCAGGACATGTTTTCTTTGGTTTTAGATGCAAATTTTGGGGATTGGGGGGCAAAATTTGTGTTTGGCCCTATATTTTAAGAGTTAGCACCAGCTATGTCTGGGTCATTGGTAAGTATAAAAAATATAGAAATTACTATAAATTTTTTAACTTTTTGTCTGTAATGGAATGAGCACATTGAGCTCATTCCACTAGGGAACATAAAATCATGTTTTTGATGCAAAAATGAATACACTTTTAGCTTGTTCCAATGATGGATCAGGAACTATGTTTTTGAGGCAAAGAATGATAATTTATATTTATTCAAGAAATATCTTTGCAAGTGTCATTGTCTGTGTGTTAGGTAAATGGTTACAAGTTTATGCTTATTGTGCCTTGTTACCTGAATGTTTTAATTACATGGTAATTCTGTCAACATTTGTGTTGTGAGTCATTATGCACCTGTTTTCAGATATCAATGTCGAACATATTCAACTGCTGCTGTTCCTGTTCCACGGCTTACCACTAATGCAGAAAAAGACATTACTCTTGCAGCTTGCTCAGAATATCATTGATGTATCTGAAGTTGGCCAGAGGTATGTATCAACCTAAGCAGTTTTTCTTCAGCTCATATGAGGAAAGAGTTAAGTGTGGATATTAATCATTTCCCATCTGTCATCCAACATCTAGTACATTAAAAATATCGCATTTTCTTTGAAACTGCTTGCCTTTTTTAATAAAATTTGAGAGCTTGCTTATTGCTGACCGACTATTAAAGTTTGCTAAGCTAAAGTTTGCTTCATTCCATGAAAGTGTTAGTGAGAGTTTTAGTCAACGTTGTCTATGGCCAGACAAAAAAAGGACATTACTCTTGCAGCTTTGGACTTCCTACGAAAGTCCAAATTTTAACTTAGTTCAATATGGGGGATAATTTTAAAAAATCTTCTTCTTCAGATCTACCTGTTGGAATGCTTTCATATTTGGTGTACATCTCTTGGGAGGTCAGATTCAAGTTTGTTCAATTCAAGTGCCTTGGTTGATATTTGGGCTCCATATGGGAACCTGAAATTTAACTTAGTACAATATGAGGGAATTTCTTCAAAAATCTTCTTCAGACTCACTTGTCAGAGTCCTTTCATATTGGTTTGGGGAGTCACGTTCAAGTTTGTTCAAATTGGTTCCCTGGGTTAAAATTTGGGCTCCCTATGGTAGCCCGAATTTTAACTTAGTGCACTATGAGGAAAGTTCTTTAAAAATTTTCTTCTTCAGATCCACTAGTCAGAATGTTTTCATATTCGGTATACAACATCTCTAGGGGGTTCAAATTCAAATTTGTTCAAATTGAGTCTGTAGGTTAATATTTGGGCTCGCTATGGTAGCTCAAATTTTAACTTGATGCAATATAAAGAAATTTCTTTAAAAATTTTCTTCTTCAGATCCAACACTCCGAATGCTTTCATATTTGGTATACAACATCTCTAGGGAGGTCAGATTCAACTGTTCGGGGGTGTTGTGGTAACCGATTCTCGTCAGATCACCAAAGTTAAGCAACGTCGAGCCCGGTTAGTCCTCAGATGGGTGACCATCGGAGTGATAGATTCGGACTCCTGCATTGTGTCCTTGGGCAAGGCACTTAACCCCCATTGTTCACATGGGGGCACGATGACGCTGTGTACTAAGGTATACTGCACGTCGATGGTTCGCATGTCTTCAACCAATCTAACCCTGCCTGTGCTACAGTGCAGAGTTACGATGTTGGGGAGCTGGCAGCTGCTCGTCATTGCTCGGTGGTTCTCTCCGGGTACTCCGGCTTCCTCCACCCGTAAAACTGTCACTGTCATGATTAGCCATTGTGCATAAGTATGTGACCTTAAACACCAATAAATAAATAAATTCAACTTTGTTCAAATTGAGAGCCTGGGTTAATATTTGGGCTCCCTACGGGAGCCAGAATTGGTCAATAGAGAGCACCAAAGCAGTTGAAAACACAACAGAAATTTTGTTCGGTTGTTTTTTACTACTTCACAGAACAGTGCTTGCTAGGAAGCTTTCCTAGGATCAGTAGAAATGAATGGTCAAAAAGTTGCCTTTGGTTGTGGCATGTCAAATCGAAAAATTGCTTTTGCTTCTGATCGCTTACCGATACACTCATCTCTTTTGACAACTTGAGCAAACTGAGCGTTTTAGGCTCACTTGAGTCGCTGGTTTACAATAATAGAAGATGTAGTGGCTAGATTTTCGATTCCTTGTCTTAGAATTGCAGTATGACTTTCAATGATTACTGAGCGAGGTTGAGCTCACTTTTAGGGTTTTCTTTGTACTGCAGTTGGAATTTTACCAGGAACTGAACCAGATCTCCATTATGACATATATTTCTCAGAGTTCTTGTTCAGTTTATCAGTTCAACTCGATGTCAAGTATGAGCTATTGGTATGGGTTGCTATCTCGTGTCTGTACGTACGTACGCCTCTGTCCGTCCACAATTCCTTTAGCACACCCTACAGGACGCGTCTTCCACCCCATCAGTTTCAAATTTCATTTCTTGCTTTGGAGCAATGTCTAGATGGGAGCTATCAAATTTTTATACCCCCTCCCGCTAGGCGGGGGTATATAGGATTCCTTGTGTCCATCAGTCCGTCAGTCCTTCCGTCGTGAAATTGTTTAATGGAGGGTACCGTCATGCTGTAATCAAATCTTCCCCCACTTTTCAATTCAGATAGTTGAAACTTCAGAATATGATCATACACACAATGAAGATGTGTAACATGTATAAAGTCTTGCGAAAATGTTGTTTCTCGACAGTTATTTCCCTTTCTTGACTTTCAACATTTTTAGTGCTATTTTCAATAGAGGGTACCTTTATGCTGTAATCAACTCCTCTTACAGTTTTAAATGCAGATAGCTGAAACTTCAGGATATGTTCATACACTCAATGAAGATGTGCAACATGTATAAAGTCTTGTTTATTTTTATATTTTTTTCAAAGATAGGGTAAGGGGATTTCAGCTCAATGATGGTATAAACTAAACCTGTCATTTTATCTATATAGTGTAGTCACAGTGGGGAATCACGTGGTTTCGAATTGTATGGCGGAGGAGTTTGGAAATGCGAGAAGAATCGAGGAAAAAGGTAATATACTAGATATGACATATTACATAGTATTTTGGCAGCAACGAGCATATGAGATACTATTTTTCAAACAAACTGATACCCCATTTGTGTCCAAACTCACAGTAGTTTTCTATAACATTATGACAAAACTTGCCAGTCGGAGGATTTGGTCCAAGTAGAGAGAAAGCATAAAAATAGAATACGTTCGTGGAATACACCAGTAAACACATCGTGGAAAATCCTCCAACTGGCAACTTTTGTCAGAATGTTATAGAAAACTACTGTGAGTTTGGACACATAAGAGCTATTAGTTTGTTTGAAAAATAGTATCCTATATGCTTGTTGCTGCCAAAATACTATTTAATATGTCATATCCAGTGTATTACCTTTCTTCCTCCATTCTTCTCCTGTTTCTGAACTCCTCGGCCATTCAACTCAAAACCATGTGATTCCCCACCGTAGTAGTTGCGCAACACATTTACTGCTTTTAATTAATATGAAAACTTTTGTGATGTCCTTGGTTAATTTCAATGTCTAATATTCTCTTAATATCGAGAATACATGTATACCTCCCTTACATCATGCACTTTAAAACATTACCAGCTGAAAGGAGGGGGTATTTGTTTGTGTCACCTTTAGGTGACACCTATTGTTTTCTGAACACCAAGATGTCACATTGTTGACCTTGTTCACCCTCAGGTATTGGTGCTGGGGTAACACACCACCTGGCGATGGATTGCGGGGGTATCGCACCCCCTGGCGATGGATCGACTCTAGTTTAAAATTTGAAAAACATGTGCACCAGCGGCGATCCTAGATTTGGCATATAAATTGTCAACAATTCCATTAGCACACCCTACAGGCTGCATTTCTCACCTGATCTTTTTCAAATATCATGTGTAACTTTGGTGTGATGTCTAGATGGGAGCTATCGAATATTTCTGAATTTTGTTGAGAAACATGGCCACCAGCAGCCATCTTGGATGTGGATATAAATTGTCAACAATTCCATTAGCACACCTTACAGGCCGCATCTCTCACATGATCCTTTTTGAATTTTATATATAGCTTTGGTGTGATGTCCAGATGGGAGCTATCAAATTTTTCTGAATTTCGTTAAAAAATATGGTTGCCTGCAGCCATCTTGGATTTGGCATATGAATTGTCGACAATTCTATTAGTACACCCTGCAGGCCGCATTCCTAACCCAATCTTTTCAAATTTCGTAAGTAGTTTTGGTGTAATGTCTAGATGGGAGCTATTAAATTTCACTGTTTTTGGTTGAAAAACATAGCCGCCAACAGCCAACTTCGATTTGGATATAAATTGTCAACAATTCCATTAGCACACCTTGCAGGCTGCATCTCTCACCTGATCTTTTTTTCGAATTTCATATATAGCTTTGGTGTGATGTCTAGATGGGAGCTATCCAATTTTTCTGAATTTTGTTGACAAATAGGGCCGCCAGCAGCCATCTTGGATTTGGCATATAAATTGTCAACAATCCCATTAGCACACCCTACAGGCCACATCCCTCACCCCATTGTTTTCGAAATTTGGTATGTGCCTTTGGAGTGATGTCTTGATGGGAGCTATCAAATTTTTCTGAATTTTGTTAAAAAACATGGCTGTCAGTGGTCATCTTGGATTTGGCATGTAAATTGTCAGCAATTCCATTAGCAGACCCTACACCCTACAAGCCGCACCTCTCACCCTATCTTTTTCAAATTTCATGTGTAGCTTTGGTATGTTGTCTTTCCTGTAGAAACTTGAGTGAATGGCTTGGCATTACTGGATCTTTCTATTTAGGTCAGTCCTTTCTTGGACATGTTGAGCTGCAGTGTCATTGACACTTTCATTTTATGTGGATAGCAGCCAGTCATGTTGCTTGGGAACTAATTGTACATTTCATTATTGATGTGGATAGAAGCTGATTGCCCTGCATTGCATGTTACAAAACAGGTGTTGAACTGAATAACTACAACTTATTCTTCACATTACCAGTGTGAGGAAACAGTATCAAGATTAGATGATCCCTGTCAGTGTCTGTATGAAGGAAATACCCAGCAAACAAAAATAAACCCCAAAACAACACAAAAACTGTGCTAAAACCTATGAAGGCGTGATTAGAGAGGATTAAAGCTCATCATATTACTCTTTGATATAATTACCCGGACTGCTAAATTTGAGCTCCATATCTCGGAAATTGTAGAAATTCATAAATAACAAAGGCAGAGAGAGAGGGGCAAAATAACATTTATACAAAAGATAAGATAAGTGTGTTACAAAGTTTCTATTAATTTCGGTAGTAAGGTTGATGGTTTAGTATGTGAAAACTACATGAAATCTTCATAGTTATTTTAATAACCATTATTCATTTAACTGATAGAGTGTGATATATATTTTTTAATGAGATAAAGTTTGTCAATGTTTGTTTTGTTACAATTTATTGGAGAGGAGTGTCTTCCAGCGCTCTCCAATAAATTCCGACAAAATAAGTTCAAAGTAATACTATTATTTGCATCTAGCTTAGTATGACGCATGTGCAACAAATATGAAAACTTTTTTGTAGGGGACTACATTTTTTATTAAAGACCTAAATGTGGACTTCGAAGACTGAACCAGTTAAGTGGTACCAACTGTATAATCAACTTGAAACTAGTAATGGAGCTGGACTATAAATGTACCTGCAGGGTGAAGTAATGGAGCTAGCCTATAAATGTACTTGCAGTGTGAAAAAAATCAAATTGAAGTTAAAGAATAGAGCATGAAATCTTTATTGTGCAGCAAAATATTAGAATTTTAAGAATTGAAAAACATGCTGCGTACGCTTAAAAAAAATGTTCGGCACATTTTCCCAAAAGTTTACGGGCCATACAGTGTTGTCCTGTTTTCTGTGTTCATAATATAAACACACATAAGCATTTTTTTTCATAGGACATTGACTCACCATTTTTTTTAGATATATGGTATATTGCTCCTAAGCATAAATAATTAACAAATTACATCGGTTAGTTGAATGCTCTAAGTTCATACATGTGCTCTATTGATATGTATTAAAAGTTTTCTCTTACCAGCTTCAACACTATTCAGTCAGAAATCATAATTTTGTAACGTTATGTGTTTTTTTCTCATGTTTCCAGTAAACTTGAAGAAACCATACCACTGCCCCTGAGCAGAATGTTGTTGGTGTTTGACTACCTGATTCACAACTTTTATGATCCAACACAAATTCTCATAGAACAGGTATGTTAGGCCATACAAAGTTGATTGTCTGTTTCTCAGGCCATTTTTTCCAAAAAAGCATGCGGGTGGGCGGGTTTTTTTTTTTCTTTTTATTTTCTCCCCGAGAGGTTGTTTGTGGTAATTTGACCCCCATCCAAACGCCTGGTGGACCACGCAAAATTTCGCAAATATATTGGTTATTCACCACAGGGGTGTTGGGTCGTAAATGAAGTGGGGTTTGAATGTTTGTTTTTTCAGTGAAACGTGAAAATTATAACACAGGACGAAAGTCACGAAACGCCTCGTGGGTGAAACGTCTCGGGTTGAAATGTCTCTGGGACAAATCAAATGTCGAAGTGCCAACTTTCAGAGATTTATTTTACTAAAAAAAAAAAATCCTTTCACAACCTGCCTAATAAAATCGTGAATCGCAATTTTTCCCCATTATATTCAAAATTATCACAACCCATTTGAACGGGCAGTTCATCCATAAATCATATATTTTTATACTGTACCAATGACCCAGACATAGCTGGTGCTAACTCTTAAAATATAGGGCCAAACACAAATTTTGCCCCCCAATCCCCAAAATTTGCATCTAAAACTAAAGAAAACATGTCCTGAGAGGCCCTCCACACTTCGCCCCTACTGCGCATGCGCAGTGTCAAGGACGTTCCGAAATTGGCGCCATTTATCTTTCTAAGTTTGGCCCTTCATCAGTTAACATCTGACTGATCTTTGTGCTTTTAAATCTCAGTTTAAATGATGCCAGACACATAAATATTAGTGAAATGGTGATTCTAAGGAGGATAGAAAAGGAGGAGAGGAAAAGAATGTGTGACAGAATATTATCAGGGCTGTAACTTAAAATTTTTTAATGAAATTATGTTAAGTTACCTATTTTCAAGGCAGCAGCCATTTTGTTGTCATTCTGATTATTTAGTTACACTGTTTTTACAAGTGTTTTTCCTCTCTCCCTGTCCTTTAAGTTCCCCCTTGCTATTCTCCCATGCTTTTGGCATAATTTCTGTAATTATTATTACTAAAATTTCTTGGGAGTTTTAGCTGAATAACAGAATGAATTCTGTTCTTTCCCCATGTTTACGTCTTCACCTACGGGTGGTTAGGCGTTGTGTTCTGCATCTACCATCTGATGTTCTGCAGTTTCTTCCCTGGAAGTCTCTGTTTTGCATCAGATGGTGTATTTTTGGTAACTGATTTCGGGCCTGGGTGCCTGGAGTCTTATTTTAGTGTTTTTACACTCATTGTTTACTTTTACAACAGCCCTCTGTGTGAGGGGGGGATTTCTAAATAATAATATCTTTATGTTATTTCAATCATAACTAGATACATTATTATTGTTCGTAAGTGTTGAATAAATTGTTTAAAATATTTTTAAAATTTTTGTCCACACTTAGGCTTGGGATCCATTGGGGCTCAACGTTACTTTTCAGAAACTTGGGCTGTTCTGAAAAAATATTTTTTCAAAATATTTTGATTTCAATTATTTTTTCTATATTAATGGATCATATTATTATTATGTATTTTGATTGCCAGGGGTTAGTGCGAGTACCAGGACTTGTTTTCTTTTCACATTGAAAGGATATTGATCTATTGTTTTAAGAGGAAGTCTTCCTCTGACCTTATTATCATTCTATATGTGGTCAGTGTACTCGCATTAACTCCGGTTCTGTATCGTATGATTTCGATGACAATATGGGAAGCGTATGTCACGGTATGTTGTTGGGGATTTGGACACTCCGGTCCTTTCCCCGCAGGGTCACTCTACTTTATCAATTTCTATTTCAGACGATCAAGATTAGGGTGATGTATCTGTGATGTCTTCCAACAGTGTGCCTCCGTCGTCACAATTAATGAAGGGCTAGCGGAAAAGTGCTCATGTAATACGCCAATTGCCTAAGAGGACCCTAGTAGGTTCGACGGCCTTTGACGTCCGCTAGCTCGCCCGGTGTAGCGTCCATTCACCGAATGGTTCGGCAGCCGGGTTCGTCCGTTGCGGTCTAGAAGGAATTTTGGGGTGATGCGAGCACTATAAAATTAACTTAATGCACACCCAGTGACGGCGGATCGGAGGGAGAACGGAGGAAGCCTTTTAGTCCGGTTCATAGCTCGTTCCGGTCCTTCCGGACGGCAAGCGAGAGAGGCCCCTCTCTCGTTCAACAACATCTGGCCCCAGATGTTGTGGTACAAATGTGTCGTTAGCGGAGCATACGTCCGTCGCTCGGGACGCTCCGTTGTATAGGCAGTCCGCTGAGACTGCTAAGGCTTCCTCTTCTCGTCAGCGCACACGACCGCACCTTGGCTGCGTGACCGCCGATATATTACCAGCTTCGCCGATCAGGGATTCTTCGGCGACCAGGTCACACCATTCGGCAGCCAGGGATTCGAGACCGATGGACTCCGGACGTTCGCATAGGAAAAGTATGCGGGAGCCATCTGATGCGGAGCTGCCCTCGGCGAAGCAGCGATAGACTGCGCCTCCGCAGGTCTCGACGCCGGACATTCTTGTGCACATAGCACAGCTTATCGCAGCATCCCAGCAGCCGACAGAAATGGTGTCGGATCGAGAATTATCCGACAGCGCTGGGTCGGTAGCCGGGGACTCGAGGCCTGCAGACTCCGGACGTTCGCATAGGAAGTATGCGGGAGTCAACGTACACGGAGCTTCCAGCGGCAATGCATCGTAAGTCCGCTACTGCACAGGCCTCGGGAACGGACGTGCTTTCCTTAATAGCACAGTTTATCGCAGCATCCCAGCATCAACTGAATCTGTCGCATATATTTTATCCGACGATGCTGGGTCGGGACGCTCCGCGGAAGCGGGTACGGACGTCCGAAAGTTTCATCCGGTCCGACGGGATACCGAAAGGGATTCGGTGGATTTCAAGCTTTCCCTTTCGAAACAACATATGCTGCGATGCCGGATAAGAAACTGATAGCGTCGGTGGACTTAGAAATTTTTGGTTCGGTTCAGGGACATCGTCCCTCAGTTCCGACATAGTCCAATAATGTCACACAAACTTTCGAATTATTGAACGACGCTATATATATTATTATTTTATGCTTGCTATCCAAGCATTTCTGGTTTCTTGTTCGAAGAGTTATGGAGATGTCTTTCAAAAGTGTGCCTCTGTCGTCATAGTTAATGAAGAGTTAGCGGCAATAAGTGCTCATGGAATATGTCTATCGCTTACGGAGTGACATTCGCTAGCTCACCCGGTGTAGCGTACATTCATCGAATGGTTCGGCTGCCGGGTTCGTCCGTTGTGGTCTAGGAAGGAGATTTGGGTGATGCGAGCACTTTAATTACTTTAGTACTCACCCAGTGACGGCAGATTGAGGACAGATCGGAGGAAGCCAACAACATAGGGGACCGCATGTTGTGGTTCAGATATTTTGCATTCGGAGCATATGTCCGTTGCTCGGGACGCTCCGTTATATTGACAGTCCGAGAGACTGTCTTTAATGCTTCCTCATCCTCACAGCAGGGCACACGACCGCACATTGGCTACGTGACCTCGAGTATCCGATCAGTTTCGGCATTCAGTGATTCCACAGCGAATAGGTCGCGCCATCCGGTAGCCAAGGGACACGAGGCCTATACACTCCGTTCGCTCGCATATTGGAAGTATGCACGGGGTAACGATCTCGGAGCTTCCTGCGGCAATGCATCGTAAGACCGCTGCTCCTCAGGCCTCAGTGACGGACGTGCTATCCGAGTTAGCACAGTTGTTTCGCAGCATCCCAGCAATTGACGGTTTCTCGGTCGAATCAGGAATTATCCGACGGCGCTGGGTCGGTGCGGTCCGCGGTTGCATCAAGCTACGGACGACCGAACGCTTTATAGGGTCCGACAGGATGGCGAAAGGGATTCGAAAGATTTCGAGTTTTCCCTTTAGTAGTATCGGAAGATGCCTTTCATATCTTCTGGCATTTCTTCCAGTGATTATTTTTCGGACTTCATTGCTGCGATCTTGGATAAGAGACTTATAGCGTCATTGGACTCGGATTTTTCGATCGGTACAGGGACTTTGTCCCTGACTTACCGACGCAGTCCAATATTGTCATTACAACATGTGTTTTATTTTTCGACGCTATATATTTATATATATATACAAGACGGCTACTAAGCATGATAGTTTAGTTTCTTGTCCGCGTGGCTCATTTCTGCCATTTTATCTTTTTTTACATATAGTTTATTTTGGCAGAGCAGGGCATACCGAGAGTTCATATGCGTCTAGACGGTGTGATTAAAGACTGCATATATTCTTTTTCACCGTTTATGTCTTTTCCAATTTCAATGTTGGGAACGACATTATGTATATTAGACTTAACTTAGACGCTTTATTATACGTAATCCGCCTTACTGAGGCGTTATCATTACGTCTTCAAGAAAAGATTTACGGGATATTATTCTCAATGTAATTTCTTTTGAGGGCAGTAGTTTGTTCACGTATAACTCCGCCCTTCAGTGGCTGATTGGAGTTGGTTAGACGTGAGGCAGCCCTAGCTACATCCACGCGTGGATAGTAGGTTAAGAACTCTCTCAGAGTCGCTTCGTTCTCGGAGGAGCTTCTCTTCGACGGCAACTTTCCGGCAATCCATGAATTGCTTGATTTATACATTCTCTTGTCTATCTAGTGTTACAAAAGATTCAGACTGGGGCAAACATTCGGTGGTTGACTCAGAGAGTGCCGCCGCAGTTGCCGGACCCGAGTGTGGCTGTTATGACGGTTGCCAGTCAAACAGATTGGGATATATACTGATCCCTACGGATTCGAAGTGCCAGGGTCTTTGGGTTCCGCAGTCTTTTAGCTATCAGTTAACTTCCGCGGAATAATGTTTTTTAGGCTTGCTTTATGTCATTGCATGAACATTATTCAGAAACGCATGCCCAAATTCCTGTCCTTTAATTCGACAGTAGTGGCGTATCTCCGGAACCAGGGAGGCACTCTTTCGTTTCCGTTATTCAATTTAATGGAAAGAATCCGTTTGTTGGTTATAGTACACCAAGTTCAGTTTTGGTCCGTCATATTCTGGGTCGTCTGATTGTTTTATCGCACTCCTGTTCTCTTACGGGTCGCTTGTTGCTGTCAGAATGGACTCTCAACAAACAAGTATTCAATCAGATTTGCTATCTATGGGAGCGCCCAATGATGTTTTATTTATGACACAGCTGGCTAATCAATTGCAGACGTATGTGTTGGCTTGTCCAGATCTCTGAGCTAATACTGTTAACGCTCTATTGATCTATAGGACAGAATGATAGGATACGCGTATCCTCCGGCGCTGTTGTTTTTAGCAGGTATTGCTAAGATAAACAACCACAATACATTTCTGTTGATAGCATCTCTATCTTCACAGAGATCATGAGTAATTTACTCTCTTGTCTACTGTGGATCTTAACGTGAAATCTTCCTCTATGTGAGGATCTTTTTTCACTGGGTAAATCGTGTCATCTTTATCACAACCAGCAAGGTCGCAACCTTCATGTATTCCGTTGTGTGGTCCGTATTGCATTGTAAGCACTGTACTGGACGAGCTTTGGACGCGATTTCTTACTATAGGAGATCCTCTTCTTCGCTATTCTATGCGACTAAAGTGGAGGCTCTTCCGTCGTGGTGTAGGGATCATTATGTTCATATGGTTGATCCCTCCATACTACTCATTGCTATTTTTTAGTATACTTGTTTCACAAGATCTACTGCAGCCTGTTGTTATTTAGGTTATAGGTTTATGTTACCTCATACCTATGCACTCTACGATAGTTTACAATTGAGTCTTTTGTCTCTTTATCTAAGTCAGTTAGTAACTTTTTGATAAATAGACTTAGAATCTTTAGATTAAATTCCTATACGGATTTTAACTTCAGGTTCTTATTTAGCTAAGTAATCATTTGAGCCTCTGGAAACAGTAGTTTTCAAATTCTGACCTTTTAGACAGTAATTATGTTGGTTTCTCTTTTACTGTAGAGTCAGTGAGTTTCATGCACTATCGATGGATGATTTTCACTTTCATAGTTTCGGAATCAATACTTCCGTTACTATTTAGGTTGGATTGTTGCATAAGAGTTAGGCTCCTATTATCCGGAACCTATTATTTTAAGGTCCTTCCGTCTTCGTATGGGCATAGGCCTTTACTCTTTCCGGGTACAGTTTATGTATTTATAAACAGATATCTGTTTATTACAAGGGCGTAAGCTTCTTCTGTCTTTGATGTCTAGTAGAAGGACGTTACGCTCCATTTTATTGTTAATGGATTCTATTAACTAGCGTACTGCTTATGGTATATCATTGGCTTAGCAGTTGTGCTTAAGATTTCGGCTCATGAAGTAAGAGTTCTTCTACTTCTTGGGCTTACATTAATAGTGTTCTATTATAGATTTTTGAAGGCTGCTCATTGCGCTCAGCCATCCATTCATGAATTTTATCTCAGAAATATCGAGTCCATTTCTGGAGGCCTCTATTGTTAGGTCTATTATCTACTGCTCAGAATGTCATTCACTTAACAGTTGCTACTATAGCTAGGTAGGCTGTCTGTTTCGGCAGTGTCTCCGTTCGGCTGCCCTCTTCGCTCTGGGCTATTTGACCCAGGGCAAGAAAAAGGGGGGGGGGAGGGTGTTCCCTTGGGTCACCTGTTTTTACTATGAAAACAAGGGGATACCTCCTCCGGAGTTAGTATTCTGAGCTGTTATTGGGATGGTTGTTTAGTGAGAAGTTTAAGTTTATAAAATTCATTCAAGTCTTAGTTTTTAAAGTATAGCTTTTGAATATTGCATATGTCAACGGACATGATTATGCAATTCTCACACACTTTTAGGAGTATAAGAGTCTCTATTCTCTAGACTTACTTTATTATTGGCTTACTTTAAAAATTATTAGTATAAGGATTATTGGATATTAATAGAGTACATGGATGTATGAAGCTCAATTTTTGGAAGGTGTTGTATCTTTCTAATTTATCATAAAAAAGAAAGATACATGTAAGGCCTATTACTTCTTTTCCCTACAGGGGATGACTCTATTTTATTTTATTGAGCGTATTCCATTTTGCTCTATGTCCTTGGCCCTCCAGCCTTTTTACTATTCAGCTATGTCTGGGTCATTGGTACAGTATAAAAATGTTAAAAAATTTATAGTAATTTATATATTTTTTATACTTACCAATGACCCAGACGGGGATGGCCCTCCCAGGAGTTGGGAACTCTTGCCTCCCCGCTGAGTACATAGCGCTTACCAGGCACTGGTTATTAGAATGATAAATGGCGCCAATTTCGGAACGTCCTTGACACTGCGCATGCGCAGTAGGGGCGAAGTGTGGAGGGCCTCTCAGGACATGTTTTCTTTAGTTTTAGATGCAAATTTTGGGGATTGGGGGGCAAAATTTGTGTTTGGCCCTATATTTTAAGAGTTAGCACCAGCTATGTCTGGGTCATTGGTAAGTATAAAAAATATATAAATTACTATAAATTTTTTAACTTTTTTTTAAATCTGAAAATGAAATACAAAACGAATGTTTGCGTGTTTTTATTAACCAATTCGACCGCACATACCTGCCTATATGCAATTTATTTTCAACTATGACTGTTACTTTTATATCAAGCAATGGTTACTATTAGTTGTCCAATTATCCTGCATCTCAAATGCATTTATTTAAATGAACTGGGAAACTCGTAACGGTTTCAAATAACAGTACACAAATTCCCAATGACGGCCATTTACAATACAAATGTTACTAAAAATAAATGCCAGGAGACTGTGTTCCATTCAACATAGCACCTGACTTTGCAGACTTTCTGAGGTTTGGTGCAAATCAAACGTGGTGCGATTCGACCATTCCCCTTTGTGACTGTTTGTTGTCAGATTGAAAGACACCTTCCTTCTGGCTGTCATTATGACTTACCTTTTACAGAATAAAACACTTTCTGTCATGAATATTGCTAAAACCCACCCACTTTATTAAGGTATGATGTAGAAAAAGCTTGAAGTGTGTTAATTTAAAATTTGCGAACGCATCGGTATCGATTTACCGAAATGAGCACAATATCTCAAATTTTTTTGGTGTCATAAAAAGGTTGCATGCGCACCAAAAATGACCATGCGCGCGGGCCTGAGAAACAGAGGTTCTTTTTTTTATAGCCTTATTTATCAACTCAATCTAAACATGTCTTTTATCCATAACTGCTACAGTAGCATGGTGGCTCAGTGGCCAGAGCATTAAACTTCATTTTGAAAGGTTGGCGGACTGAACCTGACCAGCATAATTGCCTTGTGGTATTGGGCAATCCACTTCATCCTTATTGCTCATGTGGGAGCACAATAGCATTGTGTACTCATGCATTCTGAATGCTGATGCTGCATCTGCCTTCAACTGCTACTAACTCTGCTTCTGCTTTGTTAGTAGTATGTTGGGGGTATGACAAGTGCTACCTGCTGCTAGGTGGTTTTCTCTGCATTCTCAGCTTCCTCCACTTATATCTAAAATTTTTCTGACATGATGTAACCTTGGCGCTTGAGTGTTGTTAAACCCAAATAAGGGAGCGTGGTGGCTCAGTGTATTCAGACGGAATTGGACTTCAGACTGAAAGGTCCATGGTTCGATCTCTGCCAGGGGTGACTGCATTGTGTCCTTGGGCAAGGCACTTCATGAAAAAGGCCCACATGGGGGCACAGTGGCACCATGTACTAAGGTGTACTGCACGCTGATGGTGCACTTGTCTTCAACCAATGCTAATCCTGCTTGTGTGGAGTTAGTATGCTGGGGAGTCTGATAGTTACTTGTCATTGCTCAGTGGTTCTCTCCAGGTTACCTGGCTTCCTCCACCTGTAAAACTTTCAAACTGTAAAATGAGGTGACCCTGGCTGTCAAAAGTGTCGTTAAACCCCAGTAAATAAATAAACCCAGATAAAACAAACACAATTTGTCTTTAATTCATCATTTCAGCAACCTAAACATGTGTTTATTTCAGTTTCCTTTATATTTCTTTTTGCACTGTAAAACAAGGTTTTCTGCTGCTCAGGAAAATCACTAGATTTTAAAACTATAGTATTTTTATACTGTACCAATGACCCAGACATAGCTGGTGCTAACTCTTAAAATATAGGGCCAAACACAAATTTTGCTCCCCAATCCCCAAAATTTGCATCTAAAACCAAAGAAAACATGTCCTGAATGGCCCTCCATACTTCACCTCTACTGCGCATGCGCAGTGTCAAGGATGTCCCGAAATTGGCGCCATTAATCATTCTTAGTTTGGCCCTTCATCAGTTAACATCTGACTGATCTTTGTGCTTGTAAATCTCAGTTTAAATGATGCCAGACACATAAATATTAGTGAAATGGTGATTCTAAGGAGGATATAGAAGGAGGAGAGGAAAAATGAGTGACAGAAAATTATCAGGGCTGTAACTTAAATTTTTTTTTTGATCAAATTATGTTAAGTTACCTATTTTCGAGGCAACTGCCTGTTGTGGTCATTCTTGTTATCAAGATTACACTGCTTATTCAGTGTTTTCCTCTCTCCCTTTCCTTTAAGTCCCCTCTTGCTATTCTCCCATGCTTTTGGCATATTTTCTGTAATATTATTACTAAAATTTCTTGGGAGTTTTAGCTGGATAACAGAATGAATTCTGTTCTTTTCCCCATGTTTATGTCTTCACCTATGGGTGGTTAGGCGTAGTGTTCTGCATCTACCATCTGATGTTCTGCAGTTTCTTCCCTGGAAGTATCTGTTTTGCATCAGATAGTGTATTATTGGTAACTGATTTCGGGCCAGGGTGCCTGGAGTCTTGATTTAGTGTTTTTACACTTATTGTTTACATTTCCAACAGCCCTCTGTGTGAGGGGGGATTTCTGGAAAATAATATCTTGATGTTAATTTAATCATAACTAGACACATTATTATTGTTCGTAAGTGTTGCATAAATTGTTTAAAATATTTTTAGAATTTTTGTCCACACTTAGACTTGGGATCCATTGGGGCACAACGTTACTTTTCAGAAACTTGGGCTGTTCTGAAAAAATATTTTTTCAAAAGTTTTTGATTCAATTATTTTTTCTATGTTAATGGATCTTGTTATTATGTATTTTGATTGCAGGGGTTGGTGCGAGTACTAGGACTTTGTTTTCTTTTCACATTGAAAGGATATTGTTCAATTGTAATAAGAGGATATCTTCCTCTGACTTTCATAATCATTGTATAATGTAGTCAGTGTACTCGCACTAACTCCTGTTAATGTATGTGTTGATTACGATGACAACATGGGAAGCGTGTGTCACGGTATGTTAGTGGGGAATTGGCCATTCCGGTCCTTTCCCCGCAGGGTCACTCTACTTTATCAATCTCTATTTCAGACGATCATGATCAGGGTGATGTATCCGTGATGTCTTCCAAAAAGTGTGCCTCCGTCATCACAATTAATGTAGAGCTAGCGGAAAAGTGCTCAGGTAATACGTCAATTGCCTAAGAGGACCCTAGTAGGTTCGACGGCCTTTGATGTCCGCTAGCTCGCCCGGTGTAGCGTCCATTCATCGAATGGTTCGGCAGCCGGGTTCGTCCGTTGCGGTCTAGAAAGGAGTTTTGGGTGGATGCGAGCACTATAAACATCCATGTGCACACCCAGTGACGGCGGATTAGAGGGGAGAACGGAGGAAGCCTTTTAGTCCGGTTCATAGCTCGTCCAGGCCCATCCGGGCTGCGAGTGAGAGAGGCCCCTCTCTCGTTCTTCAACATCTGGCCCCAGATGTTGTGGTACAAAATGTATCGCATTCGGAGCATACGTCCACCGCTCGGGTCGCTCCGTTATATAGACAGTCCGGAGAGACTGTCAATAAGGCTTCCTCATTCTCATGGCAGCACACACGACCGCACCTTGGCTACGTGACCTCCGATATCCAGTCAACTTCGCCAATCAGAGAATCCTCGGCGACCAGGTCACGCCATCCGATAGCCAGGGACACGAGGCCTGCAGACTCCGGACGTTCGCATAAGAAAGTATGCGGGAGTCAACGTACTCAGAGCTTCCAGCGGCAAAGCATCGTAAGACCGCTTCTGCACAGGCCTCGGTGACGGATGTGCTATCCCAAATAGCACAGCTTATTGCAGCATCCCAGCAATGACAGAATCTCTGTCGCATAATATAATATCTGACGGCGCTGGGTCGGGACGCTCCGCGGAAGCATCAGGTGCGGACGTCCGAAAATTTCATACAGTCCGACGGGATGCCGAAAGGGATTCAGAGGTTTTCGAGCTTTCCCTTTCGGAACAACATAAGCTGCTGTATATGTCATCCGACTTCTTCTAGAGGTTCTTCGTCAGACCAGAATGCTGCGATACCGGATAAGAAACTGATAGCGTCGGTGGACTTCGAAATTTTTGGTTCAGTTCAGGGACATCGTCCCTCAGTTCCGGCACAGTCCAATAATGTCTCAGATACGTTCGATTTATTGAACGACGCTATATATATTTTTTATATGCTTGCTATGTACAAGCATATCTGGTTTCTTGTTCGCAAAATTACTGAGATGTTTTTCAAAAGTGTGCCTCTGTCGTCATAGTTAATGAAGAGCTAGCGGCTATTAGTGCTCATGGATTACGTCAATCTCCTAAGAGGTCCCTAGTAGGATCGACGGAGTTGATATTCGCTAGCTCACCCGGTGTGGCGTCCATTCATCGAATGGTTCGGCAGTCGGGTTCGTCCGTTGCGGTCTAGGATGGAGATTTGGGTGATGCGAGCACTATAATAGACTTTAGTACACACCCAGTGACGACGGATTAGAGGAGAGATCGGAGGAAGCCTGTTAGTCCGGTTCCTAGCTCGTCCGGTCCGTCCGGGCGGCGAGCGAGAGAGGTCCCTCTCTCGTGCAACAACATATGGGACCGAATGTTGTGGTACAAACATTTCACCTTCGGAGCGTATGTCCGCCACTCCGGACGCTCCATTATATAGACAGTCCGAATGACTGTCGATAATGCTTCCTCATCCTCACAGCAGCGCACACGACCGCACATTGGCTACGTGACCTTGAATATCCGGCCAGCTTCGGCATTCAGTGATTCCATGGCGAACAGGTCACACCATCCGGTAGCCAAAGGACACGAGGCCTGCACACTCCGGTCGCTCGCATAATGGAAGGATGCGCGGGGTAACGAACACAGAGCTTCCAGCGGCAATGCATCGTAAGACCGCTTCTCCACAGGCCTCAGTGACGGACGTGCTATCCAAAATAGCACAGCTTATCGTAGCATCCCAGCAAACGACAGATTCTTGGTCGATCAGGAATAATCCGACAGCGCTGGGTCGGTATGCTCCGCTGTTGCATCAGGTACGGACGGCCGAATATTTCATAGGGTCCGACAGGATGGCGAAAGGGATTCGGATGATTTCGAGCTTTCCCTTTCGGAACAACAGAAGCTGCCATACATTTCTTCCGGCATTATCTTCCAGAGGTTGTTCCGTCGGACTACATTGCTGCAATGCTGGATAAGAGACTATAGCGTCATTGGACACGGAGTTTTGGATCGGTTCAGGGACATTGTCCCTGAGTTGCCGATGCAGTCCAATAATGTATTTAGAACATTTGAATTATTGAATGACGCTATATATATATATAAGCTTGCTATCAACATGCTAGTATAGTTTCTTGTCCGCAATGCTCTATTCTGCCTTTCGTGAATTCTAGGGAATAATTGTTTATTGGCAGAACTGGGCTTACCGAGAGTTCCTTTGCATCTAAGACGGCGAGACTGAAGACTGCTTATTATCTTTTTCGCCGTCTATGTCAATTCCAACCACGATGTTGGAAACGACAATGATGTATAATAGACTTAACTTAGACGCTTTATCATACGTATACCACCTTACTGAGACGTTTATCATTACGTCTTCAACAGAAAGAATTCCAGGATATGATCCTCAATGAGATTTCTTTCAGGGGCAGTAGTTTTTCCACGTATAACTCCGCCCTTCAGTGGCAACCTGGAGTTGGTTAGACATGACGCAGCCCTAGCTACATCCACACGCATGGATAGTAAGGTGAAGAACTCTCTCAGAGTCGCTTCGGTCTCGGAGAAGCTTCTCTTCGACGGCAACCTTTCAGCAATCTTGAATTGTTTGATATACACGTTCTCTTGTTTATCAAGTGTAACAAGAGATTCAGACGTGGGCAAACATTCGGTGGGTGACTGTTCCACTGTAGTTGCTGGATCCGAGTTTTTCGATTATGACGGATGTCAGTCAAACAGGTTGGGACACAATTTTGATCCCAACGGATTCGAAGTGCCAGGGTCTTTGGGTTCCGCAGTTTTTAGGCAAGCTCCTTACTTCCAAGGAAGAATATTATGTTGGCTTGCACTACGTCATTGGATGAATTTTATTCAGAAACGCATGTTCAATCCTGTCCGATAATACGACAGTAGTTGCGTATATCCGGAACCAGGGAGGCACTCATTCGGTTCCGTTATTAATTTTAACGGAAAGAATCCTTCTGTTTGTTATAGAACACCAAGTTCTGTTTCGGTTCGTCATATTCTCGGTTGTCAAAGCGTATTAGCAGACTCCCTTTCACGTAAGGGTCGTTTGTTGCCGTCGGAATGGACTATCAACAAACAAGTATTCAATCAGATTTGCTATCAATGGGAGCGCCCAGTGATAAATTATTTGCGACACAACTCTCCAATCAATTGTAGACGTTGGTGTCACCGTGTCCGGATCCCTGAGCATATTTAGTTAACGCTCTATCGATCTAGTAGGACGCTATGATAGGATATGCGTATCCTCCATCGCTGTTGATTCAGCAAGTATTGCTAGAATTATTCATTCACATTACAATTCTGTTGGTAGCATCTCTGTCCCACAGAGACGGTGGATAAATTTACTTAGATGTCTACTGTGGGACTTACCGCGGAAACTTCCTCCACCAGAGGATCTTTTTTCGCTGGGGAAATCGTGTCAACTTTATCACAACCCGCAAGGTCTCAACCTTCACGTGTTCCGTTGTGCGGTCCTTCTTGCATAGCAAGCACTGTATAGGACCAGCAGTGGACGCGATTCCTAACTGTAAAGGGACCTCCTCTTTGCTATACTATGCGGCTAAAGTGGAGGGTCTTCCGTCGTTGGTGTAGGGATCTTTATGTTGATATTTTTGATTCCTCCATACCAGACATTGCAAACTTTCTAGTATACTTGTTTGACAAGATCAACTGCAGCCAGTTACTTTTATAGGTTATAGGTCTATGTTATCTGATACCTATGCACACCATGATAGTTTACAATGGAGCCTAATGTCTCTTTATCTAAGTTAGTGTGAAACTTTTCGATAAGAGACCTAGAATCGTTAGATTAATTCCTATTCGGAATTTAGCTTGGGTTCTTATTAACTAAAGCATCCATTTGAATCCTTGAGACAGCAGTTTCAAATTCTGGTCTTTTAAGGCGGCGATTCTCTTAGCCTTCTCTTCTGCTGAAGAGTCAGTGAGCTTCATGCACTATCGGTAGACGATTCTCACTTTTGTAGTATCGGGAACTCTATTACCTTTACTACTAATGTTGTATTTTTGGTTTAGAATCAGGCTCCTAATGATATCCGGAACCTATTGTTTTTAAGGTCCTTCCGTCTTCGAGCGGGCATAGGCCTTTACTCTGTCCGGATAGACCTTTATGTATTTATTAACAGATCTCAGTTTATCAGTAGGACGTAAAGCTTCTTCTGGCTCTGATGCCTATTAGAAGGGTCATTACGGTCCATTCTATTACTTAATGCATTCAGTTATCTATCGGTACTGCTTAGGACAATCTATCCTTAACTCAGCAGTCTGTGCTTAAGATTTCGGCTCATGAAGTAAGAGCTCTTCTACATCTTGGGCTGACGTATAGTTTTGCTATTATAGATTTAATAGGCTGCATATTGGTCTCAACCATCCACATTCACGAATTTTTATCTCAGAAATATTGTATCCTTTTCTGGAGACCTGTATTGTTTAGGTCCATTATCAGCTGCTCAGAAAGTTGATCACTTAACAATTGCAACTATAGCTATGTAGGCTTTATGTTCCGGCAGTGACTCCGTCCTGCTGCCCTCTTCGCTCTGGGCTATTTGACCCAGGGCAAGAAAAAGGGGGGGGGGGGGGGGGGGGGGAGGGTGTTCCCTTGGGTCACCTGTTTTTATTATGAAAACAAGGGGATACCTCCTCCGGAGTTAGTATTTCTGAGCTGTTACTGGGATGGTTCTTAAGTGTAAGTTAGGTTTTTTAATTCATTCATGTCATATTTTTAAAGTATAGCAATTGTATATGTCATGTGTCAAACAGATGTTATTATACTATCCTCGGACACTTTTTAATGAGTATAAAGAGTGTCATTTCTTTGGACTAACTTTATTTATTGGCTTACTTTAAATATAATTAGTATACGAATTATACTGGATATTAATAGAGAACATGGATGTTATCATGCTCAATTATAAAAGGTATTGTGTCTTTCTAATTTGTCATAAATAAGAAAGATACACGTGAAGCCTATTTCTCCTTTTCTCCTACAGGAGATGACTCTATTTATATAGTTGAGCTTATTGGATTTTCCTCTATGTCCTGGGCCCTCCAGCCTTTTTACTATTCAGCTATGTCTGGGTCATTGGTACAGTATAAAAATCTTAAAAAATTTATAGTAATTTATATATTTTTTATACTTACCAATGACCCAGACGGGGATGGCCCTCCCAGGAGTTGGGAACTCATACCTCCCCGCTGAGGACATAGCGCTTACCAGGCACTGTTGGTAAGAAAGATTAATGGCGCCAATTTCAGGACGTCCTTGACACTGCGTATGCGCAGTAGAGGTGAAGTATGGAGGGCCATTCAGGACATGTTTTCTTTGGTTTTAGATGCAAATTTTGGGGATTGGGGGGCAAAATTTGTGTTTGGCCCTATATTTTAAGAGTTAGCACCAGCTATGCCTGGGTCATTGGTAAGTATAAAAAATATATAAATTACTATAAATTTTTTAAGTTTTCATGGCATGAAAATTATTGAACTTATTGAACTTCTCAATTTTAGGGACATTTGGAAAATAGTCAAGAATTTTGCAGACAGATAAATGAATGGAACAGTTCAGTGCTTAAATTTGTCATCCCAGTTTTTTCAACACCTTGAAATCCATGAAAAAAACTTTTTTTAAAAAAGATACTTAAAAAGTGCCTCAGTTGTGTGAAAACTCATCTTATAAGACTTAGATTTTACTTGCACTGGACGTAAGAATAATGCAAATTGTTCTAAGTGCACAGGCATTATTTTTTCCCCCACTCTAAGAAAATGGGGGGGGGGGGGGGGGGGGGGTATACTGGATTACATACATCTGTCCGTCCCTCTATGCATCTGTCCATGCATCTGTCCATCTAACCATCTGACCATCCATCTGTCTGTCCATCCATCCACAGTGATATCTCAGCAGAGAGTGGATGGATTTCAATGAAATGTGGTATGAGGGATCCTTGTGGCAAGCTGCTCCTGCACATGTTATAAAAAAGTTGCCTCCATATTTTTCACCACTTACAGTCCTTACTTCGTCAATTTTTCCTGATATTTTTCTATCTGGAGCAATATCTCAGCAGTGAGTGAATGGATTTCATTGAAATTTTGTACAATGGATCCTTCTGACAAGCTGGGCCTGCTCATCTTACAAAAAAACGTTGCCCATATATTTTTCACCAGAGTTGCAGTCCTTACTTTGTCAATCTTTCATGATTATTTGGTCCTTGCTTTGTTTTTAATTGATTTATGCTTCATCAGTCCAGCACTGTAGTTGGGGCATAATTGCCTTCTGCAATAACTCTTGCTGACACTAGCAACACAGGCAAGAGAACTCTAAAAAGCCAAATGAGCAGTCAAAAGCCTCATTTAACATCCTAAGCTTCACTACTCAAGTTTGCTGTGCTCAGCAATGTACTGTTTTTCCATTTGAATAATACTTCCTCCTGCTATTGTTCAGACATCTGGCAGAAGCTGAATATAGTTACACTGACAAGTACAAGTACATTCACTGTTAGCCAAAATGATACAGAAGCAGAAACTAGAAACATTCAACAAAGAATCACGCATTAAAAATTGGAAATATGGGCACAGAACATAACCCTTTGTCTAACAAATCTGCTGTATCCATCCATGTAATTTACAAACTGAGTAGATGAAAACATTTTTTTCATCCAAACAATTTCAGGTGACCCCCTTATTGGGACAAGCTCACCAATCTAGTTTTAATGAGGGTTCATGTGATATGGTTTTATTAAAATTTAGTGAAAAATTAGAAAAACAATAATTAAAATAAAATGTTTTATTATTCTGTGCATTTGGTAAAGGGTTAATATTATCTCATTATCCTTCCACCATTTTGATTTTTAGAATTTTTTGTTGAGAAAGAACCTTGCAGATGCTTTCAAAGACTTTGTAAAGTCTTTGAATTTTTTTCCATCCAGTGTATGAAGCCCATAGAATGCTCTTGGGGTGTTTTGATTGTCTGTGTACTATCTTTATATGTTTATTGTAATCAAAGCATATCTCCAAATTGTAATAAAGTAATTTTCTTCAAAAATTCATATTATCCATACCATACCATCTAATGCTATATTCTAAAATTCCTCTTCAGAATTCCCTTTTTGCTAACTTTGAAAATCCCTAAAATGCTTTTTAAACAATTCTGATAGGAGTCTTTGCTTTTGTTGATGGAATCCTGTTATGTAATTCACTGTTGGAAAGAACACCTGTGAGTCATTCTTAGCTTTCGACCCATTTTTTCCAAATGTTTGCTTGAAAAAAAGAAAAACTTCACAGCCCATGATCAGGTAACACTATACACAGCATATCAGCAGGGATGATCAGTTATAATTTTATCTCACAACTCTATTGAACTGGAGGGGAAATTATCTCTGAACCCTCCCTACATTTGTAAAATGAATTTAACCACTTGCTATAAAAAATATTGTGTATGATGATCCCATTAAGGAACACCGTTTGAATGGGTACTCCTTAGGAATTCTTGAAATGAACTGCTAATCGATTAAGGTTTACCATGGTTATAAAACTGTTAAGAGTTAAGAAGTCTGTTAAATGAGTACAAAAGGTCACACATGTGTTTGATTACAGATCACATAAGTCAGTGGAATGAGTTGCCCTATAAATTTTATCCGTTTTGCTTGACAGTTTTGAAACACTGATTATGGTATTTAACCCTTTTCCTAACATGAAAAGCAGACGGCACTTGCAAACAAAATTATTGAATAACTAATTTGTTGCATCAAAGATATAGCTTATGACCCCTCATTGGAATGAGCTTAATGCCCCTCATTGGAATGAGCTTATTATTGCTCATTCCAATGAGGGGTCATAAGCTATGTTTTTGATGCAAAAAAATGAAAAAAATAATGAAAATTTAATGGCAATTTTTGAATAGCGCTGGCTGGTCTTGGCAGTAATGTTGGGTAAAGAGTTAAAGTTCTTTGTTTTGTTAGATCTGGCTAAAAAGGAAATTGTCAAGGTACGAAACTTAGCATTATTTGATTTGAGAAAGTCATTTAAATATCAGCAGTGAGGGATTTGCCTTTAAGCATTTTCCTGCTACAGCGGCTTTTCCTGCCCTGGACAGCAAATCTCTTGTCCACTCAAATTAGTAAAACTTGAGCATTTTTAATTAAATTTACCCCCCCTGTAAATTAAATCAAGGTTTTGACCAATGATTTCTTGAGTTTCAAAAGCTTTTCTTCAAATCTAGTCATGGCTGCTTTACAGCAGCCATGATTAAATTTGATAAAAATATTGTTAAAAATATTCAGTGTGTTAAGAGTTAATCTGCAATACATTTCTGCAAAAACATGGGTTAGCTCAGTCATTTATCGATCATCAGAATGTTTGGAAACAAGTTGTAGATAAGGTTTAATCAAAGCCGGTTCCAGTTTGTCAAATGCTCAGTTTCTACATAAAAGTATGTGTGTCATGACATTCAAATCTGATTTCAGGTTCAATGGAATTTATTCACAGTTAGAACGCTGAACTCTGAGGGCGAGGATGAAAATTCTGTCTCAAAAATTAGTCACTTTTTTGCTTGTCGAGAGGTTGAGGAGAATTTCAAGAAGAATACTGCTTCCCAGGAAAGTGCAGATGGTGAGTTGCTAAGAAACAAAAACAAATGCCTCAGTTGTTTTTTTATGCCTTTACATGTACTATGAAATAATTCTTCATTCCAGTAAATTTCAAGGACTAATAAATTACCAGTATTTAAAAATTTGTTCTTGTTTTGTTTTTCATGATTTTTGTCGCATTGTAATTCACAATGACCAAAACTCTTATTACAGTGTTATTGATCTAACTGGATAGCTTTTAATTGAATAAAACTATCAGTTGTGTAGAATTACACCCAAACCGGCCTCCAACCAAACCGGCCTCTGCAATTTCGCCCATACCGGTCTCCACAATTTCACCCAAACTGGCCTGTGCACATTTTTAACCACACTCGCCTATTAGTAGCTTTTAATGACATTGTAGCAAAATTTAAATAATAAAAATTGTGAGAACAAATTTTGGCCTACCTCCTTTTCTGAAAGTTTTATCCACAAACCGATACAGAAAATCCAATAATTATCCATTTGAAAATACCCAAAATGGAATAAACACAAGTTACTTGTCGTTTCCAAATCCCTAAAATTCTTGAAAAGGTTACTGACACAGTGACAAGATGGTACTATCAAAACTGTGCTGATTGGTTACGCTTTTTCAAACAAGCTTTCCCAAAACAAACTGGTATTATTCAGACTGAATGCCGATTGGTTACTCTTTTTATACCACCCACTTGAAAAGTGGGCGGTATATAGCATTCATGGTGTCCGTACTTCCGTACTTACGTACGTCCGTACGTCCGTACTTCCATACGTCTGTACGTCCGTGACGCTTTGGGGGTACACATCTGCTATCCGCTACTCCTCTTAAACCAGTGGGTGGATTTCATTGAAACTTCTTTTCTATACATTATAGATGTGCACCTCCTATTTTGCTTTCAGGTATTTTTATTTTTTACTCTTTCCCAAAGGGCGAAATGAACTTAGCCAAATTGTTGTGATGCTTTAGGGGGGTACACTCCTGCTATCCGCTACTCCTCTTATACCAGTGGGCGAATTTCATTGAAACTCTCGGACATTCTTTTATATACATTATAGATGTGCACCTTCTATTCTGCTTTCAGGTATTTTTATTTTTTCTATCCCATGTGGCAAAATGAACTTAGTACGTCCGTACGTCCATACATCCATTATGCTTTGAGGGGTACACATCTGCTATCCGCTACTCCTCTTAAACCAGTGGGCAGATTTCATTGAAACTTTCAGGCATTCTTTTATATACATTCTAGATGTGCACCTCCTATTTTACTTTCAGGTATTTTTTTTTTTACTCTGTCCCAAAGGTCTTAATGAACTTAGCCAAATTGTTGTGATGATTTGTGGGGGGTTCACACCTGCTATCTGCTACTCCGTCCGTACGTCCGTGACGCTTTGGGGGTACACATCTGCTATCTGCTACTCCTCTTAAACCAGTGGGTGGATTTCATTGAAACTTACAGGCATTCTTTTCTATACATTATAGATGTGCACCTCCTATTTTGCTTTCAGGTATTTTTATTTTTTACTCTTTCCCAAAGGGCGAAATGAACTTAGCCAAATTGTTGTGATGCTTTTTTTAACTTGGTGTGCTCATTGGGCGAGATCTTTAGATAAGAGCTATTGATTAGCATTCATTCCTGTGAAAAAAGCTACCATTTACAATAACCTCTGAACTTACTGCATTTGGGTATCAACATTCTTCCTTTAGCCAGTCTTACAGTTTACATTTATAAATTCAAGGATTACTCTTGACGTTGTGCACACACAATGCTGTTATGTTGAAATTTCACCAAATAACATTGATACCAATGATCTTCAATTTTGCCATTTCACTTATAACTTACCAAGTTCAAGTTTGTCAAGTTGAGCTTCAGTGTCATTGACACTTTCATTACAGTTTCCCATATTGAAAAATGAACTTTGTCAAATTCAGTTGACATTCTGTACAGATCTGCTATCTGCAACTCCTCTTAACTATTGAACAGATTTCATTGAAACTTTCAGACCTTGTTTTACATACATTGCAGATGTGCACCTCCCATTTTCTCTTCAGATATTTTCATATTTACAGTTCCCCATATTCAAAAATGGCCGTTGTCAATTCAAGCTTTGGGGTGGAGGTGTGGTGGGGAAGTGTCAGTGTTTGTGCTCTCTACATTAAACACACTTTTACTGTCGTAAAATGTTTCTTGGTGGGAGTGGGTGGTATCAGTGAGCAGTGCTCACAGTTTTTCTAGTTCAAAAATGCATTCCCAAAATGTTGATGTGATCTGATGCCTCTGATTATCAAAACAACATGTCATGCAAAAATCAAATGAAAATGGAACAAACATTTGTATTTTTATACTGTACCAATGACCCAGACAAAGCTGGTGCTAATTCTCAAAATCTAGGGCCAAACACAAATTTTGCCCCCCCCCCCAATCCCCAAAATTTGCATCTAAAACCGAAAATAACATGTCCTAAATGGTCCTCCATACTTTTCCTCCACTGCGCATGCGCAGTGTCAAGGAGGTCTCGAAATTGGCGCCAATTATCATTCTTTGTTTGGCCCTTTATCAGTTCACATCTGACTGATATTTGTGCTTGTAAATCTTAGTTTAAATGATGCCAGACACATAAATATTAGAGAAATGGTGGATCTAAAGAGGAAATAGAAGGAGGAGAGGAAAAATGAGTGGCAGGAAATAATCAGGGCTGTAACTTAAATTTTTTTTATGAAATCATGTTATGTTACCTAATTTCAAGGCATGGGCCTGTTGTTGTCATTCTTGCTATAAAGTTACACTGCTTGTTCATTGTTTCCTCTCTCCCTTTCCTTTAGTCCCCCCTTGCTATTCTCCCATGCTTTTGGCATATTTTCTGTAATATTATTACTAAAATTTCTTGGGAGTTTTAGCTTGGTAACAGAATGAATTCTGTTTTTTCCCCATGTTTACGTCCTCACCCATGGGTGTTTAGGCGTTGTTTTCTGCATCTACCATCTGTTGTTCTGCAGTTTCTTCCTGCCAAGTCTCTGTTTTGCATCAGATAGTGTTGTAATTGGTAACTAATTTCGGGCCATGTTTATCAGTGCCTGGAGTCATGTTTCCGGTTTTTATACACTTCTTGTTTACATTGACAACGGTTTCTTTTGAGAGTGATTTCTTGTCTTTGTATTAGTTTAATCATAACAAGATACATTATTATTATACGTGAGTGTTGCATTAATTTTTTTTTGAAATATTTTAAAAAATTTTGTCCACACTTAGGCTTCTTTGGGATCCATTGGGGCTCAACGTTACTTTCAGAAACTTGGGCTTTTCTGAAAAAATATTTTTTCAAAAACTTTTTTTGATTTCAATTATTTTTTCTTTATGTTAATGGATCATGTTATTATATATCTTTGTTTTCAGGGGTTGGTGCGAGTACTAGGACTGTTTGTGTTCTTTTCACAATGAAAGGATATTGTTCAAATTGTAATAGGAGGAAATCTTCCTCTGACTTTCATAATCATTGTATTAATTGTAGTCAGTGTACTCGCACTAACTCCTGCTCAGTGTGTGTCAATTGGGATGACAAACATTGGAAAAGTGTGTCATGGCATGTTGTTAGCGGGGAAAAGGCCATGCCGGTCTTTTCTCCGCAGGGTCACTCTAGTTTATCAATCTCTTTTTCAGAGGAACAAGAACAGGGTGATGTTTCCGTGATGTCTTCCAAAAGTGTGCCTCCGTCGTCACAGTTAAATGAAGAGCTAGCGGCAAAAGTGCTCATGGAAATACGTCAATTGCCTAAGAGGTCTCTAGTAGGATCGACTGCATTGGCGTCTGCTAGCTCGCCCGGTGTAGCGACCATTCATCGAATGGCTCGGCAGCCGGGTTCGTCCGTTGCGGTCCAGGAAGGAGATTTGGGTGATGCAAGCACTATAATAAGACAAAGTGCACACCCAGTGATGATGGATCAGAAGATAGAACGGAGGAAGCCTATTAGTCCGGTTCCTAGCTCGTCCAGGTCCATCCGGGCTGCGAGCGAGAGAGGTCCCTCTCTCGTACAACAACATCTGGGACCAGATGTTGTGGTACAAAACGTTTCGCATTCGGAGCATATGTCCGCCACTCGGGACGCTCTGTTATATAGACAGTCCGGAGAGACTGTCAATATGGCTTCCTCATCCTCACGGCAGCGCACACGACCGCACCTTGTCTACGTGACCACGGATATCCAGCCAGCTTCGCCGATCAGGGATTCCACGGCGACCAGGTCACGCCATCCGGTAGCCAGGGACACGAGGCCTGTAGACTCCGGACATTCGCATAAAAGAAGTATGCAGGAGTCAACGTCCAGGGAGCTTCCAGCGGCAAAGCAACGTAAGACCGCTGCTCCACATGCCTCAGTGATGGACGTGCTATCACAAATAACACAACTTATCGCAGCATCCCAGCAGACGACAGGATCTCTGTCGGATCAGGAATTATCCGACGACGCTGGGTCGGTATGCTCTGCTGAAGCATCAGGTACGGTCGACCGAGAACTTCATAGGGTCCGACAGGATGGCGAAAGGGATTCAGAGGATCTGGAGCTTTCCCTTTCGGAACAACATAAAGCTGCCGTAGATTTTATATGGCATTATCTTCCAGAGGTTGTTCCGTCGGACCAGAATGCTGCGATGCCGGATAAGAGACTGATAGCGTCACTGGACACAGAATTTTTTGATCGGATTAGGGACATCGTCCCTGAGTTTCCGACACAGTCCAATAATGTCACAAGAACATTTGAATTATTGAATGACGCTATATATAAGCTTGCTACCAAAACGAGCAAGTATGGCTTCTTGTCTGCAAATGCTCTACATCTGCCGTTCATCAATTCAAGGAATAAATTCGAAACGGCAGGACGTTGATTCAGCAGATATTGCTAAAGATAAAACAATCTCAATGCAAAATTCTGTTGGTAGCATCTCTGTCTCCACAGAGACTGTGGATAAATCTACTCAGGTGTCTGCTGTGGGACATACCGCGGAAGCTTCCTCCACGAGAGGATCTTCTTTCGCAGGGGAAATCGCGTCAACTACATCACAACCCGCAAGGTCTCAACCTTCACGTATTTCCGTTGTGCAGTCCTTCTTGCACGGCAAGCATTTTACAGGACGAGCAGTGGACGCAATTTCTAACTGTAGGAGGACCTCCTCTTCGCTAAACTATGCGGCTAAGTGGAAGGTCTTTTGTCGTTGGTGTAGGGATCATTCTGTTGATATTTTTGATCCCTCCATTCCAGACATTGCAAACTTTTTTGTTACTATTAAAGGTTATAGGTCTATGTTATCTGATACCTATGCACACCATGATAGTTTACAAATTGGATCTAATGTCTCTTTATCTAAATTAGTTAGAAACTTCTCGATAAATAGACCTAGAACCCTTAGACTAATTCCTAAATGGAATTTAGCTTGGGTTCTTCTTAAAATAAAAGAAAAGCCATTTGAGCCTCTTGAGACAGTGGACTTCAAATTCTTATCTTATAAGACAGCATTTCTTTTAGCTTTCTCTTCTGCTAGAAGAGTCAGTGAGCTTCATGCACTATCTGTGGACGATTCTCACTATCGTAGTGTCGGTAACACTATTACCTTTACTACTAATGTTGGATTTTTGGCTAAGAATCAGGCTCCTAATAAATATCCGGAACCTATTGTTATTAAGGCCCTTCCGTCTTCAGACGGGCATAGGCCTTTACTCTGTCCGGTTAGAGCTTTATGTATTTATAAACGAAGATCTCAGTTTATCAGAAAGGGACGAAAATGCTTCTTTCTGTCTCTGATGCCTAATAGAAAGGACATTACGGTCCATTCTATTGCTAGATGGATTCAATTAACTATCCGTACTGCTTATGATAATCTATCTTCAACTCAGCAGTCTGTGCTTAAGATTTTGGCTCATGAAGTAAGAGCTCTTTCTACATCTTGGGCTTACGCAAATAGTGTTGCTATTACAGATTTAATGAAGGCTGCATATTGGTCTCAGCCATCCACATTCACGAATTTTTATCTCAGAAATATTGAGTCCATTTCTGGAGACCTGCATTGTTTAGGTCCGTTATCTGTTGCTCAGAATGTCGTCCACTAAACAGTTGCAACTATAGTTATGCAGGCTTTCTGTTCTGGCAGTGACTCTGTCCTGCTGCCCTCTTTGCTCTGGGCTATTTGACCCAGGCCAAGAGGAAGGGGGGGGGGGGGGGGTGTTCCCTTAGGTCACCTGCTTTATAGTGAAAAGCAAGGGGATACCTCCTCCGGAGTCATAATTCTGAGTCGGTACCAGGATGGTTTTAAAGTGTAAAGCTAATGTTTAAATTCATTCATGTCATATTTTTAAAGTGTAGCTCGGTGTGAAGCATTTGTATATGTCACGTGTCAAACGGGCGTTAATATACAATCCTCGGACACTTTTAATGAGTATAAAGAGTCTCAATTCTCTGGACTTACTTTATTTATTGGCTTACTTTAAAAATAATTAGTATAAAGGGTTATACTGGATGTTAATAGAGAACATGGATGTTATTATGCTCAATTATGAAGGGTGTTGTGTCTTTCTAATTTGTCATAAATAAGAAAGATACATGTAAAGCCTAATCCTCCTTTTCTCCTCGAGGGGCTAACTCTATTATATATAGTTGAGCTTATTGGATATTCCTCTATGTCCTAGGCCCTCCAGCCTTTTTTCTATTCAGCTATGTCTGGGTCATTGGTACAGTATAAAAATATTAAAAAATTTATAGTAATTTATATATTTTTTATACTTACCAATGACCCAGACGGGGATGGCCCTCCCAGGAGTTGGGAACTCGTACCTCCCCGCTGAGTACATAGTGCTGACCAGGCACTGCTTGTAAGAATGATAATTGGTGCCAATTTCTAGACCTCCTTGACACTGCGCATGCGCAGTGGAGAAAAAGTATGGAGGACCATTTAGGACATGTTATTTTCGGTTTTAGATGCAAATTTTGGGGATTGGGGGACAAAATTTGTGTTTGGCCCTAGATTTTGAGAATTAGCACCAGCTATGTCTGGGTCATTGGTAAGTATAAAAAATATATAAATTACTATAAATTTTTTAACTTTTGCAAGGTTTAGCGGTTTTAAAAAAGTGTTCTCTGTGATTAACCTTAACAGGACTTCAAAGAGTGCTTTGTAGAAAACCACTGATATCATATCTTATGCCACAAACAATAGATCAAAATATTTTTGTCTGTTTTGTACTATAATGAAAAAACTCGGTATGACAAACTCTGTCATCTGTCGCAGTTTTACTTAGCAAAAATGAGATTGATCGTTAAATTATTGTGTTAATAAATGTATGTCCATAATTTAAAACGTCTGTGTTTTTCTTTTTCCCGTCCGTAAAATTTTTGAATGCCGGTTTGGGTAAAATGTAGAGGCCGGTTTGGGTTCATTGGAGGCCGGTTTGGGTAAAATGTAGAGGCCGGTTTGGGTTCATTGGAGGCCGGTTTGGGTAAAAATGTTGAAGGCGGATTTGGTTGGAGGCCGGTTTGGGTGTATTCGGTTGTGTATAGCTGCCAAACACCAAATCATTTTCCAGGCTATCAACCTGTTATTGCACAGGTTAATGTGGTTATGGAGTAAACTTGTTTTACTTGAATAAAAATCTTGTGATCTGCTGAAGAATTACTCTGAGAATCACTGAATTCACCATAATTGTTGACCTATTTCACCTCAGTACATCCAGTATATGCTTTTAATCTTTTATATCTTGTTTGACAGAATCCCATGAGGTCTGTTAAAAGAGATATAGAATAAATGCTCAGTTGATCACTAAGATACAGAAAAATGACAATGTTCCTGTTAGTTGAATATTTCTCACTTGCAAGTGACTATATAGTGTACAGCTACTCAGTGGTTCTCTCCAGGTATTCACTCCTGCTTCCTCCAGCAAAAACACTGTCCAACACAATTTGGCTCTGGTTGTTGAAATTATTAAACCCAAGAAACAAAGAGAACAATATTTAGTTAACAGGGTTTCATCTGTTTCAACTTACCTTTTAACCCTTTATTTATTTATTTATTTATTGATGTTTAAGGTCACATATTTATGCACAATGGCTAATCGTGACCGTGACAGTTTTACGGGTGGAGGAAGCAGGAGTACCCGGAGAGAACCACCGAGCAACGACGAGCAGCTGTCAGCTCTCCAACATCGTAACTCTGAACTCTACACCGCAGCACAGGCAGGGTTAGATTGGTTGAAGACATGCGCACCATCGACTTGCAGTATGCCTCAGTACACAGCGTCACCATGCTCCCATGTAGGCAATCGGGGTGAAGTGTCTTGCCCAAGGACACAACGCGGTTGCCGCAGGTGGGATTCGAACCGAGGACCTCTCGGCTTGCAGCCTGCACCTCTACCAACTGAGCCACCGCGCCCCCTTTTAACCCTTTACCCAAAGCAAGGATATAAAAATTTATTATTTTAATTATTGGGGTTTTTTTTAGATTTTAAAAAATATTTCTATAAAACCTTATGTGACCCCTCATTAGAATGTGCTCAATGAGCCCTCTAGATTGGGAGGGGGAGGGGGGGGGGGGGCGTCTCAAAATATGTTTTTTGTTGAAATTTCAAAAAAAATAAAAAATTTTCAACTGCTTAATTTGCACATTGTGTGGTGGATGCAGCAGATTCCTTAGGTAAAGGGTTAACTCTTTACCTAACGAATCAACCACATTCGCCCACGTAATTTACAAATTAAGCAGTTGAAAAAAAATAAAAAAATAATTCAAACAATTTGGACAAAACCATATTATGTGACCCCTCATTGGAATAAGCTCATTCCAATGAGGTTGGTCACACAATATGGTTTTTGTGAAATTTCTGGAAAAAATTTAAACAAAAATTAAAATATTAAATTTTGATAATCTGTGCTTCGGGTAAAGGCTTAAGAGATCTTGTTTCATGTTTGTAAATGATGTTGAGTTATTCAGGTCAGATCTTTTCATTTCAGCAGCAATCGTCAAACCAATGTTCTATAACCTCTGGCGATCAGAGGTTAATAATCAGGATACACCTAAAGTGGACGGTCTAGCCTGCAGTTTCTTAGTATCAAATCCAGAATGTTTGAAATACAACTCACTGTACAATGCCTGCATCAGATTATTAATGGCTGGATCAAAGTGTGATAAAACAAAACAGAAGTTGACTCCACTGGTAAGAACATTTTAACGTTAAGTCTCTGTTTAGCTCACACCTAGACATTTTCAGTGTGCTAAAGTTTCTGTTAAGGTCTGGCAACACTGTTTGTAAAACATAGTTTCCGAGGTTCCTCATATGATTAACAATTAATAATCTAATTGTGCCATGTTGATTTTCTTCACCAGTAATTACAAATGATAGTGCACAGAAAAGGCACTTTCCATCACCACATATTTTTTTTAAAACAGAGGGTTCTTCCATTTCTCAATGTAGTGTACTATCAGGTATCTGATAAGTCACAGCTTTTTGAAAGTTTAAATCAAACATAGGACACTGAAGCATCTGCCAATGAAGACTGGTTGGTTCAAAGTAATACTTCTCACTTAATAACGTGGCCATTAACCCTTCTGCTGTTAAAATTATTATTTTTTCAGTGTTACTTTTAAGAGGTTGTGTTTAGGTCAGCTTTGTCGCATGTCATGAGCCTGTTGGATACAATTCTTGTGTTTGCCAAAGTTACTATCAAAGAGGAATGTTGGTGAGCTATAGGGCGTCACGTCCTTATTGTTACAACCCGGATCAGGACTGTCATTTTTCATATGAAATACAGGTAAACTCTGCGCCCTTCATAACAGTAGCTGAAAAACCACTGCATCTGTCAATAGACCTGTCGTATACTTACATTTTTCAGTAACCTATCATTCTTAACTGGTTCAGTGCTAGAAGCTACTAACTATCAGGGCTCTACTGAAAAATGCTGAAAGCACTCTCCAATAAATTGTAACAAACAGCTGTTTATGAACAAAATCTTACTAAACTGGGGCTTCGTTTGCTTGTAGCTTGGTACCCTTGTGAAAAAAATATTCACATTACAAATCACCTTTGAAATATAATTTAGCACTCTACCAGTTAAAGATGGAGAAGCAATTTATAGTTCATTATTACACAGGCTATTGATACTTGAGTCAGGATATGTAGGCCTGTCCACAATAATTTGATGCCTGTTATGTAAATTCGCTCAGTTTTTAACTCCTGTTTTATCAAAAATTTAGATGCAGATATCCCAACTGCAATGTAATACCATCATAACAAAAATAAAACACCCGTTGTGACTACGATGACTTTGGTGCATATTGTGGTGAATGGGATGGAGGGACATTGGTGGCAGGATTGAAGTGGTATGACTTGAAAAACTGAGGTGTTTGAAAGAAACTGTTTTGATGTGCCCCTTATACCGTAGAGTGTGCTAAATATGCTTACAAGTAATGGAGACCCTGAAATATTTCATTTTAGAATGCCCCAAATATACTCTTAAAAAAAAGTAGGGGATATTTGATAAAAGTGAGATATATAAAGAAATATATTTATATTTTCATCAAAAAGACAGTTGAGGCAATGCACTGTGACATCTGGGGAATGATTTCAGCGATAGTCGACTTTCTGACAAGCACACATTTCACTCATTGAGCTGTAGAAGACATGGACAGTCAGTCAGAGAATTTACCACATTCAGTCCAAGACCTCAATACCTTGTAAATCCTCCTCGGTTCGCAAGAAAAGCACGGATCCGATATGGCATACTCCTCACCAAACATCCAACATCAGCTTGACTGATGTTATTCCATTCTTCCTGCAGTGCAGCTGCGAGTTCCTGCACATTAGTAGGGGCTGTTGGCATTGTCGTAGGTGCCAGACATGCTCGATTGGTGAGAGGTCTGGACTTAGTGCTTGCCAAGGCAGTGTAGTGATGTTCTGCTCCTGCAGGAACTCTGTAGCGACACAGGCCCTGTGTGCTGTTGCATTGTCATCTTGGAAAATGAATCAAATGCATTGTATGCCAAATATATTCTCATACTGTCGCGGTTAAGTGAAATCAAAATTATATAAACTCGAAATATAAATTAAATAAAAAAATAATCTCTCAAGTATAATTAACTTCAGCTGACCTATTATATATACTATTGTTATGGTTCATACCAAATTTATCCATTTTGTGTAAAAAAAATATAATTGAAACTTTGTTGAAAACTGAACAAAATCTGTTGTGAGATATCACAAGAATTACCTTTCCTTAATTATATAGAAAGAGATTCAGAACATGTCCAGCAGAGTATTTTGTCTTCATGTGGAACCAACAGGATTATTTTTTTTTTTTTTTTTAACAATGGGAGTTATGAATACTGAGGACACCTTCTCTAGCGTGAGTAATACAAAACACAGTTCAAATATTTTTATATGAATGAAGGTATTCCTAAAAAAACGAAATTATCACAATCACACACAACTTCATTGTACCGGCAACAACAGGTGTTTTTTTTTTTTAAACAAAATGATATGTATTGTTAGCATTGAGTAATTTTTATTGTACAATAAAACCTGTCAAAAGATAATGAGAATGAATATTTTCTCACTAAAAATATACAGATTGAACAAAGAATTTACATGAATAAATGGCATGAACGAAGAAGGACTGCTTGTGTTGGTTCTTGAATGTTTTGGTCCTGGGACGTTTCGGCCCAAGATGTTTCAGTCTCCATGTATTGAAGCACCGGGATGAGCTTGCATGAGCAAGGAAAAATAGCCGGACTGAATGGGGAGGGGAAGGTGGGGGGGGTGTTGGTACCAGCAAAGGCTAGATAGGCATCCAATCACATTTGTGTGTGTGTTGGGGGGGGGGGGGGGGGGGGGGCTTGGTTCAGTGATATCCATATTTGTATGCTTTTACTGACAAATACCATTAAAAGTGTTAAAATAAATTATTAAAATGAAATATAATGCATTTGGGTTGGGGGGGAGGGTGTCCGGGTGGGAATGTGATTGGCATAACAAGGAAAATATTGATGTATTGGCCATGTGCAATAATCTCACTGACAAGCATCCAAATCTCACTGAGAGCGCATCAAAATTTCACTGACAGTCACCTTCAGAGGTTAACAGGTCTGACCATAACTGATCCACCACCAAAATGATTGTGCTGCCTTATGGTTATGTCATGGTATCGTTTGTTCCGGCGCCACCACACTCTCTTTCGAGAGTGAACCTTGATTCATCGGAAAACATGACGTTGCTCCACCGATGATTGTCCCAGCACTGTTGTGCTCCACACCAAATACGCCTTCCTTCAATGTGACTTTCAGTCAAATGTGGAATTATTTGAGGTCGTCGAGCATACAAATTCCAGCTGTGTAGGCAATTTTGGATAGTCTGACCACTGAATCACACATCTGACGCTCTGTGCAGTTGCTGTCCTATTTCTGAGGCACTTTTATGGCTGTTACATAATGCTGTGGTTCAGATGAAATGATCCTGGTTAGCAGTTGTTGCCCTTGGATGACCTGACCGACGTCTGTCATCAGCATTGCCTGTCTGACAGTAGCGTGACCACAACCTGCTGATCACCGATTGAGTAACGTTGAGAATTTGAGCCACTGCAGTCTGTCTGTTGCCAGCTTCCAACATGCGAATGACACATAAATGTTCGTCACATGTCTCTTCGCATACCTCAAAAGTTACGTTTCGACCAGAAAATATTGATGAATGAGTTTATACCAAGAAAAGAACGATGAGACCTCCGAAAAAGCTCATCCAGTACAAATGAAAATTTCAAAACGTACCCCACAGAAGACATTAACGTGGTGCTCGTGCGAAAAACCTGCATGAAGTTTTCGTGGGCCGGGGACATTCATGATCCACACTAAACTTGGTAACATATTGAGGTGTCCAATCACACGTATCCAATACCATTTTCCAAAAATATCAACATCAGTTTGGATATCCCCTACTTTTTTTTTAATAATATACTTGCCTTGTAGAATAAGACCAAGACTCTGAGAAACTAATGGAAGAATGAGATGAAAACTTGAGAGATAAGGAGAATGAATGAATGATTTATTTGCAGTGCACACAGTTATAAATGACATCAATAATACTTAATAAAATCTTCATACAAAATGGACCGTGAGGAAGAGGCATAGCCTTGAAGGTTGTCTACCTGCCAGTCTCTCCATAATGTGGAAGCTTTAGAATTTAACCCTTAAGTGCCTGGACAATTGTCCTGAATTCACACCTGACTACAGCCTGTACACATCCAGTGGCTTAACAGTGATTTTTAGTCAAGTCTTGACTGCCTGTTAAGGCAGCCAAGACTTGACTGGAAACCACTGCCTGTGTAATTTGTCTATTGTCAGCAGGACCCACCCATGATGGCATGTTAAGGGCACCTGTTCTGAGGTCCTAAAAGTTGGAAATTGGCCTCCAAGAGGAAGATATAAGTTATGAGTGATCAGGGGAATTAAAAGTCAAAAGAGTTAAGTAAGCTGCATTGCTATATTGATGATATCTAGAAAACAATCATACATTCAACAATGATACTCTTTACGACATCAGAAGTTACCACGTCCATCTGTATATATGTGTCTTCCGATTGTCTTACTAACATTGATTTACCAATTACTGGAAGAGTGAGCAAGATTCAATGAGATGAATTTTCAGAATAGTGGATTGGGAGTGACATAAGATAAAGGTCCAATATTATAAATCAAAGATTAAGAAAGAGCCAGCAGGAGATTTTATAAAACGGTTTGTGTCTGACTGCTTGGAGATTATGGGGGAGATAGGATAGGACCAGTCCCAAGCCTATTTTCGTCAGTAATGCACTAACCAATGAACCACCACCCTGGGTTAGGTGTGTCTTGTGGCGGAGGGGGCACATGTGTCCAAGATGTCCCAGACCTTCCACATTTCAGACTAGTGGGAGAAGTTTTGAAAAATGGATCCTCATCAGTGTCATCTCCTTGATTTTAATCTTGACGACTGCATAAGGTGTTAAAAAGTGTGTATGTATGGAGGGGAGGGGATATATTTACAATGCCTTTTTTGCCAGTGATAGAGTTCGAAGTCTATTATTTCTGCTTTAACCATCTTGTAACCCGAACAACCTTAGAAAAGGGTTGAAGTTGAATAAACAGACAGAACCAGCTGAAGATGGGATTGATTGGCTTAGGAGTGCACAATTTATTTTCATTAACAGATAATGAATTATGCAATTGTCTGCATATTGACATACTTAATTACTTTCAGATTTCTTGCTCATTGATTTATCATTATATAGTACTCCAGTGGAAAAAAGAAAGAAAGGTGGTACATGCTCCCTAGTCCCCCCCCCCCCCAACCCCACCCCCAACCCCAGTTTTACTGCCCCTGTGGTTACTTGGCTCTGTGAGGTTGATCTGACAGCTGTGAGAATTGTACTGAAGATGACAGAGGGCATGAGGTTCTGTTGGTGGATTTAACAGTGAAAGTGACCAGGTTACATGTATAATAGTAATCCCATATTATGGGTTTCACAATATTGCAATTGTGCCTTTTCACTAAATTCAGAAAGATATGTGCGGTGTAATTTTGTTTAACTGATATTCAAAATACATGTATCACAATATTGCTCGCCGAGTTCATTTGCACTCATGTGATCTGGAGATGTTGATGATGGTCAAAATATCCAAGACATATGCCAATTATCTAGTGCATAGATAGCTTTTTAACAGGAGTGGGGAGGGGACAAGCTCAAAATTTTCACACAGAGCAGTAGCATTTTTCGACACATTTTATCCAACTTCTACCTTGTTGGTACCCAAAATGAGTTAGTCAACAAAAAGTCAGTCTAAAAAGCCATGCTTTGGCCAGCTGAATTTCTTCATTTTTAGTCGAGTTGTGAATGGCAGGCGGGCGGGTGGGCGTAAACAATTGGTTTCCGAATGATAACTTGATCATGGTTCGACCCACGTTCATAAACCTCATAGGTAGGTTGGCCTCGGTGAGAGGAAGAACCCTATTTATTTTGGACTCACTAGGTCGGTGGTTAAGGTCACAGTGACCTTGAACAAACTAAATCATAAACGATTGGTTTCCAGATGATAAATTGACTATGGTTGAACCCACATTCATGAAACTTCATATGTAGGTTGGCCTTCGTGAGAGGAAGAACCCTATTTATTTTGAACTCGCTAGGTCAAAGGTCAAGGTCACAGTGACTCAGATCATAGTAAATCAAAACACTTGGTTTCCGGATGATAACTTGATAATGGTTTGGCCCATGTTCTTGACACTTCAAAGGTAGGTTGGCATCAGTGAGAGGAAGAACCCTATTTATTTTGGACTTGCTAGGTGAAAGGTCAAGGTCACAGTGGCCTTCAACATAGTAAATCTGGAAACAATTGGTTTCTGGATGATAACTTGATAATGGTTTGACCCACGTTCATGAAACTTCATATGTAGGTTGGCATCAGTGAGAGGAAGAAGCCTATTTATTTTGGACTCACTAGATCAAAGGTCAAGGTCACAGTGACCTTGAACATAGTAAATCATAAACAATTGTTTCCGGATGATAACTTGACTATGTTCAACCCACATTTATGAAACTTCATATGTAGGAGAGGGGGGGGGGGGGGGGGGGGGCTTCTTGAGTGGAAGCACTCTATTTATTTTGGACTCGCTAGGCGAAAGGTCAAGGTCACAGTGACCTTCAACATAGTAAATCGTAAACAATTGGTTTCTGGATGATAACTTGATAATGGTTTGACCCAGATTCATGAAACTTCATAGGTAGGTTGGCCTAGGTGAGTGGAACCCTATTTATTTTGGACTCGCTAGGTCAAAGGTCAAGGTCACAGTGACCGTGAACATAATAAATCGTAAACAATTGGTTTCCGAATGATAACTTAATTGTTCCACCCACGTTCATGAAACTTCATTGGTAGGTTGGCATTGGTGTAAGAAAGAGCCCTATTTATTTTGGAATCACTAGGTCAGAGGTCAAGGTCACAGTAACCCTTCACACAGTAAATTGTAAACAACTGGTTTCTGGACGATAAGTTGATAATGATTAAACCCACTTTTGTGCTGTCACAACTCGACATTGGATCGGTGATCCTATCGGCATTTTTTCCAATTATAATAATTTAAAAATATGGACAATTAGTTGTATACAATATCCAGTTGTCTTTGTTAAGAATGTCAATTTATCAATTGGTAAATAAGGTTAGTTACGCTAGATTTGGACTTTAGCTATATTAAGGCAGGGTGTGTAAAGGGGAGTGGTAAATATATCAATATTTCAATGCTATTGAGCGTTCATATGGCACAAATCAATTTTGTCTTGGATGGGAATGATGCAACCAAACTGTTTCTTGTGTGACTTGATTAAACTGGCTGCAAGACTAATGTTGGACCATCCGTTGTGCGTAGTAAAAATGTGATCAAAGTAGAATTAAATGAGTTAATTTGTATAATTATACACTTTCAGTATATTCTCTATGATAAAAGACAGAAGGAAGCCTCTCCATCCATGCTCATTATATACAAGAAAAATTAAAAATACCTCCCCCCCCCCCCCCCCCCCCCCCTCCCTCACTGGTCAGTGAAAACAAAATTTGTCTGAGAATCAATTAATTTATTTACCTGGACTTATTCTTACTTTTTCTGCAGGAAGCTTCAGTGATGCACTACCATTTTCTGATTTTATGGAGATTACTTGCTTGTTTGCCACCATCTGTGCAGTACATACAGTGTTTAGAGTTGCAGAATGTTAACAGCATTAACATGGATTCAGGACATATCTTACACACTTTGAGATGGGCACCACGACTTGGAAACAAAACATTCTCCCAATGGATAAAGGTAAGTTACATGTCCTTAGATCCAATAAACAATCCTGGGTTTTAGCTCAACTTATCAACGTCAAGTATGAGCTATTGGGGTGTGTTGCAATCCGTTGTCCATCCATACGTACATATGTGTACATCCGTACGTTCCTCTGTCCATCCACTATTCCTTTAGTAGACCTTACACACTGCAAGTCTTACCTGTTGAGTTCCAAATTTCATATGTGGCTTTGGGGAAATGTCTGGATGGAAACTATTGAATTTTTGCACATTTCGTTGAGAAACATGGCCACCAACGGCCATCTCAGATTTTGGCATTTAAATTGTCAACAATTCCATTAGCACACGCTGCAGGTTGCATCTCTCACCCAATCTTCTTCAAATTTCATTGTAGCTTTGGTGTGATGTCTAGATGGGAGCTATCGAATATTTCTGAATTTTATTGAAAAACATAGCTGCCAGCAGCCAACTTGGATTTGGATATAAATTGTCAACAATTCCATTAGCACACATTGCAGACTGCATCTCTCACCTGATTTTTTTAGCTCATCTTGACAAAGTCAAGCTGAGCTAATCTCATCGATCTCTGTCTGTTGTCCCTCCGTCGTCCGTCTTCCATATCAACACCATGTTTTGGTCTTCTCCTCCAAAGCCACTGGGCCAATTCAAGTGAAAGTTTGTGTAAGTGATGCTCCTAAAGGGTCATTTAATTCTAGTTCAACTCAACATGCCCAGCCCCATAGGGAGGGAGTGGGGAAAATGCTCCAAAATATTTTTAAAATCTTCTTCTCAAGAACCAGTGTGTACAATGACTTGATATTTGCTATGGAGCTTCCTTTTGAGGTGTAGAATCAAGTTTGTTGAAACGAAGTTCGTGAAGCCATATTTGGCTTTGTAATGGGAGGGGTAAGATTTTTGGCCCCGCCCAAAATTTCTATATTTTTATACTGTACCAATGACCCAGACATAGCTGGTGCTAACTCTTAAAAATCTAGGGCCAAACACAAATTTTGCCCCCCAATCCCCAAAATTTGCATCTAAAACCAAAGAAATCATGTCCTGAATGGCCCTCCATACTTCGTCTCTACTGCGCATGCGCAGTGTCAAGGAGGTCCCAAAATGAGCGCCATTTATCATTCTTTGTTTGGCCCTTCATCAGTTCACATCTGACTGATCTTTGTGCTTGTAATCTCAGTTTAAATGATGCCAGACACATAAATATTAGAGAAATGGTGGATCTAAAGAGGAAATAGAAGGAGGAGAGGAAAAATGAGTGACAGAAAATAATCAGGGCAGTAACTTAAAATTTTTTAATGAAATTATGTTAAGTTACCTATTTTGGAGGCATGAGCCTGTTGTGGTCATTCTTGCTATAAAGTTACACTGCTTGTTCAGTGTTTTCCTCTCTCCCTTTCCTTTAAGTCCCCCCCCTTGCTATTCTCCCATGCTTTTGGCATATTTTCTGTAATATTATTACTAAAATTTCTTGGGAGTTTTAGCTGGGTAACAGAATGAATTCTGTTCTTTTCCCCATGTTTACGTCCTCACCCATGGGTGTTTAGGCGTAGTGTTCTGCATCTACCATCTGATGTTCTGCAGTTTCTTCCCTGGAAGTCTCTGTTTTGCATTAGATAGTGTATTATTGGTAACTGATTTCGGGCCATGGTTATCAGTGCCTGGAGTCATGTTTCTGGTGTTTTTACACTTCTTGTTTACATTGACAACAGTCTCTGTGGAGGGGGATTTCTTGTCTTTGTGTTAGTTTAATCATAACAAGATACATTATTATTCTTCGTAAGTGTTGCATTAATTTTTAAAAATAGTTTTAAAATTTTTGTCCACACTTAGGCTTGGGATCCATTGGGGTTCAACGTTACTTTTCAGAAACTTGGGCTTTTCTGAAAAAATATTTTTTCCAAAAATTTTTTTTTTTTGATTTCAATTATTTTTTCTATGTTAATGGATCATATTATTATGTATCTTTGTTTCAGGGGTTGGTGCGAGTACTAGGACTTTTTGTATTCTTTTCACAATGAAAGGATATTGTTCAATTGTAATAAGAGGAAATCTTCCTCTGACTTTCATAATCATTGTATTAATTGTAGTCAGTGTACTCGCACTAACTCCTGTTCAGTATGTGTCAATTGGGATGACAACATGGGAAGCGTGTGTCACGGTATGTTAGCGGGGAAATGGACATGCCGGTCCTTTCTCCGCAGAGTCACTCTAGTTTATCAATCTCTGTTTCAGACGAACAAGAACAGGGTGATGTATCCGTGATGTCTTCCAAAAGTGTGCCTCCGTCGTCACAATTAAATGAAGAGCTAGCGGCAAAGTGCTCATGGAAATACGTCAATTGCCTAAGAGGTCCCTAGTAGGATCGAGGGCCTTTGACGTCCGCTAGCTTGCCCGGTGTAGCGTCCATTCATCGAATGGTTCAGCAGCCAGGTTCGTCTGTTGCGGTCCAGAAAGGAGTTTTGGGTGATGCGAGCACTATAAATCAACTAAGTGCACACCCAGTGACGGCGGATCAGAGGAGAGAACGGAGGAGGCCTATTAGTCCGGTTCCTAGCTCGTCCAGGTCCATCCGGGCTGCGAGCGAGCGAGGCTCCTCTCTCGTACAACAATATCTGGGACCAGATGTTGTGGTACAAAATGTTTCGCATCCGTCCGCCGCTCGGGACGCTCCGTTATATAGACAGTCCGGAGAGACTGTCAATAAGGCTTCCTCATCCTCACGGCAGCGCACATGACCGCACCTTGGCTACGTAACCTCGGATATCCAGCCAGCTTTGCCAATCAGAGAATCCATGGCGACCAGGTCACGCCATCCGGTAGCCAGGGACACGAGGCCTGTAGACTCCGGACATTCGCATAAGAAAAGTATGCAGGAGTCAACGTACATGGAGCTTCCAGCGGCAAAGCATCGTAAGACCGCTACTCCACAGGCCTCAGTGACGGACGTGCTGTCCCAAATAGCACAACTTATCGCAGCATCCCAGCAACGACAGAATCTCTGTCGGATCAGGTAATATCCGACGACGCTGGGTCGGTACGCTCCGCTGAAGCATCAGGTATGGACGTCCGAAAAATTCATAGGGTCCGACAGGATGGCGAACGGGATTTGGAGGATTTGGAGCTTTCCCTTTCGGAACAACATAAGCTGCTGTACATTTCATCCGGCTTTATCTTCTAGAGGTTGTTTCGTCGGACCAGAATGCTGCGATGCCGGATAAGAGACTGATAGCGTCTGTGGACACAAGAATATTTTTATACTGTACCAATGACCCAGACATAGCTGGTGCTAACTCTTAAAATATAGGGCCAAACACAAATTTTGCCCCCCAATCCCCAAAATTTGCATCTAAAACTAAAGAAAACATGTCCTGAAAGGCCCTCCACACCTCGCCCCCACTGCGCATGCGCAGTGTCCAGGACGTTCCGAAATTGGCGCCATTTATCATTCTAAGTTTGGCCCTTCATCAGTTAACATCTGACTGATCTTTGTGCTTTTAAATCTCAGTTTAAATGATGCCAGACACATAAATATTAGTGAAATGGTGATTCTAAGGAGGATAGAAAAGGAGGAGAGGAAAAGAATGTGTGACAGAATATTATCAGGGCTGTAACTTAAAATTTTTTAATGAAATTATGTTAAGTTACCTATTTTCAAGGCAGCAGCCATTTTGTTGTCATTCTGATTATTTAGTTACACTGTTTTTTCAAGTGTTTTTCCTCTCTCCCTGTCCTTTAAGTTCCCCCTTGCTATTCTCCCATGCTTTTGGCATAGTTTCTGTAATTATTATTACTAAAATTTCTTGGGAGTTTTAGCTTATAACAGAATGAATTCTGTTCTTTCCCCATGTTTACGTCTTCACCTACGGGTGGTTAGGCGTTGTGTTCTGCATCTACCATCTGATGTTCTGCAGTTTCTTCCCTGGAAGTCTCTGTTTTGCATCAGATGGTGTATTTTTGGTAACTGATTTCGGGCCTGGGTGCCTGGAGTCTTATTTTAGTGTTTTTACACTCATTGTTTACATTTACAACAGCCCTCTGTGTGAGGGGGGGATTTCTAAATAATAATATCTTTATGTTATTTTAATCATAACTAGATACATTATTATTGTTCGTAAGTGTTGAATAAATTGTTTAAAATATTTTTAAAATTTTTGTCCACACTTAGGCTTGGGATCCATTGGGGCTCAACGTTACTTTTCAGAAACTTGGGCTGTTCTGAAAAAATATTTTTTCAAAATATTTTGATTTCAATTATTTTTTCTATATTAATGGATCATATTATTATTATGTATTTGATTGCCAGGGGTTAGTGCGAGTACCAGGACTTGTTTTCTTTTCTCATTGAAAGGATATTGATCAATTGTTTTAGGAGGAAGTCTTCCTCTGACCTTATTATCATTCTATATGTGGTCAGTGTACTCGCATTAACTCCTGTTCTGTATCGTATGATTTCGATGACAATATGGGAAGCGTATGTCACGGTATGTTGTTGGGGATTTGGACACTCCGGTCCTTTCCCCGCAGGGTCACTCTACTTTATCAATTTCTATTTCAGACGATCAAGCTTAGGGTGATGTATCTGTGATGTCTTCCAACAGTGTGCCTCCGTCGTCACAATTAATGAAGGGCTAGCGGAAAAGTGCTCATGTAATACGCCAATTGCCTAAGAGGACCCTAGTAGGTTCGACGGCCTTTGACGTCCGCTAGCTCGCCCGGTGTAGCGTCCATTCACCGAATGGTTCGGCAGCCGGGTTCGTCCGTTGCGGTCTAGAAGGAATTTTGGGGTGATGCGAGCACTATAAAATTAACTTAATGCACACCCAGTGACGGCGGATCGGAGGGAGAACGGAGGAAGCCTTTTAGTCCGGTTCATAGCTCGTTCCGGTCCATCCGGACGGCAAGCGAGAGAGGCCCCTCTCTCGTTCAACAACATCTGGCCCCAGATGTTGTGGTACAAATGTGTTGTTAGCGGAGCATACGTCCGTCGCTCGGGACGCTCCGTTGTATAGGCAGTCCGCTGAGACTGCTAAGGCTTCCTCTTCTCATCAGCGCACACGACCGCACCTTGGCTGCGTGACCGCCGATATATTACCAGCTTCGCCGATCAAGGATTCTTCGGCGACCAGGTCACACCATCCGGCAGCCAGGGATTCGAGACCGATGGACTCCGGACGTTCGCATAGGAAGTATGCGGGAGCCATCTGATGCGGAGCTGTCCTCGGCGAAGCACCGATAGACTGCGCCTCCGCAGGTCTCGACGCCGGACATTCTTGTGCACATAGCACAGCTTATCGCAGCATCCCAGCAGCCGACAGAAACGGTGTCGGATCGAGAATTATCCGACAGCGCTGGGTCGGTAGCCGGGGACTCGAGGCCTGCAGACTCCGGACGTTCGCATAGGAAGTGTGCGGGAGTCAACGTACACGGAGCTTCCAACTGAATCTGTCGCATATATTTTATCCGACGATGCTGGGTCGGGACGCTCCGCGGAAGCGGGTACGGACGTCCGAAAGTTTCATCCGGTCCGACGGGATACCGAAAGGGATTCGGTGGATTTCAAGCTTTCCCTTTCGGAACAACATATGCTGCGATGCCGGATAAGAAACTGATAGCGTCGGTGGACTTAGAAATTTTTGGTTCGGTTCAGGGACATCGTCCCTCAGTTCCGACATAATCCAATAATGTCACACAAACTTTCGAATTATTGAACGACGCTATATATATTATTATTTTATGCTTGCTATCCAAGCATTTCTGGTTTCTTGTTCGAAGAGTTATGGAGATGTCTTTCAAAAGTGTGCCTCTGTCGTCATAGTTAATGAAGAGTTAGCGGCAATAAGTGCTCATGGAATATGTCTATCGCTTACGGAATGACATTCGCTAGCTCACCCGGTGTAGCATACATTCATCGAATGGTTCGGCTGCCGGGTTCGTCCGTTGCGGTCTAGGAAGGAGATTTGGGTGATGCGAGCACTTTAATTACTTTAGTACTCACCCAGTGACGGCAGATTGAGGACAGATCGGAGGAAGCCAACAACATAGGGGACCGCATGTTGTGGTTCAGATATTTTACATTCGGAGCATATGTCCGTTGCTCGGGACGCTCCGTTATATTGACAGTCCGAGAGACTGTCTTTAATGCTTCCTCATCCTCACAGCAGGGCACACGACCGCACATTGGCTACGTGACCTCGAGTATCCGATCAGTTTCGGCATTCAGTGATTCCACAGCGAATAGGTCGCGCCATCCGGTAGCCAAGGGACACGAGGCCTATACACTCAGTTCGCTCGCATATTGGAAGTATGCACGGGGTAACGATCTCTGAGCTTCCTGCGGCAATGCATCGTAAGACCGCTGCTCCTCAGGCCTCGGTGACGGACGTGCTATCCGAGTTAGCACAGTTGTTTCGCAGCATCCCAGCAATTGACGGTTTCTCGGTTGAATCAGGAATTATCCGACGGCGCTGGGTCGGTGCGGTCCGCGGTTGCATCAAGCTACGGACGACCGAACGCTTTATAGGGTCCGACAGGATGGCGAAAGGGATTCGAAAGATTTCGAGTTTTCCCTTTAGTAGTATCGGAAGATGCCTTTCATATCTTCTGGCATTTCTTCCAGTGATTATTTTTCGGACTTCATTGCTGCGATCTTGGATAAGAGACTTATAGCGTCATTGGACTCGGATTTTTCGATCGGTACAGGGACTTTGTCCCTGACTTACCGACGCAGTCCAATATTGTCATTACAACATGTGTTTTATTTTTCGACGCTATATATTATATATATATATACAAGCCTGCTACTAAGCATGATAGTTTAGTTTCTTGTCCGCGTGGCTCATTTCTGCCATTTTATCTTTTTTATATATAGTTTATTTTGGCAGAGCAGGGCAAACCGAGAGTTCATATGCGTCTAGACGGTGTGATTAAAGACTGCATATATTCTTTTTCGCCGTTTATGTCTTTTCCAATTTCAATATTGGGAACGACATTATGTATAGTAGACTTAACTTAGACGCTTTATTATACGTAATCCGCCTTACTGAGGCGTTATCATTACGTCTTCAAGAAAAGATTTACGGGATATTATTCTCAATGTAATTTCTTTTGAGGGCAGTATTTTGTTCACGTATAACTCCGCCCTTCAGTGGCTGATTGGAGTGTTTAGACGTGATGCAGCCCTAGCTACATCCACGCGTGGATAGTAGGTTAAGAACTCTCTCAGAGTCGCTTCGTTCTCGGAGGAGCTTCTCTTCGACGGCAACTTTCCGGCAATCCATGAATTGCTTGGTTTATATATTCTCTTGTCTATCTACTGTTACAAGAGATTCAGAATGGGGCAAACATTCGGTGGTTGACTCAGAGAGTGCCGCCGCAGTTGCCGGACCCTAGTGTGGCTGTTATGACGGTTGCCAGTCAAACAGATTGGGATATATACTGATCCCTACGGATTCGAAGTGCCAGGGTCTTTGGGTTCCGCAGTCTTTTAGCTATCAGTTTAACTTCCGCGGAATAATGTTTTTTAGGCTTGCTTTATGTCATTGCATGAACATTATTCAGAAATGCATGCCCAAATTCCTGTCCTTTAATTCGACAGTAGTGGCGTATCTCCGGAACCAGGGAGGCACTCTTTCGTTTCCGTTATTCAATTTAATGGAAAGAATCCGTCTGTTGGTTATAGTACACCAAGTTCAGTTTTGGTCCGTCATATTCGGGGTCGTCTGATTGTTTTATCGCACTCCCGTTCTCTTACGGGTCGCTTGTTGCTGTCAGAATGGACTCTCAACAAACAAGTATTTAATCAGATTTGCTATCTATGGGAGCGCCCAATGATGTTTTATTATGACACAGCTTGCTAATCAATTGCAGACGTATGTGTTGGCTTGTCCAGATCTCTGAGCTAATACTGTTAACGCTCTATTGATCTATAGGACGCAATGATAGGATACGCGTATCCTCCGGCGCTGTTGTTTTAGCAGGTATTGCTAAGATAAACAACCACAATACATTTCTGTTGATAGCATCTCTATCTTCACAGAGATCATGAGTAATTTACTCTCTTGTCTACTGTGGATCTTAACGTGAAATCTTCCTCTATGTGAGGATCTTTTTTCACTGGGTAAATCGTGTCATCTTTATCACAACCAGCAAGGTCGCAACCTTCATGTATTCCGTTGTGTGGTCCGTATTGCATTGTAAGCACTGTACTGGACGAGCTTTGGACGCGATTTCTTACTATAGGAGATCCTCTTCTTCGCTATTCTATGCGACTAAAGTGGAGGCTCTTCCGTCGTGGTGTAGGGATCATTATGTTCATATGGTTGATCCCTCCATACTACGCATTGCTAGTTTTTAGTATACTTGTTTCACAAGATCTACTGCAGCCTGTTGTTATTTAGGTTATAGGTTTATGTTACCTCATACCTATGCACTCTACGATAGTTTACAATTGAGTCTTTTGTCTCTTTATCTAAGTCAGTTAGTAACTTTTTGATAAATAGACTTAGAATCTTTAGATTAAATTCCTATACGGATTTTAACTTCGGTTCTTATTTAGCTAAGTAATCATTTGAGCCTCTGGAAACAGTAGTTTTCAAATTCTGACCTTTTAGACAGTAATTCTGTTGGTTTCTCTTTTACTGTAGAGTCAGTGAGTTTCATGCACTATCGATGGATGATTTTCACTTTCATAGTTTCGGAATCAATACTTCCGTTACTATTTAGGTTGGATTGTTGCATAAGAGTTAGGCTCCTATTATCCGGAACCTATTATTTTAAGGTCCTTCCGTCTTCGTATGGGCATAGGCCTTTACTCTTTCCGGGTACAGTTTATGTATTTATAAACAGATATCTGTTTATTACAAGGGCGTAAGCTTCTTCTGTCTTTGATGTCTAGTAGAAGGACGTTACGCTCCATTTTATTGTTAATCGATTCTATTAACTAGCGTACTGCTTATGGTATATCATTGGCTTAGCAGTTGTGCTTAAGATTTCGGCTCATGAAGTAAGAGTTCTTCTACTTCTTGGGCTTACATTAATAGTGTTGCTATTATAGATTTTTGAAGGCTGCTCATTGCGCTCAGCCATCCATTCATGAATTTTATCTCAGAAATATCGAGTCCATTTCTGGAGGCCTCTATTGTTAGGTCTATTATCTACTGCTCAGAATGTCATTCACTTAACAGTTGCTACTATAGCTAGGTAGGCGGTCTGTTTCGGCAGTGTCTCCGTTCGGCTGCCCTCTTCGCTCTGGGCTATTTGACCCAGGGCAAGAAAAAGGGGGGGGGAGGGTGTTCCCTTGGGTCACCTGTTTTTACTATGAAAACAAGGGGATACCTCCTCCGGAGTTAGTAATTCTGAGCTGTTATTGGGATGGTTGTTTAGTGAGAAGTTTAAGTTTATAAAATTCATTCAAGTCTTAGTTTTTAAAGTATAGCTTTTGAATATTGCATATGTCAACGGACATGATTATGCAATTCTCACACACTTTTAGGAGTATAAGAGTCTCTATTCTCTAGACTTACTTTATTATTGGCTTACTTTAAAAATTATTAGTATAAGGATTATTGGATATTAATAGAGTACATGGATGTATGAAGCTCAATTTTTGGAAGGTGTTGTATCTTTCTAATTTATCATAAATAAGAAAGATACATGTAAGGCCTATTACTTCTTTTCCCTACAGGGGATGACTCTATTTTATTTTATTGAGCGTATTCCATTTTGCTCTATGTCCTTGGCCCTCCAGCCTTTTTACTATTCAGCTATGTCTGGGTCATTGGTACAGTATAAAAATGTTAAAAAATTTATAGTAATTTATATATTTTTTATACTTACCAATGACCCAGACGGGGATGGCCCTCCCAGGAGTTGGGAACTCTTGCCTCCCCGCTGAGTACATAGCGCTTACCAGGCACTGGTTATTAGAATGATAAATGGCGCCAATTTCGGAACGTCCTGGACACTGCGCATGCGCAGTGGGGGCGAGGTGTGGAGGGCCTTTCAGGACATGTTTTCTTTAGTTTTAGATGCAAATTTTGGGGATTGGGGGGCAAAATTTGTGTTTGGCCCTATATTTTAAGAGTTAGCACCAGCTATGTCTGGGTCATTGGTAAGTATAAAAAATATATAAATTACTATAAATTTTTTAACTTTTTGATCGGTTCAGGGACATCGTCCCTGAGTTTCCGACACAGTCCAATAATGTCACAGGAACTTTCGAATTATTGAACGACGCTATATATATGCTTGCTATTAAACAAGCAAGTCTGGTTTCTTGTTCGCAAAAGTTACTGTGATGTCTTCCAAAAGTGTGCCTCTGTCGTCATAGTTAAATGAAGAGCTAGCGGCAATAAGTGCTCATGGAAATACGTCAATCGCCTAAGAGGTCCCTAGTAGGATCGACGGCGTTGACATCCACTAGCTCGCCCGGTGTAGCGTCCATTCATCGAATGGCTCGGCATCCGGGTTCGTCCGTTGCGGTCCAGGAAGGAGATTTGGGTGATGCGAGCACTATAATAAGACAAAAGTACACACCCAGTGACGACGGATCAGAGGAGAGATCAAAGCCTATTAGTCCGGTTCCTAGCTCGTCCAGGTCCATCCGGGCTGCGAGTGAGAGAGGTCCCTCTCTCGTACAACAACATCTGGGACCAGATGTTGTGGTACAAACGTTTCGCATTCGGAGCATATGTCCGCCGCTCTGGACGCTCCGTTATATAGAGAGTCCGAGAGACTGTCGATAAGGCTTCCTCATCCTCACGGCAGCGCACACACCTTGGCTACGTGACCTCGAATATCCTGCCAGCTTCGCCAATCAGGGATTCCACGGCCAACAGGTCACGCCATCCGGTAGCCAAGGGACACAAGGCTTGTAGACTCCGGCCGCTCGCATAATAGAAGTATGCACGGGGCAACGTACACGGAGCTTCCAGCAGCAAAGCAACGTAAGACCGCTTCTCCACAGGCCTCAGTGACGGACGTGCTATCCAAAATAGCACAACTTATCGCAGCATCCCAGCAAACGACAGAATCTCTGTCGGTTCAGGAATAATCCGACGTCGCTGGGTCGGTTTGCTCCGCTGAAGCATCAGGTACGGACGACCGAGCACTTCATAGGGTCCGACAGGATGGCGAAAGGGATTCGGAGGATTGTGAGCTTTCCCTTTCGGAACAACAGAAGCTGCCATAGATTTCTTCCGGCATTATCTTCCAGAGGTTGTTCCGTCGGACTAGAATGCTGCGATGCTGGATTAGAGGCTAATAGCGTCATTGGACACAGAGTTTTTGATCGGTTCAGGGACATCGTCCCTGAGTTGCCGACACAGTCCAATAATGTCACAAGAACATTCGAATTATTGAATGACGCTATATATAAGCTTGCTACCAAAACAGGCAAGTCTAGTTTCTTGTCTGCAAATGCTCTAAATCTGCCTTTCATCAATTCAAGGAATAAATTTGAAATGGCAGGACAGGGCATACCGAGAGTTCCTCTGCGTCTAGACGACGAGGCTGAAGACTGGGAATTGTCTATATCGCCGTCTATGTCAATTCCAACCACGACGTTGGAAACGACAATAATGTCTAACAGACTTAACTTAGACGCTTTATCATACGCAGACCACCTTACTAAGGCGTTATCATTACGTCTTCAAGGGAAAGAATTCCAGGATATGATCCTCAATGAGATTTCTTTCAAGGGCAGTAGCTTTTCCACGTATAACTCCGCCCTTCAGTGGCAAACCTGGAGTTGGTTAGACGTGACGCAGCCCTAGCTACATCCACGCGCGTGGATAGTAAGGTGAAGAACTGCGCTGGGGAAATCGTGTCAACTTCATCACAACCCGCAAGGTCTCAACCATCACGTATTCCGTTGTGCGGTCCTTCTTGCATGGCAAGCATTGTACAGGACGAGCAGTGGACGCGATTTCTAACTGTAGGAGGACCTCCTCTTCGCTATACTATGCGGCTAAAGTGGAAGGTCTTTCGTCGTTGGTGTAGGGATCATTATGTTGATATTTTTGATCCCTCCATACCAGACATTGCAAACTTTCTAGTATACTTGTTTGACGAGATCAACTGCAGCCTGTTACTATTAAAGGTTATAGGTCTATGTTATCTGATACCTATGCACACCATGATAGTTTACAATTGGATCTGATGTCTCGTTATCTGAATTAGTTAGAAACTTTTCGATAAATAGACCTAGATCCCTTAGATTAATTCCTAAATGGAGCTTGGGTTCTTCTTAAACTAAAAGAAAACCATTTGAGCCTCTTGAAACAGTAGATTTCAAATTCTGGTCTTATAAGACAGCATTTCTCTTAGCTTTCTCTTCTGCTGAAGAGTCAGTGAGCTTCATGCACTATCGGTGAACGATTCTCACTTTCGTAGTATTGGGAACACTATTCTCTTTACTACTAATGTTGGATTTTTGGCTAAGAATCAGGCTCCTAATAAATATCCAGAACCTATTGTTATTAAGGCCCTTCTGTCTTCAGACGGGCATAGGCCTTTACTCTGTCCGGTTAGAGTTTTATGTATTTATAAACAAGATCTCAGTTTATCAGAAAGGACGTAAAAGCTTCTTCTGCCTCTGATGCCTAATAGAAAGGACATTACGGTCCATTCTGTTGCTAGATGGATTCAATTAACTATCTGTACTGCTTATGATAATCTATCTTTAACTCAGCAGTCTGTGCTTAAGATTTCGGCTCATGAAGTAATAGCTTTTTCTACATCTTGGGCTTCTGCAAATAGTGTTGCTATTACAGATTTAATGAAGGCTGCATATTGGTCTCAGCCATCCACATTCACGAATTTTTATCTCAGAAATATTGAGTCCATTTCTGGAGACCTGCATTGTTTAGGTCCATTATCTGCTGCTCAGAATGTCGTTCATTAAACAGTTGCAACTATAGTTATGTAGGCTTTCTGTTCAGGCAGTGACTCCGTCTTGTTGCCCTCTTCGCTCTGGGCTATTTGACCCAAGGCAAGGGGAAGGGGGGGGGGGGGGGGAGGGTGTTCCCTTGGGTCACCTGTTTTATAATGAAAACAAGGGGATACCTCCTCCGGAGTCAGTAATTCTGAGCTGTTACTGGGATGGTTTTAAAGTGAAAAGTTAATGTTCAAAAAATTCATTCATGTCATATTTTTAAAGTGTAGCATTTGAATTTGTCACGTGTCAAACGGGCGTTAATATACAATCCTCGGACACTTTTAAAAGAGTATAAAGAGTCTCAATTCTCTGGACTAACTTTATTTATTGGCTTACTTTAAAAATAATTAGTATAAGGATTATACTGGATGTTAATAGAGAACATAAATGTTATGATGCTCAATTATGAAGGGTGTTGTGTCTTTCTAATTTATCATAAATAAGAAAGATACATGTAAAGCCTAATACTCCTTTTCTCCTCGAGGGGATAACTCTATTATATATAGTTGAGCTTATTGGATTTTTCTCTATGTCCTAGGCCCTCCAGCCTTTTTTCTGTTCAGCTATGTCTGGGTCATTGGTACAGTATAAAAAAGTTAAAAAATTTATAGTAAGGCCAAAAAAAAAAAATCAATTGATTCTCAGGCAATTTTTTTTTCAAATCAATGAGGGAGGGAGAATTTTATTTTTATTTTTTATTTTTATTTCTTCCAGATGGTGAGAAAGGATTGAGAGGCAAAAGTCACTTTCTGATGTCTGTTTTTACCTGAAAAGCATGGAAAGTGCATATTGTAAAATGATATACAAATATCAAACTCACCGGCGAACAGTTTTTTAACCAACTCCCCCAAAGTACTGTCGTCTTCCATAGATATTATTGACCGCCCTCGTATTATTTTGGTATCATTGTGAGTTATTTCGATAGAAATTAACATTTTTACGGTAGAAATTTTAGAGGGGAAACAAAAACAAACCAGAATGGAAGCAAGCTTCCGGTGTCAACTCGGCATGGAACTTAAACAGCACTTGTAACGTCATCAGCCGTCTGTCAAAGAGCCCCTCCCAAAGACCACGTCTATTAAAAATAGTTTGAACCCGTATACATCCAAGCGATCAAGTTTGATATTTAAAAAAGGGAAACATCACTTTATTTTTCCACTGCGGCGAAGCCCTTTCATTCATATCACTATCCGATCTCCCGTGGGTGAAATTAATAAATGGATAGGCCCAACTCAATACACAAAATAAGCTGGACGTGTCGGCCCGTAAAGACTTTGTTTGTTTACTTTGAATGAAGACGTCATTCGTATTGGGAAACGCACGTGTGTTTTGAGTAATCTCCCTTGATGCACAACTGCTCTGGAAAAATCTGAATTTCAGATTCCATTCAGTGTTTGCCCATTCTTTCCCGTTATGTTCATGACACGTCAGCAGAATTTGGACTTTTGTATTTCTTTAGTAAGTGATAATTCTCCACCCCGAAAATATACTTACCTGTACCGATTATTCTCACTATTTCTCGTTTGTGTTTTCACAGCAAAAAAGGTTTACTTGACGCCAGTACCTGGCAAATTTAATGTTTAGTATTAGACAAGGTGGGTTATGCCTGTGTTGGACAACTCGCCCAACATCGACCAAGTCAAGTTTGCGTTTGAATTCCCCTGCCGTGTGTGCCCAATCTCCTGAAAATATGGCAAAAATCTTTCCCCTCTCACACTTAACACACGCCTGTGTATATTTACCTGTTTATTCGTTGGTTTTGGGCCTTAAAACCAATAGTCCCTTTTCAATTTCCCTGTTTCCTATTTTCGTGCAATGACGGTCCAAATAAAAAGGCCCAACGCGGGCCATTTTTTTCAATGCGGCGGTGCCTGAGAATCAATTCCTTTTTTTTTCTTGGCCTAATTTATATATTTTTTATACTTACCAATGACCCAGAGTTGGGAACTCATACCTCCCCGCTGAGTACATAGCGCTGACCAGGCACTGCTTGTAAGAATGATAATTGGCGCCAATTTCTAGACCTCCTTGACACTGCGCATGTGCAGTGGAGGAAAAGTATGGAGGACCATTTAGGACATGATTTTTTCGGTTTTAGATGCAAATTTTGGGGATTGGGGGGCAAAATTTGTGTTTGGCCCTAGATTTTAAGAATTAGCACCAGCTATGTCTGGGTCATTGGTAAGTATAAAAAATATATAAATTACTATAAATTTTTTAACTTTCTGTCTCCAACATTTGTCATCCCAATTAACTCATGTAGGACAAGAATCCATAAAGGCATCGACTACAGGCAAGGCAACAAGCATGTAAATCTGAGGTAGACTTCCTCGCCTTGCATTAGAGTAGTAAGCTTACATAATTACAAGCAAAATACAATGTCGATAGCACTCCTACAAACTCCACAATAAAATATATGATAAAGATACATGAATAATAGCAATCAAAACTAAATTCAAATAATTAAATCCAAAAAAATCTTGGAAAATTTTTTGGAAAAGCCTAAGTTCCCAAAGGGAACATGATGAGCCCAGGGGCATCCTGAAAGAGCCTAAGTGTGGGCAAAATCCAAATTTTTTTGGCTACACTACCGGAATCATAATCAATGTATCCTACAATAATCCTACAGTAATATAATACTAAATACTACATATATTTGAGGACTTTGCCAATGTAAACAACGTCAAAGGAAAAAAAACGGAAACAAGACATCAGGCACACAAAAAGGCCCAAAGTCAGTAACTGATTTAAATGCTACCAGATGTAAAGCTAGAACTTCATACGATGAAAAAACGATAAATCGGATAGAAGATGCAAGACCAAAACGACCTAACACCCCTAGGGTGAGGACGTAACCATGGGGATAAACAGAATAAATATTCTATAATACTCATTAAACTCACAAGAAATTTAATAAAAAATTTCAATAAAAAGTAGCCAAAAAGCTTAGGATTGTAACAGGAGGGCTTCAAGGAAGGATAGGGAAGGGACACTTAACAAACAGTTGATAAATCATTTTCAAGAATGATGACGTCAGGCGTATGTCCTGAAAATGGGAAACATGAAATAATTTTTATAATTATATAAAGTTACAGCCCTGAACATTTCCAACCACCGTTGTTCACTTCCATCATCCATTTACAGCCTTGGATCCACCAATTCTTTCATTGATTTGTGTCTGGCATCCTCAAAAAAATAAATTTAAAAGCACAGATGTCAGTTCATTGTTACTGACTGCTGTACATGCGCACATGGTAAAAGTATGGAGGGCCAGATAGGACTTTTAATTTATAGTTTTGTATGCAAATTTTGGGGAGTGGGAGGTTCAAAATTTGTGTTTGGCCGTTGATAATATCGAGTTTGCAGCAGCTAAGTCTGGGGCATTGGTAAGTATAAAAAATATACAAATTACTTTAAATTTATCATATTTATATATATCTTTCTGAAGGAGGGTTCCGAAATTTATTTCACTTTTAGTGTACCAGTACCTTCTAACACAAGAAGCAACAAGCAGCTAAAATAGCATAAAATTCTGTCAGGACCTTTTAAACTGGAGTAGTAAAAACCAGCAAAATATTCATCATTCCATAAATATTCTCCAGTTGGACCCCACATGGCATTGAATACAGTATCATATAACATGGAACTTGAACATAACAGTATGTGGGATGATGGTCAGCACATAAATCACTAAAATCCTTGCTGTGCAAGCTATAAGCGATCAATCTGCTTGGAATTACACATATGCATTTAGACACATGCTTGGTGCTCAGAAGTTATATGATGTATAACTGCACACTTTATGGGTTATTGGCATTGGTATGTGCAATTGTTTTTTCTGCATGTTACTTTCTTCTTAGCTTTTCACATTCCCTCGATGAACCTGGCACAAGGGGGTGCAGTGTCCCCCACTTTCCTCAGCAAGTTTGATTTTCATAATCTTCAACAATAAATCTGGAGGGTGTGTCATGAGAAGAAGTACAAAATCACTTCAAGGTGATTGACCTTTGGACTGCAAGGCTGTAAAAAAAAATTTGGAGTGTGGTACCACTCCAAAAAATTAATTGGTGGCCTTTCCAATCAAGTCTGAACTAAATGGCAGCATATGCAATGTACAGGTTATAAGGTTTTGTACCTATTTACTATGACATTCATACATGTATGCAACTAAAAAGTACTGGAAAGTTTGTCATGCATTACAAGGAAAGTTCTGGAATTTTTCTTAGAAAGATGTGTGCAAACCCTGCATAATTGGTCCCAGTGCTTCTTAAAGTTCCTGAAAGTCCTACATGTACATTATATGGAATGCTACTTGTCTCGACTTGCTTTTGAATTACAGGGATTAAAAAAATGTTCATTTGATTCTGAAAGGGTTCTGAAAGGCCTGTAGAATTCTATTAATTTTTGTTTCCTCATAGTGTGATGATACTTTGACTTAAAAGTGGTGTTAAATGAAGTCTTGGCTGCTAAGATGTCACAAGAAACCACTTCCGAGGTACTGTAATTTCCATCAGCAAGTGTGGTTTGGTACATGTCTTTTACATGTATATGTAAGACAAGAAACTAAAATTGGAACTAGGACCTTAAGTGTTAAACCCGAGTAAACGTCAATACATAGATATTAGGCTAAAAAGAAAGGTTTTGATTCTCGGGCAATCCCTCATTGAATTTGAACCCCCTCATTTAACATTTTATTGCCGTTCATGACTTTTGTCCATCCGTTTGTCTCTTAACGTTTCGAGTTTTGGTTAAAGTTTGTGGTTAATGTTTTTTACTGAAGGTTAAAGTTTTTTTTCTTTTCAATTAATATTAATTACTATTGATTGTAACATTCTCATTTTGTTTCATGTTATTTTGGGAAATATTTAACCCTTTTTTGCAGTAAATTTAACTTAGAACTTCCAGGTTAAAGTTTTTGGTTAAAGTTTTTTGGTTTTCAAAGTTCTGCCTTTAAATCTTCAAACAGTTCAATGGAATGTCATTGTTTCTCATTTTGGTCAATGTCTACTGTCTACTGAAGCTTTCTACTGTGATTTTAATTAATATTGGCATGATTTTAACCCCTTTTAAATGTGTTTTAGGACTTAGTTTCTTTGTACTTGAAATTAGGCTTTTACCACATACTTTGTTACTTTAATTCTTGCATGCTCAATACAACTTAATGATTGCATTTACATCAATGATTTCTTTTATCGGTTTTAGGAACTATTTAACTCTTTTTTGCAGTCAATTTTACTTAGTATTCCCAGCTTAAAGTTTTGGATTAAAGTTTTGCTTTTCAAGGTTGTACATTTAATTCTTCAAACACTGTGTTAGAATGTCTATGTTTTTCATTTGGGGCAAGGTCTACTGAACCTATACACAGTGGTTTCAGATAATATTGGCATTAATTTAACCCTTTTCAAAACGGTTGTCTAACTTAGTTTATTTAAATTTGAAATTGGGCTTCTACCACATACTTTCTTCCTTTTTTATCCCCCCCCCCCCCACAAGGTAGAGATATAGTGTAGAGGTCCATCTGTCTGTCTGTCCATCCATCCGAACGTTTATGGCATAGCTTGAACCATAGTTAACAGATTTCCATTCTTTTTGGTATATGACCACCATTATCCAATGAAAATTGTCAAGAGTTATGGTTCTGACCCCCCAACAATTAGGCAAAAATGTATTTTGAAGGATTTAGAGTGACTACATGCGGGGAAAAAATTGGACTCCTTTATTTTCTAGTCACTTTTTACCAAAATTATTTTTCAGTAGTATTATAATAGAAGATTTTAGAAAGATAATGTTTTATGTACTGTATCTTTAACCCTTTACCCAACGTAACGACCAAAACCGGCCAGCGCTTTTCTAAAAAATCGCCAATTAATTTTCAGAATATTTTCATTTTTTGTCTCAAAAACATAGGTTATGACCCCTCGTTGGAACGAGCTCGTCGAGCTCGTTCCAACGAGGGGTCATAACCTATGTGTTTGAGACAAAAAATGAAAAACATTAGTTATTCAAGAATTTTTTTTGCAAGTGTCGTCTGCTTTTCATGTTAGGTAAAGGGTTAACCCTTTACCTAACACAAGTTGAAGCTAACAGTACAAATTTTTTTTCTGAAATATCAGATTTTTTCATTTTTTACTTCTAACCCTTCCTTATCAGTCCTTATAAGAACAAGCTCATCAAGCTTGTTCCATTAATAGGTCATGAGGTATGGTTTGGGGTAGAAAAATGAAAAAATAAAATTTGAATAGCAATTTTTGTATATCACGAGTGCAGATATGGCAGATTTGTTAGGTAAACGGTTAACAAAAAATAGCACAGACTATTTTGTGTCTAAGCATTGTCATTGCTGGGTCAGTCAGGCTCTATGTGTGACATCACTCTAGTTTGATTGATGCATATTTATTTTGTTGCGTCTCCATTATGTTTGCCTTGTTACAATTGTATGGGAGAGTGCCTATAGGCACTCTCCCATAAATTGTAACGAGGCAAATCTCCATAGATTAAATACTTTTACTTCAAAGATAATATGAAGAACATCGAAAGAATATGACACCTTTGAATTGCAGTACCTACAGTTTGTTTTTAGAGGATTATTTTATTTTTTAAATTAAAAATGAATTTATTTGTATAAATATGTACTTTCTATATTTCTGTGTGTAAAGAGACAGTAAAGAGACAGCCGAAATCCTGTCCATGTTTGTTCTCTTTTTGCAAAAGAAAAATAAAAATTAAAAACAAAACCCTCCCTCTCACATTTGAAAAAATGCCTGAGAATCAATTAATTTATTTTGTGTGGCCTTACGTTTGTTTTTTTATGAAGGAATGTGTACTTGTTAGACTCATAAGGGTACATGTAACAGTACTCTCAAATTTGAAATTATTCAAGAACTGAAAACTGATTCTCACAATAGGAGTTCATGAAAATTAAAACCAATTCTTGTGAATCAGGACAAATTTTAAGGCCTGAATTATACAGTCACTGTTTCCTGACCATAGTTGATGCTTTGAATGACTTTCTCACAGACTTTTTTGGGATTTCAGGATAGTTTGGTGAAGCAGGGCCTTACAACACAGAAAGCTGAAATTCTACTGGAGAATGCCAATGATAAAGTGAACAACTTTACTTTTGATGTCAAACTAGTTTTGAGAGTAATCAAAGAACAGGTTTATATTATTATAATGCATTCATTGCAAGTGATCTTTGCTTTTGAAAATCTCAGAATTTAAAAGTATTCTCCGTATCAGGAAAAATAATTCATTTTTAAATCTTTGGTTAACATATTATAGATTCCCTGTGGGAACCCCAGGATGTGGAGCAGTGCTTGTGTACTGTGGTAAACAAGTTCTGCTTTACTGGTAAAATAGGTCTGGTAACCAATGCCTGAGTTGGAAGTCCTCTAAAATGGGTGACATGGGTATAAATGATTGGCTGGACTTGACTTGATATCCATGTTGTGGTCACGATTAACTATTGTGCAGAAATATGTGACCTTAAACACCAGTAAATAAATGGATAAATTTTAATTATTTTTTTTTTTTCTATTTCTACCTCAAAAACTTACACCTCTTTGGAATAAACCTGTGTAGCTCATTCCAGTGATGAGTCATAAGCTATGTTTTTGAGGCAAAAATTGAAAAATTTAGTTATTCAAGAAACTCTTTTTGCAAGTGTCTTCTATTCGTTTTTTTTTTATATAATTAAGACCAATTCACATGCGCAAACAATGAAAAAGTTGAAGGTCTGTTTCTGTCTGGAAGTTTGTGGGGGGTTTTCTGACATTATAACAGGTACTCCAAGATGTGGCCCTTACTTTTATGTGGTAGTGCAGATGCTCCATGATGTAGTCATCATTATATATGCCAGGTCAAAGTCAAATTATTTTGTCATTATTCTCTCCTTAACCCATTTCTCTAAAGATTCGGTTATATCTACCCACATAATTTACTGACTGAGCAGTTGGAAAAAAACCCAAAATATTTTTAAAAATTTAACACAGCCATAACTTGTGCACTGGGTAAAGTGTTAAGCCTTTTCCTAACACAGCTTTTTTAAAAAATAAATTAAATTTCACACTTTTCAATTTTTCAATAAAACCATACAAATATGGATATCAATAGAACCGGCTCATCGAGCCGGTTCCAATGATATCCATATTTGTATGGTTTTATCAAGATATTTGTGGTGGGCTTATTTTGGTCAGTTTCCTGGCCATTTTTGGCCACTATATTAGGTAAAGGGTTAAGTCTTTACTACCTAGAAAGGCTGCTAATAGTTGGCCAAAAACTTGTGAATTGTATCCAAGGAAAGAGGTTACGATCTTAATTTGGAATATTTCTTTACTTCTCTATCTGAAAGCCATTGTTTGATTTAAAAATAAAACCTTGTGAATCCCTTATCTAATGAATTGGTGGAACCCACACACTTAATTTACAAATTGAGCAGTTGAAAAAAAAATTGTTCTTAAAAAATTTCACCAAAACCATTTCATGTGTGACCTCTCACTGGAACATTGTGAAAAAAGCTAATTATTATAACAAATTTTGATATTGCGTACAATGGGTTGGGTTAAGCCGTATATCATTCAACTTATGACATGAAAAACAATATGTGTTTCTGTCTGCCAAAATAGTACATGTACAATTATCAGTGGCTCTAATGGATATCACAAGCTTCAGTTATATTTAATGAGAAAAGGTGCACTTGTGTTTCACAGCTTTCTGACCTTAATATTTTTCATTTGCAGCTTTCTTTGATGCCTGCCCTTGAACTACCAGGCCTATCTTCCATACTCATGTTGGATGCAGTTATTGCAAAAGTTGAAGTTTCTTTGGATGAAGCTTTTACAAAAGCTATGGTTTGTATATTTAACTCACAAACATTGCCTTTCTTGTAATTCTCCATGGTTTGTTTGAAGTTCTTTAGAATTTGCATTTGTGATAATTTTTTTTAGAAAATATGGAAACAGTATGAAAAATCACTTCAGCTTTTTAGGGAATAATATAAAAATGGTTTCCAAAAACATAGAATGCCTCTACAATTGGTTTCTTCATAATTGCCAGAAAATTATTGGATTGTTTTAAAATGCAAGTGAATGAACTGAATCATTTTCTCTTCATATTATATATATGTATACTCTAGTCTGAGGTTTTAAACACAGGAATCTCAATTAATGGAAGATCTGTGAAGATGCAGCTCCTTGAATTTAATTTTATTTTGCCCAAGTCAAGCAGACATTGTCTGGTAATGAGGCCACTGAACTGTTAACTAAAGTTTTTCGTAAGTTGGCCTTGATGGCTGTCGATCCTGGTCTACAGGACCCAATCATCTAGCTATAAATGCTCTGCCACCACACCAACTGAGCTAATGGCAACCCCCCCCCCCCCCCCTCAAAAAAAAAAAAAAAAAAAAAAAAAGTTGCAATTTTCTCAGCCAGTATGTTGACATTTACATCCTCAGACCAGTCGTTGAGAATTGACAATTACTGAATTTTTGGAATTATTTAAGCATAGGCGATTGGGTGCCATAAACTTATAATCTGTTCCAGTTGCATCAAATGTTAAGACAAACAATCCATTGGGAAATCTCACATCAAATACAGATAATATGTGGACAATTACAAATCACCAGTGAAAACAATTCCAAACATTCTGCTTTACCTAAAAAGTTCATCAAATAGGAGTTAATTTCATCAGTCACAATCAAGTTTGAATTTATCTTAATCCATGCTCTGTGTGTGCCTTGCATATCAGATTTTCATTGCCTCAAAAAGTAATCAGCAGTCAAAATGATTAAATAGCAATAATTTAATTCATTGTATCATGTTTGACGGGGCTCCTGATATAAAATATCAGATTGTTATTTTTTGGCAAAATGACTATTTTTAGTTTGTGTAATGATAAAAATGTTGCAACTGTCTGGTAATGAATTAAGCTGTTGAAATTATGATTGGAATAGGTAGTCTGCAACAAAAACAAAGAACAGCTGTCTCCATGAGTTGCATAGTTCACACTTTTGTTTTAATATAACATATTTGATGGTGGTTTTCTCTTAATTGGTAATTAGCTCTGCCTGACAAAATGTCAGTGGAGCTTTTGTAATGCTTAGCCGTCTGTCATCCGACCGTTGTCAACGTTTTGTTTTTCCGGCCATAATTTCTTAACCTCTGAATATTTTTTAACAAGACTTTGTAACTGTATGTATTGTCATTAGACAGTGTGCCATCAGACATAATGAGGTCTCTACCTTCAAGCTGAAGGTCATGATCAAAGTCACAAAAAAATAATATTGGATATTGCGATACTGCCCTTGCCTGGTCTCTATAATCTCATCCATATGATTGATCTTTATACTTGACACAATTGCTGACCATAACCAAAGGTTGTGTCATGATTTTGACCCAAGGTCATATTCTCATGGTCAAGGTCGAATTCAAGAAAACAAATATTTTACACTCATTTTTGTCTGGTCCATATAATTTGATCTAATTGGCAGGTCTTGTTTATACTTCAAAAAATATTGCCCATGACTGAATAGTGTGCTATGACCTTGACCCAAGGTCATATCATCAAGGTTAAGGTCATAAAAAATAATATTTGGATATTGCTATATTGCCCTTGTCTGGTCTTTGTAATCTGATCCATACGACTGATCTTGTTCATACTTCGACACAGTTGCTGACCATAACCAAAGAGTGTGTCATGATCTTGACCTTAGGTCATATTCTCATGATTAAGGTCACAGTCAAGAAAATTTCAATATTTTTTACTATCATTTTTGTCCAATCCATATGATTTGATCTAATTGGCAGATCTTGTTCATACTTGGTACAATTATTGCTCATGACTCAAAGGTGTATCATGACTTTGATCCAATGTCATATCATCAAGGTCAAGGTCACAGACAGCAAAACTTTGATATTGTTATACAGCTCTTGTCCAGTCCATATAACTTGGTATGATTGACAGATCTATCTTATACTTGGTACAATTACTGCTTATGACTCAAAGGTGTGTTGCGACCTTGAGTCAAGGTCATATCAAGGTGATGGTCACATGCAACAACTTAAGGTCACAAGCTGTAACACTTTGATTCTTGTCATGTATTTAGTTTCCCCTAAAAGTAGTGACCCTGGGTGGAGCTGTCTAGGCTGAGAGGCCTCTTGTAATTATCTTCCCTGCAGTGGAAGTCTGTCCATCCCTCCCTTCTATCCATTTGCTCCCTCAATCTGTCCATCCTTTCCTCTGTCTATCCTTCCATCCATCAAGAAGTTTGTTATGTGATGACTTGAATAATAATTGTTAAATTTCAGTTAACTTTGGTGTGCTACTTCACACTAGAAAGGTAAAGTAAAACTGACACATTTGCCAGTGTTAGTACAAAAGTTGAGGGAGATATTCCATTCTGCACTGAGCAGAAAGCTCTGAGCATGCTCTGGGCAGGTGTAGAATGAAATTGTTTGAGAGTTCTTCTAGAAGTAGAATTTTCAAAATGGCAGCACTTGATAAAAATAGTAATTTGCAGAACACAAATGATTGTTCCTGTCTTTAGAATGCGATGACGAGAATGTAGAAGTTAAATTCTTGCATATCCCTTTTTACTCCATCTTCACCACCTCCCAAGTTGGTGCTTTGAGTGCATATCCTGAACAGTGATCCAGGTTTATTGCATTCATATGTCTTCACTCCGCATATGGTGAGCATTCAAAACTACTATTGGAATAGACTTGAGCTGAGCTATCTAGAATAGTGCAGCTTATTTCCTGAAATTCTTCCACTGAGCCGATGAGGCAGTTTGATATAATAAACTGTTGAAAAGGGCTTAGAGTACCTCCCTGGATATGAAGGGCAATTCAAGAATACTCTTTTGTTCTTTTTCTCAGGCTCAATAATTCAGGCGAATTTTTGCCTTATTTGTACAGGCGTGGAAGTTTTGATGAAGAAGGCCCATTAGCTTTTTTGGTACTTTTATTTGTAGAAACTCTTTCACTTGTCTTCTTGACACTTTTATTTGATAGAAACTGTGTTACATCGTCACATCCATTCCAGGAAATTTGTGTCAAGGGATTTTCGGGGGATATTAACTCAGAACATTTTACTTCGTTCTGATAAGTATGCCCTACATCAATCTCATGTTATGCTTCAGGTTGGGCTATGACTTCAAACTTAGTAAAAGGCAACTCCTCTTTGGGCTAACATGGAACAAATGTCAAATAACTTCCCCACTCGCTCCTCCTCTGTGGCCTTAGTATTGGCCATGGATCACCCAATTGGAGTTTTTGTAAAAATTTGGTCCAATGTAAGAGTTCGGGCCTCTTTGAGAGAGAGAGGGCATGCTTGTGTGGTTCTAAATTTGTGTGCTTCACAATACCATCCTTCTTTATTGCCGAACCAGTTAAACTTCAATTGCAGCTCACGAAAAATCTCTTTTATGCTTGATTTTGTCTTCAGACTCTGTGCATACAGCACATGTCAAGTAATTTTCTGAACACCTTTTCCATCAGGAGTGTATTGGCATCTAATTCAGTTTTCCAGTTTTCAACAGTAGATTTTATTATAAAATTTGCCATGATTTTACCTTTCAAACTACACCACGTTTAACTTTATAAATAAAAAGATAGATAACTGCAGCAGAATTACTGTACATCAACCAATGAACTACGTTATAGAGATAGAAGTGTGCGTCATTGTGACGTCACAAAAAATATCAATACAGGTATAGGACCTTCCAGTACATTACGTCGCTTTTGGGATGCTCCGTAACCCATTACATCATCGGTAACTAAAATCCTACACACATACGATATCACTAAGTAGGATAACCCAACACGCACAAATAACTTTGCAGTGCCATGCCGAGTCATCAGGTCAGTCTCCAGATGTGGATAGCAGTATTTGTTTAGAAAAACGAATATGCAACCCAAAAACCCTTAGCACAGTCTACAGGTCATATTTATGAAGGTATTTCATTGTATCTTTGTAGAATGGCTCCATATAATGTCTAGATGGGAACATCCTCTTTTAGTCGCGATCGGTCAGCCATGACAGCTATATGGGCCTGAAGCCCGAAAACCTTTAGCACAGTCTACAGATCGTATTTATGAAGGGATTTTATTGTAACTTGGTAGGATGACTGTATAATGTCTAGATGAGAACGTACTATTTTGGCCCTCATCGGTCAACCATTTCAGTCGCACAGGCATGTGACCTAGATTTGTTTAGCACAGTCTACAGTTCATATTTATGAAGCATTGTAACTTTGTAGGATAACTTGGTATGATGGCTAGATGAGACTGTCATAGTTTGGTCATGATCAGTCAGCCATTACTGCTGCCTGGTCACTTGAGTTAGATTCCTTTAGCACTGCTCACAGGTTGTTTGTTTGAAGGGATTCCATTATAACTTGGTAGGATAACTTGGTATGATATCTAGATGAGACTATAGGGTATATTTTCTTTTGGTAATGACTTTATTTTGATACAGTCATCATTGAGTTTGTCCAAGTTACTGTTTTAAAGCAGAATGTAAGTAAGCGGCTGGGCATTAGCATTCCTCTTGTTAATGTATTGTATCATTTTGGCTTTTTTTGGTCACTTCTGAATTAGTCTACATTAACAATAAAACATTTCATGTTTATAGGCAAACACAGATCCACACAAAACAATAGATGCAGCACAGGAACTCATACCTGATGTCTTCCTTCTAATTCAGAGATATAGTAAATATGTTCTGTAAGTATTGCATACATTTCAAATTCTTCAATCTTCATTTATTGGTTTTGCAACATCTGTAAAGCCCTCTCCATGTATCACAGAGAGTTACCACTCAAACCTAAAGTCCTTGAATTTTGGCCCTTCCTTGAAAAGTGTTTGAATTTGTTTTTATCCTCAAAAAGTACTTGATTTTCCAACCCACCTTCCTTGCAAAGTACTTAACTGGTTGAATTCTAGAAGCCACTATCAGGGCTTTCAAAAAAGTGAGGGAACCAGTGCAAAAGCCAACATTTGCCTTGCTCATGTTTCATATTCTGTCTAACATAAGTAATATTTTGTTTATATTAATTTGTTTTATCACAAGTTATTGAAGAGTGCCTGTGGGCATTATGCTGTAACATCCAGCCATTCTCAAACTGGAACAAATGGTATGAGATGAATTTACAGAAACGTTCATTCTCTTCACACTGTGATCACCTTATTCACCTATCAACCCTATAAGTCCCCATTGAACTTGAATATGAACTTCTGTGGACTGGAAACCACTCAACAGTTACGTAACTATAACCAATAGGGTGATTCACATAATCTTAAAAAATAACCACAGTCAAATGTGACTTCAAGAACTTAGCACTAAGACTAAACCTAAAACAAAGTTATCAATCGCCAGGGTTCACAGTACCTCACCATAACTTGTGTTAGGATCTAGAAATAGCAGTCCTAACTAGGACCGTCAGATCATTACCTTCTTCCACATCCATTCAGGGAATTGGGGGTTCTGGTTAGGACTATAAAAATAGCACCCCTCCACCTATTGATAGGTACGATTTCTGTTGCCTGTAACTGCCCAGTGTTACTTGCAAAAATCATTCAGTTTTCATTAGCTCAACTTTGGCAAAGCCAAATTTGAGCTTATGCCATAGCCAGTCGGCAGAATGTCCGTCTGTCCATCAACAATTCAATACGGCTCGGGCTAGAGGCCGTATTTATGAACCGATCTTTACGAAACTTCTTGGGTACCTTTGTTATGACCGTGGGACGAGAACGAGTGTTTTGGGGTCAGATCCGAAATTCAAGTTGGCCACTGGCGGCCATTTTGTACAGACTTAGGTGAAATCAGATTTCTGCACAGAACTTCCATATGAAAGTGCTGATTTGAATAATTTTTTGTATGAATGTTTAGTACCATGGGATACATCACATATAATACGGGTTTTTTTCTCGTACGTAAATTATGCAAAATAGGCTAACTTTGATGTATTTAGTGTTACTTTCAGCACTGTCAGTGCAAATGCCAATACGGCTCGGGCTAGAGGCCGTATTTATAAACCGATCTTTACGAAACTTCTTGGGTACCTTTGGTATCACCGTGGGACGAGAACGAGTGTTTTTGGGTGCGGTCCGAAATTCAAGATGGCCGATGGCAGCCATTTTGTACAAAATTAGGTGCAATCAGATTTTTGCACAGAACTTCCATATGAAAGCGCTGATTTGAAAAATTTTTTGTACGAATGTTTATTACCATGGGATACATCACATATAATACAGGTTTTTTTCTCATGCAGAAATTATGCAAATTATATGAACTTTGATTTTTTCAGTGCTACTTACACACAGTAAATACACATGTCAATACGGCTCGGGCTAGAGGCTGCATTTACCAACCGATCTTCACGAAACTTCTTGGGTACCTCTGTTATCACCTTGGGACGAGAACGAGTGTTTCTGAGTGCGGTCCAAAATTCAAGATGGCTGCCAGTGGCCATTTTGTACCGAAATTAGGTCTAATCAGTTTTTTGTACACAACTTCTATATGGCTCAGGCTAGAGGCCTTATTTATGAACCAATCTTTACGAAACTTCTTGGGTACCTTGGTTATCACCGTGGGATGAGAACGGGTGTTTTTGGGTGTGGTCCGAAATTCAAGATGGCCACCAGCAGCCATTTTGTACCAAAATTATTGCAATCTGTCTTTTGTACAGAACTTCTGTATGAAAGTTCTGATTTGAATAAATTTTTGTATGAATGTTTAGTAAAATGGAATACATCACAAACAGTATGGGTTTTTTCTCGTGCAGAAATTATGCAAATTAGAAGAATTTTGATTTATTTAGTGCTACTTATACACTGTAAGTGCACATGTCAATACCGCTCGGGCTAGAGGCTGTATTTATCAACTGATCTTCACAAAACTTCTTGGGTACCTTTGTTATCACCTTGGGACAAGAACGAGTGTCTCTGAGTGCGGTCCAAAATTCAAGATGGCTGCCAGTGGCCATTTTGTACCGAAATTAGGTCCAATCAGTTTTTTGTCACAACTTCTATACAGCTCGTATTTATGAACTGATCTTCACGAAACTTCTTGGGTACCTTTGTTTTCATCTTGGGACAGGAATGAGTGTGTTTTGGGGTGCCTTTGTTATCACTGTGCTTTGAGAACAAATATTTGGGGGTTCAGTCAGACCCACTCTGGGACTCCCAAGATTTCTTTTCTAGTTTAGCATCTGACTGTCACCCACCTTTACAATACTTTACCTATACATTTGTTACAGGCTACGGTCAGCATTTATGTACAGACCGTTACAATACTTTATATGTACCTTTGTTATCAGGTCATTACCTAGATGTTTGTCATTGCTGTGTCACATATTATACATGTACATGTCTTGACAAGTTGAGCTACATGTACAGTGTCATTGACACTTTCATTATTTTTTCATTTTTATCTCAAAAACATAGCTGATGGCCCCTCATTGGAATGAGCTAATTGAGCTGGTTCCAATGAGAGGTCAAAAGCTATGTTTTTGATGCAAAAAAATGAAAAAAAATGTTTTTTCAAGAATTTTGTGTCATCTGCCTTCTGTGTCAGGTAAAGCATTAATTGGTTTCCAATTACATAGATGTCTTTGGCAGATTTCAGCCACTTTTGATATGAATGTAAACAAAATTAGAGGTGGGTTTGTCTCTCTGTCACCTGTGTATCCATGTTTTAAGGATGAATCTTCTGGAAAATTAATTGTATAAAGTTGCCAAAGAGATATGGAAAAAGTGTTCTCAACATACTGTGTCAACTTTTAAGATCATGGTACACACTAGTCGGCAACAATTTGTGAAGTTTTCATTGTTGAAAATGTAGACAAAATTACAACATTACTGTTACAATTGCATGTGCATAATAAAAGAAATTTCAGTTTACCCCATCAATATTTAAATATTCTGGTTTTTAGAACCTCAGTTTAAATGTTGAATAATTTTGTTCCTGTCTGAATTCTGTATGTGTTCTATGTTCGTTACATTGGTAAATTTTTGTTTAATTTAGGACTTTGTATTCTTTTAATTGGGAAAACACATGTTCAAATGTCATTGGGAATGGATCCCATATCTGGCCCCTGTGGACACCCAAAAGAATTCCTGATTTCACCTTATTTAGAAATTTAATTTCAAGTGTCATTTGCATGTTATGTTAGATAATGCTTTAAACATGTCTGCATTCACATCATAAGTGAGTATTCACTATATTCTGACTCGGATTTGCATTTCCTAATGGATAGCAGTTGCAAGATTTCTTTTTTGACCCATTGTGGTTTAAATATTACACTTTGCCACACAGTTTTTAATCATCCCAGAAATTTTGTCCATCATCAGTGATATCTAAAGAAGTTTTGTCTCTTTTTGAAATTCCAGTAAAGAATGACAGAAGTCTTAACTGGTAGAGTGCTAGAAGCCCATATTTGGGCTTTATGAAATACCACAGATTGTGACTATAAATACCTACACTCTGTTAGAGGAGGTTTCATATTGACTCTAGAAAGACGCAGATATTGTTAGTGACTCTTGGTACTGTCCAATCAAATGTAACGGAGCAATATATGATGAAATGAAATCTGTGATCAGGAAAAATGTAGCACTCTACCAGTTAAAGGCCTAATCTTGACCCTGATCACTTTTTACTGCAACAAAAAAGGTGCCCCAACATGCTGTCTTCAGGAAACTTGCAAGTCTTATTCATAGTACCTTGGCAGTTGTCTCTAGAGCATTGGAATTCAAATTGAAAGGTCCATGGTTCGACTCATACAGAGGTAACTGCATTGTGTCCTCAGGCAAGATGCTTAATCCTGATTGCCAGTGTGAGGCCACAGTGTCACTGTGTACTAAGCATACTGCACATTGATGGTGCACTTGCCTCCAACCAATGCTAACCCTGCTTCTGCAGAGTTAGTACATAGAGGCGTGTGACATTTGCTTGCCACTGTTTGGTGACACACTGGCTTTCCTCAGGCATAAAACTTTCTGACATGAGGTGACCCTGGCTGTTGAAAGGGACATTAAACCCCAATGAATAAAAATCTCCAGTCTTTAAGAGTTAAAACTCCAAGTTCCAAGCTAAAGTTAAATAATTATTTTTCCAAATGTCCCCTAAATTAGGAGGATAAATGATTGTGTTTGCTAGAAATCACTAATGTATAAATTTGGCCTGTGGGAACCCAGGAAGTGGACGTCTGCGTGTTTACTGTGGTAAACAAGTCAAGGTAAACTAGGACCAGGTAATTAAAGCTTGGGATTTAAGTCCTCTTTAACCCTTTACCTAACATGAAAAGCAGACGACACTTGCAAACAAAATTCTTGAATAACTAATTTTTTCCATTTTTTTCTCAAAATCATAAGTGATGACCCCTCATTGGAACAAGCTCGACGAGCTCATTCTAAAGAGGGGCCATAACCTATGTTTTTGAGACAAAAAATGAAAAAATAATGAAAACTAATTTGCAAATTTTTATACTAATAACCAATGGCTCAGACTTAGCTGGTGCAAACTCGATATAATTTAGGGCCAAACACAAATTTTGAAATGTTGTTTTGAGAAACTTACCTGAGTCGGGGCTAATGTCCACACTCGCCGCTCGGGACGCTCCATCTTATCCGCAGCTGGGGCCGGCTGCAGTTACGGCTTCTTCCTTAGATTCAGATAAGCACACATGACCGCACACTAGCTACCCGACTTCGGATATCCAGGCAGCCACGCGAAGACGTACGAAGAAGTCGGCCCATCCAATAGATAGTGATATGAGGCGTCATTCATTGGGGCATGCGAAAAAACTGAAGACTGCTGCTCCTCAAACCTCTGTAACGGACTTGCAGTCGCAAACTGCGCAGCTCATCGCAGCTTCCCAGCAAGTGCAAGTGCAGCCTTCTGCAAACTCTGGTGGTGAGCTGTCGGACGGAGCTGGGTCGGTCCAGTCATCTGTACATTCAGATGCTGTTGACCGAAATTCTCAGCTGAATCAGTTGGATGGTGAAAGGGAGGAGGAGGATGATTACCGTTCCCTTTCGGAACAACATATGGTTGCGATGAATTTCATTCATCAACACTTCATCAACACTATCCTGACCTTGTTCCACCTGATCAGCAAGCTGCATCTGCTAGGCAGTAACCGCTGTCGTCTCTGGACAGAGATGTCGTGCGAAGGAGAGATGATGCTCTTTCCTTCCCGGTACAATCTTGGCAGGTGTCGGAGGCCTTCGGCCACATTAACAACGCCATATTCAACCTAGCAAGTTCGAATAAGAAAGTTGGTTTCTTATCTGCATCTTCAATCAGTATACCGTTTCCTGGATCACGTTATTTTAAAAAGGTTGGAGAAGATGTTCAGAGAACTCCTCTGTGTCTGGATGAGCAGGCTGCGGATATGGATATATCCTTGCCTACATCATTCAATTTATGCTCGGATGTGATGGAATCTTCTATTTCATCTTATAGAGCAATTCTGGATGCTGTGTCCTACGCAGATCATGTCACCAGGGCTCTGGCGCAGCATCTAACTGGAAAGGAATTTGAGGATGTTAGTTCCTCGCGAAGAGTTCTTTCCAGGGCAGTCATGTTTGCCACGTACCACTCCGCCCTTTCAGTGACAAATTTGGAGATTGTCAGACGTGATGCAGCCCTTGTGTCATCATCAATTTATTTATATATTTATTGGTGTTTTAAGGTCACATACTTATGCACAATGGCTAATCGTGACCGTGACAGTTTGACGGGTGGAGGAAGCCGGAGTACCCGGAGAGAACCACCGAGCAACGACGAGCAGCTGTCAGCTCTCCAACATCATAACTCTGAACTCTGCACCGCAGCACAGGCAGGGTTAGATTGGTTGAAGACATGCGCACCATCGACGTGCAGTACGCCTCAGTACACAGCGTCATCGTGCCCCCATGTAGGCAATCGGGGTGAAGTGTCTTGCCCAAGGACACAACGCGGTTGCCGCAGGTGGGATTCGAACTGAGGACCTCTCGGCTTGCAGCCTGCACCTCTACCAACTGAGCCACCGCGCCCCCTCGTCATCAATTATCGATGACAAGGTGAAAAGTTCTCTCTGAGTCACTCCGGTCTCCGGACACACACTGTTTGACGCTAAGCTTTCCTTAGTCTATGAACATGCTACCAAAAAAAGCTTCCAGTGCACTACTACTGAGATCAGCATCTCAACAACATGCACCAGCTGGCCTGAGTAGGCAAGGTCGTTCCAGTTCTCAATCATCGAAAGGGAGCTCCTCGCGAGGGTCTAACAAACCATCTTACAGTTACTCTGGAGGTCGTCAATATAGCGACTCGGGAAAGGGGCGTAAGTCTTATCAAGACTCTTTTGTCAGATGCCCCTAGGCTGATGGGATGAGGTTCTTTGTGGGGAAGATGTAGTTTCTCCTCTTGCAAGCCTCGAAAGTCGTACTGGTGATGGTCTGTACCTCTGTTGCTTTCCAGTTGGCGGAAGGTTATCAACTTGACGAAAAACTGGATGGAAATTACGCAAGATCAGTGGGTGAGAAATGTAGTCTCGGCAGGCCAATGGCTATCATTCCGAGCAAAGCCCCCCATTACAAGAAGTCCATATTGGACAAATCTTTCGGCGAATTCTTCCAAAAGAGAGTCTCTCCTTGCCGAGGTACATGCTCTCCCATCAAAGAAAGCAATAGAGGTCGCCGAGAATCAAAATTCTCCAGGTTTTTACAGTCACCTGCTTCTTGTACCGAAGCCAGACATCTCATTCCGACCGGTAATAGACTTGAGCTGGATAAACAAATTGATCATAGCTCCAAAATTCTATATGGAAACCATTCGGTCAGTAAGAGCGAGCATTTGAGTGGATGACTATGTGGCAAACGTAGATCTAAAGGATGCTTACTTTCATGTCCTGGTACATCCAGCATTCAGAAAGTACCAGTGTTTTGCCGTGCAAGGAGAGGTTTATCAGTTCAGAGCAATGTGCTTTGGTCTGAACCTGGCTCCTTGGGCTTTCACTCGAATAATGAACTTGGTAATGTCATACTTCCAAGCTCATTCGGCTGTGGTAACGTCGGCTTACTTGTACAACATTCTTCAGAGATACGGTGACAGTGTTATTCTTCAGAACGATGTACAGAGTCTGCTTCAGTTGTTCCAATGTCTCGGTTTCACAGTAAACGAGAAAAAGTCGGATCTCACTCTGTCCAAGTCCTTCATTCTCTTGGGAATGAGCTTCGAGACTCACAACAATCTGGTTCGTCTGCCAAAACCCAGAGCGAAATTAGTCAGTTCTTATGCCCGCTTTTGTCTAAACTCTCCCGCAGTCACTGCGAGGGAGTTTATGCGACTGATGGAGCTTTGCAGAGCGGCTTTGAATCTTATTCCGATGGGCCATCTGCGCACGTGTCCCCTCCAGATTTTCTTTACTCAAAACTGGAGTGTGAAGACGCATTCGCTCGAAACCCAGATTGTTTTAACGGACCTGGGAAAACAAAAGGTTCAAATTTGGGCGGATCTCCAGTAGTTATCTCAGGGAGTTCCGCTTCAGCTGCCGGATCCGGTCTTCACGATTATGGCAGATGTGAGTCAGACGGGCTGGGGTGCATCCCTAAGTCCCACAGACTTGAAGTGTCAGGGCCTTTGAGACCCTCGGTTACCAGAGTAGCACATAAACATCAAGGAGATGATGTCTACCTGGCTAGCACTACAACATTGGTTTGCTCAAATAGCCAACGTCCATGTTCAGATTTTGTCGGACAACTTGACGGTAGATGCTTATCTCGGGAACCATGGAGGCACTCATTCGATTCTGTTACATGAATTAATGGAGAAGATTCTCCTATTTGCTCTGTGTCCGCACGTTCATCTCTCAGTCCATCATATACCGGGTCGTCTGAACATACTAGCAGACTCACTCTCTCGAAAAGGTCGCCTGTTACCATCGGAGTGGACTCTCAACAAGAGAGTATTCAGTCAGATCTGCTACCAGTGGGATTGTCCCATGATAGATCTTTTTGCGACACACCTGAACAATCAATTACCGACGTTCGTGTCGCCATGCCCAGATCATCGTTCTGAGGAATTGTCCTTTAGAACAAGGGGTGGGGGGCAGTTTTTCCCTTATGTTATCTGGCTTTATAGTGAAAAGCAAGGTAATACCTCTTCCAGAGACAGTAGTCCAGCATCGGTGCTGGGGTGGTTTTAATGTGTAGCTTGGTGTGAAGCAATAACTATGTCTCATTTATGTACTGTTTTTAAAGTGTAGCTCACTGTGAAGCATTTGTATTTGTCACGTGTCAAACGAGCGTTTTTATACAATCCTCGGACACTTTTAAATGAGTATAAAGCATCTCATTGTCTGGACTAGCTTTATAATTGGTTTCCTTCACCAAATTAGCATAAGGGGTTATGCTGGCATTAAATGGAGAAATTATGTAATTATGTAATTCTCAATTACATTGTTGGTGTTTTGTCTTTCTCTTTTTTTATAAGAGAAGGACATATGTAATTCCTCTGTCTTCTATTCTGTAGGAGCTATTCTTTATCGAAGTAATTGAAAGATTGGATTTTCCTCTAAGTTCTAGGCCGTCCAGCCTTTTTATTATTCAGCTAAGTCTGGGCCATTGGTTATTAGTATAAAAATATGATAAATTTAAAGTAATTTGTATATTTTTTATACTTACCAATGGCCCAGACGAGGATGGCCCTCCCATGAGTGGGCACTCATACCTCCCTGTTGATTATAACATTTAGCAGCCACTATAGAAAGAATGATGCTTGGCACCAATTTCGGTACCTTCCTGGTTACCGTGCATGCGCATGCAATTTGTGTCTGGCATCCTCAAAAAAGGAGATTTAAAGCACAGATGTCAGATCATTGTTTACTGACTTAGGGCCAAACAAAGAATGATGCTTGGCGCCTATTTCGGTACCTTCCTGGTTACCGTGCATGCACAGTTAACAAAAGTTTGGAGGACCAGACAGGACTTCAATTTTTCGGTTTTGTATGCAAATTTTGGAGATTGGGGGGGCGGGGGGGGTCAAAATTTGTGTTTGGCCCTGAATTATATTGAGTTTGCACCAGCTAAGTCTGGGCCATTGGTAAGTATAAAAACATACAAATTACTTTAAATTTATCATTTTTAGCTCAACTTTGGCAAAGCCAAATTTGAGGTATTGTCATGGCCCGTCGTCCGTCCGTTGCGCTGTCAACACGGCTCAGGCTAGAGGCCGTATTTATGAACCGATCTTTACGAAACTTCTTGGGTACCTTTGTTATCACCGTGGGACGAGAACGAATGTTTTTGGGTCCGGTCCGAATTCAAGATGGCTGTTGGCAGCCATTTTGTACAAAATTAGGTGCAATCAGATTTTTGTTCAGAACTTCCATATGAAAGATCTCATTTGAATAATTTTTTGTACGAATGTTTAGTACCATGGGATACATCACATATAATACAGGTTTTTTTCTCGTGCGTAAATTATACAAATTAGACTAACTTATTTAGTGTTACTTTCAGCACTGTAAGTGCATATGCCAATACGGCTTGGGCTAGAGGCCGTATTTATGAACCAATCTTTACGAAACTTCTTGGGTACCTTTGTTATCACCTTAGGACGAGAACAAGTGTTTTGGGGAGCGGTCCAAAATTCAAGATGGTTGCCGGCAGCCATTTTGTACCAAAATTAGGTACAATCAGTTTTTGGTACACAACTTCTATATGAAGGTTCTGATTTGAATAAATTTTTGAATGAATGTTTAGTAACATGGAATACATCACATATAATACAGGTTTTTTTCTCGTGCAGAAATTATGCAAATTAGATGAAGTTGGATTTATTCAGTGCTACTTAAACACAGTAAGTGGGAACCTTTGTTATCACTTCGGGACAGGAACAAGTGTTTTTGGGTGCCTTTGTTATCACTGTGCTATGAGAACAAATATTTTTGGGTTCAGTCAGACCCACTTTGGGACTCAAAGATTTCTTTTCTAGTTTAGCATCTGACTGTCGCCCTCCTTTACAATACTTTACCTATACATTTGTTACAGGCTACTGTCAGTATTTATGTACAGACCGTTACAATACTTTATATGTACCTTTGTTATCAGGTCATTACCTAGATGTTTGTCATTGCTGTGTCACATACTATACATATACTTGTCTTAACAAGTTGAGCTACATTGTCATAGACACTTTCATTTTAGAATAGAGCTGGCCAGTTTTGGCTGTTATGTTGGGTAAAGAGTTAAGTGGGCAGCATAGCTATAAATGATTTCCTGAACTTGACTTTATACTTGTGTTCTTGTCTTTATACAGCCAGAGGTGCATATTCCCCTATTTTCAAATTGTGACAATTATCCCCTGTTAAAGTGTTGATATTTTTATACTGTACCAATGACCCAGACTTAGCTGGTGCTAACTCTAAAATATCTAGGGCCAAACGCAAATTTTACCCCCCAATCCCCAAAATTTGCATCTAAAACCGAAAATTACATGTCCTGTATGATCCTTCAAACTTTTACTCCACTGCACATGCGCAGTGTCAAGGAGGTCTCGAAATTAGCGCAATTATCATTCTTTGGCCCTCAATAGAGTTACACTTCACTGTTATTTGTGCTTGTAAATCTCAGTTTTAAGGATGCCAGACACATAATTATGAGAGAAATGGTGGATATATGGTGGAAATAGAACGTGGAGAGGAAAAAACAGTGGTAACAAATGTTCAGGGCTGTAACTTATAATTATTTTACGAAATTATTACATGTAACCTATTTTCGTGGCATGACCTTATTGTGGTCATTCTTGCTATGAATTTTCCATTGTTTAATCAGTGTTTCCTCTCTCCCTTTCCTTTATTCCCCCCTAGCTATTCTCCCATGCTTTTGGCTTATTTTTAGCTCAACTTTGACGAAGTCAAATTTGAGCTATTGTTATGGCCCGTCGTCCGTCTGTCCGTCTGTCCATCTGGCCGTCTGGCCATCTGTCCGTACGTCAGCAATTGGCTATGGCTCGGGCTAGAGGTCGTATTTATGAACCGATCTTTACGAAACTTCTTGTGTACCTTTGTTATGACCCTGGGATGGGAACGAGTGTTTTTAGGTGTGGTCCGAAATTCAAGATGGCTGCCAGTGGCCATTTTGTACCGATGATGCAAAAATCAGTTTTTTGTACAGAACTTCTGTATGAAAGTTCTGATTTGAATAAAGTTTTGTATAAATGTTTAGTACCATGGGATACATCACATATAATACGGGTTTTTTTCTCGTGCGTAAATTATGCAAATTAGACTGACTTTGATTTATTTAGTGTTACTTTCAGAGCTGTAAGTGCCAAGCTGCTATGGCTCGGGCTAGAGGCCGTATTTATGAACCGATCTTTACGAAACTTCTTGGGTACCTTTGTTATGACCGTGGGATGAGAACGAGTGTTTTTGGGTGCGGTCAGAAATTCAAGATGGCTGCCAGCCACCATTTTGTACCGACGATGCAGAAATCTGTTTTTTGTACAGAACTTCCATATGAAAGCTCTGATTTGAATAATTTTTTGTATGAATGTTTAGTACCATGGGATACATCACATATAATACGGGTTTTTTCTCGTACGTAAATTGTGCAAATTAGACTAATTTTGATGTTTTTTGGGGTTACTTTCAGCACTGTAAGTGCAAATGCCAATACGGCTCGGGCTAGAGGCCGTATTTATGAACCGATCTTTACGAAACTTCTTGGGTACCTTTGGTATCACCGTGGGACGAGAACGAGTGTTTTTGGGTCCGGTCCAAAATTCAAGATGGCCGATGGCAGCCATTTTGTACAAAATTAGGTGCAATCAGATTTTTGCACATAACTTCCATATGAAAGCCCTGATTTGAATAATTATTTTGTGTGAATGTTTAGTACCATGGGATGCATCACATATAATACGGGTTTTTTTCTCGTGCAGAAATTATGCAAATTAGATGAACTTTGATTTTTTCAGTGCGACTTACACACAGTAAGTACACATGTCAATACGGCTCAGACTAGAGTCTGTATTTATGAACTGATCTTCACGAAATGTCTTGGGTACCTTTATTATCACCTTGGGATGAGAACGAGTGTTTCTGGGTGCGGTCTAAAATTCAAGATGGCTGCCAGTGGCCATTTTGTACCGAAATTAGGTCTAATCAGTTTTTTGTCCACATCTTCTATACAGCTCAGACTAGAGGCCATATTTATGAACCAATCTTTACGAAACTTCTTGGGTACCTTTGTTATCACCGTGGGATGAGAGCGAGTGTTTTTGGGTGTGGTCCGAAATTCAAGATGGCCACCAGCAGCCATTTTGTACCAAAATTAGTGCAATCAGTCTTTTGTATAGAACTTCTGTATGAAAGTTCTGATTTGAATAAATTTTTGTATGAATGTTTAGTAACATGGAATACATCACATATTGTAAGGTGTTTTTTTTCGTGCCGAAATTATGCAAATTAGATGAACTTTGATTTATTCAGTGCTATTTACACAATGTAAGCACACATGTCAATACGGCTCAGGGTAGAGGCTGTATTTATGAACCGATCTTCACAAAACTTCTTGGGTACCTTTGTTATCTCCTTGGGATGAGAATGAGTGTTTCTGGGTACGGTCCAAAATTCAAGATGGCTGCCAGTGGCCATTTTGTACCGAAATTAGGTCCATTCAGTTTTTTGTCACAAGTTCTATACAGCTCGTGTTTATGAACTGATCTTCACAAAACTTCTTGAGTACTTTTGTTTTCACCTTGGGACAGGAACGAGTGTGTTTTGGGGTGCCTTTGTTATCACTGTGCTATGAGAACAAATATTTTGGGGTTCAGTCAGACCCACTCTGGGACTCAAAGATTTTTTCTAGTTCAGCATCTGACTGTCACCCACCTTTACAATACTTTACCTATACATTTGTTACAGGCAACGGTCAGTATTCATGTACAGACCGTTACAATACTTTATATGTACCTTTGTTATCAGGTCATTACCTAGATGTTTGTCATTGCTGTGTCACATACTATACATGTACATGTCTTTGTCTTGACAAGTTGAGCTACAGTGTCATTGACACTTTCATTTGTAATGTTTATTACTAAAATTTCTTGGGAGTTTGGGCTTGGAAACAGAATTATTTTCTGTTGTTTTCCCCATGTTTACGTCCTCACACTTGGGTGGTTAGGCGTTTTTGTCTGCATCTACCATCTGATGTTCTGCAGTTTCTTCTCTGGAAGTCTCTGTTTTGCATCAGATAGTGTTTAAATTGGTAACTGATTTCGGGCCATGTTTATCAGTGACTGGAGTCATGTTTCCGGTTTGTTTATGTTGACAACGGTTACTTCTTACAGTGATTAGTTGTCCTCTGCTTAGTTCAGTTCATAACAAGATACATTAATATTGTCCGTTAGTGTTACATTAATTTTTTGAAATGATTTTAAAATTTTTGTCCACACTTAGGCTTTTTTATACGCCCGTTTGAAAAACGGGACGTATTATAGTATGGCGTTGTCCGTCCGTCTGTCCGTCCGTCTGTCCGTTTGGTTTCCGAACAATAACTTTAGTATTTGTTTTCTGATCGGCTCCAAATTTGGTATGTGGTTTAATCACAACAAAATACAGGTCAAGTTCGAATATGGGGTCGGTCCGAACATTTTTCGCCTGAATTATGGCCCCTGTTGGACTTAGAATTCATCAAATATTTGGTTTCCGGATGATAACTTTAGTATTTGTTTTCCGATCGGCTCCAAATTTGGTATGAGGTTTAATCACAACAAAATACAGGTTAAGTTCGAATATGGGGTCGGTCTGAACAATTTTTGCCTGAATTATGGCCCCTGTTGGACTTAGAATTCGTCAAATATTTGGTTTCCGGTTGATAACTTTAGTATTTGTTTTCCGATCGGCTCCAAACTTAGAACGTGGTTTAATCACAACAAAATACAGGTCAAGTTCGAATATGGGGTCGGTCTGAACAATTTTTGCCTGAATTATGGCCCCTGTTGGACTTAGAATTCGTCAAATATTTGGTTTCCGGTTGATAACTTTAGTATTTGTTTTCCGATCGGCTCCAAACTTGGTATGTGGTTTAATCACAACAAAATACAGGTCAAGTTCGAATATGGGGTCGGTCTGAACAATTTTTGCTGAATTATGGCCCCTGTTGGACTTAGAATTCTTCGTCAAATATTTGGTTTCCGGATGATAACTTTAGTATTTGTTTTTCGATTGGCTTCAAACTTGTCTTCTAGAAGTAATCAATGTTGTTCTCCTTATGGACTGGCAGCCTATAGTAAATCGTCCATGGAGGGGAACTTTCCTGTAGATGAATCCAGAAATGACATTGAAGTTTATGTTTTAAAAACAATAGACGTCCTATTTATTTGTGCTTACAAGCCTCGAAAAGTTTCCTACAACATATTATGTCCAAATCTACATACTTTATTTGAAAAATATGACACAGACCTTGATACTGTTATCATTGGTGACTTTAACATAGACTGGAACAGCAATTCTCCAGATAAACATGCCCTTGAGACTATATTAGTTGAGGAGATGGGTTATCAGCCAGTTATATCGAAACCAACTAATGACCATGGTTCCTGCATTGATTTTATTTTCACAAACAAAGACTGTTCTCAACGTGGAACATTGGAAGTGTATTACTCAGACCACAAGCTTGTGTGGGGTTGCATGGAACTGATGTCCTGCCTTAACACCTGCATTATATGATGTATAAGGTAAAGTAATTCTTGAAACCTCTCGCACTGATACATAATAGTGAAACCACTTTGGCTTCCTTTATAATTTTGCAACATGACAAATCACTGTCAAGTGAAGCTAGAGAGGTCGAACAGGTTCACAGTGTGATCATGGGGTCTCAACCATATAAATCTAATACTCACTTCAGATATATTGCAAAACTACCATGAAACGTTGGAAAATGCAAATAAAAATGTATGAAGTTCAAAGAAAACACACCAATATTGTGTGACTTACTGCATCAAATAATTAATTGGTCAAATAATTACCCAATTAACAAACTGACTAGTCAAATAAATCTCATGGTTTTGATGTGTTTTATTTAAACTTTATATCTTTTTCTATACACATGCCTCTATGTAAACCACAGGAAGTGAAACAGTACTTGTTTTCTTTGGAAAACAAATAAGATTTTACAGTCCAAATAGGATTCATTCACCAATGTTTGAGTTGGAAATCCTCTAATCTTAAACACCAATAAATAAATAACTAAAGATAGGAAGCTTCAGTGTTTCTAATATATATATATCTATATAAATATGTTACAGTCAGACTGTGAAATCAAGAATTTTTTTTTGAAATTATTAAATTATTGAGTCCTTTTGTGAAGCTATTGTCCTTAATTTTTAGTCTTTTTCTCAAATGACTGAAAAATTTAGTCATCTCACAAAATCACTGATTTCAAAGTCTGACCGTAACATATATATATATATGCCAGTATAAATTTCTCGCACTCTAAAAAAATTGCAAATGTGTTAAAATGGTACAATTTGAACAGTTCACGGGCGTATGATGCAATACCCAGCGGTGCTCTTGTTGGGATCCATTTGGGCTCATTGTTCCCATTGGGAACTTGGGCTCTTCTGAAAATTTTTTCCAAAATTTTTTTTTGGGAAATTATATTTTTATACTGTACCAATGACCCAGACATAGCTGGTGCTAACTCTTAAAATATAGGGCCAAACACAAATTTTGCCCCCCAATCCCCAAAATTTGCATCTAAAACTAAAGAAAACATGTCCTGAAAGGCCCTCCACACTTCGCCCCTACTGCGCATGCGCAGTGTCAAGGACGTTCCGAAATTGGCGCCATTTATCATTCTAAGTTTGGCCCTTCATCAGTTAACATCTGACTGATCTTTGTGCTTTTAAATCTCAGTTTAAATGATGCCAGACACATAAATATTAGTGAAATGGTGATTCTAAGGAGGATAGAAAAGGAGGAGAGGAAAAGAATGTGTGACAGAATATTATCAGGGCTGTAACTTAAAATTTTTTAATGAAATTATGTTAAGTTACCTATTTTCAAGGCAGCAGCCATTTTGTTGTCATTCTGATTATTTAGTTACACTGTTTTTTCAAGTGTTTTTCCTCTCTCCCTGTCCTTTAAGTTCCCCCTTGCTATTCTCCCATGCTTTTGGCATAGTTTCTGTAATTATTATTACTAAAATTTCTTGGGAGTTTTAGCATAATAACAGAATGAATTCTGTTCTTTCCCCATGTTTACGTCTTCACCTACGGGTGGTTAGGCGTTGTGTTCTGCATCTACCATCTGATGTTCTGCAGTTTCTTCCCTGGAAGTCTCTGTTTTGCATCAGATGGTGTATTTTTGGTAACTGATTTCGGGCCTGGGTGCCTGGAGTCTTATTTTAGTGTTTTTACACTCATTGTTTACATTTACAACAGCCCTCTGTGTGAGGGGGGGATTTCTAAATAATAATATCTTTATGTTATTTTAATCATAACTAGATACATTATTATTGTTCGTAAGTGTTGAATAAATTGTTTAAAATATTTTTAAAATTTTTGTCCACACTTAGGCTTGGGATCCATTGGGGCTCAACGTTACTTTTCAGAAACTTGGGCTGTTCTGAAAAAATATTTTTTCAAAATATTTTGATTTCAATTATTTTTTCTATATTAATGGATCATATTATTATTATGTATTTTGATTGCCAGGGGTTAGTGCGAGTACCAGGACTTGTTTTCTTTTCACATTGAAAGGATATTGATCAATTGTTTTAAGAGGAAGTCTTCCTCTGACCTTATTATCATTCTATATGTGGTCAGTGTACTCGCATTAACTCCTGTTCTGTATCGTATGATTTCGATGACAATATGGGAAGCGTATGTCACGGTATGTTGTTGGGGATTTGGACACTCCGGTCCTTTCCCCGCAGGGTCACTCTACTTTATCAATTTCTATTTCAGACGATCAAGATTAGGGTGATGTATCTGTGATGTCTTCCAACAGTGTGCCTCCGTCGTCACAATTAATGAAGGGCTAGCGGAAAAGTGCTCATGTAATACGCCAATTGCCTAAGAGGACCCTAGTAGGTTCGACGGCCTTTGACGTCCGCTAGCTCGCCCGGTGTAGCGTCCATTCACCGAATGGTTCGGCAGCCGGGTTCGTCCGTTGCGGTCTAGAAGGAATTTTGGGGTGATGCGAGCACTATAAAATTAACTTAATGCACACCCAGTGACGGCGGATCAGAGGGAGAACGGAGGAAGCCTTTTAGTCCGGTTCATAGCTCGTTCCGGTCCATCCGGACGGCAAGCGAGAGAGGCCCCTCTCTCGTTCAACAACATCTGGCCCCAGATGTTGTGGTACAAATGTGTCGTTAGCGGAGCATATGTCCGTCGCTCGGGACGCTCCGTTGTATAGGCAGTCCGCTGAGACTGCTAAGGCTTCCTCTTCTCGTCAGCGCACACGACCGCACCTTGGCTGCGTGACCACCGATATATTACCAGCTTCGCCGATCAAGGATTCTTCGGCGACCAGGTCACACCATCCGGCAGCCAGGGATTCGAGACCGATGGACTCCGGATGTTCGCATAGGAAAAGTATGCGGGAGCCATCTGATGCGGAGCTGCCCTCGGCGAAGCAACGATAGTCTGCGCCTCCGCAGGTCTCGACGCCGGACATTCTTGTGCACATAGCACAGCTTATCGCAGCATCCCAGCAGCCGACAGAAACGGTGTCGGATCGAGAATTATCCGACAGCGCTGGGTCGGTAGCCGGGGACTCGAGGCCTGCAGACTCCGGACGTTCGCATAGGAAGTGTGCGGGAGTCAACGTACACGGAGCTTCCAGCGGCAATGCATCGTAAGTCCGCTACTGCACAGGCCTGGGGAACGAACGTGCTTTCCTTAATAGCACAGTTTATCGCAGCATCCCAGCATCAACTGAATCTGTCGCATATATTTTATCCGACGATGCTGGGTCGGGACGCTCCGCGGAAGCGGGTACGGACGTCCGAAAATTTTCATCCGGTCCGACGGGATACCGAAAGGGATACGGTGGATTTCAAGCTTTCCCTTTCGGAACAACATATGCTGCGATGCCGGATAAGAAACTGATAGCGTCGGTGGACTTAGAAATTTTTGGTTCGGTTCAGGGACATCGTCCCTCAGTTCCGACATAGTCCAATAATGTCACACAAACTATCGAATTATTGAACGACGCTATATATATTATTATTTTATGCTTGCTATCCAAGCATTTCTGGTTTCTTGTTCGAAGAGTTATGGAGATGTCTTTCAAAAGTGTGCCTCTGTCGTCATAGTTAATGAAGAGTTAGCGGCAATAAGTGCTCATGGAATATGTCTATCGCTTACGGAGTGACATTCGCTAGCTCACCCGGTGTAGCGTACATTCATCGAATGGTTCGGCTGCCGGGTTCGTCCGTTGCGGTCTAGGAAGGAGATTTGGGTGATGCGAGCACTTTAATTACTTTAGTACTCACCCAGTGACGGCAGATTGAGGACAGATCGGAGGAGGCCAACAACATAGGGGACCGCATGTTGTGGTTCAGATATTTTACATTCGGAGCATATGTCCGTTGCTCGGGACGCTCCGTTATATTGACAGTCCGAGAGACTGTCTTTAATGCTTCCTCATCCTCTCAACAGGGCACACGACCGCACATTGGCTACGTGACCTCGAGTATCCGATCAGTTTCGGCATTCAGTGATTCCACAGCGAATAGGTCGCGCCATCCGGTAGCCAAGGGACACGAGGCTTATACACTCCGTTCGCTCGCATATTGGAAGTATGCACGGGGTAATGATCTCGGAGCTTCCTGCGGCAATGCATCGTAAGACCGCTGCTCCTCAGGCCTCAGTGACGGACGTGCTATCCGAGTTAGCACAGTTGTTTCGCAGCATCCCAGCAATTGACGGTTTCTCGGTCGAATCAGGAATTATCCGACGGCGCTGGGTCGGTGCGGTCCGCGGTTGCATCAAGCTACGGACGACCGAACGCTTTATAGGGTCCGACAGGATGGCGAAAGGGATTCGAAAGATTTCGAGTTTTCCCTTTAGTAGTATCGGAAGATGCCTTTCATATCTTCTGGTATTTCTTCCAGTGATTATTTTTCGGACTTCATTGCTGCGATCTTGGATTAGAGACTTATAGCGTCATTGGACTCGGATTTTTCGATCGGTACAGGTACTTTGTCCCTGACTTACCGACGCAGTCCAATATTGTCATTACAACATGTGTTTTATTTTTCGATGCTATATATTTATATATATATACAAGCCTGCTACTAAGCATGATAGTTTAGTTTCTTGTCCGCGTGGCTCATTTCTGCCATTTTATCTTTTTTACATATAGTTTATTTTGGCAGAGCAGGGCATACCGAGAGTTCATATGCGTCTAGACGGTGATTAAAGACTGCATATATTCTTTTTCGCCGTTTATGTCTTTTCCAATTTCAATGTTGGGAACGACATTATGTATAGTAGACTTAAATTAGACGCTTTATTATACGTAATCCGCCTTACTGAGGCGTTATCATTACGTCTTCAAGAAAAGATTTACGAGATATTATTCTCAATGTAATTTCTTTTGAGGGCAGTAGTTTGTTCACGTATAACTCCGCCCTTCAGTGGCTGATTGGAGTTGGTTAGACGTGATGCAGCCCTAGCTACATCCACGCGTGGATAGTAGGTTAAGAACTCTCTCAGAGTCGCTTCGTTCTCGGAGGAGCTTCTCTTCGACGTCAACTTTCCGGCAATCCATGAATTGCTTGAATTATACATTCTCTTGTCTATCTAGTGTTACAAGAGATTCAGACTGGGGCAAACATTCGGTGGTTGACTCAGAGAGTGCCGCCGCAGTTGCCGGACCCGAGTGTGGCTGTTATGACGGTTGCCAGTCAAACAGATTGGGATATATACTGATCCCTACGGATTCGAAGTGCCAGGGTCTTTGGGTTCCGCAGTCTTTTAGCTATCAGTTTAACTTCCGCGGAATAATGTTTTTTAGGCTTGCTTTATGTCATTGCATGAACATTATTCAGAAACGCATGCCCAAATTCCTGTCCTTTAATTCGACAGTAAGTGGCGTATCTCCGGAACCAGGGAGGCACTCTTTCGTTTCCGTTATTCAATTTAATGGAAAGAATCCGTCTGTTGGTTATAGTACACCAAGTTCAGTTTTGGTCCGTCATATTCTGGGTCGTCTGATTGTTTCATCGCACTCCCGTTCTCTTACGGGTCGCTTGTTGCTGTCAGAATGGACTCTCAACAAACAAGTATTTAATCAGATTTGCTATCTATGGGAGCGCCCAATGATGTTTTATTTATGACACAGCTTGCTAATCAATTGCAGACGTATGTGTTGGCTTGTCCAGATCTCTGAGCTAATACTGTTAACGCTCTATTGATCTATAGGACGGAATGATAGGATACGCGTATCCTCCGGCGCTGTTGTTTTAGCAGGTATTGCTAAGATAAACAACCACAATACATTTCTGTTGATAGCATCTCTATCTTCACAGAGATCATGAGTAATTTACTCTCTTGTCTACTGTGGATCTTAACGTGAAATCTTCCTCTATGTGAGGATCTTTTTTCACTGGGTAAATCGTGTCATCTTTATCACAACCAGCAAGGTCGCAACCTTCATGTATTCCGTTGTGTGGTCCGTATTGCATTGTAAGCACTGTACTGGACGAGCTTTGGACGCGATTTCTTACTATAGGAGATCCTCTTCTTCGCTATTCTATGCGACTAAAGTGGAGGCTCTTCCGTCGTGGTGTAGGGATCATTATGTTCATATGGTTGATCCCTCCATACTACTCATTGCTATTTTTTAGTATACTTGTTTCACAAGATCTACTGCAGCCTGTGTTATTTAGGTTATAGGTTTATGTTACCTCATACCTATGCACTCTACTATAGTTTACAATTGAGTCTTTTGTCTCTTTATCTAAGTCAGTTAGTAACTTTTTGATAAATAGACTTAGAATCTTTAGATTAAATTCCTATACGGATTTTAACTTCGGTTCTTATTTAGCTAAGTTATCATTTGAGCCTCTGGAAACAGTAGTTTTCAAATTCTGACCTTTTAGACAGTAATTCTGTTGGTTTCTCTTTTACTGTAGAGTCAGTGAGTTTCATGCACTATCGATGGATGATTTTCACTTTCATAGTTTCGGAATCAATACTTCCGTTACTATTTAGGTTGGATTGTTGCATAAGAGTTAGGCTCCTATTATCCGGAACCTATTATTTTAAGGTCCTTCCGTCTTCGTATGGGCATAGGCCTTTACTCTTTCCGGGTACAGTTTATGTATTTATAAACAGATATCTGTTTATTACAAGGGCGTAAGCTTCTTTTGTCTTTGATGTCTAGTAGAAGGACGTTACGCTCCATTTTTTTTGTTAATGGATTCTATTAACTAGCGTACTGCTTATGGTATATCATTACCTTAGCAGTTGTGCTTAAGATTTCGGCTCATGAAGTAAGAGTTCTTCTACTTCTTGGGCTTACATTAATAGTGTTGCTATTATAGATTTTTGAAGGCTGCTCATTGCGCTCAGCCATCCATTCATGAATTTTATCTCAGAAATATCGAGTCCATTTCTGGAGGCCTCTATTGTTAGGTCTATTATCTACTGCTCAGAATGTCATTCACTTAACAGTTGCTACTATAGCTAGGTAGGCTGTCTGTTTCGGCAGTGTCTCCGTTCGGCTGCCCTCTTCGCTCTGGGCTATTTGACCCAGGGCAAGAAAAGGGGGGGGGGGGGGGTGTTCCCTTGGGTCACCTGTTTTTACTATGAAAACAAGGGGATACCTCCTCCGGAGTTAGTAATTCTGAGCTGTTATTGGGATGGTTGTTTAGTGAGAAGTTTAAGTTTATAAAATTCATTCAAGTCTTAGTTTTTAAAGTATAGCCTTTGAATATTGCATATGTCAACGGACATGATTATGCAATTCTCACACACTTTTAGAAGTATAAGAGTCTCTATTCTCTAGACTTACTTTATTATTGGCTTACTTTAAAAATTATTAGTATAAGGATTATTGGATATTAATAGAGTACATGGATGTATGAAGCTCAATTTTTGGAAGGTGTTGTATCTTTCTAATTTATCATAAATAAGAAAGATACATGTAAGGCCTATTACTTCTTTTCCCTACAGGGGATGACTCTATTTTATTTTATTGAGCGTATTCCATTTTGCTCTATGTCCTTGGCCCTCCAGCCTTTTTACTATTCAGCTATGTCTGGGTCATTGGTACAGTATAAAAATGTTAAAAAATTTATAGTAATTTATATATTTTTTATACTTACCAATGACCCAGACGGGGATGGCCCTCCCAGGAGTTGGGAACTCTTGCCTCCCCGCTGAGTACATAGCGCTTACCAGGCACTGGTTATTAGAATGATAAATGGCGCCAATTTCGGAACGTCCTTGACACTGCGCATGCGCAGTAGGGGCGAAGTGTGGAGGGCCTTTCAGGACATGTTTTCTTTAGTTTTAGATGCAAATTTTGGGGATTGGGGGGCAAAATTTGTGTTTGGCCCTATATTTTAAGAGTTAGCACCAGCTATGTCTGGGTCATTGGTAAGTATAAAAAATATATAAATTACTATAAATTTTTTAACTTTCTTTTGAAATGTTATAATGGATTTAAATATATTATGTATATTTACGACCGCACATTGGCTATGTGACCACAGATTTCCAGGGGACGTTCGCATATTATATAAATGCATTATATAAATGCAGGATTGAACGTCCCTGGTGCTCCTGCTTCGCCGACCAAGGAATACACGTAGACCAGGTCACTCCATCTGCTAGCTAGGGATACGAGACCTTTCCAGTTGGGACGTTCGCATATTATATAAATGCAGGAATGAATGTCCCGGGAGCTTCCAGCGGATAATTCACGTAGAACCGCGGCTCCACAGGTCTCATAGAGTAACATGAACAAGGTGTTGTTACCGTGATGTCTTCGTAAAGTGTGCTTCAGTCGTCACAATCAAATGAAGAGCTAGCGGCAAAAGTGCTCATGTAGATGTGTCAATTGCCTGGAGTTCCCTAGTAGGATCGATGGCTTTGACACCCGCTAGCTAGCCCGGTGTCGCGACCATTCACCGAATGGCTCAGCACCCGGGTTCGTCCATTGCTGTCTAGGAAGGAAATTTGGGTGATGCGAGCGCTATAAAATACAATGTGCACACCCAGTGACGACGGATACGAGGATGGTATGGAGGAAGCCTATTAGTCTGGTTCCTAGCTCGTCCAGGTCCATCCGGGCTGCGAGCGAGAGAAGTCCCTCTCTCGTACTACATCTGGGTTCAGATGTTGTGGTACAAAACGTTCCTCAGTTGGGGCATACGTCCACCGCTCGGGATGCTCCGTTATATAGACAGTCCAGAGAGACTGCTCTTTCGGCTTCCTTGGCTACGTGACCAGTCATATTCAACCAACATCGCCGACCAGGGATTCTACGGCGACCAGGTCACGCCATCCGGTAGCCTAGGATGCGAGGCCTTCATACTCCGGACGTTCACATATAAGAAATATGCAGGAATCAACGTCCAAGGAGCTTCTAGCAGCTAAATTCTGTAAGACCGCAGCTCCATAGGCCTTCGTTATGGACGTGCTATCGCAGATAGCACAAATTATCGCAGCGTCCCAGCACCCGGCAGTAACTCTGTCGGATTAAGAATTATCCGAGGAAGCTGGGTTGGTACGTTCCGCTGCAGCTTCAGGCATGGACGACCAAGAATTACAAGTGGTCCAACAGGATGGCGAAAGGGATACGGATGAGTTGTATTTTCCCTTTCGGAACAACATAATTGCCGTAGAGTGCATCCGGCATTATCTTCTGACATTGTTCCTCCGGACCAAAAATTGCTGCGTAGCCGGAAAAGAGACTGATAGCGCCACTGGACTCAGAATTCTTATCGGTTTAGGGACATCATCCTTCAGTTTCCGACATAGTCCAGATATGTCTCACAGACATTTGATCTGTTGAATGACGCTATATTTATATAACTTGCTACCTAAATGGGCAGGTCAGGTTTTTTATCAGCAAAAATCTCTACATCTGCCTTTCATCAATTTAAGGAATATTTTGAAATGGCAGGACAGAGCATTCTGAGAGTTCTCTGCGTCTAGACGACCAGGTCAGGACCTAGTATTGTTTATACCGTCGTCAATGTCAATTCCAACCACGATGTTGGAAACAACAATATTGTCTAGCAGGGTCAGCTAAGACGCATCATCGTACACAGATCACCTTACCAGAGCGTTATCATTACGTCTCAAAGGAAAAAGAATTCTAGTATGTACAACCTCCTTAAGAGTTCTTTCAAGGGCCTCACATAAAACTCTGCCCTTTTAGTGGCAATATGGAGTTGGTTAGATGTGACGCGGCCCTGGCTACATCCACACGTGTGGATAGTAAGGTGAAAAACTCTCTCAGAGTCGCTCCGGTCTCCGAAGAGTTTTCTTCGACGGCAAGCTTTCCGCAGTCTATGATCAGATAACTAAGAAAGCTTCAGACTCTCTGCTATTCAAATCCGCTTCCATATAGTCTGATTCAGCAGAGAAGAGTAGGACAGGCACTTCTGGGACGAATACGTCCAAGGGAAGTTCCTATAGAGGTTCCTATGCGTCCTTTAGGTCTTACTCTAGAGACCGTCAGGGTAGCGACTCAGGTAGGGGCCTTAATTCTGGCCGAGACATCCGGTCAGACGCCCCTAGGTCGACGGGGCGAAGTGCGGGCCGTGGAGGACATGGCTTCTCCTTCCGCAAGCCTCGCAGGACCAGGAGGTAATGGTATTAACCTCTATCGTGTACTAGTGAGCGGATGTCTGTCGAGTTTCTCAATTTATTGGGAGTAGATTACGAACGTCGCTTGGATTCGAGGGGTGATTTCGGAAGGACTAAATTGTCCTTCAAACGAAAACCTCCATTAACTCGAAGTCTAAGATGGACTTCCGTCAAGTCCGCAGGAAAGAGGCTCGCTTCCATCAGAAGTCCAGTCTCTTCTGGAATGATCGCGATGGAGATTGTAGACATCCAGGAATTTCCAGGTTTCTACAACCATCCTTTTCTGGTTCCAAAACCAGACGGCTCGTTCCATCCACTCATAATTCTGAGCTGGATAAACAAGCTGATCGTGGCACCAAGTTTATATATGGAGTCCATCCGATCGGTCAGAGCGAGTATTCGGGTGTACGACTATGCTACATGCATAGATCTCAAGATGCATACTTTCACGTCATGGTACATCAGGCGTTCAGAAAGTATCTTCGCTTCTTCATCATAGGAGTCGTGTATCAGTTCCGAGCAATGTGCTTCGGTCTGAATTGAGCCCCCTGGGCTTTCACTCGAATAACGAACTTGGTAATGACTCATTTCCGAGCTCATTTGTCTGTGATAACGTCGGCCTACCTGGACGACATTCTTTAGAGGTACGGCAATGAGTTAACGCTTCAGAACGATGTGCAGAATCTGCTTCTATTGCTCCGACATCTCGGTTTCATAATTAAACGAGGAGAAGTCGGATCTGGTATCATCCAAGTCATTCACCCACCGGCGGATGAGCTTCGAAACGCACAACATTCTCATTCATCTGCTGTTTCCCAGAGCGAAATTAATCAGTTGTTATGCTATTGTCTTCACTCAGACAAGGTCTCAGCGAGAGATCTCATGAGACTGATACGTTTGTGCGGAGCTGCCGCGATTTTATTCCGATGGGGCGGTTACGCACTTGTCCTCTCCAATTTCTCCTGATCCAGAATTGGAGGGTGAAGATTTTTTCACCCGATACGGACATCTTGTCAATCAAGTGTATAAGAGATTCAGACTTGGGCAGGTTTTCAGTGGTTAACTCAGGGAGTTCCACTGCAATTGCCGGATCCGAGTTTTACAGTCTTGACAGATGCCAGTCAAACAGGTTGGGTCGTATCATTGAGCCCAATGGATTTGAAGGGCCAGGGTCTTTGGGATCCGTAGTTCCTAATTAAGCACATTAACATCAAGAATGATGTCATTTTGGCTTGCGCTACGTTATTGGATGAACGTTATTCAGAATGCTCAAGTGCTAATTCTGTCTGACAATTCGACGGTATTAGCGTATTTTCGGAACTAGGGAGACAATCATTCCATTCTGTTATTCATGTTAACAGAAGGAATCCTTCTGTTTGTACTAGAACATCAAGTTCTCCTATCGGTCCGTCATGTTCCGGGTCGTCTGAATGTATTTGCGGACTCCCTTCACGGAGGGGCCGCTTGTTGACGCCAGAATGGACTTTCAACAAAGGAGTGTATTCAATCAGATTTGCTACCAAGGAGAGCGGCTATGATCGACTTTTTTGTGACGCATCTCAACAATCAGTTGCAGAAGTATGTGTCACAATGTTTGGAATTTTCGAGTGTTTGCAGTAGATGCTCTATCGATCTCGTGAGACGGAATAATAGGATATGCGTATCTTCCAGCGCCGTTGATTCAGCAGATATTGCTAAAGATCAAACAATCTCAATGCAAAATTCTGTTGATAGCATTTCTAGCTCCACAAAGACCGTGGATTAATCTACTCAGGCATCTGTTGTTGGACATGCCGTGGAAGCTTCCTCCACATTTCGGTCCATTCTATGGATTCAATTTACTATCAGTACTGCTTATGATAATATCTTCAATCAGCAGTCTGTGCTTTAGTTTTAAGCTCATGAAGTAAGAGTTCTTTCTACATCATGGGCTTATGCTAATAATGTTGCTATTACAGATCTAATGAGGGCTGCATATTGTTCTTAGCCCTCCACTTTCTCGAATTTGTATCTGAGAAATATTGAGTCCTTTTCTGCAGATCTGCATTTTTAGGTCCATTATTTTTCACTGAAAATGTCGTCCTCTAAACAGTGGCAACTATATATATGTAGGCTTTCGGTTCTGGCAGTGACTCCGTCCTGCTGCCCTCTTTGCTCTGGTGTATTTGATCCAGGGCAAGGGGAAGGGGGGGGGTGGGTGTTCCCTTAGGTCACCTGCTTTTTAGTGCAAAGCAAGGGAATACCTCCCTTGGAGTCAGTAATTCCGTGTCAGTACCGGGATGGTTTTAAAGTAAAGCTAATGTTTACTCATCTGTGTAATATTTTTTAAGTGTTGCTCGGGGTGAGACATTTGTATATATCATGTATTAATCGGGCGTTAATATACAATCCTCGGACACTTTTATATGAGTATATAGAGTCTCATTTTGCGGGACTTCCTTATTTATTGGCTTTCCTTTAAAAATATTAGTATAAAGGGTTATACTGAATGTTAATAGAGATCATTGATGTTATTGCGCTCAATTACAGAATGGTGTTGTGTCTTTCTGTTTGATACAAATAAGAAAGATACATGTAAAGCCTATCTCTCATTTTCTCCTTCAGGGGATAGTTCTGTTATATGTATTTGAGCCTATTGGATTATCCTTTATATCCTAGGCCCCCCAGCCTTTTTTCTATTCAGCTAAGTCTGGGTCATTGGTACAGTATAAAAATGTTAAAAAATTTATAGTAATATATATATTTTTTATACTTACCAATGACCCAGACAGGGATGGCCCTCCCATGAGTTGGGAACTCATACCTCCACGCTGAGTACATAACGGTTACCAGGCACTGGTTGTAAGAATGATAATTGCGCCAATTTCGAGACCTCCTTGACACTGCGCATGCACAGTGGAGTAAAAGTATGGAGGACCATATAGGACATGTAATTTTCGGTTTTAGATGCAAATTTGGGGGATTGGGGGGTAAAATTTGCGTTTGGCCCTAGATATTTTAGAGTTAGCACCAGCTAAGTCTGGGTCATTGGTAAGTATAAAAAATATATAAATTACTATAAATTTTTTAACTTCTATATGAAATTATGTGCACTACTTTTGGATTTTCGATCCGATTTTGATGAAACTTCTGTGTCATGGATACTTTCATTTTTTTAGTATGTGCATAATGTCTGACATGAAAGAAGAGAAACATGATATTCCGAATACTCAAAGATTAGGTGCATATAGTTCTGTAATCAGTATCGGCTCTACTAGATCATCAAAAGTCAGCCGACTAGCTACATCCATAATGGGGCTGTTGCCCACCTCCGTCCGGACTGCTGTAGAAAAATGGAACAAAAACACTGCAACAGAATTTCCAAGTATTGGTGGCTGGGTGAGTATAATAATAAATTGTTGGGAATTAATTGCTGAATGAACTTATGTTACTAACCACTTTAAGATACTTGTACATTTTTTATCAAATTTCTAAAAAAATTTCAATTTTTGCTGTAAAAAATACAGCTTATGACCCTTCATTGGAATGAACTCAATGAGCTTGTTCTAATGAGGAGTCATAAGCTGGTTTTTTTTAGACAAAAATTTTAAAACAGTGAAATTCAAATGGTGATTTTTGTTTTTAGCTTAACTTGACATAGTCAAGATAAGCTATTGCCATCAAACGTGCGGAAGTCTGTGAGTCTGTTAGTCTGTGACGTCTGTTCACATTTTCCTTTAGCACACCCCGCAGTTCTTATCTGATCGTCACAAAATTTCATATGCAGGTTTGGGGCCATGTCTAGATGAGAACGTCCCCTTTTGGTCGCGATCGGGCAACCGGTATGGCTGCCCGAGCCCAAAACCCGAAAACCATTAGCACAGTCTACAGGTCGTATTTGTGAAGGGATTTCATTGTAACTTGGTAGGATGCCTCTGTATAATGCCTAGATGAGAACGTCCCCTGTTGGGCATGATTTATCAACCGTGATGGCTGCCCAAGCCCGAAACCCAAAAACTTTTAGCACAGTCTGCAGGTCATGTTTAATGTGGAGGGATTTCATTGTAACTTGGTAGGATGACTCCTTATGATGTCTAGATGAGCATTTCCCCATTTGGGCATGATCTGCCAACCGTGACGACTGCCCGAGCCCAAAACCCGAAAACCTTTAGCACAGTCTACAGGTCATATTTATTGAGGAATTTCATTGTAACTTGGTGGGTTGACTTCATACAATGTCTAGATGAGAAAGTCCCCTTTTGGACGTGAATGGGCAACTGTGATGGCTACAGGAGCCCGAAACCTGAAAACCTTTAGCACAGTCTAGAGGTCATATTTATGAAGGGATTTCATTGTAACTTGGCAGGATGACTCCAAATAATGTCTAGATGGGAACATCCCATTTTGATCGCGATCATGCAGCCTTGATGGGTGCCCGAGCCCGAGCCCAAAAACCTTTAGCATAGGCAAAAGGTCATATTTATGGAAGGATTTCATTGTAACCTGTTAGGTTGACTCCATATAATGCCTAGATGATGACATCCCCTTTCATTGATTGGTCAGTTGTGACGGCTACAAGTGCCCGAAGCCCGAAAACCTTGAGCACAGTCTGCAGGTCATATTTATGAAGGGATTTCATTGTAACTTCTTAGGATCACTCCAGATGATGCTCAGATGAGATTGTCCCCTATGGTTGTGATCATTCACCCATGATGGCTGCCCGAGCCTGAAGCCCGAAAACCTTTAGCACAATCTACAGGTCATATTTATGAAGGGATTTCATTGTAACTTGGTAGATTAACTTCATATAATGTCTAGATGAGAACGTCTCCTTTTGGACATGATTGGGCAACTGTGACGGCTAAAGGTGCCCGAAGCCTGAAAACCTTTAGCACAGTCTACAGGTCATATTTATGAGGGGATTTCATTGTAACTTGGTAGGATGACTCCAAATAATTTCTAGATGAGAACGTCCTCTTTTGATCGCGATCATTCAGCCTTTATGGGTGCCCGAGCCCAAAAACCTTTAGAACAGTCTACAGGTCATAATTATGAAGGGATTTTATTGTAGCTTGGTAGGATGACTCCAAATAGTGTCCAGATGAGAACGTACCCTTTTGGTCACGATCATTCATCCTTGATGGCTGCCCGAGCCCAAAAACCTTTAGCATGTCTGTAGGTCGTATTTATGGAAGGATTTCATTGTAACTTGTTAGGTTGACTCCATATAATGCCTAGATGATGACATCTTCTTTTGGTCGTGGTTGGTCAACTGTGATGGCTACAGGTGCCTGAAGCCCGAAAATCTTGAGCAGAGTCTACAGGTCATATTTATGAAGGGATTTCATTGTAACTTCATAGGATCACTCCAGATGATGTCCAGATGAGAATGTTCCCTTTTGGTTGCGATCATTCAACTATGATGGCTGCCCAAGCCTAAAGCCTGAAAACCTTTAGCACAGTCTTCAGATCATATTTATGAAGGGATTTCATTGTAACTTGGCAGGTTGACTTCATATAATGTCTAGATGGGAACAGCCCCTTTTGGACACCATTAGGCAACTGTGTTGGCTACAGGGGCCCAAAGCCCGAAAATCTTGAGCACAGTCTACAGGTGATATTTATGAAGGGATTTCATTGTACCTTGGTAGGATGACTCTAAATAATGTCTAGATGAGAACGTCCCCTTTTGGTCGCGATCATTCAGCCTTGATGGCTGCCCGAACCCAAAACCCCAAAACCTTTAGCATAGTCTATTGGTCATATTTATGGAAGGACTTCATTGTAACCCGTAAGTTTGACTCCATATAATGCCTAGATGATGACATCCCCTTTTGGTCGTGATTGGTCAACTGTGACGGCTTCAGGGGCCCGAAGCTCAAAAACCTTGAGCACAGTCTACAGGTCATATTTATGAAGGGATTTCATTGTAACTTTGGAGGATCACTCCAGATGATGCCCAGATGAGAATGTCCCCTTTTGGTTGCGATCATTCAACCATGATGGCTGCCAGAGCCCAAAGCCCAAAATCCTTTAGCACAGTCTACAGGTCATATTTATTAAGGGATTTCATTGTAACTTGGTAGGTTGACTTCATATAATGTCTAGATGAGAACGTCCCCTTTGGACGCAATTGGGAAACTGACGGCTACAGGGGCCCGAAGCCCGAAAACCTTTAGCACAGTCTACAGGCCATATTTATGAAGGGATTGTAATGTAACTTGATAGGATGACTCATTTTGGAATAATTTCACTGTAACTTGGTAACTTTTGTTGATATACGTTAACTGTGAGGGCCACATACATTAACTGTGAGGTCATATTAACCCACCCCTCAGATCTTTAGAACAGTGTACACCTCATATTATTTTTATCATAAACATAGCATACAGGGAACAGAAATGAACATATTCCCAATTATCACAATTCTTGTCTTATTTCAGAATCCTTTCATAAACATTGAACATTATCCTTTTCATCAAAGACAACACACAAGTTAAGCTACAGTGTCATTGACACTTTCATTTGCATTATCTGATTATGGTAGTTAGGTAAAATGTTATGTAATTTCAGTCAAGGGAAACTTAAAAAGCATGAGATTCTATGCATGCACATAATATCATCTTTGAAGTGAAATTATTTTATCTGTAGAGATTTTCCTTGCTGCAGTTTATGTGAAAGTGTCTTTAACACAAATTTCGAAGATTAAAAATAATTTAGCAGATAATTATATTTGTAACCTTTAACCATTGAATAGCATAATCTATATTATATTGATTTTAAATACTACGCATATTTTTCAAATAACAGAATAGACAGAAAATCCTTGTTGCACTTGAGCCTTGTTGCATTCAAGGGACAAATTTATCACTTTTAGTAACATGAGTAAAAATATCAAACATAAACTGTTTAATTTTAATTTTTTTAAGTTTAAGCCAAAAAGTCCATGTGGGAGGGCCTAAGAAACAGATTTCTAACTTTTGTAGACCTTAGAAGTTGTTTTTAAATTTGTGGATGTACTGAACTAAATTTGACGTACAGTAATTTCACTGTGACTAAGAAACAATTCTTATATCAATTTCATCTTTTGAATAGATTCTAGTATTTATTACTGTATTTTATCACTTAAAATGGGCAACATTGGTATAAATGATTCAGTTAACACATATACTGAAACTTTTTGAATAGCAGTTTTGCTAACCATTTTTCAATCGATTAGCAATCCAGATAATTACGTAGCAATTGTTAACATTTGTGAACATTCGTCTGGAGCATAACTCACCATTTAGCAGTCATATCATCCCCATACTGCAGTGCAGGGAAAATTCTCAATGGAATTGTGTTGCCAAACGTCACCGTTCACTTACAATGTTCTAAAAAAAATTTAAATTAATCCCTTTACCCAACAAACTACAGGGTAGGGTTGATTTTCAATAGAAATTTGTTGCCAGACTTCACCATTCACTTGCGATGTTCTGTATTTTAAATTGATCCATGTCCACGAAGACGACCAATGCTGCCCAGAATATTAACATAAATGAAGACTCGGTATCCTGAAATAACTTGGCTGTTACTCAATAAAATCATGCCAAAGGGGATACCATTGGAACCAGCTCATGAAGCCGGTTCAAGTGATATCCATATTGCCCTGGTTTTCATTGAGTCCTACTGAAGAAAATTATTCCCAAATCTGAATTTTATTTTATTTTTTCAAAAAGCTGTGTTGGGTAAAGGGTTAAAGTGCATCGCTATTTTTAGTCAGGAGAGCTATAGTGATCACTCATCGTCCGTCGTCGTCCGGCGTCCATGAACATGGTGTTTGCGTCTTCTCCTTCCGAACTGCTGAACCAATTTAATTGATATTTGAGATAATAGTTATGACATCGCAATTTGATTTTGTTCAAATCAAGTTGCCTCGCCTATGGGTAGGGCCACACCCAAAATGTGTGTTGAAATCTTAAAAAATCTTCTTCTCATGAACCAGCAGTAGCAGAGACTTGATGTATGGTGTGCAGCTTCCTTTTGAGGTGTAGACTCAGATTTGTTCAAGAGAAGTTTGTGGGGCTATACTTGGCGTCGTAATGGGAGGGGAAAGAATATTTGCCCCTCCCAAAATTTCTATTTTCCACAAATTTGGACCAAATTTGATATGAGGGCTTATTGGGTCATAAGTACTTAATTTATGCCCAAAATTTTTTTCCCGTCACCCCATGGGAACTGCAGTAGCTAAAAATAGAAAAAAATTAAAACGTTCATATCTCCAAAACTACTCGGCACTGAGAATTCTTGTTTGTTGTGAAGCTTCCTTAGGACCAACAGAATGGAATGGTAAAAAAAAATTGCCATCAATTTTATCATGGGGTACTTTTTGGGGACTTTGAAAAAGTGCTGAGTCAGCATTTTTTAACAGTGGGTAATGGGAAAAACATATAAGACTACTTTTCTCCCAACCTCCCCCCCCCCCCCCCCCCCAGCCCCCTCTGTTGGATGATTTTGTATGAAATCGTATGTTTTCAAAGTTTAAGCTTTTTTTAATTGGTGCATATTTATTTGCACTTGTTTGCAACAAAGCATGATTAAAATAGTGTCTGTTGATTGTAATGGTTTTGTAAACATCCAGTTTGCTATGTTCTGCAGAAAATAACTCAAATTTCATGTGAATGGTGTTTATTTTTCAAAAAATGGTGCATATTTTTTGCCGAACAAAAATGTATTCAATACTTCTTTATTAACTCGTAGAATGCTTAATTTGTCTTGGACGTCAAAATTTGTTTGCATATCTTTCTTTGCCTGGTTACAATATATGCAGATATGCACTTTTCCATGAATTGTAACAAGGCAAATCATATAGATGAAATAAATTCCCGTCAAAGATGATGTGAACCACATACACAGAATACGAAACCTTCAAGTTGTTGTACTTGCACTTAAGAATGGAGCCCAATTATGGGCTTCCAGACCTGAACCAGCTAACAAACCCCCAAAATAAAAATAAAAGTCTCCCTCTCATTGATTTGAAAAATTTATTGCTCAAGAACCAAATGTATTTTTTAACTTGGCCTTATGCTATTTTCTTGCTGTCCACCAAATTTTATTTTACTCATTCTCTTACTCCAAATTTCATCATACCCTTTTAAAGGGTTATTAGAGTTGTCAACTTTTATTTTGAAAAAAAAAATGTTTTGAATAGATATTGAACCTATTTGCACTGAAATTGTGTTGACTACAGGACTGTGGTTTCAGATTTTTATGTGTAAATGATTTTTAAACTGAAAATATGATAAAAATCTTCTATTTCAGAGAAATGCTTTTGCCAATGACATCATCCCCTGTGAAAGCTACATTGATGCCATTCATAGTGCACACATAGGAACGCTGTCAGGTGAGAAATGATTTGACCAGCATGTTTATGATTGAATACAATTAAGCTTAAATGGTTGTGAATTGTACATTCATTTTTCCAAAGATGTGTTTGAAAAATTATATTTAAGGGAAAAAAGGCTCCAGCACAGACATTCCCATTTGAAACATTTTTTTGTAATATGTTGATGAAATGCTTTTAAATAAATACTTTGAGCCCTAATAGGCCTCAAACCTGTCATAAAAATACAAATTTGTTTAACTAATTGTTGAGCTTAAGGGATGGTTAAACTGACTGGCAATAATTGATGTTATTCATTGATGGGCCTCAGTTTTGTCCTTACAATAATGTTTCACAAACTTTAATTTTTCTTATAAGCGATGACTGGTCAAAGATTTAGTTCTTTTAGTTCTTTTGATTTAGAGTCAGTTAAATTGTATTCATCTTTTTATAATTTTGCTATTTCGACATTCATTCATACTCTAATGGTACCCTCTGCGCCCTGTGGCATTTCGAAGTTAATAAATATTGCTGCCATCTTGGCAGAAACTGAGAAATAATTGTCACTTGTAATTAAATTGTCACACAATCAATCAGTAACTCTAACTCAATGAAATTAGACATGATGAATGAAAGGTTTTAGCGTGCCGAAGGCGCGCAGGGACGATGTGGGATTTACAAATCCCTTGCGACCCAGTTAACCTTATTTTATTTCACTTGGATCACACAGGCCTAGCTTTTCTATTGCCTCAAATGGGGTCTGAGGGGGGGTATGCACGCAGTTAGAATTCCCGGGAGTTTACGTTGGAGTGATAGATTGTCAATACTCAATCCCTCAGCGCCATTAAGACTATTAGAGAGTGGGCTCTATTCGGTTCCAGCTCGGCGATGGTAGAGGTTTGAGTCCCACCATGGTGGCGAGCCAGAATATAATGGTGTGAAATTGATGAATGAATGAAAGGTTTTAGCGCGCCGAAGGCGCGCAGGGACGATGTGGGATTTACAAATCCCTTGCGACCCGGTTTGCCTTATTTTATTTCACTTGGATCTTGGATCACACAGGCCTAGCTTTCCTATTGCCTCAAATGGGGTCTGAAGGGGTATGCACGCGGTTAGAATTCCTGGCAGTTTGCATTGGAGTGATAGATTGTCAAAGACCAAACCCTCAAAGCCATTAAGACTATTGGAGAGTGGGCTCTATTCGGTTCCAGCTTGGCGATGGTAGAGGTTTGAGTCCCACCATGGCGGCGAGCCAGAATATAATGTGCGATGGCAATTTTAAGGGAAAAGGAAAAAAGAAACCCAAACAGCAACGCCGGTTTGGTAGCGGCCCCGGTATATGACCATAGCGGTTACAAAAAAGGAATGGAGAAAGCTCCAACAGTTTAGTTTGAAAAAAACCGGGAGTCATCCATCAAGCCTTCTGGGAGATAGGATGCCGTATGTGATTTTGAGGTATCTGGTTATCCTTCGGGAATTCCAAATGACCTCCACCCCCCCCCCCCCCCCCAAAAAAAAAAAAAAAAAAAAAAAAAAAGCCCTTAAAAGGGCTGTTTGCTGGCAAGATTGTTTCAATCCTTGCCTTGGTCTTGTTAGGTTTTCTGCACATCTTTGCTTGAGGATTGTTTCAATCCCTCATAGTATGTCATTCAGTTTGGTCGTGTGTCTGATGAGATAGATGAGGGAGAAAAGATAGAGAGCTGGAAATTAGAGCAATTCGGTTTTTAATTTACACCTTTTCCGTCCTTTTGGATGGGGAAGCCAGCATTTTTTCCCCGAGATTTATATCTCAAGGAGGGGAGACCCGGCAGCAGGTGGAGATTTTCCTCGCTGTTTGCAACTCCCACTGGTAACAGAGGCAAGCTTTCGTGCGTATCGTGTCACCCGCAGCCAGTTCTAAATTTAGGTCACAGAATAACTGGCTCACCCCATCACAATGATGTAATCTTTAACCCTTTCGATAGACATGCCCCAGATTATTTAGTTTTCCTATTGAGGACGCGATGCGCATTGAGTTCTATTATTAATTCGCTGTCTTGAAGTCTATTTAGAGTTTTGCTTTGAAGATCTTTTAAGCGCATTGCTATAGTGTCTATTTTTGCTATCTCGTGAAGTTGTTTTATCGATGTCCACGTGGGCTTGCGCAGAGCCACGCGCAAGGCATGATTTTGGACCCGTTGTAGTTTTTCAATGTTGGTTTTATTCAGGTCACTTGTTATTATGGCCCCATACTCTAGTACTGGGCGTATATATGATTTGTAAAGATTGAGGAGAATTTCTTTATTGGCTCCCCAATTTTTACCTCTGATCATTTTCAGGAAATTGATGCGTTTAGTGGCTTTGACGGTGACTGAGTTTATGTGATTGTTTAGATTGAGACTGCTATCCAGGTTGAATCCCAGAAACTTTGCCTCATTACTAGCTTCAAGTTTATGATCGTAAAGCTTAAGCTCAATATTAGGGACAGGCTTTTTCCTTTGTTTTTTATAGAATGTGATTCTTTGTGTTTTCGTGGCATTTAGCTTGATGCGCCACAGAGCGCACCAGTCTTGCAGGTCGCGGATGGTATCCTGCAGGCGGTTTTGTATTATGTTTCCAGACTTACTGGCCATCCACATTCCTTTGTCGTCTGAGAATTGAGATAGCTCAACATGGTTCTTCCCTAGTTTGTCAATGTCATTCACATATATTATAAATAGAAGCGGGCTGAGGACCGAACCCTGTGGAGTGCCCGCTTCGAGTTTTACCTCGGCTGACACTTCGCGGTTGACTCTCACTTTGATTTTTCGATCAGATAAAAATGATGATATGATCCTTAGAATTTTGATAGGTAGCCCCATTTTAGCTAGTTTGTATCTCATGCCATTGTGCCAGACAGAGTCAAACGCTTTTTCAACGTCGAGTAATAGCGCGGTTCCTATTTCATTTTGACTGAACGCCGTTTTCATATAATCTACCAGTCTATAAACATGCTCTATTCCCTCTCTTTGGCTCCTGTATGCCCTTTGCCACTTGTTGAAAAAGCTGATTGATTCGAGATGGCTGCGGAGTCTAGTCGTGAGAATCCGTTCGAAAATTTTTCCAATACAGCTGAGTAGGCTGATTGGGCGGTAATTAGCTGGGTTGCTCAAATCCTTGTCGGGTTTGGGTATCATGACTCCTGTAGCTACTTTCCAACATTTTGGGAAGTATCCACTAGAGAGACAGCAGTTTAGGAGGTTAGTGAGTCTACCGAAAAAAGTGTTGGGACATTGTTTCAGGATTTTGTATGAGACCTCGTCCCCTCCTGGGGAAGAAGAAGACTTACATTTTTTAATTGTGTTAGCCACTTCTTCTTTGCTTATCGGTTCCGTGAGTTCATGGCCATCCCCGTCCTCGGGCGTTTGGCTGAAGTTGGCATCGTTAAACGTTGTCTTGTTGTCTTGAACAAATTTGTTTACTTTTTCTTTGAACTCGTCATCAAACCTATCGCCCTCATGTGGACGATGATATTTCTTAAGGAGCTCAGCAAAGGCGCTAGCCTTCGCCTTGTCATCCAGGGCAATAGTTCCATCGTTGATCTTTAGTGCCTTACTGTTGGCGTCTTTATGTTTTTGTCCAGTAAGGGTTTTAAAAGTATCCCAAAACTTTTTAGTCTCCCTGAGTCCATTTAGATTTTCCGTTGCTTTTTTCCATCTCACGCGATTGTCGTTTGCTATTGCTTTTTTAACTTCGCCGTGGAGGTGATTATACACGGCTTTAAGTTCGACCTTTTTAGTTGGAAGTTTTTCTGATTTGTATGCACGGAAGGCCTTTCTTTTTTGTTTTATTATTTGGAGTGTGGTTTCAGTTATTCTGTTGGCCCGCGGTTTAACTGTCTGTTTGGGACAAATCTCATCAAGAGTGTTGTTAATGACTTCACTGAGATTGGTACATGCTTGCTCGAGCTCGCAGGTATTCATTGGGTCGTTTTTGTTTATTTTAACCTGAATTATTTTTCTGAAGAGGTCCCAGTCAATTTTGGATAGATTCCTCCTCCTCATTGTGGGGTATCTTGCGGGTCCGCTGCAACCGTGTAATGTAGCATGAACAGGCAGGTGGTCGCTACCTAAATCATCGTCCCCCACATATATGTCTTGCATTTGATTAGTTAGTGATTTACTGGTTATAATTAGGTCAAGGATGTCGGATTGGTGGAGGGTGTTGTTACTGACGTGAGTAATGTCGTGGTCGTTATTTAATACAAAAAGATCAAATTGTTCGATGATATTGAAGAGAGCGTCGCCATTGGGCTCCGTTTTATTGCATCCGAAAACCTGATGTTTGGCATTGAAATCACCTAAGAAAATACAGTGTTTGTGATTTTTTATACTGTACCAATGACCCAGACTTAGCTGGTGCTAACTCCACAAAAACCAGGGCCAAACACAAATTTTGCCCCCCAATCCCCAAAATTTGCATCCAAAACAAAAAGAAATCATGTCCTAAAGGACCTCCATAGTACGACTCTACTGCGCATGCGCAGTGACGCAGTCGTCCCGAAATTGGCGCCAAATATCATTCTCTGTTTGGCCCTTCATCAGTCAACATCTCACTGATCTTTGTGCTTGTAAATCTCAGTTTAAAGGATGCCAGACACGTAATTCTTGGAGAAAATGTGATTCTAAGGAGGATAGAAGGAGGAGAGGAAAAAAGAAGTGGCAAAAAATAATCAGGGCTGTACTTAAAATTTTTTGTTAAAATTATGTTAAGTTGCCTATTTTCGAGGCAAACGCCTCTTGTTGTCATTCTTGCTAATTGTTGCACTGCTTATTCAGTGTTTCCTCTCCCCTAACCTTCTAAAGTCCCCCCTTGCAATTCTCCCATGCTTTTGGCATATTTTTGAGAAGTTTCATTTCTTTTGTGTTCTGCATCTTCCATCTGATGTTCTGCAGATTCTCCCCTGGGAGTCTCTGTTTTGCATCAGATAGAGTGTAATTGAGGACTGATTCCGGGCCAGTTTTTTCAGTGCCTGGAGTCATGTTTTCTTCTGTGTTTACACTGTTTGTTTTCATTGGCAACAGCCTTTTTTGAGGGGGGCTGTTTGTCTTTGAGGTAGTTTATCTCATTATAAGATACATTTATATTATCCGAAAGTGTCTCATTAATTATTTTATATAATTTTAAAATTTTTGACCACACTTTGCCATCGGATCCATCGGGGCTCAACGTTACTTTTCAGCAACTTGGGCTTCTCTGAAAAAATATTTTTTCAAAATTATTTTGTTTTGCAATTGTTTTTTCATTTATTAATGGATCATGTTATTATGTATCTTTGTGTCAGGGGTTTTTGCGAGTAACTAGGACTTATTGTTGTTCCTTCACAATGAAAGGAACTTGTTCAAATTGTAATAGGAAGAAATCTTCCTCTGACTTTCATGATTATTGCATAAATTGTAGTCAGTGTTCTCGCATTAATCCCTGTCCTGTATGTGAACATTGGGATGAGAAACATTGGAAACGTGTGTCACGATATGTTGTTTCTGGAGAAAGAGCGATGCCGGCTCTTTCTCCACAAGGTCACTCTACTCTCTCAGTTTCTATTTCAGAGGAACCAGAACAGGGTGATGTTTCCATGTTATCTTCTTCAAGTGTGCGTCCGTCGTCACAATTAAATACAGAGCTAGCGGCAAAGTGCTCATGGAGATTAGACAAATGTCGTCCGCTAGCTCGCCCGGTGTAGCGTCCATTCACCGAATGGTTCGGCAGCCGGGTTCGTCCGATGCGGTCCAAGAGGAAATTTTGGGTGATGCGAGCACTATAAAAATAATAGATGCACACCCAGTGACGGCGGATAGTGAACGAGAACGGAGGAAGCCTTTTAGTCCGGTTCCTAGCTCGTCCAGGTCCAGCCGGGCCGCGAGCGAGAGAGGCCCCTCTCTCGTACAACAACATCTGGGACCAGATGTTGTGGTACAAAATGTGTCTTTAGCGGAGCATACGTCCGTCGCTCGGGACGCTCCGTTGTATAAGCAGTCCGCAGAGACTGTTAAGGCTTCCTCTTCTCGCCGGCGCACACGACCGCACCTTGGCTGCGTGACCTCCGATATCTTGCCAGCTTCGCCGAGGAAGGATTATTCGGCGACCAGGTCACACCATCCGGCAGCCAGGGACTCGAGACCGATGGACTCCGGACGTTCGCATAGGAAAAGTATGCGGGAGCCATCCGATGCGGAGCTGCCCTCGGCAAAGCAGCGAAAGACCGCTCCTCCGCAGGTCTCGACGTCGGACATTCTAGTGCAGATAGCACAGCTTATCGCAGCATCCCAGCAGCCGACAGAGACGGTGTCGGATCGAGAATTATCCGACGGCGCTGGGTCGGTACGCTCCGCCGAAGCATCGGGGGCGGACGACCGGGAACATCGGGAGGTCCGACCGGATGGTGAAAGGGATACGGATGAATTGGAGCTATCCCTTTCGGAACAACACAAAGCTGCCGTAGACTTCATCCGGCACTTTCTTCCTCAAGTTGTTCCGTCGGGCCAGACTGCTGCGCTTCCGGACAGGAGAATTATAGCGTCATTGGACTCTGATTTTTTCGAGCGGTTCAGGGACATCGCTCCCGAGTTTCCGTCGCAGTCCAATAATGTTGCAAGAACATTTGAATTATTGAACGACGCTATTTTTAAACTTGCTTCCAGGACAGGGAAAGCAGGCTTCTTGTCCGCAAATACTCTCAACCTGCCTTTCATTAATGCAAGGAATAAATTCGACACGGCAGGTCAGGGTATACCGAGAGTTCCTCTGCGTATGGACGACGAGGCGGAAGACTTAGAGCTATCATTACCGTCGTCAGCTTCTATTCCATCCGCAGTGTTGGAAACAGCTATTGCGTCTAACAGAGCCAATTTAGATGCCTTATCTTACGCAGATCACCTTACGAAGGCGTTATCACTGCGTCTTCAAGGGGAAGAGTTTCAGGATATACAATCCTCCTTAAGACTTCTTTCAAGGGCAGTAGCTTATTCCACGTGTAACTCCGCCCTTTCAGTGGCTAATCTGGAGTTGGTTAGACGTGACGCAGCCCTGTCTACATCCACACTAGTGGATTCTAAGGTGAAGAACTCTCTTAGAGTCGCTTCGGTCTCAGGAGATCTTCTCTTTGACGGCAAGCTTTCCGCTATTTATGATAATATTAAAAAGAAAGCTAGTGATTCTCTGTTGTTTAGATCCGCTCCTAAAAGGTCGGATTCAGCAGACACGAATAAGGCGGGCACTTCTGGGTCTTATCCGCCCAAGAGAGGTTCCTATAGAGGTTCCGGTGCGTCCTCTAGCTCTTATTCGAGAGACCGTCAGGATAGCGACTCTCGTTCGGGACGTCCTTCAGGCCGGGACAATCGGTCGGACGCCCCGAGGTCGACGAGGCGAGGTGCGGGTCGTGGAAGACGTGGTTTCTCCTACCGCAGGCCTCGCAGATCCAGGAGGTGATGGCTCAAACCTCTATCGCGTTCCGGTTGGCGGAAGGTTGTCGAGTTTTTCTCAAGAGTGGGCGTCGATTACGGACGACCCTTGGGTGAGAGGAGTGACTTCGGAAGGTCTAAAGATATCCTTCAAACGAAAGCCTCCATTAACTCGAAGTCCAAAGTGGACTCATCTTCCGTCAAACCCTCAGAAAAGAGACGCTCTGCTATCAGAGGTGCAGTCTCTTTTAATGAAGAACGCGGTAGAGGTCGTAGAAAACCAGGAATCGCTGGGATTCTACAGCCATCTGTTTCTGGTTCCGAAACCAGACGGCTCGTTCCGTCCAGTCATAGATTTGAGCTGGATAAACAAGCTGATCATCGCTCCGAAGTTTTATATGGAGACGATTCGATCGGTCAGAGCGAGTATTCGGGTGAACGATTATGCAACGAGCATAGATCTCAAAGATGCGTACTTTCACGTCATGGTACATCCGACATTCCGAAAGTATCTACGCTTCGCAGTCCTAGGAGTGGTGTATCAGTTCCGGGCCATGTGCTTCGGATTGAATCTAGCACCCTGGGCTTTCACTCGAGTAATGAACTCGGTAATGATTTACTTCCGAGCTCATTCGTCTGCGGTAACGTCGGCCTACCTGGACGACATTCTTCAGAGGTACGGCAACGAGTTAACGCTTCAGAACGATGTTCAGAATCTTCTTCTATTGCTCCGACGTCTCGGTTTCATAGTAAACGAGGAGAAGTCGGATCTGGTGCCGTCCAAGTCATTCACTCATCTGGGAATGAGCTTCGAGACGCACAACAATCTCGTTCGTCTGCCGTTAACCAGAGCGAAATTAGTCAGTTGTTACGCTCGCTATTGTCTAAATACAGACAAAGTCACAGCGAGAGAATTTATGAGACTGATAGGTCTGTGCGGAGCCGCTGCGGATCTCATTCCGATGGGACGGCTACGCACACGGCCTCTTCAAATTTTCTTGACTCAGAATTGGAGTGTGAAAATTCATTCGCTCGATGTAGACGTTCTCTTGTCAGATCAAGTGAAACAAGAGATTCAGACTTGGGCAAACATTCAGTGGTTAACTCAAGGAGTTCCGCTGCAGTTGCCGGATCCGAGTTTTACCATTATGACGGATGCCAGTCAAACAGGTTGGGGTGCATCATTAATCCCAACGGATTCGAGATGCCAGGGTCTTTGGGATCCGCAATTCCTGTGCAAGCACATAAACATCAAGGAAATGATGTCAATTTGCCTTGCGTTACGTCACTGGATGGACATTATTCACGATGCTCATGTCCAAATCCTATCCGACAATACGACAGTAGTGGCGTATATACGGAATCAGGGAGGCACTCATTCAGTTCCGTTGTTCAATCTAACGGAAAGAATCCTTCTGTTTGCGTTGGAACATCACGTTCTTCTTTCGGTCCGTCACATACCGGGTCGTCTGAATGTGCTAGCAGACTCCCTTTCTCGAAAGGGTCGCTTGTTGCCGTCGGAGTGGACTCTCAACAAACAAGTATTCAATCAGATTTGCTACCAATGGGAACGGCCAATGATAGACTTATTTGCGACACATCTCAACAATCAGTTGCAGACGTATGTGTCCCCGTGTCCGGATCCAAGAGCATTTGCTGTAGACGCTCTATCGATCCCTTGGGACGGAATGATAGGATATGCGTATCCTCCAGCGCCGTTAATTCAACAAGTATTGCTAAAGATAAAACAATCTCAATGCAAGATTCTGTTGGTAGCATCTCTGTCGCCACAGAGACCGTGGATAAATCTACTCAGGTGTCTGTTGTGGGACCTACCGCGGAAGCTCCCTCCACGAGAGGATCTTCTTTGGCAGGGGAAATCGCGCCAACTGCATCACAACCCGCAAGGTCTCAACCTTCACGTTTTTCCGTTGTGCGGTCCTTCTTGCATGGCAAGCACTTTACAGGACGAGCAGTGGACGCGATTTCTAACTGTAGGAGGACCTCCTCTTCGCTAAACTATGCGGCTAAGTGGAAGGTTTTCCGTCGTTGGTGTAGGGATCATTCTGTTGATATATTTGATCCCTCTATACCAGACATTGCTAACTTTCTAGTATACTTGTTTGACGAAATCAAACTGCAACCGGTTACTATAAAGGGTTATAGATCTATGTTATCTGATACCTATGCACATCATGATAGTTTACAAATTGGATCTAATGTCTCTTTATCGAAATTGGTTAGAAACTTTTCGATAAATAGACCCAGAACTCTTAGATTAATTCCTAAGTGGAATTTAGCTTGGGTTCTCCTTAAATTGAAGGAAAAGCCATTTGAACCTCTTGGGACAGTAGATTTCAAATTCTTATCTTATAAGACAGCTTTTCTCTTAGCTTTCTCTTCTGCCAGAAGAGTCAGTGAGCTTCATGCACTATCGGTGGATGATTCTCATTATCGTAGTGTTGGGAACACTATCACCTTCACTACTAACGTCGGTTTTTTAGCTAAGAATCAGGCTCCTAATAAATATCCGGAACCTATTGTTATTAAGGCTCTTCCGTCTTCAGACGGGCGTAGGCCTTTACTCTGTCCTGTTAGAGCACTACGTATCTATAAACAGAGATCTCAGTTCATCAGAAAGGGACGGAAACGTTTCTTTCTGTCTTTGATGCCTAATAGAAAGGACATTTCAGTCCATTCTATTGCTAGATGGATTCAGTTAACTATCCGTACTGCGTATGAAGATTTATCTTCTTCTCAGCAGTCTGTGCTTAAGATTTCTGCTCATGAAGTAAGAGCTCTTTCTACTTCCTGGGCTTATGCTAATAGTGTTGCTATTACAGATTTAATGAAGGCTGCTTATTGGTCTCAGCCATCCACATTTACTAATTTTTATCTCAGAAATATTGAGTCCATTTCTGGAGACCTGCATTGTTTAGGTCCGTTATCTGTTGCTCAGAATGTCGTCCACTAAACAGTTGCAACTATAGTTATGCAGGCTTTCTGTTCCGGCAGTGACTCCGTCCGGCTGCCCTCTTCGCTCTGGGCTATTTGACCCAGGGCAAGGGGAAGGGGGGGGGCGGGTGTTCCCTTAGGTCACCTGCTTTATAGTGAAAAGCAAGGGAATGCCTCCTCCAAGACAGTATTTCTGAGTCGCTTCCGGGATGGTTTTAAAGTGTAATATTAATGTTTAATTTCATTCATGTCTTATTTTTAAAGTGTAGCTCGGTGTGAAGCATTTGTATATGTCAAGTGTCAAACGGGCTTTAATATACAATACTCGGACACTTTTAAATGATTATAAAGAGTCTCAATTCTCTGGACTACTTTATTTATTGGCTTGTTTTAATATTAATTAGTATAAAGGTTATACTGGATATTAATAGAGAACATGAATGTTATTGTGCTCAATTATTAAGGGTAGTGTATCTTTCTAATTTAAATATTAAATAAGAAAGATACATGTAAAGCCTAATACTCCTTTTCTCCTTAAGGGGTTATCTCTTTATTTTATAATTGAGCTTATTGGATTTTCCTCTATGTCCTAGGCCCTCCAGCCTGTTTACTATTCAGCTAAGTCTGGGTCATTGGTACAGTATAAAAATGTTAAAAAATTTATAGTAATTTATATATTTTTTATACTTACCAATGACCCAGACGGGGATGGCCCTCCCTGAGTTGGGAACTCTTGCCTCCCCGCTGAGTACATAGCGCTGACCAGGCACTGCCAGTAAGAATGATATTTGGCGCCAATTTCGGGACGACTGCGTCACTGCGCATGCGCAGTAGAGTCGTACTATGGAGGTCCTTTAGGACATGATTTCTTTTTGTTTTGGATGCAAATTTTGGGGATTGGGGGGCAAAATTTGTGTTTGGCCCTGGTTTTTGTGGAGTTAGCACCAGCTAAGTCTGGGTCATTGGTAAGTATAAAAAATATATAAATTACTATAAATTTTTTAACTTTTCACAAAGAATTCAAAGACTTTGCTGTCAACTGTTTTTTTCGGTTCATTATAATATGAGATTACGGCAACTTTTTTATGATCTAGTTCAATCTCAGCGGCAATCACCTCTGCGTTGAGATGATCGCTTGATATCGTTTTATATTTTAAGTCCTGCCTTATGAGTAGAGCGACTCCGCCTCCACGTTGTGTGGGACGGTCTCGTCTAATAATGTTGAATCCACTTAGCAAAAATGTCTTACTTGGCTTTAACCATGTTTCGCTGATACCAATTACATCTACGTTAGTGAAGTAATCGGACATCTGTCAGCTTTTGCAGTTAACGCTTCGAGCGTTCCACTGAATTATTTTCAACTTATCCATAGGTGTTCAGTACCTGACGTAATTTTACTAGTTAACGTGTTGTGGGTGTGATTTATATTTTATTTATGGCGGCTTCTATTAGCGAGGAAGAAATTTGAGTTCGATATAATTTGGATGCTGTTTTCCCAACTTCTTTACATATGTCGGAAAGACTGACGTCGAAGTGTTTGTTCATTATATTAAAAATTGAACCAGCCATTAGGCTGCACATCGAATGTGGAGAGGCTGAGTTTTCTACGCTGTTGACATTAATAGCTTTGAGTTCTATGTCGGTTTTAACTTTTTTGTAGTGGGAACACCCCCGATAATTGCTTGGGTGTTGCCCGTTACAATTTGGGCATTTCAGTGTTGAAACCTTGCACGACTTTGTTATATGTTTTTCGCCGCATTTCATCCAACGCAACTCTCCTTTGCATCTGTTCGACATATGGCCAAATTTCTGGCATTTATGACATTGTGTGGGCTGAGGCAAAACACGATACTCCTCAGTCTCATATTTTTGTCCGTTTATACAAACACCTTTGTTAATGAAGTTAAGTTTTATGGCTCTATTGGGGCATTTTACTTTAATTTTCCACGTAGGGTTGCCTGTAGTCTTAGATATTAGTCTCCCCCACGAGTATCCCGACAGGGCTTCATCAATATCCCCATCATTGATCTTTGTGGGAACCCTTGTGACGACTACGCAGGGGTTTTGCAGCGGTTGATGTGGTTGTTTATTCGTCCGGTGTTTGGCCGTATTATCCTTTTGAGGTTGTTTAGAAAGGGCTCTTACCTTGTCGGCAAAAGATACACCACCGTCAGTGGTGAATGTTGGCGTCGCCGGTATCGTTTCCGTTGCGTGACTGTCTGCCGATTTCCCACCATTGTGGATCTCTGCACTGGTTGTTACTACTGTAACATCCATGGTGTCCGAGGTCTCAACGACAACAACACCCAGGTTATCGGTGTGTGTCGACACTTTCCGGGTTTTCTTAGCCACCGTTTCTATTTCCAGGGACTCGCCATTTTCCTGGAAGTCTGTATCCAATTTCCTTTTCGGGCGCGGCGTAATCTGATTGACCACATCACAGGTGGGAACAGTAGTTGCCTCTTGCTCTATGAGCGAACACAACCAGTTGTCTTGACTGGTGGTAACGAGTTCCGAGCCCTGATTTGGTGGTACCTCCAAAGAGATGGCGTGCACAGGTCTCCCTATCTCAGCGGTATTATCTATAAAGGGCGAAACAGGTGTCGGATTAGTTTTGCCCACCATCCCCTTGCTAGGATTAGTTTTCGAAAACTGCTGAGTTGTATCAACTGGTTTAGAAACACTAGCGATATCCGTAACTGTGTTCGTTTTAGGGCCCAACGAGTTGGACTCCACACCCTTGCCCTTTTGTTTAGAGTTTCCGTTGCTGGGGCACGAACCCAAACCTGAATTATTTCTTCCTTTTCCCTTTTTTCCAGATGCCGACTTATTTTCCTTTTTTGATTCCGTCGAAGCTTTTATTAATTCCATTTTTTCTTTCTCGAACTGTTCTTTTTGAGCCCTAATATCCGAGCGCAAACCCTCTATAGTGTCGTTCAATCTAGCTATCTCTTTTTGAAATCCAGATATCATCGATATTAAATCCATTCCCGAAGTGGGTTCAGTGGTGGAGTTAGTTGCCATGTCACTCTGTTCAGTTATCAGTTATCAGTTATTGTCTAAGTTATCAGCAAATTATTGGTAAAATATTTCGTTGAAGTATATTTAGTTTTAACAGAGAAAAGCAAACAGAAAATAGTGTGAAATTAGACTGACACTTGGCAAGTCATATATCTTGGCTTGAGTTGTTTTTATAAGTATGTTTTTATAATCACATCAAATAAAATTAAGTTATCCAGTTAATATTACAAATGAATCAAAAAACAATCCAGCATGTTTTACTGGCTTCTGCTCACTCATGTAACAAACTAATTAAAAAGCTTGTTCACATGTTTACTTAAAATTGTAAAACAGACTGCAGGTCAATTCAGCACTGAGTTATTAACATAAGAACACTACTGTACTCTCTATTCAATACTAATTACTCATCACAATGAATCAAAACAAGATTGGAGATCAAAGTTGAGTCAACTTGAGTGGCCAAACATTTTGTTTTCTTTGTAACATGATCACATAGGTAACTGGCTAATTATTTTGAAATCACAATACTAATCAGATTAAACCAAAACAAGATTGAAGATAAAATGTCAGTGACCATACAGCTCTTATTTTTGAAATAATGCTATATTTTTATACTGTACCAATGACCCAGACTTAGCTGGTGCTAACTCCACAAAAACCAGGGCCAAACACAAATTTTGCCCCCCAATCCCCAAAATTTGCATCCAAAACAAAAAGAAATCATGTCCTAAAGGACCTCCATAGTACGACTCTACTGCGCATGCGCAGTGACGCAGTCGTCCCGAAATTGGCGCCAAATATCATTCTCTGTTTGGCCCTTCATCAGTCAACATCTCACTGATCTTTGTGCTTGTAAATCTCAGTTTAAAGGATGCCAGACACGTAATTCTTGGAGAAAATGTGATTCTAAGGAGGATAGAAGGAGGAGAGGAAAAAAGAAGTGGCAAAAAATAATCAGGGCTGTACTTAAAATTTTTTGTTAAAATTATGTTAAGTTGCCTATTTTCGAGGCAAACGCCTCTTGTTGTCATTCTTGCTAATTGTTGCACTGCTTATTCAGTGTTTCCTCTCCCCTAACCTTCTAAAGTCCCCCCTTGCAATTCTCCCATGCTTTTGGCATATTTTTGAGAAGTTTCATTTCTAAAATTTCCCTGGGAGAGTTGCTTGGTTACAGAATGTTTTCTGTTATTTTCCCCATAGTTACGTTTTCACCCATGGGTGTATAACGTTTGTGTTCTGCATCTTCCATCTGATGTTCTGCAGATTCTCCCCTGGGAGTCTCTGTTTTGCATCAGATAGAGTGTAATTGAGGACTGATTCCGGGCCAGTTTTTTCAGTGCCTGGAGTCATGTTTTCTTCTGTGTTTACACTGTTTGTTTTCATTGGCAACAGCCTTTTTTGAGGGGGGCTGTTTGTCTTTGAGGTAGTTTATCTCATTATAAGATACATTTATATTATCCGAAAGTGTCTCATTAATTATTTTATATAATTTTAAAATTTTTGACCACACTTTGCCATCGGATCCATCGGGGCTCAACGTTACTTTTCAGCAACTTGGGCTTCTCTGAAAAAATATTTTTTCAAAATTATTTTGTTTTGCAATTGTTTTTTCATTTATTAATGGATCATGTTATTATGTATCTTTGTGTCAGGGGTTTTTGCGAGTAACTAGGACTTATTGTTGTTCCTTCACAATGAAAGGAACTTGTTCAAATTGTAATAGGAAGAAATCTTCCTCTGACTTTCATGATTATTGCATAAATTGTAGTCAGTGTTCTCGCATTAATCCCTGTCCTGTATGTGAACATTGGGATGAGAAACATTGGAAACGTGTGTCACGATATGTTGTTTCTGGAGAAAGAGCGATGCCGGCTCTTTCTCCACAAGGTCACTCTACTCTCTCAGTTTCTATTTCAGAGGAACCAGAACAGGGTGATGTTTCCATGTTATCTTCTTCAAGTGTGCGTCCGTCGTCACAATTAAATACAGAGCTAGCGGCAAAAGTGCTCATGGAGATTAGACAAATGTCGTCCGCTAGCTCGCCCGGTGTAGCGTCCATTCACCGAATGGTTCGGCAGCCGGGTTCGTCCGATGCGGTCCAAGAGGAAATTTTGGGTGATGCGAGCACTATAAAAATAATAGATGCACACCCAGTGACGGCGGATAGTGAACGAGAACGGAGGAAGCCTTTTAGTCCGGTTCCTAGCTCGTCCAGGTCCAGCCGGGCCGCGAGCGAGAGAGGCCCCTCTCTCGTACAACAACATCTGGGACCAGATGTTGTGGTACAAAATGTGTCTTTAGCGGAGCATACGTCCGTCGCTCGGGACGCTCCGTTGTATAAGCAGTCCGCAGAGACTGTTAAGGCTTCCTCTTCTCGCCGGCGCACACGACCGCACCTTGGCTGCGTGACCTCCGATATCTTGCCAGCTTCGCCGAGGAAGGATTATTCGGCGACCAGGTCACACCATCCGGCAGCCAGGGACTCGAGACCGATGGACTCCGGACGTTCGCATAGGAAAAGTATGCGGGAGCCATCCGATGCGGAGCTGCCCTCGGCAAAGCAGCGAAAGACCGCTCCTCCGCAGGTCTCGACGTCGGACATTCTAGTGCAGATAGCACAGCTTATCGCAGCATCCCAGCAGCCGACAGAGACGGTGTCGGATCGAGAATTATCCGACGGCGCTGGGTCGGTACGCTCCGCCGAAGCATCGGGGGCGGACGACCGGGAACATCGGGAGGTCCGACCGGATGGTGAAAGGGATACGGATGAATTGGAGCTATCCCTTTCGGAACAACACAAAGCTGCCGTAGACTTCATCCGGCACTTTCTTCCTCAAGTTGTTCCGTCGGGCCAGACTGCTGCGCTTCCGGACAGGAGAATTATAGCGTCATTGGACTCTGATTTTTTCGAGCGGTTCAGGGACATCGCTCCCGAGTTTCCGTCGCAGTCCAATAATGTTGCAAGAACATTTGAATTATTGAACGACGCTATTTTTAAACTTGCTTCCAGGACAGGGAAAGCAGGCTTCTTGTCCGCAAATACTCTCAACCTGCCTTTCATTAATGCAAGGAATAAATTCGACACGGCAGGTCAGGGTATACCGAGAGTTCCTCTGCGTATGGACGACGAGGCGGAAGACTTAGAGCTATCATTACCGTCGTCAGCTTCTATTCCAACCGCAGTGTTGGAAACAGCTATTGCGTCTAACAGAGCCAATTTAGATGCCTTATCTTACGCAGATCACCTTACGAAGGCGTTATCACTGCGTCTTCAAGGGGAAGAGTTTCAGGATATACAATCCTCCTTAAGACTTCTTTCAAGGGCAGTAGCTTATTCCACGTGTAACTCCGCCCTTTCAGTGGCTAATCTGGAGTTGGTTAGACGTGACGCAGCCCTGTCTACATCCACACTAGTGGATTCTAAGGTGAAGAACTCTCTTAGAGTCGCTTCGGTCTCAGGAGATCTTCTCTTTGACGGCAAGCTTTCCGCTATTTATGATAATATTAAAAAGAAAGCTAGTGATTCTCTGTTGTTTAGATCCGCTCCTAAAAGGTCGGATTCAGCAGACACGAATAAGGCGGGCACTTCTGGGTCTTATCCGCCCAAGAGAGGTTCCTATAGAGGTTCCGGTGCGTCCTCTAGCTCTTATTCGAGAGACCGTCAGGATAGCGACTCTCGTTCGGGACGTCCTTCAGGCCGGGACAATCGGTCGGACGCCCCGAGGTCGACGAGGCGAGGTGCGGGTCGTGGAAGACGTGGTTTCTCCTACCGCAGGCCTCGCAGATCCAGGAGGTGATGGCTCAAACCTCTATCGCGTTCCGGTTGGCGGAAGGTTGTCGAGTTTTTCTCAAGAGTGGGCGTCGATTACGGACGACCCTTGGGTGAGAGGAGTGACTTCGGAAGGTCTAAAGATATCCTTCAAACGAAAGCCTCCATTAACTCGAAGTCCAAAGTGGACTCATCTTCCGTCAAACCCTCAGAAAAGAGACGCTCTGCTATCAGAGGTGCAGTCTCTTTTAATGAAGAACGCGGTAGAGGTCGTAGAAAACCAGGAATCGCTGGGATTCTACAGCCATCTGTTTCTGGTTCCGAAACCAGACGGCTCGTTCCGTCCAGTCATAGATTTGAGCTGGATAAACAAGCTGATCATCGCTCCGAAGTTTTATATGGAGACGATTCGATCGGTCAGAGCGAGTATTCGGGTGAACGATTATGCAACGAGCATAGATCTCAAAGATGCGTACTTTCACGTCATGGTACATCCGACATTCCGAAAGTATCTACGCTTCGCAGTCCTAGGAGTGGTGTATCAGTTCCGGGCCATGTGCTTCGGATTGAATCTAGCACCCTGGGCTTTCACTCGAGTAATGAACTCGGTAATGATTTACTTCCGAGCTCATTCGTCTGCGGTAACGTCGGCCTACCTGGACGACATTCTTCAGAGGTACGGCAACGAGTTAACGCTTCAGAACGATGTTCAGAATCTTCTTCTATTGCTCCGACGTCTCGGTTTCATAGTAAACGAGGAGAAGTCGGATCTGGTGCCGTCCAAGTCATTCACTCATCTGGGAATGAGCTTCGAGACGCACAACAATCTCGTTCGTCTGCCGTTAACCAGAGCGAAATTAGTCAGTTGTTACGCTCGCTATTGTCTAAATACAGACAAAGTCACAGCGAGAGAATTTATGAGACTGATAGGTCTGTGCGGAGCCGCTGCGGATCTCATTCCGATGGGACGGCTACGCACACGGCCTCTTCAAATTTTCTTGACTCAGAATTGGAGTGTGAAAATTCATTCGCTCGATGTAGACGTTCTCTTGTCAGATCAAGTGAAACAAGAGATTCAGACTTGGGCAAACATTCAGTGGTTAACTCAAGGAGTTCCGCTGCAGTTGCCGGATCCGAGTTTTACCATTATGACGGATGCCAGTCAAACAGGTTGGGGTGCATCATTAATCCCAACGGATTCGAGATGCCAGGGTCTTTGGGATCCGCAATTCCTGTGCAAGCACATAAACATCAAGGAAATGATGTCAATTTGGCTTGCGTTACGTCACTGGATGGACATTATTCACGATGCTCATGTCCAAATCCTATCCGACAATACGACAGTAGTGGCGTATATACGGAATCAGGGAGGCACTCATTCAGTTCCGTTGTTCAATCTAACGGAAAGAATCCTTCTGTTTGCGTTGGAACATCACGTTCTTCTTTCGGTCCGTCACATACCGGGTCATCTGAATGTGCTAGCAGACTCCCTTTCTCGAAAGGGTCGCTTGTTGCCGTCGGAGTGGACTCTCAACAAACAAGTATTCAATCAGATTTGCTACCAATGGGAACGGCCAATGATAGACTTATTTGCGACACATCTCAACAATCAGTTGCAGACGTATGTGTCCCCGTGTCCGGATCCAAGAGCATTTGCTGTAGACGCTCTATCGATCCCTTGGGACGGAATGATAGGATATGCGTATCCTCCAGCGCCGTTAATTCAACAAGTATTGCTAAAGATAAAACAATCTCAATGCAAGATTCTGTTGGTAGCATCTCTGTCGCCACAGAGACCGTGGATAAATCTACTCAGGTGTCTGTTGTGGGACCTACCGCGGAAGCTCCCTCCACGAGAGGATCTTCTTTGGCAGGGGAAATCGCGCCAACTGCATCACAACCCGCAAGGTCTCAACCTTCACGTTTTTCCATTGTGCGGTCCTTCTTGCATGGCAAGCACTTTACAGGACGAGCAGTGGACGCGATTTCTAACTGTAGGAGGACCTCCTCTTCGCTAAACTATGCGGCTAAGTGGAAGGTTTTCCGTCGTTGGTGTAGGGATCATTCTGTTGATATATTTGATCCCTCTATACCAGACATTGCTAACTTTCTAGTATACTTGTTTGACGAAATCAAACTGCAACCGGTTACTATAAAGGGTTATAGATCTATGTTATCTGATACCTATGCACATCATGATAGTTTACAAATTGGATCTAATGTCTCTTTATCGAAATTGGTTTGAAACTTTTCGATAAATAGACCCAGAACTCTTAGATTAATTCCTAAGTGGAATTTAGCTTGGGTTCTCCTTAAATTGAAGGAAAAGCCATTTGAACCTCTTGGGACAGTAGATTTCAAATTCTTATCTTATAAGACAGCTTTTCTCTTAGCTTTCTCTTCTGCCAGAAGAGTCAGTGAGCTTCATGCACTATCGGTGGATGATTCTCATTATCGTAGTGTTGGGAACACTATCACCTTCACTACTAACGTCGGTTTTTTAGCTAAGAATCAGGCTCCTAATAAATATCCGGAACCTATTGTTATTAAGGCTCTTCCGTCTTCAGACGGGCGTAGGCCTTTACTCTGTCCTGTTAGAGCACTACGTATCTATAAACAGAGATCTCAGTTCATCAGAAAGGGACGGAAACGTTTCTTTCTGTCTTTGATGCCTAATAGAAAGGACATTTCAGTCCATTCTATTGCTAGATGGATTCAGTTAACTATCCGTACTGCGTATGAAGATTTATCTTCTTCTCAGCAGTCTGTGCTTAAGATTTCTGCTCATGAAGTAAGAGCTCTTTCTACTTCCTGGGCTTATGCTAATAGTGTTGCTATTACAGATTTAATGAAGGCTGCTTATTGGTCTCAGCCATCCACATTTACTAATTTTTATCTCAGAAATATTGAGTCCATTTCTGGAGACCTGCATTGTTTAGGTCCGTTATCTGTTGCTCAGAATGTCGTCCACTAAACAGTTGCAACTATAGTTATGCAGGCTTTCTGTTCCGGCAGTGACTCCGTCCGGCTGCCCTCTTCGCTCTGGGCTATTTGACCCAGGGCAAGGGGAAGGGGGGGGGCGGGTGTTCCCTTAGGTCACCTGCTTTATAGTGAAAAGCAAGGGAATGCCTCCTCCAAGACAGTATTTCTGAGTCGCTTCCGGGATGGTTTTAAAGTGTAATATTAATGTTTAATTTCATTCATGTCTTATTTTTAAAGTGTAGCTCGGTGTGAAGCATTTGTATATGTCAAGTGTCAAACGGGCTTTAATATACAATACTCGGACACTTTTAAATGATTATAAAGAGTCTCAATTCTCTGGACTACTTTATTTATTGGCTTGTTTTAATATTAATTAGTATAAAGGTTATACTGGATATTAATAGAGAACATGAATGTTATTGTGCTCAATTATTAAGGGTAGTGTATCTTTCTAATTTAAATATTAAATAAGAAAGATACATGTAAAGCCTAATACTCCTTTTCTCCTTAAGGGGTTATCTCTTTATTTTATAATTGAGCTTATTGGATTTTCCTCTATGTCCTAGGCCCTCCAGCCTGTTTACTATTCAGCTAAGTCTGGGTCATTGGTACAGTATAAAAATGTTAAAAAATTTATAGTAATTTATATATTTTTTATACTTACCAATGACCCAGACGGGGATGGCCCTCCCTGAGTTGGGAACTCTTGCCTCCCCGCTGAGTACATAGCGCTGACCAGGCACTGCCAGTAAGAATGATATTTGGCGCCAATTTCGGGACGACTGCGTCACTGCGCATGCGCAGTAGAGTCGTACTATGGAGGTCCTTTAGGACATGATTTCTTTTTGTTTTGGATGCAAATTTTGGGGATTGGGGGGCAAAATTTGTGTTTGGCCCTGGTTTTTGTGGAGTTAGCACCAGCTAAGTCTGGGTCATTGGTAAGTATAAAAAATATATAAATTACTATAAATTTTTTAACTTTTTAGCTTGCCTGACTTTCAGTCTCCTCCCAAACCTCTGAACCAATTTAATTGATATTTGAGATAATAGTTTGTTGTGACATCGTAATTTGATTTTGTTCAAATCAAGTTGCCTCACCCTTTGGTAGGGCCACACCCAAAAAGTGTGCCTAAATCTTAAAAAAAATCTTCTCATGAAGCAGCAGTAGCAGAGACTTAATATTAGGCAGCTTCCTTTTGAGGTGTAGACTCAGATTTGTTCAAGAGAAGTTTGTGGGGCTATATTTGCCGTCGTTATGGGAGGGGCAAGAATTTTTGCGCCTCCCAAAATTTCTATATTTTTATACTGTACCAATGACCCAGACATAGCTGGTGCTAACTCTTAAAATATAGGGCCAAACACAAATTTTGCCCTCCAATCCCCAAAATTTGCATCTAAAACCAAAGAAAACATGTCCTGAAAGGCCATCCACACTTCACCTCTACTGCGCATGCGCAGTGTCAAGGACGTTCCGAAATTGGCGCCATTAATCATTCTAAGTTTGGCCCTTCATCAGTTAACATCTGACTGATCTTTGTGCTTGTAAATCTCAGTTTAAATGATGCCAGACACATAAATATTAGTGAAATGGTGATTCTAAGGAGGATAGAGAAGGAGGAGAGGAAAAATGTGTGACAGAATATTATCAGAGCTGTAACTTAAAATTTTTTAATGAAATTATGTTAAGTTACCTATTTTCGAGGCAGCAGCCATTTTGTTGTTATTCTGATTATTTAGTTACACTGTTTTTTCAGTGTTTTCCTCTCTCCCTGTCCTTTAAGTCCCCCCTTGCTATTCTCCCATGCTTTTGGCATAGTTTTTGTAATTTTTATTACTAAATTTTCTTGGGAGTTTTAGCTGAATAACAGAATGAATTCTGTTCTTTTCCCCATGTTTACGTCTTCACCTATGGGTGGTTAGGCGTTGTGTTCTGCATCTACCATCTGATGTTCTGCAGTTTCTTCCCTAGAAGTCTCTGTTTTGCATCAGATAGTGTATTTTTGGTAACTGATTTCGGGCCTGGGTGCCTGGAGTCTTATTTTAGTGTTTTTACACTCATTGTTTACATTTACAACAGCCCTCTGTGTGAGGGGGGGATTTCTGGAAAATAATATCTTGATGTTATTTTAATCATAACTAGATACATTATTATTGTTCGTAAGTGTTGAATAAGTTGTTTAAAATATTTTTAAAATTTTTGTCCACACTTAGGCTTGGGATCCATTGGGGCTCAACGTTACTTTTCAGTAACTTGGGCTGTTCTGAAAAAATATTTTTTCAAAATATTTTGATTTCAATTATTTTTTCTATATTAATGGATCATATTATTATTATGTATTTTGATTGCCAGGGGTTAGTGCGAGTACCAGGACTTGTTTTCTTTTCACATTGAAAGGATATTGATCAATTGTAATAAGAGGAAGTCTTCCTCTGACTTTTATAATCATTCTATATGTGGTCAGTGTACTCGTCCTGTTCTGTATCGTATGATTTCGATGACAATATGGGAAGCGTATGTCACGGTATGTTATTGGGGAATTGGACACTCCGGTCCTTTCCCCACAGGGTCACTCTACTTTATCAATTTCTATTTCAGACGATCAAGATTAGGGTGATGTATCTGTGATGTCTTCCAACAGTGTGCCTCCGTCGTCACAATTAATGAAGGGCTAGCGGAAAAGTGCTCATGTAAATACGCCAATTGCCTAAGAGGACCCTAGTAGGTTCGACGGCCTTTGACGTCCGCTAGCTCACCCGGTGTAGCGTCCATTCACCGAATGGTTCGGCAGCCAGGTTCGTCCGTTGCGGTCTAGAAGGAATTTTGGGGTGATGCGAGCACTATAAATCAACCTAATGCACACCCAGTGACGGCGGATCGGAGGGAGAACGGAGGAAGCCTTTTAGTCCGGTTCATAGCTCGTTCGAGTCCATCCGGACGGCGAGCGAGAGAGGCCCCTCTCTCGTACAACAACATCTGGCCCCAGATGTTGTGGTACAAAATGTTTCGCATTCGGAGCATACGTCCGTCGCTCGGGACGCTCCGACATATAGTCAGTCCGGAGTAGACTGTCAATAAGGCTTCCTCATTCTCATGGTAGCGCACACGACCGCTCTTGGCTACGTGACCACGGATATCCAGTCAGCTTCGCCAGTCAGAGAATCATCGGCGACCAGGTCACACCATCCGGTAGCCAGGGACATGAGGAATGCAGACTCCGGACGTTCGCATAGGAAGTGTGCGGGAGTCAACGTACACGGAGCTTCCGGCGGCAATGCATCGTAAGACCGCTACTGCACAGGCCTCGGGAACGGACGTGCTTTCCTAAATAGCACAGTTTATTGCAGCATCCCAGCATCAACTGAATCTGTTGCATATTTTTTATCCGACGATGCTGGGTCGGGACGCTCCGCGGAAGCGGGTACGGACGTCCGAAAATTTCATCCGGTCCGACGGGATACCGAAAGGGATTTGGAGGATTTCGAGCTTTCCCTTTCGGAACAACATATGCTGTTGTGTATGTCATCTGACTTGGTCTTCTACAGCTTCTTTCGTCGGACCAGATTGCTGCGATGCCGGATAAGAAACTGATAGCGTCGGTGGACTTAGAAAATTTTGGTTCGGTTCAGGGACATCGTCCCTCAGTTCCGACATAGTCCAATAATGTCACACAAACTTTTGAATTATTGAACGACGCTATATATATTATTATTATATGCTTACTATAACCAAGCATTTCTGGTTTCTTGTTCGCAAAGTTACGGAGATGTCTTTCAAAAGTGTGCCTCTGTCGTCATAGAAAAAAGTGTGCCTCTGTCGTCATAGTTAATGAAGAGCTAGCGGCAATAAGTGCTCATGGAATATGTCTATCGCCTACGGAGTGACATTCGCTAGCTCACCCGGTGTAGCGTGCATTCATCGAATGGTTCGGCTGCCGGGTTCGTCTGTTGCGGTCTAGGAAGGAGATTTGGGTGATGCGAGCACTTTAATTACTTTAGTACTCACCCAGTGACGGCAGATTGAGGACAGATCGGAGGAAGCCTGTTAGTCCGGTTCCTGGCTTGTCCAGGTCCGTCCGGGCTGTGAGCGAGAGAGGTCCCTCTCTCGTCCAACAACATAGGGGACCGCATGTTGTGGTTCTGATATTTTACATTCGGAGCATATGTCTGTCGGTCGGGACGCTGCGTTATATTGACAGTCCGAGAGACTGTTCATAATGCTTCCTCATCCTCACAGCAGGGCACATGACCGCACATTGGCTACGTGACCTCGAGTATCCGATCAGTTTCGTCATTCAGTGATTCCACGGCGAATAGGTCGCGCCATCCGGTAGCCAAGGGACACGAGGCCTATACACTCCGTTTGCTCGCATATTGGTAGTATGCACGGGGTAACGATCACGGAGCTTCCAGCGGCAATGCATTGTAGGACCGCTTCTCCTCAGGCCTCAGTGACGGACGTGCTATCCGAGTTAGCACAGTTGTTTCGCAGCATCCCAGCAATTGACAGTTTCTTGGTCGAATCAGGAATTATCCGACGGCGCTGGGTCGGTCGGTCCGCGGTTGCATCAGGTACGGACGACCGAACGCTTTATAGGGTCCGACAGGATGGCGAAAGGGATTCCAAAGATTTCGAGTTTTCCCTTTTGTAGTATCGGAAGCTGCCATTCATATCTTCTGGCATTGTCTTCCAGTGATTGTTATTTCGGACTACATTGCTGCGATGTTGGATAAGAGACTTATAGCGTCATTGGACTCGGAATTTTCGATCGGTTTGGGGACATTGTCCCTGACTTACCGACGCAGTCCAATAATTTCATTACAACATGTGTTTTATTTTTCGACGCTATATATGCATACAAGCCTGCTACCAAGCATGATAGTTTAGTTTCTTGTCCGCATTGCTCATTTCTGCCGTTTTATCATTTATACGAATAGTTTATTTTGGCAGTGCAGGGCATACCGAGAGTTCATATGCGTCTAGACGGTGTGGTTAAAGACTGGAAATATTCTTTTTCGCCGTCTATGTCTTTTCCAACTTCAATGTTGGAAACGACAATGATGTCTAGTAGACTTAACTTAGACGCTTTATCATACGTGAGGCGTTATCATTACGTCTTCAAGAAAAGATTTATGGGATATTATTCTCAATGTAATTTCTTTTGAGGGCAGTAGTTTGTTCACGTATAACTCCGCCCTTCAGTGGCTGATTGGAGTTGGTTAGATGTGACGCAGCCCTAGCTACATCCACGAGCGTGGATAGTAAGGTTAAGAACTCTCTGAGAGTCGCTTCGTTCTCGGAGAAGCTTCTCTTCGACGGCAACTTTTCGGCAATCCATGAATTGCTCGATTTACACGTTCTCTTGTGTATCTAGTGTTACAAGAGATTCAGACTGGGGCAAACATTCGGTGGTTGACTCAGAGAGTGCCACTGCAGTTGCCTGACCCGAGTGTTGCTGTTATGACGGTTGCCAGTCAAACAGATTGGGATATAATACTGATCCCAACGGATTCGAAGTGCCAGGGTCTTTGGGTTCCGCAGTCTCTTAGCAACCAATTATCTTCCGCGGAATAATGTTTTTTAGGCTTGCTTTATGTCATTGCATGAACATTATTCAGAAACGCATGCCCAAATCCTGTCCATTGATTCGACAGTAGTGGCGTATCTCCGGAACCAGGGAGGCACTCTTTCGTTTCCGTTATTCAATTTAATGGAAAGAATCCGTCTGTTGGTTATAGTACACCAAGTTCTGTTTTGGTCCGTCATATTCCGGGTCGTCTGATTGTTTTACCGGACTCCCGTTCACTTAGGGGTCGCTTGTTGCTGTCAGAATGGACTCTCAACAAACAAGTATTCAATCAGATTTGCTATCTATGGGAGCGCCCAATGATGATTTATTTACGACACAGCTTGCTAATCAATTGCAGACGTATGTGTTGGCTTGTCTGGATCTCTGAGCTAATGTTGTTAACGCTCTATTGATCTATAGGACGGAATGATAGGATACGCGTATCCTCCGGCGCTGTTGTTTCAGCAGGTATTGCTAAGATAAACAACCACAATACATTTCTGTTGATAGCATCTCTATCTTCACAGAGACCATGGGTAATTTACTCTGTTGTCTACTGTGGGACTTAACGTGAAATCTTCCTCAATGTGAGGATCTTTTTTCACTGGGTAAATCGTGTCATCTTTATCACAACCCGCAAGGTCGCAACCTTCATGTATTCTGTTGTGTGGTCCGTATTGCATTGTAAGCATTGTACTGGACGAGCTTTGGACGCGATTTCTTACTATAGGAGATCCTCTTCTTCGCTATTCTATGCGGCTAAAGTGAAGGCTCTTCCGTCGTTGGTGTAGGGATCATTATGTTCATATTGTTGATCCCTCCATACTACTCATTGCAATTTTTTAGTATACTTGTTTCACAAGATCTACTGCAGCCTGTTATTATTAAGGTTATAGGTTTATGTTACCTCATACCTATGCACTCTAGGATAGTTTACAATTGAGTCTTATGTCTCTTTATCTAAGTCAGTTAGTAACTTTTTGATAAATAGACTTAGAATCTTTAGATTAAATTCCTATATGGAATTTAACTTCCGTTCTTATTTAGCTAAGTAATCATTTGAGCCTCTGGAAACAGTAGTTTTCAAATTCTGACCTTTTAGACAGTAATTCTGTTGGTTTCTCTTTTACTGAAGAGTCAGTGAGTTTCATGCACTATCGATGGATGATTTTCACTTTCGTAGTTTCGGAATCACTACTTCCGTTACTATTTAGGTTGGATTTTTGCATAAGAGTTAGGCTCCTAATATCCGGAACCTATTGTTATTAAGGTCCTTCCGTCTTCGTACGGGCATAGCCCGTTACTCTTTCCGGTTAGAGTTTATGTATTTATAAACAGATATCTGTTTATTACTATGGGCGTAAGCTTCTTCTGTCTTTGATGCCTAGTAGAAGGACGTTACGCTCCATTCTATTGTTAATGGATTCTATTAACTATCGGTACTGCTTATGGTATATCATTGACTCAGCAGTTGTGCTTAAGATTTCGGCTCATGAAGTAAGAGTTCTTCTACATCTTGGGCTTATATTAATAGTGTCGCTATTATAGATTTTTGAAGGCTGCTCATTGCGCTCAGCCATCCACATTCATGAATTTTTATCTCAGAAATTTCGAGTCCATTTCTGGAGGCCTCTATTGTTAGGTCTATTATCTACTGCTCAGAATGTCATTCACTTAACAGTTGCTACTATAGCTAGGTAGGCTGTCTGTTTCGGCAGTGTCTCCGTTCTGCTGCCCTCTTCGCTTTGGGCTATTTGACCCAGGGCAAGAAAAAGGGGGGGGGGGGGGAGGGTGTTCCCTTGGGTCACCTGTTTTACTATGAAAACAAGGGGATACCTCCTCCAGAGTTAGTAATTCTGAGCTGTTATTGGGATGGTTGTTTAGTGAGAAGTTTATGTTTTAAAAATTCATTCAAGTCTTAGTTTTTAAAGTATAGCTTTTGAATATTGCATATGTCAACGGACATGATTATGCAATCCTCAGACACTTTTAAGGAGTATAAGAGTCTCTATTCTCTAGACTTACTTTATTTATTGGCTTACTTTAAAAATTATTAGTATAATGATTATATTGGATATTAATAGAGTACATGGATGTATGAAGCTCAATTTTGGAAGGTGTTGTATCTTTCTAATTTATCATAAATAAGAAAGATACATGTAAGGCCTATTACTTCTTTTTCCCTACAGGGGATGACTCCATTTTATATTATTGAGCGTATTCCATTTTGCTCTATGTCCTTGGCCCTCCAGCCTTTTTACTATTCAGCTATGTCTGGGTCATTGGTACAGTATAAAAATGTTAAAAAATTTATAGTAATTTCTATATTTTTTATACTTACCAATGACCCAGACGGGGATGGCCCTCCCAGGAGTTGGGAACTCTTGCCTCCCCGCTGAGTACATAGCGCTTACCAGGCACTGGTTATTAGAATGATTAATGGCGCCAATTTCGGAATGTCCTTGACACTGCGCATGCGCAGTAGAGGTGAAGTGTGGAGGGCCTTTCAGGACATGTTTTCTTTGGTTTTAGATGCAAATTTTGGGGATTGGGGGGCAAAATTTGTGTTTGGCCCTATATTTTAAGAGTTAGCACCAGCTATGTCTGGGTCATTGGTAAGTATAAAAAATATAGAAATTACTATAAATTTTTTAACTTTCCAAAACCGAGACGCAGATTTGAACCAAATTTGATATGAGGGCTTATTGGGTCATAAGTACTTAATTTATGCCCCAATATTTTTCCCCGTCGCCCCATGGGAACCGCAGGAGCTAAAAATAGAAAAAATTGAAACGCCCATATCTCCAAAACTACACGGCACTGAGAATTCTTATTTGGTGTGAAGCTTCCTTAGGACCAACAGAATGGAATGGTCAAAACAAATTGCTATCGGTTTTATCATGGGGTACTTTTTTGGGACTTTGAAAAAGTACTGAGTCAGCATTTTTTAACACTGTGGGTAATGATGGTTGTTGATGATGATAGGCCAGTCGGGGTAAGGAGGGCGGTCAAGAGAAAGAGGGGGCCAGGAGCTTGCAAAACGAGAGGAGGTGCAGATGATATAGGAACTGGGGCCAGAACAAGAAAATTAGTTGTAGCGGGGAGCAGCATTGTACGTGGGATTGACAGTGTAGTTTGTGGTCCTGATAGTTCCAATCGAACAGTCTTGTGCTTTCCGGGGACGAAGGTGGAGGATCTCAGGGACCGGGTAGATGGTATTGTTGCAGGGTCAGGACCAGAACCGGTAGTGGTGGTCCATGTGGGGGCCAACAGTATTAGGGAGAGAAGGTCAGTAAGTTTGATGGAGTCGTATAGAGGCTTAGTCGGCAAAATGCTAAGTAGGAATGCAAGGGTGGTCGTTTCCGGGGTCCTTCCTGTCCTTGCAGGTGGGGACGAATGGAACTCAAGGATTTTGGCGCTAAATGAAGAGTTAGAGGACTACTGTGTTGATCTGGGAATTCCCTTTATCGACCATTGGGACACGTTTTGGGGCAATGGGAGCATGTACGGGCGTGACGGGCTGCATCTTAGCAGGGCGGGGAAACGGGTATTAGGGGATAAAATTCTACGGGTAGCAGAGCCTTTTTTGGAGAGGAGCGGGGTGGGAGGTCAGAGGAAAGTATAACGAGAGTGGACATAGGTGGGGTGAACAAGAGTGAGGGGGGCAGAATAAGTTTACCAAGACTAGCACCAGAAAACAATGGGCCCAGTAGGTGGATGCCAATGAACCTCGGTACCCTGAAAGTGGGTTATAGCAACATCCAGGGTCTCCACTGGAAAGTAAGTGAAATTGCTACATTGATCGAGGCAGAGGAGTTTGATGTCATGGGCTTAAGCGAGACGTGGGTAAGACACGAGGAACGGGTAGACCAAGTAAGGGGGTGTGTGTGGATAGGTGTAGGGCGAACGGAAGGCCAGAAAAAGGGGGGAGGGGTAGGCATGTACATTAAAGAGGATTTAAAACCGTCGCTGATTACAGATCTGGAAGATATCATCACCTCGGCTGATGTGTCACAAGAAATTGGATGGGTAAAGATCAGTCTGAGAAACAAAAGTATTGCCCTTGGGATTGTGTACTGTGCGGTGGAGGGAAGTAAACCCGAGTGGAATGACTCGATATACTCAACACTAAGGTCCAATATCACTGAACTAGAAAACAGGGGGCTCGGTATAATTCTGATGGGCGACTTTAATGGACACATAGGTGACAAGGAAGAAGGCATAGAAGGTGGGGACAAGAAAGTCAACAGGAATGGAAGGAAGCTGTTGAACTTCACAAATGAGCTCGGTCTGAAGATTCTGAACAGGGACGCTAGATGTAAGGGGAAATGGACCTGGGAGAGAAACGACAGAAAATCAATAATTGACTACATTCTCACAGATATGAATTTATGGAGGGAGGTGATAAGGGTAGAAGTGGATGATGAGGGCAAAATGGAGTTGGATAGTGATCACAACTTGATTACAATGACGATGAGGGCCAAAAACCTAGAGAAAAGGAAAGGAAGCTTCAAGGAGATTTGGGAACTCAAAAAGGATGCCGACTGGTCGAAGTTCGAAGAAAAACTGAAACCAAAGCTTGCAGCCGTACACAAGGGGGGTAGTGTCCAGAAGATGGCCGACGCCATAGTTGCGAGCCTAGTGAAGGCAGGGAAGGAAAGTGTAGGAAAGATTAGGGTGCCAACACAGGAACTTGGGTACAGAGTGAACGAAGAACTGAAAAGGGCCATAAAGGTTAGAAAAGCTAAATGTGCTGCATACAGAAGTAGAAAACTTAAGGGGGTGGAAAGCAATGAGGCCATGGTAGCAAAGGAAGAATACCAACAAGCACGAAATAAAGTAAACAAGATTAAAGACGACAACCGGAGAGTGCGTAATAGCAGTCTTATTAGGGCGATAAGAATGACAGGGGGGGTCGAGTTCAAGCGTATTTTGGAAATGGGTGAACAAACGTAACAAAGTGAATAACCAACAGAGCATTAAAGTAGATGGCAGAGTAACAGAAGAGCGAGATCAAATCGCATTAGAACTAGTCAAGCACTGGGAAAAGGTAAACGATAAGCGATGGGGCATGGGGAACCCACCAGAGTGTCCGAACCAGGTCGAGGAAAATCTATCGGACTTCGTGTGCAGCAAAATCAAAACTGAAGAGGTGCGAAGGGTGATCTCAAAATTGAGGAATGGAAAAGCGGGAGGGGTGGACGAAATTCCTAACGAGTTTATCAAAAAAGGGGGAGAGGAACTCTTGGAAAGCCTAACTGCCCTATTCAATTTAGCGATAGAAAAACAAGAGGTCCCAAAGGAGTGGAGGGAAAGCAAAGTGACATTTATTCACAAAAAGGGGGAAAAAGACGTTTTGGATAACTATCGAGGGATCTCTGTCAGTAGCAACATTGGAAAGGTTTTCTGTAAAGTCCTTTATGGGAGACTAGAGGAGGTGATTGAGGAGAAGGGTTTTTTGGGAGAAATCCAGAATGGCTTCAGGAGGGAAATGATAGAATCCGCGAAAGCAAAAAAGAAAAAGATGTTTATGGCCTTTTTGGATGTCAAAAAGGCATACGATAGAGTATGGAGGGAGGGTATGTGGCGCAAGCTGGAGGCTCTGGGCTTAGGAGGCGAGTTTGTTGGAATTATGAAAGCATTATATAAAGATGTACAGAGTGAACTTAGCCTGGGAAACATTACAACAAAACGTGTGCCTATGGAGATAGGCCTAAAACAGGGGTGTATCCTTTCGCCAATCCTGTTTGCATTGTACATCAAAGGTTTAGGAGATGAACTCCTGCGTAGCGACGAGGGGGTAGCAGTTGGGGACTTGAAGATCCCAGGGTTATTTTTTGCAGACGATATGGTTCTTGTGTCCGAAAGCGAAGAGGGGCTAACGAAAATGCTGGGAATTGTTGGAAAATATGGGAGCAAATGGAGACTCGAACTTAATGAAAACAACAGCAGTTATACCTGTGGGCCGCAAAGTGGACCCCACTCGAAGGTGGAGAGTGGGTGAGTTCTGCATTCCGGAAGGGAGCAGCACATTTCTCAGTGTAGGAGAGACAGGTGATTATGAGTATCTGGGGGTAAATATAAACATTACAGGAAGAGGCATCTACCGAAACCACACAAATAAATTGATTCTGAAGGGGAAGCGAATCCTTAACCAAATGAAACTTATAGGGAGAAACAGTTTCAATAAGGTTTTCGTGGGGAAAACCATTTGGGAAATGGTGGGGCTGCCAAGTATAACATATGGTACGGAAGTGGTACCCCTAAACCAGACGGCCGTAAAGAGCTTGGAAATCTTACAGAACGATGCAGTCCGATGGATAACGGGGTCGAGTAATGCCGCAGTGCTAGAAGCAATCAGGGGTGAGCTTGGGTGGATGAGGATCAAGGACAGGATAGACCTGTTGAAACTCGGTTATCTTAATTATTTGGTGAATCTCCCCGACAGCCGATGGTGTAAAGTAATGTTCCTGCGAATTTTCAACTCAAATATCAAAACGGGGTGGATGGTCCAAGTAAGGGAGCTAGTAGAGAACTACTCATTGGAGATCTCGGACCTGGACGTTGGTGCAAACCAGGGTAAAAAAATCGTCAGAGAAAGGGTCATGGAGGATTATAACCGTAATTGGCGAGAGGGGGTCAAATCAAAGAGGTCTTTAGGTGGCCTGCGTGATAAAGAGAGGCCAGGTTTTGAAGAGTACCTTGATGGCACCTTTGGGGGGTCACTGCTGTTCAAGCTGAGGTCGCGATCCCTGGAGCTGAGGGGAAAAATTGGGAAAGACGGTGAAAGGGAGTGCCAGATGTGTAACTTGGGCATGGTGGAGACCCTGGAACACTTCCTTCTAGAATGCCCAAAGTATCAGTCTAAAAGAATGAGATTCACTGGGAGTATAATGGGGAAGTGGGATGGGAGAATGAAGGACATGTTGTTAGGGGGAGACTCAAAGGAGAGGGTTAATGTGCTAATCGGAGAGATTGGGAAGAATGGGGCAAGGGTTGTCATCAAGCAGTTCGTCTCCGAATGTTGGGAGGAGAGGAGAAGCGTGGGAACAGGGAGGCAGTTGGGAGTTCAGGGGTAACCAAGGCCTTCTCGTCCGAGAACCACGACAAATCAGCGGCTGGCCAAAGTGTTATTATTATTATTATGTGAAAAACATTTAACACTACTTTTCTCCCAAACCACTGCTCCAAAAGCTTTCAAATTTCACATATAGCATCTTTGGAAGATTGTTTCACATGTTTATTGAAATCAATTCCCTGGGTCCATATGAGAGCCCAAATGTTCAAATTGGTGCAGTATGAGGAATATTCTTTAAAAATCTTCTTCTTCAGATCTACCAATAAGAATCTTTTGATATTTGGTATGCAGCATCCTTAGGGGATGAGATTCAAGTTTGTTCAAGCCAAGTCCCAGGGTTCATTTTAGGCTGAAAATTTGGGGTTCTGGTCCGGACTCAGAATTTTTTTACCAAAATCCGGAAATGAGTTTTTTTTGTTTTTTTATGCGTTTCGGTCAATTTTAAGGCAAAAAAAAAAAAATGTTCTTTTTACACTGAGAATTTGGGGTCCAGGTGGGACTTAGAAATTTTGGACCAAAATCCGGAAATTATTTTTTTTTGTTTTTTATGCGCTTTGTTCAATTTTAAGACAAACATTTCTTTTTTTTTCACTGAAAATTTGGGGTCCGGGTGGAACTTAGAAAATTTTGAACCAAAATCCGGAAATGAGTTTTTGTGTCGCCGCCCCACATATAGGGATTACTTTTGTCGTTTTGCATCGTCAGCGTCGTCCGCGCCACACTTTATCTTATCCGCCACTCCTCTTTAACCTACGAATGGATTTTGATGAAACTTTCAGTGATTCTTTATCACATAATGGCATTGTGCACCTCCTATTTTATTTTTTGATCCGCTGTATTTTTTCCAGAGTTATGCCCCTTTTCCACTTAGAATTCTGTCTGAAACGCCAGGCAACAAACGTCTTCCATGGAAGACTCACATCTAAGTTTTGCATTTTGGTCAATTTTAAGACAAAAAAAAAATTTTTTTTTACCCGGAAAATTTGGGGTCCGGTTGGGACCTAACAAATTTGAGCCAAAATCCAGAAATGAGTTTTTTTGGTTTTTTATGCATTTTGGTCAATTTTAAGAAGAAGAAAAAAAAAATATTAGTCTGAAAATATTTTGTTTGGGACTTCGAAAATTTCCAAACAAAAATAAAAAAAATCTGTTTTTTATGCGTTTATCTCAATTTTGGGACGTAAAAGTTCAGGAACTGAAAATAGAAGGAAAATTCTGTGTATTGTGTGGGCACAATCGCTTCATCTAGTTGGTATATGCTTTTCTTAGGAGGGGCTTATGCAGCTTATTCAAGTCAAGTCCCTGGTTTGATATTTAGACTACCATGTCAGGTGAGCACCCTCAGGCCCCCTGGGGCCTCTTGTTTTTAAATGAAATCAATAATTTAACCCCAGTCTTAGTCTTTGTTTATAACAGGTATATAGAAACAATAGTCCTAAACATGTAACATTTTTCAAACTTGTAAATATTTGCAAATTACTCTTAAAGTACTTGCAAAATACTTACTTACAACTTACAATTTTTTCATAAGTACTGAGTACGAGTATGAGTATTTAAAATTTGTTGAGTACCAGTACGAGTAATGAGTACTTTGTTAAAAACTGGTACTCGAGTACTACGAGTACGAGTAACGAGTACCTTGGCCCCAGCCCTGCTCCTCAGGCCTCAGTGACGGACTTGCTGTCTCAGATTGCACAGCTGATCGCAGCATCCCAGCATGTGCAGCTGCAGCCTCCCTCAGATTCAGAACCTGAGCTGTCGGATGGTGCTGGGTCAGTCCAGTCATCTGTTCACGCAGATGCAATGGACCGAGATTCACAACTGCTTTTCTCGGATGGTGAAAGGGATAAGGAATAGGATAACCCTTCCCTTTCGGAACAGCACATGGTTGCGATGGATTTCATCCATCAATACTACCCTGAATTTGTTCCAACGAATCAGAATGCTGCGACGACAAGAGAGAAACCTCTGGCGTCGTTTGGATGCAGACTTTTTTCGGACAAAGGAAGAAGTTCTTTCTTTTCCGGTTCAGTCTAGGCAGGTGTCACAGGCCTTCGGCCATATAGATGCCACCATATTTAACCTCTCGAGTGCGAGGAAAAAAGGCAGTTTCTTAACTTCATGTTCCGTAAACATACCGTTTCTTGGACCACGTTCATTTAAAACGGTCGGGGAAGATGTTCAGAGTGTTCCTCTGCATTTGGATGAGCAGGCCGGGGATATAGAGGTATCCTTACCTGCATCATTCACTATTCATTCAGACACAATTGAGATGGCAATTTCATCAAATAGAGCGAATTTGGACGCTATGTCTTACACAGATCACCTTACAAGAGCTATGGCGCAACGTCTCAACGGAAAGGAATTTGAGGATGTTCGTACCTCTCTTAAAATAGGAGGTGCACAATGCCATTATGTGATAAAGAATCACTGAAAGTTTCATCAAAATCCTTGTGTCATCATCACTGATAGATGACAAGGTGAAAAGCACTCCTGAGTCACTCTGGTCTCTCGTTAGTCTATGAACAGGCTACTAAGAAGGCATCTAGTGCTCTGCTTTTGAAGTCGGCGTCTCTACAACTCTCTTCAGCAGACAAGAGTAAAGGAGGGCATTCCAGACCAAAATTGTCTAAAGGGAACTCCTCACGAGGGTACAAGAAACCCTCTTACAATTGCTCTGGAGGTCGTCAGTATAGCGACTCGGAAAAAGGGGCATAGGTCTGATCGGGACTATCGGTCAGACGCCCCTAGACCGACGGGACAAGGTTCTTCACGGGGAGGACGTAGTTTCTCCTCCTGTAAGCCTTGCAGGTCATACAGGTGATGGTCAAAACCTCTATTGCTTGCCAGTTGGCGGAAGGTTATCAAACTTCGTGAGAAACTGGATAACAGTCACGGAAGATCAGTGGGTGAGAAGTGTAGTCTCGGATGGCCTACGGCTATCATTCCGGGCGAAACCTCCACTAACAAGATGTCTGCGTTGGACAAATCTTTCGTTGGATCCTTGCAAAAGAGTGTCTCTCCTAGCGGAGGTACAGGCTCTCTTATTAAAGGAAGCAATAGAGGTTGTCGAGAATCAGGATTCTCAGGGTTTTTACAGTCACCTGTTCCTCGTACCGAAGCCAGTCGGCTTGTTCTGACCGGTAATGGACTTGAGCTGGATAAACAAGCTTATCATGGCTCCAAAATTCTATATGGAGACCATTCGGTCGGTAAGGGCGAGGTTTTGAGTGATCGACTATGCGTCAAGCATAGATCCAAAGGATGCGTACTTTCATATCCTGGTACATCCGCAATCAGAAAGTACCTGCGGTTTGCCGTACAAGGGAAGGTGTATCAGTTCAGAGCAATGTGCTTTGGTCTGAACCTGGCTTCCTGGGCATTCACTCGAATAATGAACGCCGTAATGTCATACTTCTGAGCTCATTCGTCTGCGGTAACGTCAGCTTACTTGGCCGACATTCTACAGAGATACAGCAACAGAATTATTCTTCAGAACGATGTTCAGAGTCTGCTTCTATTACTCTGACGTCTCGGTTTAATCGTAAACGAGGAAAAGTCGGATCTAGCTCCGTCCAAGTCGTTCACTCACTTGTGAATGAGCTTCAAGACTCACAACAATCTGATTCATCTGCTATTACCCTGAGCGAAATTGGTCAGTTGTTGTGCTCTCTTTTGTCTACACTCAGATGCATCAACGGCGAGGGAATTCATGCGACTGATGGGGTTGTGCGGAGCGGCTGTGGATCTTATTCCGATGAGCTGCCTGCGCACGTGTCCCTCCAGATATTCTTTACTCAGAACTGGAGTGTGAAGACACATTTTCTCGAAACCAGTATTGTTTTAACGGACCTAATAAAACAAAGGGTTCAAATTTGGGCAGATATTCAGTGGTTAACTCGGGGAGTTCCGCTGCAAATGCCTGATCCAGCTTTCATGATTATGACGGATGCGAGTCAAATGGGTGGGGGCATGACCCTGAGCCCTGCAGACTTGAAGTGTCAGGGTCTTTGGGACCTTTGGTTCCTAGAGAAGCACATACACATCAAGGAGATGATGTCAATATGGCTAGTGCTACAACATTGGATTCACATAATAGCGGACGTCCATGTTCAGATTTTGTCGGACAACTCAACAGAAGTAGCGTACATCGGGAACCAGGGCGGCACTCATTCAATTCCATTATGCGAACTAACGGAGAAGATTCTCCTATACGTCATGTATCATCATGTTTGTCTTTCTGTCCGTCATATACCGGGTCGTCTGAATGTACTAACAGACTCGCTCTCTCGGAAAGGTCGCCTGTTGCCATCGGAGTGGACGCTCAACAAGCGAGTATTCAGGCAGATTTGCTACCAGTAGGATCGCCCCATGATAGATCTGTTTGCGATGAACCTGAACAATCAGTTACCGACGTTCATGTCGCTATGTCCAGGCCATCGAGCGTATGCAGTAGATGCTCTGTCGATCTCATGGGACAGAATGATAGGATATGCATACCCTCCAACTCCGTTGATTCAGCAGATTCTGTTAAAGATAAAACAGTCTCATTGCAAAATCCTGCTAATAGCACCTCTGTCGTCACAGGTGTCTGTTATGGGACGTTCCCCAGAAGCTTCCTCCACGAGAAGACCTTCCTTATCAGGGGAAGTCACGTGCACTGCATTACAGCCCGGAAGGTGTCAACCTTCACATATTTCCGTTGTGCGGTCCTTCTTGCACGGAAAACAGTTTACAGTACGAGCAGTGGACGCAATTTCTAACTGCAGGAGGTCCCCCTCTTTGTTGAACTTCGCAACGAAGTGGAGGGTTTTCTTCTGTTGGTGTCAGGATCAGTTGATAGATCTGTCCAGACCAAATATTGCCAATTTCCTGGTCTACTTGTTTGACGATCTCAAACTGCAGCCTGTCACAATTAAGGGCTATTGGTCTATGTTATCAGACACTTACGCTCATCATGATAACTTGGCTATTGGATCAAATGCTTCGTTGTCCAAGCTGGTTAGAAATTTCTCTATTAATAGACCTAGAACCCTCAGATTAATTCCTAAGTGGAATTTGGCTTAGGTTCTGTTGAAGCTCAAAGAAGCTCCGTTTGAGTCGTTGGACGTCGTAGAGTTCAAATTCTTGACCTATAAAACAGCATTTCTCTTAGCCTTTGCATCTGCTAGAAGAGTCAGTGTACTTCATGCTTTATCTGTTGATGAATCTCACTACCGTAGTATGGGTAATACCATTACCCTGACAACGGAAGTGGGATTTCTGGCTAAGAATCAGACTCCAGACAAGCGGCCTGAGCCTATTATCATTAAGGCTCTGCCGTCCTCGGACAACTGTAGACCTTTGCTGTGTCCAGGGGGGGGGGGGGGGGGATGGTTTTTTCCCTTATGATCATCTGGCTTTATAGTGAAAAGCAAGGGAAGGCCTCCTCCGGTGTCAGTAGTCCTGAGTTGGTGCTGGGATGGTTTTAATGTGTAGCTCGGTGTGAAGCAATAACTATGTCTCATTTATGTACTGTTTTTAAGGTGTAGCTCACTGTGAAGCATTTGTATATATCACGTGTCAAACAGGTGTTAATATACAATCCTCTGACACTTTTAAATGAGTATAAAGAGTCTCATTCTTTGGACTATCTTTATATATTGGCTTTCCTTCACTGAATTAGCATAACGGGTTATGCTGGCATTAAATGGAGAATTATATATTATGTAATACACAATTACATTGTTGGTGTTATGTCTTTTTCGTTTCTCATAATGGAGAAAGACATATAATTCCTATCTTCTCCTATTCTCTTGTAGGAGATATCCTTTACTGAAGTGATTGAGAGATTGGATTGTCCTTTGTCCTAGGCCCTCTAGCCTTTTTACGATTCAGCTGGTCTGGGCCATTGGTTGTTGTATAAAAATATGGCAAATTTTAAGTAATTTGTATATTTTTTATACTTACCAATGGCCCAGATGGGTATGGCCCTCCCATGAGTGGGCACTCATACCTCCCCGTATGGAGGACCAGATAGGACATGAATTTTTCGGTTTTGCCTGCAAATTTTTGGGATTGGGGTGGAAAATTTGTGTTTGACCCTGGATTATTTTTTGAGTTAGCACCAGCTAATCTGGGCCATTGGTAAGTATAAAAAATAAACAAATTACTTAAAATTTATAATATCTAGTCCCTTAAAAGAACAAGTTGATCATTGTGGAAAATAGCAAAGTATAAAATTATGTCATAATTTGGAATATAGATATTAAAATGATTTGTTGGTCAGTATGAATCATCTTGTGACTTGCCGTTTACAGGTGAAGGCAGAGCCACCAGCAGTCTGTGCAGTTAGTGAAATAAAATATAAAGAGCCCATTTTAAACCCTGCTGACATCTGACCGGTATATTCAAGCTTGGAAATGAGCAGACTGTCATCTGCATAATGAGGTCGCCAGAGGGTGAACAGTAGAGTAGCATCACTAAATTCACCCTCTATGAACCTGAATATGAATCAAGGTCTCAAGCGTTTACTGAAAGAGGAACCCTGAGGATATATTGAGGGATTCCAGCCCACTGTATGGGAAAGCATCAGCAAATTCACCCTCTGGAGACCTCCATCTGCAAATGACAGATTGCTTATTTCCAGGCTTGGGTATATTCTTTCTTCCAAGTATTGGAAAGAGCAAAACATGTTAAACAGCATAGGCTTTTGTCAAAATAAAAATTTTCATATTCAGAAATTAATTCCGAGAACCTAATTTTTGAACTCTTTCTAATCTGAATTAATACTTAAAACAGGTATGTAAAACCTATTAATTCTTTCAGTATATCACTTGCCCATAATCATTTTAATTTTAATTCTGATTTTGTGTACCCTTCACCTTCACCTTCACCTTCACCTAACAAAACGCCCACATGCGTCCTCATAATTTACAAATTGAGCAGTTGAAAAAAACTTATTTAAAAAAAAAATTCAACAGAACCATATCATGTGACCCCGTTATTGGAACAAGCTTGTTGAGCTTCTTGCAATGAGATGGTTTTGTTAAAATCTTTTGAAAAATTAAAAAAAAAAACAATAATTAAGATAATAAAAAGGGTTAATGAGAAATATTTTTTTATGCAGGCTTTTGGCACAAAAACTTGTCTAGTTATCTAGTAGTGCTAGATGAAATTTTGGTGAGCAGAATATTTTTTTCAAAAGTTGATTTGTTCCAATTATTGGAGTCTTTAAGCACTCTCTTGTAAATTGTAACAAGGCAGATTCATTTGAAGAAATGGGGGTGGGGTGGGGGGGGGGGGAGATTGGGGCAAAGACATAGCTTATCACCTCTCATTGGAGCAAGCTCAGCAAACTCATTCTATTGAGGTTAATAGGATATGTTTTGGAGATAACAGTTTTAAGCCAATTTTTGTGAATGGTGCAGACCAAGTATGTCTGTTACTTTAGGTAAATAGTGAGAGCGAAGATATGGGCGTCCAATATTCTTGAATATAACCTATAAGAAGAAATATAGCACTGAGTCAATTGACCAAAATACCTCACTGAAACAGTAGCTGACAGTTGTGAACAAAATTCTTAAATAACTGAAATATTGACTTTTTTTGTCTCCAAACCATAGCTTATGGCTCCTCATTGGAATGCACTCACTGAACTCATTCCAGTGAGGAGTCATAAGCTATGTTTTAGAAGCAAAACAGCCTGTTCTAAAGTGGTGTTTTAAGCTGTGTTTTAGAGTCAAAAAAAGAAAAAATATTATTTGAATGGCAATTTTTATAAATAGTGCTGCCTATAGATGGCTTTTGCCTTGGGTGAAGGTTGAGGAGTTTTATTGCAAAAGATGTACAGTTAGAAAATACTGTACTGGCTTGAATAAAGTTTTCTTGTGGTTTAAAATAAAAGTTTTAGAGTAACTGTAGATAAGGATGAGGTAACTTTATTTGGTTTTTAAGATTTGGGTTCATATGCCCAATTGTTCTTGCTGGTGGTGAAGAGTTTTCAGTCTAAGAAGTAACAGTTACTGAACTTTAAATTTTTGTTTGCATTACTCTTTACAGGCCACTCACTGTTCTCTGTAAATACATCACTGAAGCATTTGCTACATGCACTTGTCAGATTTGGAAGTGACTTGGAAGTGTGAGTACTCTTACTGATTTTTTTTACTTATCCCACACAAAAAGTAGTCAACAACACAATGTGCTAGATAAGAAAATAATAATCGTGCAGTGAAGATATAGATATTTTCACCTTCATTGTATCAAAAATATTATGAAATCACTTCTGTGTATCATTGCTATTGTTAAATAACGCTATTGGAAATAAACAGACCGTCATCTGCGGAATCAGGTACCCAGAGGGTGCATTTGGTGATGCTACCCCACACATCAGGGTAGCATCATCAAATTTACCCTTTGTGAACCACAATCTGAATCAAGGTCTCAAGTCCAATCAGAAAGAGGTACCCAGAGGATACATTGGCCCACTGTCTGGGATAGCATCAGCCAATTCACCTGATGGGGACCATATTCTGCAAATGACAGTTTGCTTATTTCCAGGCTTGATTGTTTATAAATGGTGAAGTTAACTGTTATTATTATAGTTTTATTAAATATACTATATGTTAAAATTTGATACCTTGTGAGTAATACAAACAGAATATTGTAAATGTATTTTTTCACAGCAGACTATTAATGCAAAAAAGGGCAACCATCAGCTGTGTGCTTTTGTGCTTTGATTGTAAGTCTAATCAAGATACTACCAATTTATCGCTGAAAACTACCACCTTTTTCGGAAACATATATAATAAAAATCAATCCTCCTGCGAAAAATAAACATTTATTTTAGGCTCTCATGAGATAATTTAGTGTATCCACTCAAAAACACTAGATATCCTCTCACTTCTGTAGGAGAGGAAACTATCAATTTGATGAATATTGAACATCTGTTTCTGATGGAAGAAGTTCGATTTTCAGTATTTTACAAACATATAAAGAAATTTGAAATTCTTTTCCTTCAATGTGGACGCACTGAGTAATTTCATTTCAAAGATAAAATGAAGTACATCCTCAGATTTTGAAGCCATTAAGTTGTGGCACCTGCACTTCAGAATATTGCCCAAATATGGGCTTCCTCCACTTTACCAGTTAAGCATGGTACAGTGCTTTTTAATAGAACTCAAATATGGTCCTTTAGCACCCAAATGGTTAGTCATACATTTCTGGAAACATCATATTGAGCTCTTTCCAGCAGTGTGCCAAATAACTGCAGTCTATTACCCAAGTATGTATTATAAAGGCTATGGAAAGTGTTTTGGGCATGTAGGAAATGTCAGTAAAACATTGCTGAATTGTACATATTATAAGTTCACAAAGAAGCAGATGTTTGAAAATGTAATGTGCTGTAATGTATAAAGTACTGTAATGCAAGAAATTGTTTATCATCAGCTTCAGGGAATATATTGTATAACATTTTTCTGTTCTTAAACAATCACGGATGCTGAATGACTTTTTTTTGCACTTCTTAAGTGTCATTTTAGGTTAGTTTCAAATAGACTTTATCAGCATTCCCCATGTTGGTTGGGTCACGCGAGGATGGGCACACATCACATTTGTTTACTTGGCTTCAGTCACGGCTTCCTCCGCTATGTTTCACAAGCCGAAATGAAATTTTCTGATTGGAAACTTGCACGAGACGGAGCATACGTCTGCCCACCGCTTGGGACGCTCCGTTCAGTCTGCAGCTGGGTTCGGCTTCAGTCATGGCTTTCTCCGTTACGTTATTAAAGCACACACGACCGCATCCTAGCTACCCGACTTTGGATATCCAGCCTGCTGCACGAAGAAGGAACTACTCTTCGCTCGTGAGGTCGGATTATCCGGTAGCTAGGGAGACGAGGCATCGATCATTGGGACATTCGGAGAAGAGATCCATCTCCGACACACCATCCCAGGAGCAGCAAGTGGCTAGGAAACAGAAGACTGCTGCTCCTCAGGCCTTGATGACGGACTTGCTGTCATAGATTGCGCAGCTGATCGCAGCATCCCAGCAAGTGCAGATGCAGCCTCCCTCATACTCAGAACCTGAGCTGTCGGACAGTGCTGGGTCGGTCGAGTCGTCTGTTCACACAGATGCTATGGACCGAGATTTGCAACTAATTCTCTCGGATGGTGAAAGGGATAAGGAAGAGGATTACCCTTCCCTTTCGGAATAGCACAGGGTTGTGATGGATTTCATCCATCAATACTACCCTGAATTTGTTCCGACGAATCAGAATGCTGCGATGATAAGTAAGAAACCGCTGGCGTCGTTGGATGCAGACTTTAATCGCACAAAGGAAGAAGTTCTTTCTTTTCCGGTTCAGCCTAGGTAGGTGTCGCAGGCCATCGGCCATGTTGACAACGACGTATTCACCTCTCGAGTGTGAGGAAAGGGCGGCTTCTTAACTACATCTTCCATAAACATAATGTTTCATGGACTACGTTCATTTAAAAATGGTTGGAGAAGATGTTCAGAGAGCTCCTCTGCGTTTGAATGAGCAGCCCGGGGAGCTAGATGTATCCTTACCTGCATCATTCATTGTTTGCTCAGATACAATTACAACGGCAATTTCATCAAGTAGAGTGAATTTGGAAGCAATGTCTCACGCAGATCACCTTACCAGAGCTATGGCGCAACGTCTCAACTGGAAGGAATTTGAGGATGTTTGTACCTCTCTTGGAGTTCTTTCCAGGGCATTTTGTATACCATGTATAACTCCGCCCTTACAGTGGCTAATCTGGATTTAATCAGATGTGATGCTGCCCATCATCACTTATTGATGACAAGGTGAAAAGCTCTCTCCGGGTCACTCCGGTCTCCAGACATACTGTTTTGGATGACAAGCTTTCACCAGCCTATGATCAGGCTATTTAGAAAGCGTCCAGTGATCTGCTCTTGAAGTCAGCGTTTCATCAACCCACTTCAGCACACAAGAGTAAAGGAGGACGTTCCAGATCTAAACGTCAAAAGGGAAATCCTCACAAGGGTCCAAGAAGCCCTCTTACAATTACTCTGGAGATCGTCAATATAGCGACTCGGGGAAAGGGGCGTAGGTCTGATCGGGACTATCAATCAGACGTCCCTAGGCCAACGGGACGAGGTTCTTCGCGGGGAGTACATAGTTTCTTCTCCCGTAAGCCTTGCAGGTCATACAGGGGAAGTTCAAGACATCTATTACTTGCCAGTTGGCAGAAGGGTATCATCTTCTCAAGAAACTGGGCAGCAGTCACGGAAGATCAGTGGGTGAGAAGTGTAGTCTCGGACAGCCTATGGCTATCATTCCGAGCGGAACCCCCCACTAACAAGATGTCTGCATTGGACAGATCTTCCGTCGGATCCTTTCAAAGAGAGTCTCTCCTAGCGGAGCTACAGGCTCTATATTGAAGGAAGCAATAGAGGTTGCCGAGAATCGGGATTATCAGGGTTTTTACAGTCACCTGTTCCTCGTACTGAAGCCAGACGGCTTGTTTCGACCAGTAATAAACTTGAGCTGGATAACATGCTTATCGTGGCTCCAAAATTCTATATGGGGACCATTCTGTTGGTAAGAGCGAGCATTCGAATGAATGACTATGCGGCAAGCAGAGATTTAAAGGATGCATGCTTTCATGTCCTGGTACATCCGGCATTCAGAAAGTGCCTGCGGTACGCCGTACAAGGGAAGGTGCATCAGTTCAGAGCAATGTGCTTTGGTCTGAACCTGGCTCCCTGGGTATTCACTCGTATAATGAACTCGGTAATGTCATACTTCCGAGCTCATTCATCTGCGGTAACGTCAGCTTACTTGGACGACATCCTACTGAGATACGGCAACACAATTATTCTTCAGAACGATGTTCAGAGTCTGCTTCTTTTGTTCTGACATCTCGGTTTCATCGTAAACGAGAAAAAGTCAGATACAGCTCCGTCCAAGTCGTTCACTCACTTGGGAATGAGCTTCAAGACTCACAACAATCTGGTTCATCAGCCGTTACCCAGAACAAAATTTATCAGTTGTTATGCTCGCTTTTGTCTACACTCAGATGCATTAACAGCAAAGGAATTCATGCGACTGATGGGGCTGTGCAGAGCAGCTGCGGATCTTATTCCGATGAGCCGTCTGCGCATGCGTCCACCCCAGATATTCTTTACTCAGAACTGGAGTGTGAAGACGCATTTTCTCGAAACCAGTATTGTTTTAACAGACCTAGTAAAATAAGGGTTCAGATTTGGGCAGATATTCAGTGGTTAACTCAGGGAGTTCCACTGCAACTGTCGGGTCCAGCTTTCACGATTATGACGGATGCGAGTCAGACAGGTTGGGACATGACCCTAAGTCCCGCAGACTTGAGGTGTCAGGGTCTTTGAGACCTTTGGTTCCTAGAGAAGCACATAAACATAAAAAGAGATGATGTCAGTATGGCTTGCACTACAACATTGGATTCACATAATAGCGAGCGGACGTCCATGTTTGTCAGACAATTTGACAGTAGTAGCTTACATCAGGAACCAAGGCGACACTCATTCAATGCCATTATGCAAATTAACGGAGATGATTCTCCTGTATGTCATGAATCATCATGTTCATCATTCTGTCTGTCATATACTGGGTCGTCTGAATGCACTAGCAGACTCACTCTCTCGGAAAGGTTGCCTGTTGCCATTGGACCGGACTCTCAACAAGCAAATATTCAGGCACATTTGCTACCAGTGGGATCGTTTCATGATAGATCTGTTTGCGACACACCAGAACAATCAGTTATCGATGTTCATGTTGCCATGCCAAGATCATCGAGAGTACGCAGTAGATGCTCTGTTGATCTCCTGGGACGGAATGATAGGATAGACGTATCCTCTAACTCCGTTGATTTAGCAGATTCTGTTTAGTTCAAACAGTCTCGTTGCGAAATCCTGATAGTAGCACCTCTGTAGTCACAGAAACCTTGGATCAGTCTTCTCAGGTGTCTGTTATGGGACGTTTCCCGGAAGCTTCCTCTACGAGAGGACCTTCTTTATCAGGGGAAGTATTTGTTCTTCATGCCTTCTCCACCCTTAGTGGCATTATGGAGTCTGTCAGATGTGAGGGAGCCTTGCGGTTCCTATACTATTTGATGATGAACACAAGAATGATTCAAGTAATGTGGGTGAAGGGGGTTCGACCCCCCCCCCCCTCCCCACAGCCAATGTGTTAAGAGGCGATTACCGGGCAAGACGTAGTTTTCTTCCCATAAGCTTTGTATGCATTTAAGTACATACATACATTTCATGACTTCTCGATTGCTGGCTGGGTCGTGTTCTATGGCGACCTCATGGGCACATCCACTTTCTAGTTCGTCAGTTTCCTGTGGTTGTTCGTCTATATGTCCTATAAGAGCATATGATTCATCGTCAGTAAATTGCTAGCCTTTGGGTACCTGAGAGGATGTCTAGTCAGTTAACTGGTATTCAGATGATTACATGCAGGATTTCAATGCTCACGTCCATAATAATCGCATTATTAGGCAGATGCAGTATTGTATGTTAAGGACCTTAGAAACAATGATTTATTTCAGGGGCGGTCCATGACGAGTCTGTTAATCATAGCTCGATCCATTTCTAGATCCAGGTTTCCACTAATGGCGGTACCCAATCGAATACATCTTGTCTTACACTCTCATATATTCGCATGTTTCCGGGAACATAGATATCGGATAGAACACATCGGGGAGTGTTATTTCCTATAATTTATTGTACACCTGAATGGGGTCGCCTGTGGGTTACCTTGGAAGTGTGTTTACTCTCCAGAGATCGTCCAAAGTGATTCTATTGGACATGTGTATGTTATATATTATAACCGGTTTTTGACCTATCTGCGTATGCCGACTCCGGTATACGTTAAAAGCGGGTGATATTACCGGGTTCACTGCTATAGCCTTAGCTTCTGAAGTGGCATTAAGCACCAATTTATTAATAATAATTAATACCTGGGTGTCTATTCGACGAATATTTATTTTGTTATTATACTCCCCGCAAACAAAGTTTGGGGGGTATATAGGAATCACCCTGTCTGTCCGTCTGTCCGTCTGTCCATCCTTGTAAGCGCAACTCCTCCTAAACCGTTTGAAGAATTTTCATGAAACTTTACACAATGGAAGAACTCCATATGCAGATGTGCAGGAATCAATATAATTCCGTTCTGACATTTCCAAGGGGAGATAATCTAACTTATACCGTCTGTCCATCCTTATAAGCTCAACTCCTCCTAAACCGTTTGAAGAATTTTCATGAAACTGTACACAATGGAAGAACTTCATATGAAGATGTGCATGAAGCAATATAATTCCGTTCGGACATTTCCAAGGGGAGATAATCTAACTTATACCGTCTGTCCATCCTTATAAGCGCAACTCCTAAACCATGTGAAGAATTTTCATGAAACTTTACACAATGGAAGAACTCCATATGAAGATATGCATGAAGCAATATAATTCCGTTCTGACATTTCCAAGGGGAGATAATCTAACTTATACATTTCAGGCGTGGGGGGGGGGGGATCACTTTGTGAGTTTGCTCACAGTACCTCTAGTTTGGTACTGCTTTTACTGATTCCAGAGCGCTCTCCTCTTCTTTTTGAAGATTCCTTCAAAAAGGTGGGGGGGGGGGGGGGATTTTTTACCTCTCCTCCGGCTTGATAGGTATGTAACTATGAATAAAGCTGTTTTTGTCTGTAGATTATATCCTGGATACAGCTTGTGTTTTATTGTATATGCCGTATGTTTGTGGGGAATAGCCTCTCATTCTCAAATATGCCATTCTAATTTCTGGGGGTTAGTCCAGACTCTCCTTAAAAATTGGGAACTCGTTACATCCAATTAGCATAGTCTTCATTTTCAGAATACTGAATTACTTGAATTTGGCTCCTTATTGATGATATGTCTTCTCTATTACTGTATAGAGAGACATACATGAACTTCCTTTTAAATTTAATTTCTTTTCACCTTGGATTACAGGCTATGGAACTATGTTGGTCTACTAATTCTGAAGTCCTAGGCCCTCCGCCTTTTTACGATTCAGCTAAGTCTGAGCCATTGGGTTATAGTATAAAAATATGATAAATTTAAAGTAATTTATATATTTTTTATACTTACCAATGGCCGAGACGGGTATGGCCCTCCCTTGAGTGGGCACTCATACCTCCCCGCTGAGTTATTATGTGGTACTCTTTACTACAAAGAATGATGTTGGCGCTAATTTTGGTCACTTCCTGGCGACTGCGCGGAGAGTAAAAGTATGGAGGACCAGATAGGACATTTAATTTTCGGTTTTGCAGGCAAATTTTGGTGATTGTGGGGGTCAAAATTTGTGTTTGACCCTTGATAACTTTGAGTTTGCACCAGCTAAGTCTGGGCCATTGGTAAGTATAAAAAATATACAAATTACTTTAAATTTATAATATTTTTATACTGTACCAATGACCCAGACATAGCTGGTGCCAACTCTTAAAATACAGGGCCAAACACAAATTTTGCCCCCCAATCCCCAAAATTTGCATCTAAAACCAAAGAAAACATGTCCTGAATGGCCCTCCACACTTCACCTCTACTGCGCATGCGCAGTGTCAAGGACGTTCCGAAATTGGCGCCATTATTCATTCTTAGTTTGGCCCTTCATCAGTTAACATCTGACTGATCTTTGTGCTTGTAAATCTCAGTTTAAATGATGCCAGACACATAAATATTAGTGAAATGGTGATTCTAAGGAGGATATAGAAGGAGGAGAGGAAAAATGTGTGGCAGGAAATAATCAGGGCTGTAACTTAAATTTTTTTTATGAAATCATGTTATGTTACCTAATTTCAAGGCATGGGCCTGTTGTTGTCATTCTTGCTATAAAGTTACACTGCTTGTTCATTGTTTCCTCTCTCCCTTTCCTTTAGTCCCCCCTTGCTATTCTCCCATGCTTTTGGCATATTTTCTGTAATATTATTACTAAAATTTCTTGGGAGTTTTAGCTTGGTAACAGAATGAATTCTGTTTTTTCCCCATGTTTACGTCCTCACCCATGGGTGTTTAGGCGTTGTGTTCTGCATCTACCATCTGTTGTTCTGCAGTTTCTTCCTGGGAAGTCTCTGTTTTGCATCAGATAGTGTTGTAATTGGTAACTGATTTCGGGCCATGTTTATCAGTCCCCAAAATTTGCATCTAAAACCAAAGAAAACATGTCCTGAATGGCCCTCCACACTTCACCTCTACTGCGCATATGCAGTGTCAAGGACGTTCCGAAATTGGCGCCATTATTCATTCTTAGTTTGGCCCTTCATCAGTTAACATCTGACTGATCTTTGTGCTTGTAAATCTCAGTTTAAATGATGCCAGACACATAAATATTAGTGAAATGGTGATTCTAAGGAGGATATAGAAGGAGGAGAGGAAAAATGTGTGACAGAATATTATCAGGGCTGTAACTTAATATTTTTTAATGAAATTATGTTAAGTTACCTATTTTCGAGGCAGCAGCCATTTTGTTGTCATTCTGATTATTTAGTTACACTGATTTTTCAAGGTTTTCCTCTCTCCCTTTCCTTTAAGTCCCCTCTTGCTATTCTCCCATGCTTTTGGCATAGTTTCTGTAATTATTATTACTAAAATTTCTTGGGAGTTTTAGCTGAATAACAGAATGAATTCTGTTCTTTTCCCCATGTTTACGTCTTCACCTATGGGTGGTTAGGCGTGGTGTTCTGCATCTACCATCTGATGTTCTGCATTTTCTTCCCTGGAAGTCTCTGTTTTGCATCAGATGGTGTATTTTTGGTAACTGATTTCGGGCCTGGGTGCCTGGAGTCTTATTTTAGTGTTTTTACACTCATTGTTTACATTTACAACAGCCCTCTGTGTGAGGGGGGGATTTCTTGAAAATAATATCTTGATGTTAATTTAATCATAACTAGATATATTATTATTGTTCGTAAGTGTTGCATAAATTGTTTAAAATATTTTTTAATTTTTTGTCCACACTTAGGCTTGGGATCCATTGGGGCTCAACGTTACTTTTCAGAAACTTGGGCTGTTCTGAAAAAATATTTTTTCAAAATATTTTGATTTCAATTATTTTTTCTGTGTTAATGGATCATATTATTATTATTATGTATTTTGATTGTCAGGGGTTGGTGCGAGTACCAGGACTTTGTTTTCTTTTCACATTGAAAGGATTTTGATCAATTGTAATAAGAGGAAGTCTTCCTCAGACTTTTATTATCATTCTATATGTAGTCAGTGTACTCGCATTAACTCCTGTTCTGTATCTGATGATTTCCATGACAACATGGGAAGCGTATGTCACGGTATGTTAGTGGGGAATTGGACATTCCGGTCCTTTCCCCGCAGGGTCACTCTACTTTATCAATTTCTATTTCAGACGATCAAGATTAGGGTGATGTATCTGTGATGTCTTCCAACAGTGTGCCTCCGTCGTCACAATTAATGAAGGGCTAGCGGAAAAGTGCTCATGTAAATACGCCAATTGCCTAAGAGGACCCTAGTAGGTTCGACGGCCTTTGACGTCCGCTAGCTCGCCCGGTGTAGCGTCCATTCATCGAATGGTTCGGCAGCCGGGTTGTACGGATGACCGAACGCTTTATAGGGTCCGACAGGATGGCGAAAGGGATTCGAAAGATTTCGAGTTTTCCCTTTCGTAGCATCGGAAGCTGCCATACATATCTTCCGGCATTATCTTCCAGTGATTGTTATTTCGGACTACATTGCTGCGATGTTGGATAAGAGACTTATAGCGTCATTGGACTCGGAATTTTGGATCGGTTCAGGGACATTGTCCCTGACTTACCGACACATTCCAATAATGTCATTAGAACATGTGTATTATTTATCGACGCTATATATATATAAGCCTGCTACCAAGCATGATAGTTTAGTTTCTTGTCCGCAATGCTCATTTCTGCCTTTTATCATTTATACGAATAATTTATTTTGGCAGAACAGGGCATCTCGAGAGTTCATATGCGTCTAGACGGCGTGGTTAAAGACTGGAAATAATCTTTTTCGCCGTCTATGTCTTTTCCAACCACAATGTTGGAAACGACAATGATGTCTAATAGACTTAACTTAGATGCTTTATCATACGTAATCCACCTTACTGAGGCGTTATCATTACGTCTTCTAGAGAAAGAATTCCGGGATATGATCCTCAATGTGATTTCTTTTGAGGGCAGTAGTTTGTTCACGTATAACTCCGCCCTTCAGTGGCTGCTTGGAGTTGGTTAGACGTGACACAGCCCTAGCTACATCCACGCGCGTGGATAGTAAGGTGAAAAACTCTCTCAGAGTCGCGCTTCGTTCTCAGAGAAGCTTCTCTTCGACGGCAACTTTTCAGCAATCCATGAATTGCTCGATTTACACGTTCTCTTGTCTATCTAGTGTACCAAGAGATTCAGACTGGGGCAAACATTCGGTGGTTGACTCAGGGAGTGCCACTGCAGTTGCCGGATCTGAGTTTTATAATTATGACGGTTGCCAGTCAAACAGGTTGGGATATAATATTGATCCCAACGGATTCGAAGTGCCAGGGTCTTTGGGTTCCGCAGTCTCTAAGCAAGTACTTATCTTCCACGGAATAATGTTTTTTTAGGCTTGCTTTATGTCATTGGATGAACATTATTCAGAAATGCCTGTCCAAATCCTGTCCGTTAATTCGACAGTAGTGGCGTATCTCCGGAACCAGGGAGGCACTCTTTCGTTTCCGTTATTCAATTTAATGGAAAGAATCCTTCTGTTTGTTATAGTACACCAAGTTCTGCTTCGGTCTGTCATATTCCGGGTTGTCTGATTGTATTACCGGACTCCCGTTCACTTATGGGTCGCTTGTTGCAGTCAGAATGGACTCTCAACAAACAAGAATTCAATCAGATTTGCTATCAATGAGAGTGCCCAATGATAATTTATTTACGACACAACTTGCTAATCAATTGCAGACGTATGTGTTTGCTTTTCCGGATCTCTGAGCTTATGTTGTTAACGCTCTATTGATCTAATAGGACGGAATGATAGGATATGCGTATCCTCCTGCGCTGTTGTTTCAGCAAGTATTGCTAAGATAAACAACCACAATACATTTCTGTTGATAGCATCTTTGTCTTCACAGAGACCGTGGGTAAATTTACTCTGATGTCTGCTGTGGGACTTAATGCGAAATCTTCCTCCATGAGAGGATCTTTTTTCGCTGGGTAAAATCGTGTCATCTTTATCACAACCCGCAAGGTCTCAACCTTCACGTATTCCATTGTGTGGTCCTTATTGCATTGTAAGCATTGTACTGGACGAGCTTTGGACGCGATTTCTTACTATAGGAGAACCTCTTCTTCGCTATACTATGCGGCTAAGTGGAAGCTCTTCCGTCGTTGGTGTAGGGATCACTATGTTGATATTGTTGATTCCTCCATACTAGTCATTGCAACTTTTTAGTATACTTGTTTGACAAGATCTACTGCAGCCTGTTATTATTAAGGTTATAGGTTTATGTTACCTCATACCTATGCACTCTATGATAGTTTACAATTGAGTCTTATGTCTCTTTATCTAAGTCAGTTAGTAACTTTTCAATAAATAGACTTAGAATCATTAGATTAAATTCCTATACGGAATTTAACTTCGGTTCTTATTTAGCTAAGTAATCATTTGAGCCTCTGGAAACAGTAGTTTTCAAATTCTGACCTTTTAGACAGTAATTCTGTTGGCTTCTCTTTTACTGAAGAGTCAGTGAGTTTCATGCACTATCGGTGGATGATTTTCACTTTCGTAGTTTCGGAATCACTACTTCCTTTACTATTTAGGTTGGATTTTCGCATAAGAGTCAGGCTCCTAATTAATATCTGGAACCTATTGTTATTAAGGTCCTTCCGTCTTCGTACGGGCATAGGCCTTTACTCTGTCCGGTTAGAGTTTATGTATTTATAAACAGATATCTGTTTATTACTATGGGCGTAAGCTTCTTCTGTCTTTGATGCCTAATAGAAGGACGTTACGCTCCATTCTATTGCTAATGGATTCAATTAACTATTGATACTGCTTATGATATATCATTGACTCAGCAGTTGTGTTTGAGATTTCGGCTCATGAAGTAAGAGTTCTTCTACATCTTGGGCTTACATTAATAGTGTCGCTATTATAGATTTTTGAAGGCTGCTCATTGCGCTCAGCCATCCACATTCATGAATTTTTATCTCAGAAATATCGAGTCCATTTCTGGAGGCCTCTATTGTTAGGTCTATTATCTACTGCTCAGAATGTCATTCACTTAACAGTTGCTACTATAGCTAGGTAGGCTGTCTGTTTTGGCAGTGACTCTGTTCTGCTGCCCTCTTCGCTCTGGGCTATTTGACCCAGGGCAAGAAAAAGGGGGGGGGGGGGGGGAGGGTGTTTCCTTGGGTCACCTGTTTTACTATGAAAACAAGGGGATACCTCCTCCGGAGTTAGTAATTCTGAGCTGTTATTGGGATGGTTGTTTAGTGAGAAGTTTATGTTTTAAAATTCATTCAGGTCTTAGTTTTTAAAGTATAGCTTTTGAATATAGCACGTGTCAACGGACATTATTATACAATCCTCAGACACTTTTAAGGAGTATTAAGAGTCTCTATTCTCTAGACTTACTTTATTTATTGGCTTACTTTAAAAATTATTAGTATAAGAATTATACTAGATATTAATAGAGTACATGGATGTATGATGCTCAATTTTGGAAGGTGTTGTATCTTTCTAATTTATCATAAATAAGAAAGATACATGTAAGGCCTAATACTTCTTTTTCCCTAGAGGGGATGACTCTATTTTATATAATTGAGCGTATTCCATCTTGCTCTATATCCTTGGCCCTCCAGCCTTTTTTACTATTCAGCTATGTCTGGGTCATTGGTACAGTATAAAAATGTTAAAAAATTTATAGTAATTTATATATTTTTTATACTTACCAATGACCCAGACGGGGATGGCCCTCCCAGGAGTTGGGAACTCTTACCTCCCCGCTGAGTACATAGCGCTTACCAGGCACTGGTTATAAGAATGAATAATGGCGCCAATTTCGGAACGTCCTTGACACTGCGCATGCGCAGTAGAGGTGAAGTGTGGAGGGCCATTCAGGACATGTTTTCTTTGGTTTTAGATGCAAATTTTGGGGATTGGGGGGCAAAATTTGTGTTTGGCCCTGTATTTTAAGAGTTGGCACCAGCTATGTCTGGGTCATTGGTAAGTATAAAAAATATATAAATTACTATAAATTTTTTAACTTTCTGACCAGGATTGTGCATGTTTAAAGAATCCACATGTGAGTTTTTTGGATGCCCCACCTCATTTGACCTAATACAGGGAATGATGATCTCCCTTTTGATCAACTCTATATATAGAGTGCTGTCCTGGGTTATAAATTTAAAAAAAAAAACAGAAAGCAAAAACATGTGTACCCATGTGAACTAATAAAGTAATGAAAAATAATTACACAAAAATTACAGCATAACCCAGTTACCCCTCTGCACACTGATGTGAAAATATCAAAATTATAACCTACAAAGTTTTCCCATAATGCAACTAGGAATTCAGTCTTGTTTGACAAAGCTTAATGAGCCCTGTCAAGTAAGAATGAATTGGCTAAATTCTTAGTTGCATTATGGGAACAATTTGCTGTTTGAACTTACAGTATTTTGGCATCAGTGTGCACAGAGTTAGATAAATTGTTATTTTTCTGGTGAAATAATATTCAATTAACATAAATATTCTATTTACCGGAAAAGGATCATATTCCTGCATTATCCAGTGCAATTAACAGGGTTATTCAATAAAGAAATATCTAGTTAATTGGACTCTACTGTACTGGCAAAAAATATTCATAAAGTTCTTACAGCCCAGAAGAAATATGAATGATAAGTACTTTGAAATCATTGTGATCATTATTTTTCAGTTTATCATTATTTTTCAGTTTATCATTATTTTCATTATTATTTTAATTTATTTCAAAGGATTTTTACAGAATCGTTCTTAAAGTTTAGAATGTATTCAAGTTGTTGAATCAGCTTTTGTTTTCCTTTATCTCTTAGGTGGTGCCCAGGAAGTAGTAGTAGCAAAGAAATGGTGAAAGTATTTTTCCCTCTACTGTTTGATGCTTGCACTGAATACATTGCTGATATGGTAAGTTAATAGTTTTTTTTTTCAAAGTAAATTTGCTTAACTGAATGAATCTATAAACATCATATTACAAGAGTACATAACATTCTGTTGATTGAATAGCTATTAGACGATGGGTAATCCTTTCACCACTGCGCATTGGAGTGGTATCTTCCAAAAGAATCGAATATTCAGCAAAGTGGGCAAATGTATTTTGGTATTTTGGGGAAGGTTCAGTAATAATTTAGTCCTGCATCCCTGTTTGGGAAGTAGGATTAAATTATTGCTGATCCTCTTTACTGATTTAATGTATATTTAGTCATCACCGGAATGCTTCTATTTTTGTCTGCCAAATTTATGCATATGGGAGTTGAAATGAATTATTTGTTGCTTTTTTGGTGTATGAAAGTGGGATGGGCTTCACTTCATACAAAACTTAACTCGTCCATCCAACATTCATACTCTGATAAAGTGAGAGATAATTCCTTTCAGTTGTTACACTTTAATTCAGAGCGTTTGATTGTATTATAATGTGCCCTAAGAGGCCGAAGTCTCCATTATTTGTATCATTGCATTCATATCAACTTTTGTGCACATGACAGTTTTATTATTTTCAGTATAAGCTGAAGCATGAGGTGAATGATGTCTCGAATACTGAAGACAAAAACCAGTGTGAGCAACCCATACTCTGTAATTGCAACTTTGGAAATGCCCATATTTTTTATTTGACAAATAGGTGGGGCTGAGAAAAAACATTCATATACAGTGGAGCCGACTTAATTGGATATCTCTTAATTGAATAACCCTGTTAATTGAGTATAATTTCCATACCCGGAACCATTTACCATACCTTCAGTACAAATTTGACCTGTTAATTGAATATAGGTTTAGAGTGAACTCTTGTTAATTAAATAAAAAATCTTGTAACATGTCGAGGAATTACCCTGAAACTTCTCAATTTTCCCTTGTTTACAGACTAATTTGGCTTCAGTTCATCCAATACAAGTATTTAATCTATTATATCTTATTTGACAGAGCTCATAGAGCTCTTGTCAGACAAGATATAATAGAATAAATGCTAATTTTATCTCCAGAATACAGGAAAATGACAAATTCCTGTTAATTGAATACTCCTGTTAATTGAATGATTTTCACTGGCAAAGTGACTATTCAATTAACAGGGTTCCACTGTAATAGGAAAATTATTCATTGAGTTATGAAAAACTAATCCCAACCAATCATATGCAAGCAAATCGGATATCATTAAAGAAAATTAAATTACAGTAGGTTGAAATGGTCAAGTAACTGGGATTTTATAACACTGAATTGTGGAAACTAATATCCAGGCTGCAAAGAGTTTAATGTATTATATCTTGTCTGAATGGGCTCTGATGCTGGAGAAATACCATGTTTTGTATGTTTAACATTCACAATCACCATTTTTCACTGCATTTTAAAAATAAAGAGTTTAATTTTATCTTGTTGACCAAAAACTTACCAAGTTATCTCAAACAATATGTGATGAACTAGTTGGCTGAATCATCCCAGGATGGTTAGCCTCACCCACGTGACAAAAAATAATTTATAGTTGCATTGCATATCAAGGGAGTAATTGAATCACTGAATCACAAACATTCCCCATTTATGAAATAGATTGAACTCTTAATTTATTAACAGAATTAAGGCAGTATAACTGTTGTGGCACTGGGATTGATTTGATTGGCCCAGTGTATTGTAGTGTTATTAAATTTTTCAGAATGGAACACATCCTGCTGAGAAAACTCAATTGAATATTTCGTTCCTTGCATATTTTAGTGATAAAGTTGATACTCAGTTATACGATTCCTTGTTGCTTGTTTGGAATATGCCCATTGTTGCTATGTGTTGGTCAGTGAAAGCAGTTGACAACTTTAATCAGACAGCAGGACTCAGATTTAGTAATTGTTTCTTTGCTTTTTAGATATCTCTTTCACTAGAACGTTTTCTTGGCCCATCAGATGGTGAAGAGTTTGTACAGAAAATGTATAACACTGTTTTTGAGGTTTGCAACACTATAATATCAAGTGATAAAAACAGGTAAGTTTTCTACTTTCCACAATATGCAATCCTTGATACTTCAGATAGTTCAGTTATACTTCAAGATTATTTATTGGTAATTTTTCTTTTTTTTTTCATTTTTAGCTTAACTTGACAAAGTCAAGATAAGCTATTGCCATCACGTGTGCAGAAGTCTGTTAGTCTGTGAGTCTGAGTCTGCCCATATTTTCCTTTAGCGCAGGCTACACCCCGTAGTTCTTGTCTGATCATCACAAAATTTCATATGCAGGTTTGAGGTCATGTCTAGATGAGAACGTCTCCTTTTGGTTGCGATCGGTCAATCGTGATGGCTGCCCGAGCCGAAAACCTTTAGCGCAGTCTACAGATCGTGTTTATGAAGAGATTTCATTGTAACTTGGTAGGATCACTCCATATAATGTCTAGATGAGAACGTCCCCTTTTGGTTGGTTGCGATTGGTCTACTTTGACGGCTATAGGGGCCCGAAGCCCAAAAACCTTTAGCACAGTCTACAGGTCAAATTTTTGAAGGGATTTCATCGTAACTTGGTAGGATGACTCGAGATTATGTCTAGATAAGAACGTCTCCTTTTGGTCGTGATCGTTCATCCATGATGGCTGCCCGAGCCCAAAACCCGAAAACCTTTAGCACAGACTACAGGTCACATTTATGAAGGGATTTCATTTTAACTTGGTAGGATGACTCAGTATAATGTCCAGATGAGGACATCCCCTTTTGGTCATGATCGGTCAACCATGATGCCTGCCCGAGCCCAAAACCCGAAAACCTTTAGAACAGTCTACAGTTTGTATTTATGAAGGGATTTCATGGTAGCTTGGTAGGTTGACTCTGTATAATATCTAGATGATAATGTCCCCTTTTGGTCATGATCTGTCAACCGTGATGGCTGCCCAAGCCCAAAACCCAAAAACTTTTAGCACAATCTACAGGTCATATTTAGTATAGAGGGATTTCATTGTAACTTCGTTGGATGACTCTGTATGATGTCTAGATGAGGATGTCCCCATTTGGTTGCGTTCGGTCAACCGTGATCGCTACACAGGCCCAAAAACCTTCACCACAGTCTACAGGTCATATTTATGAAGGAATTTCATTATAACTTGGTAGGTTGACTTCATATAATGTCTAGATGAGAACGTCTCCTTTGGACGCAATTGGGAAACTGACGGCTACAGGGACCGAAGCCCAAAAACCTTTAGCACAGTATACAGGCCATATTTATAAAGGGATTTCAATGTAACTTGATAGGATGACTTGTTTTGGAATAATTTCACTGTAACTTGGTAACTTTCGTTGATATACGTTAACTGTGAGGGCCACATACATTAACTGTGAGGTCATATTAACCCACCCCTCAGCTCTTTAGCACAGTGTACACCTCATATTATTTTTATCAAAAACAAAGCATACAGGGAACAGAAATGAACATATTCCCAATTATCACAATTCTTGTCTTATTTCATAATCCTTCATAAACATTGAACATTATCCTTTTCTTCAAACACAACACACAAGTTAAGCTACAGTGTCATTGACACTTTCATTTGTTACAGAATTATGGGCCTCAATTAGTCAATTTGTACAAATTTTTGGCTCGTTAGCGCAATAACTTGAACAGATGTTCTCCGATTTGACTAATATTTGCCATACAGGTCTTTTGCAATATTATCTCAAGCATGTTCGAAAACTGGCCCAGCCCAAATTTTCATTACAGAGTTCTGGCCCTTCGTTAGTCAATTTTTACAAATTTTTAGTCAGCTTATTGGCCCAATAACTTGAACAAACGTTCTCCAATTTGACTAATATTTGCCATACAGGTCTTTTGCAATAATACCTCGAGCGAGTCCAAAAACTGGCCCGATCCAATTTCTCGTTACAAAGTTATGGGCCTTAATTAGTCAATTTTTACGAATTTTTATCTCGTTTGTACTATTACTGAACAAACATTCTCCGTTTTGACTAATGTTTGCCATACAGGTCTTTTGCAATGTAGTCAAGGGCCACTGAACCTTTTAGATGTTTTTTTTTTTACAATTACCACTTCCATTAACCCATATTCTATGTGCATGGAATATTTATTTTTTTAATTATTTTCTGCCCAAAATGACTTGGATTCTTATTGTTAGAATTGTGTCCATTTCAACATATTTTTATATTGTAACCAATGGCCCAGACTTAGCTGGTGCTAACTCCAAAATATTCAGGGCCAAACACAAATTTTCTCCCCCAAATCCCCAAAATTTGCATCCAAAACCCCCAAAATAATGTCCTATTTGGTCCTCCATACTTTTGTCTATGCGCATGTGCAGTGTCAAGGAAGTACCGAAATTGGCGCCAAGCCTCATTCTTTGTTTGGCCCTTCTGTCATTAACAGCTAACTGACTTCTGTGCTTGTAAATCTCAGTTTTTATGATGCTAGACACAAAGTAATGGTGATTTTGGTGGATCCAAGGATGCATTAAGAGGATGAGAGGAAAAAACAGTGGTTTGATGTGTTCAGGGCTGTAACTTATAATTTTTATTCAAAATTATTTCATGTTCCCTAATTTTGGGACATGAGCCTGATGTTACCATTCTTGCTATGAAATTGGCGCTGTTTGTTAAGTGTTTCCTCCCTCTCCTTCCTTGTTAAGCTCCCATGCTTTTTGGACCTTTTTTGAAATTTTTTTCTTGAAAATTTATTGGGAGTTTAACTTGTTTACAGAATGTTTATTTTGTATATCCCCATGGTTACGTCCTCACCCTTGGGGTGTTTAGGCGTTTTTGGTCTTGCATCTACCATCTGATGTATCGCAGTTTCTTCTGATGAAGATTCTGTCTTACATCGGATAGTTTAAAAATCTGTTACTGACTTTGGGGTGTGTTGTTCAGTGCCTGGAGTCTTGTTTCCAGTTTTTATTGCACGTTGTTTACATTGACAACGGTTACTTTCTGTAAGTAATTTCCTAGTCATTATGATGTTAGGTCTTTAATCAGATACATTATATACTCTGTAAGTGTAGCATTAATTTTTTAGAATCAAGAAAAAATTTTGTCTGCACTTAGGCACTTTTTGGGATCCATTTGGGCTCATCGTTCCCTTTGGGAACTTGGGCTCATATCAAAATTTTTCAAAATTTTGTTTTTATGAATTTATTTTTGGACATTTTTGTATTGATTGTATTATTATGTATCTTTGTCAGATTATTATGAGGGTTAGTGCGAGTACTGTTGGCTTGTAATTTTTGGCAAAATAAAAGATTATTGCTCAAATTGTAAGTCGAGGAAATCTTCCTCTGACTCTCATGTTCATTATGTTTGCTGTAGTCATTGTTCTCGCACAAACTCTTGTTCTGTTTGTGCCAATTGGGATGACAAACGTTGGAGACGTGTGTCACGGTATGTTGTTAGTGGTGAGAGATCGATGCCTGTTCTCTCACCTCAAGGTCACTCTAGTTTTTCAGTTTCTTTTTCAGAGGAACAAGAACATGGTGATGTATCAGTGATTTCGTCAGGAAGTGTGCTGCCGTCGTTGCAATCAAACACAGAGCTAGCGGCAAAAGTGCTCAATGAAATAAGACAAGGGCCTAGATCCCAGATCATGGGATTTACGTCCCTTGTCGCCAGCTAGCTCTGTCACTCAGAATATGGGTGGTGTGACACTGTGTAAGTCCGTAGCAGCCGAGGAAAGGAAAAAGGGTGTTGTGAGCACTATAATATCGAAGCATGCTCACCCTACGGCGACAGAACAGAGGAAGCCAGCTAGTTCTGCTGTGGGCTCATCCAGGTCTTCCCAGGCCGCGAGTGAGAGAGGCCTCTCTCTCTTTTCAACAACATCTGGGGCCAGATGTTGTTGTTCAGAACGTTCGTCAGTCGGAGCATATGTCCACGCCTCCTGTCAAATAGGCTGCCGGGGTCAGCTAGTCTATCGGCTTCCAGTTCATCTTCAAAGCACACACGACCACACCTTGGCTATGTGACTACAGAGATCCAGCCTGAATCGCCGACGAAGGATTCGAAGGATTCGATGTCAAGAAAGTCACATCATCCGATAGCCAAGGAGACGAGGCCACATGAATTATGGCGTCCGCAAAAGAGGATTTTGTCAGACACGTCGTCCCAGGAGCATCCAGCGGCTAAGCTTCAAAGAAACCCTGCTCCAAAGGCCTCGAGTACGGACTTGCTGTCGCAAATAGCGTAGCTCATCGTAGCATCCCAGCAGGCTCTGAAACATCCGACAACAGTTTCTGATGTGGAACTGTCGGATGAAGCTGGGTCGGTTCATTCCTCTGCCCGTTCAGATAGGGATGACCGAGAATCTAATCTGGTCCAATCGGATAGTGAAAGGGAATTGAGTGAAGTGGATTATTCCCTTTCGGAACAACACAAGGTAGCTATGGATTTTATTCATCAATACCTTCCTTCGGATCAGAATGCTGCGACAAAGGATAAAAAAAACTGCTAGCGTCATGAGATTCTGACTTTTTCGCCGAGTTAAGGAAGATATTCCTGTTTACCCGGTGCAGTCCAGTAATGTGTCTTGGACTTTTGAACTGTTAAATGATGCTATACTCGATCTATCCTCGGGGATGAGGAAAAGCAGTTTTTTATCTACACGTGCTCTGGATCTGCCGTTTATTAATAATAGAAATAAATTTAGAACGGCAGGTCAGGGTATTTCGAGAGTTCCTCTGCGTTTGAACGAAAAGGCTGAGGACTTAGATTTGTCCTTACCTGTGTCGTTTTCTACTCTCTCCAATACAATGGATACAACAATATATTCCAAAAGAGCGAATCTAGATGCTTTGTCTTATGCAGATCACCTTACTAGAGCGTTAGCGCAACGTCTCAGTGGAAAAGAATTCAAGGACGTTCGTACCTCATTAAGAGTTCTTTCAAGGGCTATTGCTTATTCCACGTATAACTCTGCCTTATCAGTAGCTACTTTAGAGTTAATTAGATGTGATGCAGCCCTAGCGTCATCATCCCTAGTGGATGATAAGGTGAAAAACTCTCTTCAAGTCGCTCCGGTATCCAGTGACTATATCTTTGATGGCAGGCTTTTGTTGATCTACGATCAGCTTACTAAGAAAGCATCTGATACTCTGCTTTTGAAGTCAGTTTCCAGAAAAACTGATACAGCAGAAAAGGTTAAAGTAGGAGCTTCAGGACCAAGTTTGTCCAAAGGAAGCTCCTCTAGAGGATATAAGAAATCCTCATTAGTTACCCTAGGGATCGTCAAAATAGCGACTCAGATAGGGGACGTGGGTCTGGCCGAGACTACCAGTCGGCGTCCCCAGGTCGGCGGGCCGAGGTGCTGCACGGGGAGGACGTAGTTTCTCTTCCCGTTGGCCCCGCAGGTCCAGGAGGTGATGGTCAGGACCTTTATTGCAGTCCTGTTGGTGAACGAGACTACCAGTCGGACGTCCCCAGGCCGGCGGGCCGAGGTGCTGCACGGGGAGGACGTAGTTTCTCTTCCTGTAGGCCTCGCAGGTCCAGGAGGTGATGGTCAGGACCTTTATTGCGGTCCTGTTGGTGGAAGACTGTCAAGGTTTCTGGAAAATTGGATTTCAATTACAGAGGACCAGTGGGTCAGAGGGGTTATCTCGGTCGGCCTAAGGCTATCATTCCGAGAGAAACCTCCGTTAACACGAAGTCCGCGCTTCCGACCAACCCTCTAAAAAGAGATTCTCTTTTATCGGAGGTAAAATCTCTTTTGGAGAAAAATGCAATAGAGGTCAAAGAAAACCAGGAATCACTGGGTTTTTACAGTCACCTGTTTTTGGTACCGAAGCCAGATGGCTCGTTCCGTCCAGTAATAGATTTGAGCTGGATAAACAAACTAATCGTGGCCCCAAAGTTTTATATGGCGACCATTCGATCAGTAAGGGCGAGCATTCGCGTGAACGACTATGCATCAAGCATAGATCTAAAAGATGCGTACCTTCATGTTATGGTGAATCGGGCATTCAGAAAGTACCTACGGTTCGCCGTTCTGGGGGTTGTTTATCAGTTCCGAGTGATGTGCTTCGGACTCACCTGGGCATTCTCTCGAATAATGAACTTGGTAATGGCATATTTCTGGGCTCATTCGTGTGCGGTAATGTCGGCCAATGTGGACAACATTCTTCAGAGATATGGCATCAAAACGGTTCTTCAGAACGATGTTCAGAGTCTGCTTCTATTGCCTCGACGTCTCGGTTTCATTGTAAACGAAAAGAAGTCAGATCTAGCTCCATCCAAGTCGTTCATTCACTTGGGAATGAGCATCGAGACTCGCGACAATCTGGTTCATCTTCCATTACCCAGAGCGAAATTAGTCAGTTGTTATGCTCACTTTTGTCTACACTCAGACGTATTAACAGCGAGGGAGTTCATGCGACTGATGGGACTGTGTGGAGTGGCTGCAGACCTCATTCAGATGGGCCGCTTGCACACACGTCCACTCCAGTTTTGTCACTCAAATATGGAGTGTGAAGATGCATTCATTCGAAACAAATATTGTTTTATCGGACCAAGTAAAACAAAGGATTCAGATTTGGGCAGATATTCAGTGGTTAACTCAGGGAGTTCCATTGCAACTGCCAGATCCTGCTTTTACGATTATGACGGATGCGAGTCAAGCAGGTTGGGGCGCGACCCTGAGCCCAACAGACTCGAAGTGTCAGGGTCTTTGGGACCCTGTGTTCTGGGTAAAACATATAAACGTCAAAGAAATGATGTCAATATGGCTAGCTGTACGTCATTATGAACATAATTTGGAATTTGCATGTTCATATACTACCGGACAACTCGACAGTAGTAATGTATATTCGGAACCAGGGAGGCACTCATTCGGTTCCATTATTCGAACTAATGGAAAGAATTCTTCTGTATGTCTTGAAACATCACGTTCATCTATCGGTCCGTCATATACCGGGTCGTCTGAACATTCTAGCAGACTCGCTCTCTCGGAAAGGTTGCATGTTGCCTTTGGAATGGACTCTCAACAAGCGAGTATTCAGGCAGATTTGCTACCAGTGGGATCGACCAATGATAGCTTTATTCGCGACACATCTCAACAATCAATTGCAGACGTATGTGTCGCCATGCCCAGATCCTCGAGCGTACGCAGTAGGCGCTCTCAAATTCTTGGGACGGAATGATAGGATATGCATATCCTCCAACTTCGTTGATTCAACAGATCTTGTTAAAAATCAAGCAACCGCAGTGCAAGATACTGCTGGTAGCATCACTGTCGTCTCAGAAACCATGGATAAATCTACTCAGGTGTCTGTTATGGGACGTTCCCCGGAAGCTTCCTCCATGGGAGGACCTTCTCTTTCAGGGGAAATCTCGCACACTGCATCACAACCCGCAAGGTCTCAACCTTCACGTATTTCCGCTGTCCGGTCCTTCTTGCACGGAAGGTGCTTTACAGGACGAGCAGTGGATGCAATTTCTAACTGTAGGAGGGCCTCCTCTTTGCTAAATTATGCAGCAAAGTGGAAGGTTTTCTCTCGTTGGTGTAAGGATCAGTCGATAGATGTTTATGATCCTTCCATTCCAGGCATTGCAAATTTTCTGGTCTACTTGTTTGACGTTCTCACACTGCAGCCAGTCACTATTAAGGGTTATAGGTGTATGCTATCGGCCACTTATGCTCATCATGATAGCTTAGAAATCGGATCTAATGTTTCTTTATCTAAGTTAGTTAAAATAATTTCGATCAATAGTCCTAGAACCCTTAGGTTAATTCGTAAGTGAAATTTATTGTGGGTTCTGTTGAAGCTTAAAGAAGCTCCATTTGAACCTTTGGATGCTGTAGAGTTCAAATTCTTGACATATAAAACAGCTTTTCTCTTAGCCTTTGCTTCCACAAGAAGAGTTAGTGAACTTCATGCTTTATCTATTGTTGATTCTCATTATCATAGTGTTGGTAATACTATTACTTTAACTACTCATGTGGGATTTTTGGCTAAGAACCAGGCTCCTAATAAATATCCTGAGCCTATTATCATTAAGGTTCTTCCGTCATCAGATGGCTGTAGACCTTTGCATTTATAAATGCAGATCAGAGTTTATCAGAAAAGGAAGAAAACGCTTCTGTTCATCATTAATTCATATTAGGAGGGACATTTCTGTTCATTCTATTGCTAGATGGATTCAATTAGCAATTCGTACTGCTTATGAAAGTTTATCTTCTAATCAGCAGTCGGTGCTTAAGATTTCAGCGCATGAAGTTAGAGCGCTGTCCACATCTTGGGCTTATTCTGACAGTATTGCCATTACTGATCTCCTGAAAGCTGCTTACTGGACACAGCCTTCTACATTTACAAAGTTTTATCTTAGAAATATAGAGTCTATTTCAGGCGACCCTAGATGTTTAGGTCCTTTATCTGTTGCTCAGAATGTCGTCCACTAAACGTTTACAGCTATAGTTATATAGGTTTTTCTGTTCCAGCAGTGACATGGCTCTGTCCTGCTGCCCTCTTCGTTCTGTGGTGATTTGACCCAGAGCAAGGGGAAGGGGGGGATGGTTTTCCCTTATATCACCGGCTTTATAGTGAAAAGCAAGGGAATACCTCCTCCTGTGTCAGTAATTCCGAGTCTGTGCTGGGATGGTTTTAAAGTGTAAAGCTAATGTATATCTCATTTATGTAATATTTTTAAAGTGTAATTCGATGTGAAGCATTTGTATATGTCACGTGTCATACGAGCATTAATATACAATCCTCGGACACTTTTAAATGAGTATAAAGTCTCATTCTCGGGACTATCTTTATTTATTGGCTTCCCTTTATTAAATTAGTATAATGGGTTATACTGGCTGTTAATAGAGAATTACAGATGATATAATGCTCAATTATTTGGTTGGTATTGTGTCTTTCTTATTTCTAATAAATAAGAAAGACATATGTAAATCCTTTCTCTCCTTTTCTCCTTGAGGAGATATTCCTTTATATATAATTGAGCTTATTGTATTTTCCTTTATGTCCCAGGCCCTCCAGCCTTTTTTCTATTCAGCTAAGTCTGGACCATTGGTTACAGTATAAAAATATGAAAAAATCTATAGTAATTTATATATTTTTTATACTTACCAATGGCCCAGACGGGGATAGCCCTCCCATGAGTTGGGAACTCATACCTCCCTGCTGATTATGTAACATTTAGCAGGCACTGGTTGTAAGAATGAGGTTTGGTGCCAATTTAGGTACTTCCTTGACATTGCGCATGCGCAGTAGACAAAAGTAGGGAGAGAGTGGGGAAAAATGCTCCAAATTATTTTTAAAATCTTCTTCTCATGAACCAGTGTGTACAATGACTTGATATTTGCTCTGGAGCTTCCTTTTGAGGTGTTGAATCAAATTTGTTCAAACGAAGTCCGTGAAGCAATATTTGGCTTTGTAATGGGAGGGGTAAGATTTTTGGCCCCGCCCAAAATTTCTGTTTTTGGAACCCATGGTCTGGTTCGAACCAAAATTAGTATGTGGTATTATTGGGTCATAAGTACTTGACTCATGCAAAAAAAAAAAAATTCCTGCATCCACATAGGAACCCTGGGAGCTAAAAACAGAAATATTTTCAAACGCCCATATTTCCCAAACCACACTGAACAAAGAGCTGTTATTTGGTATGCAGTATCCTTAGGACCAGGAGAACTGAATGGTTAAAAAATTGCCATCGATTATGTTAGGGTGTTCTGTAACGGGCATCGAAAAAATGCTGACTCAGCATATTTGCAAAAATTTAAAAAAATCTTCTCCAGAACCAATCATCAGAATCTTTTGATATTCGGTATACAGCATTCATGGGGGAGGGGGGGGGGGGGGGTCAGATACAAGTTTGTTAAAATAAAGCCCATTGGTTCATATTTGGGCTCAATACAGGAGCCTGAATTTTTAACATAGGGTAATATGGGGAGAATTCTTTAAAAAATCTTCTTCTTCAGAACCAGCAGTCAGAATCTTTTAATGTTTGGTATACATCATTGTTATGAGGGTCAGATTCCAGATTGTTCAAACCAAGTCCCTAGGTTAATATTTGGGCTTCCTACAGAAGCCCAAATTTTAACTTTGCTCAATATGGGGGATAATTTAAAAAAATCTTCTTCTTCAGATCCACCAGTCAGAATGCTTTCATATTTGGTATGCAACATCTCTAAGGGGGTCAGATTTAACTTTGTTCAAATCAGATCCCTAGGTATAAATTTGGGCTCGCTATGTAGCCCAAATTTTTACTTAGTGCTATATGAGGAAATTTCTTTAAAAATCTTCTTCTTCAGATCCACCAGTCAGAATGCTTTCATATTTGGTATACAACATCTCTAAGGGGGGGGGGGGGGGGGGGGGGGTCGTCAGATTCAAGTTTGTTCAATTTGAGTGCCTGGGTTAATGTTTGGGCTCCATATGGTAACCTGAAATTTAACTTAGTACGATATGAGGGAATTTCTTCAAAAATCTTCTTCTTCAGATCCACATGTCAGAATGCTTTCATATTTGGTATACAACATCTCTTGGGGGGGGGGGGGGGGGGGGGGGGGGGGGTCAGATTCAAGTTTGTTCAAATCGGATCCATAGGTTAATATTTGGGCTCGCTATGGTAGCCCAAATTTTAACTTAGTGCAATATGAAGAAATTTCTCTTCTTCAGATCCAACAGTCAGAATGCCTTCATATTTGGTACAAAACATCTCTAGGGAAGTCGGATTCAACTGTGTTCAAATCGAGTGCCTGGGTTAATATTTGGGCTCCCTATTGGAACCGGATTTGCCATGTTGCTGAAGAATTAAAACTTTTGTATTCAGTACCCTCTAGAGGTTTATAACTAAGATTAATCCACATAGGTTGTATCAAGGGGCTTCATAGGGGAGCTCTACATTTTACATTGTGATCAACTGAATAAAAGGCATGATGCCCGGATTATTTTTGTCACTCCTGTGGGACTCAAGGATTGACAGTGTATCCTATGGAAATGGATTATGGATTGCTTAATGTAGACTCATTCTTGGACTGTTTATATTGGGTTCTGTTCAAGATGAGTGCTTCAGGCCCCGTGGGGCCTCTTGTTTTTTTAAAATGTGGGGATAACAAAGTTCTACTGTTCTTGCTAGTGTGAGACCACCTGTTTTATTTTACTGGGAACTGGAATTTTTCATCGAACCATTCCACATTTAATAAATCTGAACTCAAAATATTACATTCCCCCATTCCTATCCGATGTACCAATGTGACTTTGTAATATATCGGAATTTTGTTTCAAGTTAACTAGAAAAAGTTTCATTATTCTTTTTTGTAATGTTAGTATGGCATAGGTAAAATTGTAATAAGACATCTCCATATTTGTCAGAATTATCTTGTACTTTTAATTGAATAGCCACTTTGCCAGTGAAAATTATTTAATAAACAGGAGTATTCATTTAACAGGGCTTTTGTTACTTCCCTGTATTCTAGAAATGAACATACATTTATTCTAGTATATCTTGTTTGACAGAGCACTATGAGCTCTGTGAAACAAGTTATAATTGATTAAGTGCATGTATTGGATGTACTGTGGCCAAATAAGTATATGAACAAGGGAAAATTGGTAAGTGTCAGGGTAATTTCTCAACATGATACAAGATCTTTAATTTAATTAACAGGAGTTTACTCTAAAACCTATATTCAATTTACAGGTCAAATTTGTACTGAAGGTATGGTAAATGGTTTTGTCTTTGGAAATTATATTCAGTTAACATGGTTATTCAGTTAAGAGATATTCAATTAATTGGGCTCAACTATACTTCTTACTCTTATTACTTAGATTTTGCATAGTTTGAGAATAACCAATAATATTTTTCACATTTTTAGTGGCCTTGATGGCAAGATAATGCAACAATGTTTGAGTTTCATGGAAGACAATTTAGAAAAACCAGCTGCAAAGAAAGCTCTTGAAGATGTGTTCTCCACTAAAAAAGATATGGTCAATATGCTACTTGTTTCAAGCTTGAATTATGATTCATCTGAGTTTCCAGGGAAGGTTTTCAAGTTTTTCAATAAACTCCTGCAATTAAGTAAGTGAAGATCTTTTTACTTTCTTAACTGGTAGGGTGCTAAGATGATTTGGGGCCATACAATTTGTTCACAGATCTTTGCCTTGTTACAATTAATATGAAAGTGCCAATAGGCACTCTCCCATAAATTATAGCAAGGCAAATCCACACAGACAAAATAATTTCAAAGATAATGTGAAGCACATCCACAAAATATGAGTTGTGATACCTGCACTTAAGATTAAAGTCCAAATATGGGCTTCCAGCCCTAAACCAACCAGCTTTTCTTTCAGTGAATTTAATTAATCTGCAAAAGCCACATTTTGATTTAATTCAACTTTATTGCCTTATGACAGATAGGTCCCGGTAAACTTACAGTCAGAAATTAGGTCAGAGAAGGGAGTTCCAAAAAAATTTGCTTTAGTTGATTATATATGGGCACCTATAAGTCAAAACACATTTTGCATTCATAAACTTTCTCACTGCTGGAAGCTACTAACAGTGCTGGTAACATAATTCTGTGGATATGTACTCTCTCTGTTTAATAATTTGAAACACAATTTTGTTCATATGCATAGATTTTGTTACAAGTGTATGGTGAGTGCTTACTGTCAATCTAATAAACTGCTACAATTTGTTTTTACTTTTTTTGTTGCTGTAATCATATAAAGAACAATCAGTAGTTCTACAGGTTCAGTCTACTTTCGCCTACAGTGCACTTTCGCCTACAAAATAAAACTGGTAAAAGTGTAAGCGAAAGTGCTCTAATTATATCCCCACAAAATGAAGTTTATGGGGGTATATAGGAGTCAACTAGTCCGTCGGTTGGTCTGTCGTTGTCGGTCCGTTGCACATGTAAACTTGTGGAGCAAACTGCTTCCACAGTTTTAGCTGCATTTTCATGAAACTAAACAAAAATGATCAACATGATGAGGGGAAGAGTGTGACATAATTTGTTTTCCTCTCGGAGTCAAGCTGGCCGACTGGCGACCATATTGGATTTTGCAAATTACTTGTAAAGCAAACTACTTCTACAGTTTTTACTGCATTGTCATGAAACTCAATATAAATGATCGACATGATGAGGAGCAGTGTGTGACATAATTTTTTTCTGGATTGGATTCAAAATGGCCGACTGCCGACCATATTGGGTTTTGCAAAATACTTGTGGACCGAACTACTTCTACAGTTTTTGCTGCATTGTCATGAAACTCAATGTAAATGACTGACATGATGAGCAGTGTGTGACATAATTTTTTTCCCAATCGGATTCAAGATGGCCGACTGGTGGCCATGTTGGATTTTTTTTACTTACAAAATTTGAATGCCTCTTTCAGTCACCCACACTAGGCAGTATGACCATCTCTAGTTGCATTGGTAGGATTAACAGTTATTACGTGATTTTCCAATGCAAAATCGACTGGACAATTGACTAAATGGCAGCAGATTTGTAAAGTGAATCATTTGAATAGTAAATCTGTTTTATTATATAAAAAAAACTATATATATCGTCCCCTGAATGCAATAAGGTGCCATCTGCAATGCTAAGCATTGCAGATGGCTCCTTGTTGTACTCTCGGAACAATATATAGGTATTTACTGCAGAACAACATCATTTGTTTTTCATAACCAAAATATGTTGTTCTCTCGGGTCATAATAGGTTAAAGGTTGTAAGATGCAGCAACAAACTGTATTGATCATGTTAGGATCGGCCATCATTTCTTGTGATGCGTCCTGATAGAGTTTCCAAGATATCACTCCAGAAAAGCCTGTGTATTTTCAAAACAATTTATATTTACTGATATTCATGACTATTAAGATTTGTAAACTCAGAAAGGACTGAATTATTTTGATAATAATTCAAACATTTAATAACTGCTCTCATTTACTAATATACATGATTAACAAAGGGATCGAAATGGCTCGGTGGCTTTCAGCTTTGGATTTCAAACCAAAAGGTCCACGGTTTGATTCCTACCAGAGGTAACTGTGTTGTGCCCTTGGGCAAGACTCTTAATCCCGATTGCCCATATGGGGGTATGATGACACTGTGTGCTAAGGTGTACTGCATGCCGATGGTGTATTTGTGTTCAGTCGGTGCTAAGCCTGTTTGTGCAGAGTTTGTGCAATGTGGAGATTGACAGTTGCCCGCCACTGCTCTGTGGCTCTCTCTGGGTACTTCCTTCACTTGTTAAACTGTCTGACACGAGGTGATCCTAGCTATCAAAAGTGATGTTAAACCCCAATAAACAAAAATTCATGATTGAAAAAAAATAATTATACCCCCCCCCCCCCCCCCCAAACAAAGTTTGGGGGGGGGGTATATAGGAATCACCCTGTCCGTCCATCTGTCTGTCCATCCTTATAAGCGCAACTCCTCCTAAACCGTTTGAAGAATTTTCATGAAACTTTACACAGTGGAAGAACTCCATATGAAGATGTGCATGAAGCAATATAATTCCGTTCTGACATTTCCAAGGGGAGATAATCTAACTTATACATTTCAATTGCTACATCATATGGTTGTGTCCTCGTAAGCGCAACAACTGAGGCGTGGGGGGGGTATCACTTTGTGAGCTTGCTCACAGTACCTCTAGTTAATTTTTGGTCAGAGGTATGATAGGCCAAGACTATTTTTGATGGGTAAATCAGGTGATAAGTGTGAATACCGCCATCCAAGTGAGTGCACTGTTGCCTACACTTTTACTATGTTTGTTTTGTTGGTGAAAATGCGCTGTAGGCGAAAGTAGACGCTGCCGCCATTCTACAAGTCATCTTAATGTGACTTTGCAGCCTTGTGAAACAGTTTATATGGTCGGCCAACCCATCCAAGGACTGATAGCCCTGCCCATGCAACAGAAAATTTTTAGTTGCATTGAATATCAGCTTTTAGCTGGACACAGATGGACTGAATCGCAGAGATTTGGAAAAACACTCACCATTTATATAATAGATTAGGCAAAAAAAAATAATTAACCCAGGTTCTCAGGCACCACCTGCATCACCAAAAAGACCACCGCATCATTTTTTGGGGGGGGGGGGGGGGACATTTTTGGTCCCCGGATAATATTTTAGGAGCACCGGCACATTTTAGTAGCACCGTTGACACTATTAAGCACATGTTTTCACTGCAATTTTCTGTTTTCTATTGTTTTTGTTGACGTCCCAGTACAAACTTAAGTGATTGTTTTGATAGTTATGAACTGGTTACAGTATGATTGTATCTGTTTTCGTTACATTCGGCTGGAAAATTTTATTGAATTGGACCGTGATTGGAGAGTTGAATACACCGTGTTCGGTGATTCAGATGTACTGGCGAGTCAGAGACGAAAATAAATTTGAAGTTGGACCAGTGATTCATTTGAAGGAGACACCAATATGCTTTGTTGAATCATCGATGGATTCTAAATTTCAAAAAGTTCAATCAGATCTTGAGGTTAAAGAGGTTGTGAAATACTATGGACGATATTTTAAATTTAATTTGGAGTCGGACGACCAGGTTGCTGAATGCAGTTCCAGTAACAGTGTCAGTGAATCGAGTGATGGCCCAAAAAATGCTTTCGTGGAATTGATGTCTGCAAATAAGGTAAAAACACTACCAGTAAAATTTTTTAATGAATCTTTAGACATGAACAAAAAAACTTCACAATGGTTTTATCGACTACCTCGAGACCAGTGATTTGAAATTTCGCAACAGGAAAACATTTTATTGCTATGATGACAGATACAATATGGTTTCTGGATGTGCATATAGAAAAGTTTACTGTTCGCAGCATCCATCTTCCAAAAGTGTTTCAAAAATTCAAGGGATATAATGTTTCAATTTGTCACAAACACAAACAACAATCATTACAAACAGATTTATGTGAATTGAAGTGTATCACAAACAAAACTTCTTTTGCTTGTTGATAAGCCATACTTGAAACAAAAAGAAGGGAATGAAATGCATGAAAACATCATCACTGTCATAGATGGCTTGAATAAGTATCAGAAATATCTAGAAGAAAAAGCTGAGAAAATAGATGAAACTCGTTCTCAACCAGATGCCAATGTTGGCACTGACAATTTTGATATTCTTGTTGCAAAAGCCCTCTGTTGTGAAAAAAATGACCACTTCATTGGCCTGAATGATAAAATGAAGGAGACTGACTATTACACACCTATTCACCTTGATGAACTGGCACCTTCAAATGTGAGGCAGCGGCGATATTGTTTTGACTCACTATCCAATAACGTTGAATCAAAATGTGTTCATTTCTCAGTGTCTTTCCACAACAAAGTTGGAACATTTCACTTCATATGGAAGATTCCTGAAGAGGATACTGAAAGCAAAGTTATGACTACATCTTCTCATGTGGCTGAAAAACTCAAAAAGGATCTCCCAAAGTTTGAAAGAGCTTTTCAGAAAAGAATCTTTATGCAAGAGTGTGGCCTTATGCTAGATGTTAAACCAATGTATCTGCGCTATCTGTATCAGAGCCTGACAGGGGACTGTTCAGCTGCACATGATTTGAACCAAACAGTTATTGATGAAAAAGTTAAACTGGCCTTCACTTTGGAGGACCCAGACATTATTTGTAATCTTCGTGAACATAACCCTGGGAGGCCAGCAAAGTATACTGCCTTTTTTGAAAAGTGTAAAGAATACATAAATGCTTCGATAGAAGAAGCTGTTGATGAACGTCGCCACAATCAGATAACTCATTTGGCAAAGGCTATTTCTGTTCATGATTTGCTTGATGAGATGGCAAAAATGTGTGATTCTGAAATAAATATACCAAGCGCACAATGGCTCAGACTTCAGTTTTATCCCAAAAATCCTTCTGCCAAAACTGCACTACAATACACTGGTGCCCTACCTATAAAATACATGGTCCAGTCTCAACAGTTTCGAAATGCACATATTGATGACCACTACTGTGCTGCTGTATTTCGATATTTGAAAGACTTTGTCATCTTGCACCGAGATATCTGTACTATGGTGTGTTTAGATGACAAGCACCACATCAATATTGGAGAACCAAACTTTCCAGTGGCAGCAGTAGATAGGGGTAGAAAAGTCCTGGTTGCTACAAATGAAAGCTATCAAGTAGCAGACCATGACTTCACCAAAAGTGTGTGTCTTGTAGCCAACATTCCAGAGAACGTCAATGGTACTTTCTACCATGGGCAAGTGTTTGTTGGTTTAAAGGATATTATTCTGCAACCGTCCAATCCCATTCGGCATGCAACTGAGTTAAGTGATATCTTGCAATCTAGTGGTGAAATTAAGCCTGTGCTCCTGATAAATACTGATGGTGGTCCTGATCACAGGAACACATACTTGAAGGTACAGATTTCTCTGATTTGCATATTTCTTAGCCTTGGCTTGGATATGTTAGTTGTTGTTCGTACATCACCTAATGCTTCTTGGCAAAATCCTGCTGAGAGAGTGATGTCTTCATTAAATCTTGTGCTAAACACTGTTGGTGTAATGAGACAAAAAATGAATGATGCCAGTGAGCAAAAAATTAAACCAGCAAATACAATATCTACTGTCCGACATGTTTTAGAGGATGCTACTATAGCATCTGAGTATAGAGAGTGTATTACCCCTGTAAAAACCCTTCTAAAATCTTTATTTCAAAGGCTTCGCATCAAGGGAAAATATTTCAAAAATTTTGAGCCTGCAACAAACACCTCCATGCATAAATTATTTGAAGAGATCCATAAGATCGACCAAAATGTTACTGAAGATCATCATCTTCTTCAATCAGAGATTAGAAATTTGCCAGAGCTCAATACATTCCTTGAACATTGTACTGAAAGGGGTCATTACATGTTTCAGATAAAAAAGTGTGGCCAGTCAACTTGTAAAATTTGCTCTGCTCCAAAGCTCCAAGTCAGTGAATTCAAGAAATTACACTTCCTACCCTACCCAGAACCAAAAGAGGGGGATGAAACTCATTACGAATCATTTGATAATCTTTATGGGGAATCAACATCAGGTAAATATCGTCCTTCCGTCAGGGCAAGTGCCAAGCCATCTAAAATAAAGCTTCCTTTCAACCCCTGGGCTCAAACTGCCAAGACTGTGAAGCGAGTAGTTAAATGTTCAGAATGTGATAAAGATCTTGTTATATATTCAGCCAAAACTCTTGAAAAGCATGATCTTATCTGTTTGGACCGTATTTTGGGATTATATTCTTATTCATGTGGGTCATCTTTACAGGAATTAAAACGTGAAGGAAACACAAAACTGAATGCTCTTCTGGATAAGGTTATGTCAAGCCAGGTCTTTTATGTACATCAGATATTGAGACTGCCTATTTCAGTTCATGTGTTTTCCCTGACATCTGTTCAGTATGTGGTTGTTCTGAATCACTGAATAAGGTCAAGGGGGTTTATCCAATTTGTTCTCAGTGCCATGCCTCAAAAAATGCTCCATCAAAAAGAAAAAGAAATCTCTTTGAAGAAAAAAAAAATAAGAAGGGAAAATCCAAATGAATGTGCATCAGAATTTGATTAACCCTTTACCCAACACAACATTTTTTAAAAATAAATTATACTTCACATTTTTCAGAAAATAATTCAACAGTTTCTCATAAACCATACAAATATTAGCATACCATTAGAACAGGCTCAATGAGCCGGTTCTAATGATATCCATATATTTGTATAGGTTTATTGAGAAGTTTCTGAAATATTTGTGGTTGAGTTTGTCTTGCTTTGGGTAATTCTCTGGGTGGTTTTGGGTTATTTGTTGGGCAAAGGGTTAAGCAATTTTATGTCACATGTTTAAATTTCAAAATCCACATGCATATTGTATCGTTTTTTTTGTCTTTTTATCTGTGGCAAGTTGCCAGTTTTCTGTTTCATGATTTTCTATGTCTGCAAAGTTTTGGTTACATTTGACACAGTAGACACTGAAAAACTTTCAGTTTATAGACCACTGGATATCATGCAGTCAACAAGCTGAAAATTTATTAGTGTTTTTTGAGAGTGTGTGAAAGCATAAGCAAATTGTTTTTTTTTTTTGTTGTTCAAACAAATGATTTTAAATACATGTATATAAATTTATATACCGAAAAGTTAGAAACTGTAGATGTTGGGGGTAGTATCTGATATTACTGAATTTATTAAATACAGTTGAGTAGATTTTCCATCTGAAAACATTTATCATCTTTATTTTAATGAAAGAATGCACAAGAAGTACTATGATCCTTTCAGTCCTTTTGGCTTCCCCATGGAGTTTTGTGATCCTTGAGTTATGAGTTTCCAGTACTACTAGTCCTTGAAATCCTTGAAAGTCTTTAAATTTTAAAATTATAAATATTTAAGACCTTGAAAATATTTGAGTTTTGAGAAGAGTTCTTGAAAATCCTTGAATTTTGTTTTTGTCAAGACTTTGTCATCCTTTTGTCTATCCAGTAAGGTCACAGTGGATTGGTAATTTTTCATGGTGAGGCATTTGTCCAGGGAGATGACTTAAAGATACATAAAAATGAAGCCATCAAGGACGAAGCACCAGATTGAGCTTGGTGCTTCATCAATAAAAATTTCGCTTGGTGCCCTTGCATAGCAATGTGTGCAAATGCCCACATCGCAGAAATTGACCAATCCACGGTGACCATTCTGTAGCACAACGATATAAATGCAAACCAATTCACCCCTGAGTTCCATCCTGTCCTATGTGCCAACAGACACATAGGACAGAATGGAATTCAGGGGTGAGTTATGTTGCATTGGTGTACATGTACCTCAGGGACTGGAGGCTCAACATAAGTCACCTAACCCAATGTATTGTTTCAATCATGCTTTAGTTTTTCTTTAAATAATTTCTGTACTTTCATCAAAATCATGATAATTTCATGATTTTGATGAAAGTAGAGAAATTATTTTGAAAGGTCCTTAAAAATTACTGGGAACGGTCTTTGGATTTTTTTCATCCTTGAGAAAATAAAGCCTGACTAGTGATTTGATATGAAAAAAGAAACAAAAACTTTGAATGTCAAATTGTCGCATTTGTGTGGGGAATCTCCCCCTCTCTGAATACAAGTGGTACATGTACATGTAATGAGCCACTTCCCATGTACATGTGGTGTGCATCCTAAGATACATGTAAGAAGCTTTACAGACTCACAATTTTGTATACTGGGCTTTATCTTCTGTACTGATAAATTGATGACAAATCATAACAATGACACAGTTGTATGTTTCACTTTTTTTATTTTCAAAATAAAAAATCAGATGTTGAATCTAGTAGATGTTTTCCAGTTTTATTTCACAGGTTGAACATTCTGACTGCTTTCCTTAACCCAAGCTTCATCTGTATAAACCTTCATCTTGAATTGGTTCCCATTCTTTATCTGTGTTTGAAATCTTGTGATGTATGGGCTTATTGAAAACATGATCACTTCTATATTAAAAGTGCACTCAACATGTAGTCCTCATATTTTTTCATATTATCACGTCTAAAGGCTCCAAAAAAGGACGAATACAGAAGATTTCAAGCATCAACATTAATACTTTGTGTATTCACAAATTCCGATGATAAAATGATTTTTTCCAGTGTTACTAAATCAATCTGAAAAAAAAACCTTCCTCCCTCGTCTGATCTTTCAGCCAAAAATGCCTGAGAACACGTTTTTAGCTCATCTTGACAAAGTCAAGCTGAGCTAATCTCATCGCTCTCCGTCCATCAACACCATGTTTTGCTCTTCTCCTCCAAAGCCACTGGGCCCGTTCAAGTGAAAGTTTGTGTGAGTGATGGTCCCAAAGGGGCATTTCATTTTTGTTCAACTCCGCATGCCCAGCCCCATAGGGAGGGAGTGGGGGAAAATGCTCCAAAATATTTTAAAAATCTTCTTCTCAAGAACCAGTGTGTACAATGACTTGATATTTGCTATGGAGCTTCCAAATGAGGTGTAGAATCAAGTTTGTTCAATCGAAGTTCATGAAGTAATATTTGGCTTTGTAATAGGAGGGGTAAGATTTTTGGCCCCGCCCAAAATTTCTATTTTTTGAACCAATGGTCCGGTATGAACCAAATTTGTTTTGTGGTAGTATTGGGCCATAAGTACTTGACCCATGCCAAAAAAAAATTCCTGCATTTCCATGGGAACCCTGGGAGCTAAAAATAAAAATATTTTCAAAGCCCATATTTCCCAAACCCCACGGAACAGAGAGCTTTTATTTGGTATGAAGTATCCTTATGACCAGTAGAATTGAATGGTAAAAAAAAATTGCCATCGGTTATGTTAGGGTGTTCTGCATATTTGCAAAAAATTTTAAAAAATCTTTTCTCCAGAACCAATCATCAGAATCTTTTGATATTTGGTATACAGCATTCATAGGGGTGTCAGATAAAAGTTTGTTGAAATAAAGCTCATTGGTTCATATTTGGGCTCTCTACAGGAGCCTGAAGTTTTAACAAAGGGTAATATGGGGAATATTCTTTAAAAATCTTCTTCTTCAGAACCACCAGTCAGAATCTTTTAATATTTGGTATACATCATTGTTATGAGGGTCAGATTCTAGATTGTTCAAACCAAGTCCCTAGGTTAAATTTTATCTTTGTTCAATATGGAGGGTGATTTAAAAAAATCTTCTTCAGATCCATCAGTCAGAATGCTTTGATATTTGGTATGCAACATCTCTAGGGGGGGGGGGGGGGGGGGGGGGGGGGGGGGGGGGGGGATCAGATTCAAGTTTGTTCAAATCGGATCCCTAGGTATATATTTGGGCTCACTATGGTAGCCCAAATTTTTACTTAGTGCAATATGAGGAAATTTCTTTAAAAATCTTCTTCAGATCTGCCAGTCGGAATGCTTTTATATTTGGTATACAACATCTCTGCAATATGCAATCCGAGTACCTCAAAAGACCTTGGCACATATTTTGAACCTCCAATGAGTTTCATCTTGATTTTCAAAGGTTCCACGATAATATAATACTATGCTTGAAATATTGGTATGACTATTTTTCAAAACTTGGACAGGGGCCAAAAATTTTGAAAAATGGTGATAAAATGCACGTATGAACTTGGGGCGGTCATAAACTTTGATTTTCCAGCAATTATAAAAAAATGCACTCGGTGACCATGTTCACCTCAGTGATCTTTACCCACATTTTTAACATCCATTGAATTTGGACTCATTTGGTGTTGGTCCTTCAGATATGAGCGTTACCCACTTCCAGAAATTTTTTCCCCCACCAACTTTTTGTGAGTGTAAAAATACATGTATGAGGAAATGCATCAGGAGGTCATAAAATTTGATTTCCAACAATTCTGAAAATTGCACTCAGTGACGGCTGGGTGACCTCAGTGACCCATATTTTGAAGCTCTGTCCAGTTTCAACTCATTTGGCGTTTATCCCAGTACACATGTCATACCATGCGCAAGATATAAGTGTGACCCCCTTTCAAATTTGTTTGCTCTACCCACTTTTTGGAGTGGTGATTTCCAGCAATTCTAAAAAAATGCACTCAATGACCCCAGGGTGACCTCAGTGACCTTGACCCATATTTTGAACCTCCATTGAGTTTCAACTCATTTGGTATTTGTTCCATGTCCATTCTTGAGATACGAGCATGACCCACTTTCAAAATTTTTTTGTTCCACCAACCTTTTATAGTGATGAAATTAACCAGGTCACATTTTTGAGTGTCGAAATATGTGTATGAACTTCAGGAATGCATTAGGTGAGCATAAAATGCGATTTCTAGCAATTCTGAAAAAATGCATTCAATGATTCCTTGGTGACCTTAACCTATATTTTGAACCTCAGTGAGTTTCAATTCATTTGGCGTGGTTTCAAATCAATAGGTCATATCATGCTTGAGATATGAGTGTGACCCACTTTCAAAACACTCCTAGGGATATACCACATGAGCCTGAAAAATATAGATTACCAAGTACTAGTAACTGCCTGTCATTATGCCTGAAAGTAATGAGATTGGAAGGTTTGTATTCAAGTTATTATGCAGAGAAAGGAAGTGATTAGAAAAGAGATGAAAAAGAAGATAAAAAGAAAAAGAAACTATACAAAAACAATGGTCTGTGTGTTTCACACAGACTATTAATATTAATAGTAAATAAACAAATGAGTTTTGACAATGCTCATATTATGAAGCCTGGAAATAAGCAATCTGTCATTTGAAGAATGAGATCCCCAGAGGGTGAATTTGCAGATGCTAACCCATACAGTGGGCTAGAATCCCCCAGTTTATCCTCTGGGTACCTCTTTCTGTTTAGGCCCGAGACCTTGATTCAGATTGAGGTTGACAGGGTAAATTTAGTAATGCTACCCTGCACTACAGGTTAGCAACACCACATTCACCCTCTGCGGACATCATTTTGCAAATGACAGTCTGCTTATTTCCAGGCTTGCATATTATTATCCCTGCTGATATGTTTATACATTTAATTGTTTGTTATTCTACTTGTCATCCCTAATATCAAGGAACTTGTTCTTCATTTTTAGCTCACTTTTGTCAACGTCAAGCTGAGCTAATCTAATCGCTCTCCATCCATTGTCTGTCGTCCAACATCTGTTGTCCGTCAATACCATGTTTTGGTCTTCTCCTCCAAAACCACTGGGACAATTCAAATGAAAGTTTGTGTGGGTGATGGTCCTGAAGGGGCATTGCATTTTTGTTCAACTCAACATGCCCAGCCCCATAGGGAGGGGGTGGGGGAAAATGCTCCAAAATATTTTAAAAATAGTCTTCTCATGAACCAGTGGGTACAATGACTTGATATTTGTTATGGAGCTTCCTTTTGAGGTATAGAATCAAGTTTGTTCAAACGAAGTTCATGATGCAATATTTGGCTTTGTAATGGGAGGGGTAAGATTTTTGGCCCTGCCCAAAATCTCTATTTTCTGAACCGATGGTCCGATTTGAACCAAATTTAGTACGTGGTATTATTGGGTCATAAGTACTTGACTCGTGCAAAAAAAAAAAAAAAGGTGGGGAGGTTTTATCAGAAACAATTTTGTTAAAATGAATCCCAGTGGTTCATATTTGGGCTTAATACAGGAGCAATATTAAAAATTAGTGCAATACGATGAAATTTCTTTGAAAATCTTCTTCTTCAGATCCACCAGTCGGAATGCTTTTACAACATCTCTAGGGGGGTCAGATTCCAGGTTGTTCAATTCGAGTGCCTAGGTTAATATATGGGCTCCATATGGGAACATGAAATTTAACTTAGTACAATATGAGGGAATTTCTTCAAAAATCTTCTTCTTCAGATTCACTTGTCAGAATGCTTTCACGTTTGGTATACAACATCTCTAGGGGGGGGGGGGGGGGGGGGGGGGGGGGGGGGGCAGATTGAAGTTTGTTCAAATCGGATCCATAGGTTAATATTTGGGCTCGCTATGGTAGCCCAAATTTGAACTTGGTGCAATTCGAAGAAATTTCTTTACAATTTCTCTTCTTCAGATCCAACAGTCAGAATGCTTTCATATTCGGTACACAACATCTCTAGGGAAGTCAGATTTAACTGTGTTCAAATCAAGAGCCTGGGTTAATATTTGGGCTCTCTATGGGAGCTGGAATTGGCCATTTTGCTGAAGAATTGAAAATTTTGTATTCAGTACCCTCTAGAGGTACTAAGATTAATCCACATAGGTTGTATCAAGGGGCTTCATAGGGGAGCTCTACATTTTACTTATGATCAACTGAAGAAAAGGCATGATGCCCAAATTATTTTTGCCACTCCTGAGGGACTCAAGGATTGACAGTGTAGCCTATGGATATGGCTTGCTTAATGTAGACTCATTCTTGGACTCTGTTTGTGTTCTGTACAAGATGAGTGCTTCAGGCCCCATGGGGCCTCTTGTTTTTTAATGGCCTTATATTGGGCCTCACAAAATAAATCAATTGATTCTAAGGCAATTTGTTTTTCGAATCAGTGAGGGATGGATGATTTTATGTTTAGTTTTTAGTTTTTTCCTTGTATGTAGTGACCATGGATTGAGAGGCTTTCTGCTGTCTTTTTATACCCCTTTTTAGCTCAACTTTACAACGGCAAGTATGAGCTATTGGGATGGGTTGTGATCCGTTGTCTGTACATCTGTCTGTCCACAATTCCTTTAGCACACCCTACATGCCACCACGCTCCCCCGAACAGTTCCAAATTTTATATGTGGCTTTGGGGCAATGTCTAGAAGGGAGCTATCGATTTTTTTCGAATTTCATTGAAAAAGATGGCCGCCAGTGGCCATCTTGGATTTGGATATAAATTGTCCAACAATTCCTTTAGCACACCCTACAGGTCGCAGCTCTCACATATTTCATATGTAGCTTTGGGTTAGTGTCTATCGATTTTTTAAAATTTCATTAAACAATATGGCCACCAGTGGCCATCTTAGGTTTTGCATATAAATTGTCAACAATTCCATTAGCACACCCGACAGGCTGCATCTTTCACCCAATCTTTTTCAAATTTCATCTGCAGCTTTGGTGTGATGTCTAGGTGGGAGTTACTGAATTTTTCTGAATTTTGTTGAAAAAACATGGCTGCCAGCAGGCATCTTGGATTTGGATATACATTGTCCAGTTCCTTTAGCACACCCTACAGGCTGTGGCTCTCACCCGATCTCAGTCCCAAATTTCATATGTAGCTACATGGGAGCTATTGATTTTTTAGCTCAACTTTGGCAAAGCCAAATTTGAGCTTATGCCATGGCCAGTCGTCCATCTGTCCGTCAACAATTCAATACGGCTTGGGCTGGAGGCCGTATTTATGAACCAATCTTTACGAAACTTCTTGGGTACCTTTGTTATGATCGTGGGACGAGAATGAGTGTTTTTGGGTCCGATCCGAAATTCAAGTTGGCCGCTGGCAGCCATTTTGTACAAAATTAGGTGCAATCAGATTTTTGCGCAGAACTTCCATATGAAAGAGCTGATTTGAATAATTTTTTTGTATGAATGTTTAGTATTATGGGATACATCACATATAATACAGGTTTTTTTCTCGTGCGTAAATTATGCAACTTAGACTAACTTTGATGTATTTAGTGTTACTTTCAGCACTGTAAGTGCAAACGCCAATACGGCTCTGGCTAGAGGCCGTATTTATGAACTGATCTTTACGAAACTTCTTGGGTACCTTTGGCATCACCGTGGGACGAGAACGAGTATTTTTGAGTCCGGTCCGAAATTCAAGATGGCCGATGGCATCCATTTTGTACAAAATTAGGTGCAATCAGATTTTTGCACAGAATTTCCATATGAAAGTGCTGATTTGAATAATTTTTTTGTGTGAATATTTAGTACCATGGGATACATCACATATAATACGGGGTTTTTTCTCGTGCAGAAATTATGCAAATTTGATGAACTTTGATTTTTTCAGTGCCACTTATACACTGTAAGTGCACATGTCAATACCGCTCGGGCTAGAGGCTGTATTTATGAACAGACCTTCACAAAACTTCTTGGGTACCTTTGTTATCACCTTGGGACGAGAACGAGTGTTTCTGGGTGCGGTCCAAAATTCAAGATGGCTGCAGTGGCCATTTTGTACCGAAATTAGGTCCAATCAGTTTTTTGTCACAACTTCTATGCGGCTAGTATTTATGAACTGATCTTCACGAAACTTCTTGGGTACCTTTGTTTTCACCTTGGGACAGAACGAGTGTGTTTTGGGGTGCCTTTGTTATCACTGTGCTATGAGAACAAATATTTTGGGGTTCAGTCAGACCCACTCTGGGACTCAAAGATTTCTTTTCTAGTTTAGCATCTGACTGTCACCCACCTTTACAATACTTTACCTATACATTTGTTACAGGCTACGATCAGTATTTATGTACAGACCGTTACAATACTTTATATGTACCTTTGTTATCAGGTCATTACTTAGATGTTTGTCATTGCTGTGTCACATACTATACATGTACATGTCTTAACAAGTTGAGCTACAGTGTCATTGACACTTTCATTTCGTATTTTGTGGAAAAACATGGCCACCAGTAGCCATCTTGGATTGGGATATAAATTGTCCAACAGTTCCATTAGCACACGCATCTCTCACACAATCTTTTTCAAATTTCATATGTAACTTTGGGGTGATGTCTAGATGGGAGCTATTGAATTGTTTTGAATTTTGTTCCTGCTAGCAGCCATCTTGGATTTGGATATAAATTGTCCAACAATTCCTTTAGCACACCCTACAGGCCACAGCTCTCACCTGATCAGTCCTAAATTTCATTTGTGTCTTTGGGGCAATGTCCAGATGGGAGCTATCAAATTTTTCCAATGAAATGACAGCAGTGGCCATCTTAGATTTGGTATATAAATGTCAACAATTCTATTAGCACCACCTACAGGCTGTATCTCTCACCCGATCTTTTTCAAATTTCATATTTAGCTTTGGTTTGATGTCCAGATGGTAGCTATCGAATATATCTGAATTTTGTTGAAAAACATGGCCACCAGCAGCCATCTTGGATTCAGATATAAATTTTCAACAGTTCTCTTAGGTTCCGCTCTACAGTTTCGCACTATTGCACAGGGGTGAAATTCTAAATAAAGGGCATATGTTGAAACTAAGGCCATATAAAATAGAGATATATTTTTAGTATCAGATATATGATTATATTAGGCTTTTTGTTGGACAAGAGAATTTGAAGTTTTGGTCCCAAAGTTGGAGTCTGATGCATAGGGGTAAATTACCAGATGAATTATGGGAATCAGTGGCTTCGAAAAAATTGGCTATTTTTTAAAATGTAATTTTTACATGGGTTTGTTACCAGACAGGTAACTAAAAAATGAAATAGAAATATATAAATTATTTTTTGCATTTTAGAAACAGGGGATGCCCTGAACCAGGGGTAGGTAGATGGCGTTGGTGGGAAAATTCTGCTTTTGAGGCTGCTGAGTGGTTGAAAATGACTGGTTTTGGCATTTTTTCATGCAATTTTTCAGGTTGAAGTCTTGCCTTTGACAATAAATTATTCCACCCACATTCAGATTGTTTATTTCTACTTAGTCAGATTGTGTTATATATTTTTTGTGGATTTGGGAAATGTTATACATGTTATGGGTTAGATAACTTAGTTACAGAATATTTGCATTTGAAGAGAGTGTATGGCATGTCATTTTTGGAAATACCTGGAAAACTATGGAGCGGAACCTCAGCACACCCAACATGTCGCATCTCTCACCTGATCTTTTTTGAATTTCATATATTGCTGTGGTGTGATGTCTAAATGGGACCTATCAAATTTTTCTGAATTTTGTTTAAAAATATGTCTGCCAGTAGCCATCTTGGATTGGCATTTGAATTGTCAACAATTGCATTAGCACACCCTGCAGGCCGCATCTCTCACCCAATTTTTTTTCAAATTTCATATGTAGTTTTGGTATGATGTCTAGATGAGAGCTATCAAATGTTTCTGAATTTTGTTGAAAAACATGGCTGGCAGTGGCCATCTTGGATTTGGCACATAAATTGTCAACAATTCCATTAGCAGACCATACAGTCTGTACCTCTCACCCTATCTTTTTCAGATTTTCTATGTAACTTTGGTATGATGTCCAGATGATAGTTATCAAATTTTTCTGCATTCCATTGAAAAAGATAGCTGCCACCGGCCATCTTGGATATGACATATAAATTGTCAACAATTCTATTAGTGCACCCAGCAGGCTCCATCCCTCACCCGATTTTTTTTCGGATTTCATTTGTAGCTTTGGTGTGATGTCTTTAATGTAGAAACTTGAGTGAGTGACATGGCATTACTGGATCTTTCTATTTAGTTCAGTCCCTTCTTGGACAAGTTGAGCTGCAGTGTCATTGACACTTTCATTTTTTATGTGGGGGGAATATACTGGAATCACCTTGTCTGTCCATCCATCTGTCTATCTGTCCACCCATAGGCACAAATTTGGCCAGAGATTTTCACAGAAGTTTATGTACCAATCTGCTTGAAACTTGGTATGAATGTTCACCTGCGATTATAGTTCCAATCGGATTATTTTTGCCAGAATTATGCCCATTTTCAACTTGAAAAAGCTGGCCCAGAATTTTGTCCTGAGATTTTCTCTCATGTTTATAGGTCCATTCCTTTGAAACCTGGTACCTATATGTACTACCGTGGGAACCTGTGCACCTTCGATTTTAGTTTCAATTGGACTTTTATTGGTCAGAGTTGTGCTCCTTTTCGTCTCAAAATGTCTGAATTTTGTCAGGGGATTTTCTCAGACATTTTTGGTTGATTCCTTTGAAACTTGGTATGGATGTTCACTTACCATGGGAACCTGTGCACCTGCGATTATAGTTTTGATTGGATTTTTTTACCAGAGTTATGCCCCATTTTGTCTTAGATTACCTGAATTTTGTTCGGAGATTTTCTCAGATGTTCATGGGTCGATTTCTTTGAATCTTGGTATGGATGTTCACTACCATGGGAACCTGTGCACCTGCGATGATAGTTCCGGTCAGATTATTCACCTGATAGTTTTTATTAGACTTTTTTTTCCTAGAGTTATGCCCCTTCTCATCTTAGAATGTCTGAATTTTGTCCGGTGATTTTCTCAGATGTTTATGGGTTGATTTCTTTGAAATTTGGTATGGATGTCACTTCCATGGAAACCTGTGCACCTGCGATTGTAGTTTTGATAGGACTTTTTGCTAGAGTTGTGCCCCTTTTCATCTTAGAATGATCATGGCGATGGGGGGGGGGGGGGGTGGACAGGCCCATGTGGGACAGTCACACCTCTAGTTGCCCCCCCCCCCCTCCAAATGTTTTTCTTTTTTTTTTTTTTTGGGGGGGGGGGGGGGGGACTATAGAAATGTCCATCCGTCTGTGCCTCTGTCCCACTTGATAACTCCCGTTTGGATCATTTGATTGGAACCAATTTTGGTATGTGACCTTCTTAGCCCAAACTACTGGTCAAGGTCGAATATGGGTTCGGCCAGATTATTTTTATTAGAGTTATACCCCTTTTTCGACTTAGAAATTTCAAGATTTGCGGTGTCCAGATGATAACTCCAGTTAGGATTATTTGATCGGAAAGAATTTTGGTATGTGACTTTCTGGGGTAATAATACAGGCCAAGTTCGAATATGGGTTCGGACCAATCATTTTTACTAGAGTTATGCCCCTTTTTCGACTTGTTTTTTCGGGGGACATGTGGCCGAGCGGCCTTTTATTGTACACTGAAATATAGAAAGTTCTTATTTATACAAATAATCTCATTTAATTTTCAAAATATAACTGTTTTGCCTCTTTAGTTATGCTCTTCAGATTTCAGTTCCCTTTTGAGTCACCTGATTTTGTAGTAATATTGGAAGGATGTATTGAAAAGCAATAAAAACATCCAGTGAGGGGGATCAATTCAGTGATGGATTGCCTGAAACTTCTTTCTTGCCTTGATGTGCTTCATAGTAGCAACATTGTGGTCACATACTTTTAGAGTACTCTTTGGGGGATCTTTGACCTAAGATATAGTTGGCTTCAGTTTTTGAACAGGGGCAGGCATAGAGAATCTTCCGTCTGCACTTTATAATGAAATTTATGAAACAAGTTAGGTAAATTTGCCGAATACTAATTAACTGAATGACTCATAAAAATCACTTTAATCCTTTACCTTACGAACACGATATCAGCATTTATTATTTTAAATACTATTTTTCCAAATGTTTCAAAAACTTTCAACAGAATCATATTATGTGACCCTTCATTGGAACAAGCTCAACCAGTATACTATAACAGCATCATCCCTTAAGGTAATGCCTCTATATAGAGTGCTATATAATATGCATCATAACCCCTCCCCCTCCCCCCCAAATGTTTTGAATCTCGGGCAATCCCTCACTTAGATTGAACCCCCATCATTGGATCATTTTATTGCCTTATAGCGTCTTCCAATATTACAACAGAATCAGGAAATTCAAGTGGCCATATTTGATTTGGCATATAAATTGTCAACAATGCCATTAGCACACCTGCATCCCTCACCCGATCTTTTTCACATTCCATATGTACCTTTGGTGTGATGTTTAGACGGGAGCTATCAAAATTTTATAAATTTTGTTGAAAAACATGCCCCCCCCCCCCCCAGTAGCCATCTTTGATTTGGCATATAAATTGTCAACAATTATATTAGCACACCCCACGGGCACCACACACACCCTATGAGGTGCATCTCTCACTCAATCTTTGTCAACCCTGTTATGTGGATTTAAGGTAAAGTCTACATGGGAGCTATCATGTTTTTTATACCTCTATACCCCGCCCTCAGCACAGGTATATTGGATTCCTCTTGTCTGTCTGTCCGTCCATCCATCCATCCCAAAATTCAATCATGAATAACTTGTTAAGTACTTGGTTTTATACCCCAGCCCTGGTATATTTATGACCTGCTGGCAGTCATAACCATGCCTCTAGTTTTAATTTTGTTAAATAACATGACTGCCAGCGGCCATCTCAGATTTTGTTATTATATTATCTGCATTTCGTTTTGGCACATCCCACAGTTAATTATTTAGTTCAGTCCCTTCTTTGTGAAGTTGAGCACTTTAATTTCATTTGAGTGATGGATGTAATTGAAATCTGAAGAGCGTAACTAAAGACAGTCCACATACTGAGCCTTTGCAGTTGTTTATAGGCAAGTCTTGGGTGCCTTTATAAGAAGCCAAGACTTGTCTACAAATACTGTCAGTGCACTTAGAATGTAACTTGCTAGTATCCTCGGAGACAGCATGTTGGGGCACTGTTCTGTTGCATTAAAAAGTGATCAAAGTCTAATTTGGCTCTTGAGGGTTAAAATTAAATTAGTTCATTTGTATAATTATGCACTTTCTTTGTGTGAAAATATTGGGGAAACCTTCTCAATCCAAGCTCATCATATGAAAGGAAAAAACGTAAAATTTAAAATAAAACCCTCTCTCCATCATGGATTTTGAAAAGAAAATTGCCTGAGAATCAATCAATTTATTCTGTGTTGCCTTATAAACAACTGGAAAGAGGCTGACCCCATAGTTTTTGCCATGATACAGTCACAGATGGGAAAGTGACCATAAATTGATACCACATCCACCCAGTGCTATGCAAATTTTCTCTTCAGATTGTCTTTTCCTTCAATGTTTGTGTCCAAAACATAGCTTATGACCCCTCAAATGGAATCAGCTCACAGAGCTCATTCCAGTGAGGAGTACTGAGCTATATTTTTTAAGCAAAAATGAAAACTTTTATTTATTTAAGAAAAGAAATTTCCAGTATTGCCTGCTATTCATGTTTGATAAAAAAAATTATTAATAAAATTATCCAGTAATATTGAGAGTTTACATTTTTTGTACAGATGAACAGTTTCCAGATGATATCAGTTACAAAAGTCTGTGTGGGCAGCTGAATGAGCTGAAACATATTGATAGTACTCTAAAGAAAGGACTCGAGGATATGTTAATAACACCAAAAGTATGTATTGAGTTAATAGATTATCCAAATTTGATAAAACAAAAAATCGAATTTGCACACCACTCTGTTATGATACTGAGCAAAGAATGTTTTTTTGTTTCATCAATCTGAAATATCATATCCAGGCAATATAATCTTACTCTTTTGTGGGATAGATTAACTGGTTGAGTGCTGGAAGCCCATAATTGGGCTTTACTCGGAAGTACAAGTAGTGCAACTTCGGGCTTTGAATTCTGTGAATGTGTTTCATATTATCTTTGAAGTGAAATTATTTAGTCTGTATGGATATACCTTACTACAATTTATGGGAGAGTGCCTATAGGCCCATAAACTGTAACAAGTCAAAGACATATTAACCCTTTACCCAACGTAATGGCCAAAACCGGACGGTACCATTCTCAAAAAACGTCAATTAATTTTTATTATTTTTTCATTTTTTATCTCAAAAACATAGATTATGACCCCTCGTTGGAACAAACACGTCAAGCTCATTCCAATGAGGGATCATACCCTTTGTTTTTGAGACAAAAAATGAAAAAAATTAGTTATTCAAGAATTTTTTTTTGCAAGTGTCGTCTGCTTTTCATGTTAGGTAAAGGGTTAATTTATTTCCATTACTAAAAATAATTCAGCATTCTACCAGTTAAAGTTGTGGGCTAACTTCCTGACATTACACTATCCACCTCTGTGAAATTTTCAAACATCAAGAACTTGAAAACAAAATATGATATGGCCAACATACTTGGAGGTTTATGCTGATCACATTCCTATCATAGCGCGTGGAGTTCCACAGGGCTCGCTCCTATCTTGGGCCGATATTGTTTACATTTTACACAGCATCATAGGGAAAGTTGCTGAGGCAGATCGGTGCTTTGATTTGTATGCTGATGACACTCAGTTGTATTTGTCACCAGACCCTTCAATTGGATCTGACCCTATTGCTTCAGTTTTGATGATGGAAGACTGTGTACACAAGGTTAGGGACTGGATGGCCTGTCATAGACTTAAAATGAAGGACGATAAGACCGAGGTACTAGTCATATCGCGTTCAAAGAGTCCATCAAATTTGCAAATCAAGTCACTTGTTATCGAAAATTCTACACAAAAGGTATCAAACAGGGCTCGTAACACTGGTGTGATATTTGACTCTCATCTATCAATGGAGGAAAACGTCAATACTATTTGCAAGCACTGTTTCATGCAAATTAGGAACCTGAGCTATCTTTGTCGTTACCTCTCCACTAAGTCATTGGAAACTGTAGTTCATGCTTTTATTTCATCCCACTTGGATTTTTCCAACTCACTTCTTATTGGGTTGCCACAGTCATATATTTCAAAACTACAGAATTTTCAAAATACAGCTGCACGTATCATCACAGGCTCTAAATGCTATGATCAAATAACATCACTACTAAAAAAATTGCACTGGCTCCCTGTACAACAGCGGATTATTTTCAAAATTTTGGTTCTGGTATTTAAATGCATTCATGGCTCGGCACCTAAGTACTTACAAGACCTTATGGCAATTAAAAAACCTGAAAGGAACTTGTGCTCCTCCTCACAAATCAAGCTTCAGATGCCCTTCTCTGGGTCCACTTTTGTGAATAAGAGCTTTCTCTTTTGCTGGACCTGTACTTTGGAATAATTTACCAGTTCAGGTTCAGGCATCGAAAGATCTCAATCAATTCAAAAAAAATTTAAAATCACATCTTTTCAGAAAGGCTTTTGACAGTATGTAACCTGCTGACCTTCACACCTTTCTCAGTCTGTATATTGCCTTGATAGTCACAAGCTCATGGTTTATTTAACTGTACAGTGTTTTAGAGCACTTTGTGATTTTACGCTTTATAAAATTTCTTTATTATTATTATTATTATTGTAGTGGTTCACCTGGTGTTATTTGTTGTATCACCCAAAGTGACATATAAGTGGATGGAGACTGAAAGCAACCCTGTAATGGCTCTGTTATATTGATGTTTTTGTCGGGTACGTTTTGAATGTGGAAAAGTTGTCAATTGGAAAAGTTCTGTTGAAAGGCTCTGCCTGTTTTCATAAGGGAACACTATTCACAGCTTAACTGATTAGCGATGGCTGCTCAACTCTTTATAGGTAACCGACTTAAAACTGCAGTTATCACCACACTACTAGAACTCCACTACTGTTTTATATAGTTTTTATACCTCAACTCTGAAAGACCTAAGATGACAAAACAGCTCTAAACTGTTGACATTCTTTGGCAATTTACTTGAAAAACCCTACATCCATTTGGCCGTTAGTGTAATGAAAAACTGACAACTAAGCAGTCCTAATTTTTAAATCTTTTACTAGCAATTTCATTTCACAGTCATTTTCAATCTAAACTTCCCTTGTTCATGTTTTCTGTATCATTTTTAACTCACTTGTCTTTAAAGTCACTTGACACCCTTCGCCGTTTATCATCTGTTAACTTTTGCATTTCAGTGTTCTTCAGAACCACTGGGCCAAATCCAAAAGGATGTGACACACTTTATTTTTATACTCTTTCAATTGTTATGCTCTCTGAAAAAATTTGCGGAGCATATGTCGCCACTTTGTCCATCCATCTGTCCATCCATCCACAGCTGTATCTCCGCAGTGACAAGCCACTCCTGTACATGTTAAAAAAGTTGCCTGCATATTTTTTCACCTGAGCTATGGTCCTTGCATTTTCAAAGATGTGTGCCAAATGATTTCCTATAGTGGGGGACCACAATATTTTACCCTTAAAGGCTTAATTCTGATTTTGATCACTTTTTACGGCAATGGTACAGATACTCCTACATGTACTCATTGGGTAAATGGGCATGTTAGATTCTAAGTGTCTAGGCACTTTTTTCTAGGCAAGTCTTGGCTCCCTATATAGGCAGCCAAAACTTGCATAGAAACAACTGCAAAACAACACAATCGAAATTGTAAAAGTGTAACAGAAATGCGTAAAACATCTCCAGTCCCTTAAGGGTTAAATATAGCAGTTTCTTGCTGTTGTTCAGTGGTTCTCTCCAGGTACTCCAGCTTCCTCCACCCTGGCTGTCAAAAGTCCTTACACCCCAATAAATAAATCAGTAAATAAGGGTTAAATGTAGACTAAACAGAAAGTTGGATTAAAAATGCCTCAGTTATAAATAGATTAGATCATGACCTTGGTACTATGCTCAGAGAGACCGAGTTCATCAGTGATAAACAATCTGTGTTGACAGTGTTGTAATTGACATTGTTGACAGTCCAAACCTGCAAGTAAGCTGCCTGTCGTGGTCAATGAATGACAGGCACAACTTATATGTTTGATAAGATCCAATTCACTTGTGCCTGACATAATGACCAGTTTAATTTCTAAGAACAAAATATGAGCCTGTAACTCACAAACATGTCCCATTTTTTATCTGTTTTACCAATGCCAAATTCTTGACTTATTATCATTTATTAGGAAACTCTCTTTCTGAAAGTATTCCAATAAATAATAACAAGACCAGATTATTGTCAGGTTAGCATGTACAATTAACAACAGGTGCCTAGTATAAACTTAACATGAAATAAAATTCACCCTGAATTTAACAAGAGAAAGTAATTGGCTGAATTTGACAAACATTAAACTCTTCTGTAGCTTTCATGGTGACAGATAGTCCTTATAAAAAAAAATGTATAAGATTGAATGAAAGAATTTAGAACCTACCTTCTACAAAGTGCACTTACCAATAGAGTAACGCTGCTTCCTACTCTCACAAAGCATTTGTCATAGTAAATATGCACAACACTACTGGATCCTAATCTTTGTTACAAGTACCAGGTTTGGGATGACAGGCAAACAATTGTTGGTATCTGTACCTGTCACAATGACGGGCTCCAAAAAACTGCACTGTCACTCCTGCTTTTAATTAACTGATCATGTCAGAAAATCTTGGCTTGGAACATAGCTTAAACAGTACAATTGTATACATGTTCTGTCATCATATATGTATTACTCGAGTATTACTCAAGTCTTTTTTCAATATACATAATGTGTTTGGGCCAACTTTTAGGTCATTGGTAAAAGCTTTTTTCACTGAAGAGTCATCAGGTCTTTTTTTTAACTGGTTGAGCGCTAGAAGCCACTGTCATGGCTCTACTGAAAAGTGCTAAAACCACTTTAGTGGCTTTACACTTTAAGCATTTGTTTGATCTTTGCTCAGCACTAGAAGAAATTTTTTTATACAATATTGTTTGGTTACAATTTATTGGAGAGTGCTTATTGTCACTCTCCATTAATTTGTAATGAAACAATTATTTATGAACAAAATCTTGCTAAAGTATTCTACACTTGTTGGTAGTATAGTATCTTTGAAAAAATACCCATGTTTCAAATCACCTTTGAAAATAATTTAGCACTCTACCAGTTACGAAAAATCTACAAACTGGCACAGCATTTCTACAATCAAGGACAGCATACCACTCCTGATACCATTTCTTTAAGAAAGGAGCGCTATAATATTTCCCCATCTGGCAGGCATATAATGTATCTTCATTGTAAATAGTCATCATTGCCTGGTATTTTTTATTTTGAGTGATAAATGATGAACACTCCAAGCATCTGTATAATTTGATTTTTAAAACTTGACAGCTTTTGGTTTACTCTTCTGCAATAAATTTATTTTTCTTTACATTGCTGTTGTAGGATTGTGAAGATGATGCGACTTATAAAGAGAACAGATGTGTCATAAGGACATTTGTTGATCACATTACAAAGGAGAAGAGGTAAGAATGAGATAAGCTTGTAAATTGGTTAAAAATGTCCAGTGTTTTTAGCTCACATGGATTTTGTGTACCAGAAATGGTGAAATTCTGAATGATACAAAAATTGTTAAAACTGCTTGAAAATTTGGAATTTTGACAACAGTGAGTAGAGGTTAATTTTTCTCAAATTTCTCACAAAGTCGCTATTACTGAACAACTTTGTGAAAAAATTGAAGAAACACTGTATATTGTTGAAAGATAAAAAAAAAACAGGCTCAAACAAAAAAATAATTGCTATTAACCCTATTATTTTCTCATCTCTCACAGTTAAATTTTCGGTCAGCGTGATGAATTTTGTGTCAGAATGTTTGTTGACCTTTTATGTAACAGGCCTAGATGATGATATTGGCAGAAAATTTATTCACTGAAAATGTTTAGCTTTCTACTTAAAAAAAAACTGCTTTTGACCACTCATTGGAAAGAGTCTGACAAGCTTGTTCCAGTGAGGTATCATAAGCTATGTGGAGGCAAAAATTGAAAAATTAATAAAATTTAAATGACCATTTTTGTGAATTATACTGGCCAGATATGGTAATTATATCACTAAAGGGTTAACAAATCTTATGCATTATATTTTTGTGGGTAAATGCATGCTGACATCTCTTTTTCAGCCCAATAGATGAATCTGTGTTGGAATGTTTGCTAACATCTTTAATATCTCTGAGTGAAAATTATATCTCATCATTGTCGGAAATAAAATCAGGATTTCCAGAATTGATGATCATCATGCAAAAACTAGCATCATCTCGTACAGGAACAGGACATACTATTTTATTCAAAGCTGTGATCACTTGGCTGCAGTCTTGGTAAGTTAATTGAATTTTTACTTGTGTAGAACCATGAACAAGAAAATTTTGTTTCTCACCTCCTTTGTCATTAAATTCACTCTTATAATTTTTATTTTTGATAAAAAATTTAATGTTAACTTTGACATGAAAAAACAGATCTTGAATGACTAACAATTTCCAGGAGAGTAAACATTTCAAATGTCAGAGACATTTTACATTCTGTTTTCATGGATTGAAGAAAAAAATTAAAAAAAAGGTACTACTTCCCACATCAAACTTTTCAGGAATAATTGACTGAGGAAGAGAATATTTTTTATATGCCAGCCCCATATAGTTCTACTGCTTTTTAAATGGTCACCACTTCCTTGTATGAACCCCAGGAAATGGTGCTGTGCTTGTTCACTATGGGTATACAATTCTGCTTTACTTGTATAAGAATATCTGGTAATCAATGCCTCAAGTGAAGTCTTCTAAAGGGGGAAACGTAACTGTATAAGATTGTCTAAATTTAATGTTAAATTTTGTTCCATAGCCATAAATACTTAAAGTGACCTAAAACCAGAATAAATAAATAAAGAAATAGCAACTGCTAGATGCTTATATTTGAACATTAAATTAATGTAAAGAGTTTATTTCTGATGTTAACAAACAGGCCTTAGTTAGGTACCTGATCATGCAGTCATCATGATGTTTTTCAGACACGGAACAAACTACTCGAGCAGTATTTTTTAGTAATGTCCTAGATGCCTACATTGACAGCCAGGACCTGACTAGAAATCACTGACATGCAAGTACTCTTCCAGGCACCAGTTTCATGCAGTTCATCAAAACATTGTCCAGGCCCATAAGGATTAATGGGTCATTAATTTGGTTGGTATTTGACTAAGGTCATTAAAAAAAATCTTGGTTCTCAGGGACATTTCCCGTCATTAATATTCTGCCCAAAAATAAGCCCGCTGTCATCATCAATTTTTTTTACAAGTTTCATTTTTACATTTCAAACTATTTTTAGAGATTGTAGGAATAAAAAGAAAACCCCACCACCACTCCTTGTGTAAAAATGCAGGAAAAACTAAATTATAGCCTTTTTATGCCCCGGCCTCTTTGAGGAGTGGATATTATGTTATCACAAGGTCCAGTGTCCGTCCATTAACTTTTCGCATTCCGTCAATTAACTAAAGTTCTACCAACCAGATCTTTACCAAACTTCATATGTGGGTTAGGTATGATGAGTGGAAGAAGCTTATTTATTTTGACTGTGATGTGCCAAAGGTCAAGGTCACAGTAACCTTCAATGTTAAATTCACTTGAAATTGGTTTCCGCTTTATAACTAAAGTTCTACAAACCGGATCTTTACCAAACTTCATATGTGGATTAGGTATGATAAGTGGAAGAAGCCCATTTATTTTGACCGTGGTGTGCCAAAGGTCAAGGTCACAGTGACCTCCAATGTTAAATACACTTGAAATTGGTTTCCACTCTATAACTAAAGTTCTACCAACCGGGTTTATTTTGACCATGGTGTGCCAAAGGTCAAGGTCACAGTGACCTCCAATGTTAAATACACTTGAAATTGGTTTCCGCTCTATAACTAAAGTTCTGCAAGACTGATCTTTTTTTTTTTTTGTAATTCTATCCATGATAGAAGGGAGCATATGCCACGCTTTGTGTTGGTCTAGTCTGTTCCTATGAAATCATTTTTGGAGAGTAATTGTTTGATCTTGACAATGAATGGTTAAAAGAAAAAAAATTGGAATTAACTATTAGAATGATAGATTATTCTTGGTATTCAGAATCGGTTCATTAAAAAGTGTTTTGTTATAATATTTTTTAGAAGCCCATAGCGACCAAATTGTACCAGAATGCAATCATATTAACAAAATATCATCTGCTATTAGTTGAACATAAAGCACATGTTACGAATATGAGAACCTTCTTGTGGCACTATCATGTTTCAACTCCTTGCATTCTGCTGGCAGATGTTCCTGTTCAGGACAGAATTTCTGTTGCCACTGAAATCATTAGTAGGTTAAGTTCACTGAGGCAGCATGTGTTAATTTTCGGTGTCCAGAAGTTTTTCTGAGTTGGAGGGTGATAATGCAAATTATAGGGAGCATAGTGGCTTGGCGGTTACAGCATTAGGCTTCACACTGAATGGTCCGCAAATTGATCACACCAGGTTTAACTGCCCTGTGTCCTTAGGCAAGCCACTTAATCCTGATTGCTGACATAAGGGGATAATGATGATGTGTACTAAGGCATACTGTACATCAGTGGTGCACTTGTCTTCAACCAGTACTAACCGTGATTGTGCAGAGTGATGTGAAGTGACTCAGACTGCCGAAAGTGTCGTTAAAAACCCCAATGAAAAAAGCAGAACATTATCACATTTCATGATGCTTTAACATATGTTGTCAAGAGTACATCAAGTCAAAGAGTGTAAGAACAGATTATCAATTGGTTATTGTCAAATCAGTGGTGTCGAGTATTACATGTAGTATAACAATGTATTTTCATTTCAGTAAGTCTTATTTATCACAGAAAGAAGTATTGGATAAAATGATTGAAGATGGTACAGATAATAACAGGACAGATGATGTAAGTGTTGCAAGCAGGCATGCAAATATATATTTTTATACTGTACCAATGACCCAGACTTAGCTGGTGCTAACTCCAACAAAACCAGGGCCAAACACAAATTTTGCCCCCCAATCCCCAAAATTTGCATCCAAAACAAAAAGAAATCATGTCCTAAAGGACCTCCATAGTACGCCTCTACTGCGCATGCGCAGTGACGCAGTCGTCCCGAAATTGGCGCCAATTATCATTCTCTGTTTGGCCCTTCATCAGTCAACATCTCACTGATCTTTGTGCTTGTAAATCTCAGTTTAAAGGATGCCAGACACGTAATTTTTGGAGAAAATGTGATTCTAAGGAGGATAGAAGGAGGAGAGGAAAAAGAAGTGGCAAAAATAATCAGGGCTGTACTTAAAATTTTTTTGATGAAATTATGTTAAGTTGCCTATTTTCGAGGCATGGGCCTCTTGTTGTCATTCTTGCTAATTGTTGCACTGCTTATTCAGTGTTTCCTCTCCCCTAGCCTTCTAAAGTCCCCCCTTGCAATTCTCCCATGCTTTTGGCATATTTTTGAGAAGTTTCATTTCTAAAATTTCCTGGGAGAGTTGCTTGGTTACAGAATGTTTTCTGTTATTTTCCCCATAGTTACGTTTTCACCCATGGGTGTATAACGTTTGTGTTCTGCATCTTCCATCTGATGTTCTACAGATTCTCCCCTGGGAGTCTTTGTTTTGCATCAGATAGAGTGTAATTGATGACTGATTCCGGGCCAGTTTTTTCAGTGCCTGGAGTCATGTTTTCTAGTGTGTTTACACTGTTTGTTTTCATTGGCAACAGCCTTTTTTGAGGGGGCTGTTTGCCTTTGTGGTAGTTTATCTCATTATAAGATACATTTATATTATCCGAAAGTGTCTCATTAATTATTTTATTTAAATTTAAAATTTTTGACCACACTTTGCCATCGGATCCATCGGGGCTCAACGTTACTTTTCAGCAACTTGGGCTTCTCTGAAAAAATATTTTTTCAAAATTATTTTGTTTTGCAATTGTTTTTTCATTTATTAATGGATCATGTTATTATGTATCTTTGTGTCAGGGGTTTTTGCGAGTAACTAGGACTTATTGTTGTTCTTTCACAATGAAGGGACATTGTTCAAATTGTAATAGGAAGAAATCTTCCTCTGACTTTCATGATCATTGTATTAATTGTAGTCAGTGTTCTCGCATTAATCCCTGTCCTATATGTGAACATTGGGATGAGAAACATTGGAAACGTGTGTCACGATATGTTGTTTCTGGAGAAAGAGCGATGCCGGCTCTTTCTCCACAAGGTCACTCTACTCTCTCAGTTTCTATTTCAGAGGAACCAGAACAGGGTGATGTTTCCATGTTATCTTCTTCAAGTGTGCGTCCGTCGTCACAAATGAATTCAGAGCTAGCGGCAAAAGTGCTCATGGAGATTAGACAAATGTCGTCTGCTAGCTCGCCTGGTGTAGCATCCATTCACCGAATGGTTCGGCAGCCGGGTTCGTCCGATGCGGTCCAAGAGGAAATTTTGGGTGATGCGAGCACTATAAACATAATAGATGCACACCCAGTGACGGCGGATAGTAAACGAGAACAGAGGAAGTCTTTTAGTCCGGTTCCTAGCTCGTCCAGGTCCAGCCGGGCCGCGAGCGAGAGAGGTCCCTCTCTCGTACAACAACATCTGGGACCAGATGTTGTGGTACAAAATGTGTCTTTAGCGGAGCATACGTCCGTCGCTCGGGACGCTCCGTTGTATAAGCAGTCCGCAGAGACTGTTAAGGCTTCCTCTTCTAGACAGCGCACACGACCGCACCTTGGCTGCGTGACCTCCGATATTTTTCCAGCTTCGCCGATGAAGGATTCTTCGGCGACCAGGTCACACCATCCGGCAGCCAGGGATTCGAGACCGATGGACTCCGGACGTTCGCATAGGAAAAGTATGCGGGAGCCATCTGATGCGGAGCTGCCCTCGGCGAAGCAGCGAAAGACTGCGCCTCCGCAGGTCTCGACGTCGGACATTCTTGTGCAGATAGCACAGCTTATCGCAGCATCCCAGCAGCCGACAGAAACGGTGTCGGATCGAGAATTATCCGACGGCGCTGGGTCGGTACGCTCCGCCGAAGCATCGGGGGCGGACGACCGGGAACATCGGGAGGTCCGACCGGATGGTGAAAGGGATACAGATGAATTGGAGCTATCCCTTTCGGAACAACATAAAGCTGCTGTGGACTTCATCCGGCACTTTCTCCCTCAAGTTGTTCCGTCGGGCCAGACTGCTGCGCTTCTGGACAAGAGAATTATAGCGTCATTGGACTCTGAATTTTTTGAGCGGTTCAGGGACATCGCTCCCGAGTTTCCGTCGCAGTCCAATAATGTTGCAAGAACATTTGAATTATTGAACGACGCTATATTTAAACTTGCTTCCAGGACGGGGAAAGCAGGTTTCTTGTCCGCTAATACTCTTAACCTGCCTTTCATTAATGCAAGGAATAAATTCGATACGGCAGGACAGGGTATACCGAGAGTTCCTCTGCGTATGGACGACGAGGCGGAAGACTTAGAGCTATCATTACCGTCGTCAGCTTCCATTCCAACCGCGGTGTTGGAAACAGCTATTGCGTCTAACAGAGCCAATTTAGATGCCTTATCTTACGCAGATCACCTTACTAAGGCGTTATCACTGCGCCTTCAAGGGGAAGAGTTTCAGGATATACAATCCTCTTTAAGACTTCTTTCAAGGGCAGTAGCTTATTCCACGTGTAACTCCGCCCTTTCAGTGGCAAATTTGGAGTTGGTTAGACGTGACGCAGCCCTAGCTACATCCACACTAGTGGATTCTAAGGTGAAGAACTCTCTTAGAGTCGCTTCGGTCTCAGGAGAACTTCTCTTTGACGGCAAGCTTTCCGCTATTTATGATAAAATTAAAAAGAAAGCTAATGATTCTCTGTTGTTCAGATCGGCTCCTAAAAAGTCGGATACAGCAGACACGAATAAGACAGGCACTTCTGGGTCTAATGCGCCCAAGAGAGGTTCCTATAGAGGTTCCGGTGCGTCCTCTTGGTCTTATTCGAGAGACCGTCAGGATAGCGACTCTCGTTCGGGACGTCCTTCAGGCCGGGACAATCGGTCGGACGCCCCGAGGTCGACGAGGCGAGGTGCGGGTTGTGGAAGACGTGGTTTCTCCTACCGCAGGCCTCGCAGGTCCAGGAGGTGATGGCTTAAACCTCTATCGCGTTCCGGTTGGTGGAAGGTTGTCGAGTTTTTCACAAGAGTGGGCGTCGATTACGGACGACCCTTGGGTGAGAGGAGTGACTTCGGAAGGTCTAAAGATATCCTTCAAACGAAAGCCTCCATTAACTCGAAGTCCAAAGTGGACTCATCTTCCGTCAAATCCTCAGAAAAGAGACGCTCTGTTATCAGAGGTGCAGTCTCTTTTAATGAAGAACGCGGTAGAGGTCGTAGAAAACCAGGAATCTCTGGGATTCTACAGCCGTCTGTTTCTGGTCCTTAAACCAGACGGCTCGTTCCGTCCAGTCATAGATTTGAGCTGGATAAACAAGCTGATCGTCGCTCCGAAGTTTTATATGGAGACGATTCGATCGGTCAGAGCGAGTATTCGGGTGAACGATTATGCAACGAGCATAGATCTCAAAGATGCGTACTTTCACGTCATGGTACATTCGACATTCCGAAAGTATCTACGCTTCGCAGTCCTAGGAGTGGTGTATCAGTTCCGGGCCATGTGCTTCGGATTGAATCTAGCACCCTGGGCTTTCACTCGGGTAATGAACTCGGTAATGATCTACTTCCGAGCTCATTCGTCTGTGGTAACGTCGGCCTACCTGGACGACATTCTTCAGAGGTACGGCAACGAGTTAACGCTTCAGAACGATGTTCAGAATCTTCTTCTATTGCTCCGACGTCTCGGTTTTATAGTAAACGAGGAGAAGTCGGATCTGGTGCCGTCCAAGTCATTCACTCATCTGGGCATGAGCTTCGAGACGCACAACAATCTCGTTCGTCTGCCGTTAACCAGAGCGAAATTAGTCAGTTGTTACGCTCGCTATTGTCTGCACGCAGACAAAGTCACGGCGAGAGAATTTATGAGACTGATAGGTCTGTGCGGAGCCGCCGCAGATCTCATTCCGATGGGGCGGCTACGCACACGTCCTCTTCAAATTTTCCTGACTCAGAATTGGAGTGTGAAAATTCATTCGCTCGATGTAGACGTTCTCTTGTCAGATCAAGTGAAACAAGAGATTCAGACTTGGGCAAACATTCAGTGGTTAACTCAAGGAGTTCCGCTGCAGTTGCCGGATCCGAGTTTTACCGTTATGACGGATGCCAGTCAAACAGGTTGGGGTGCATCATTAATCCCAACGGATTCGAGATGCCAGGGTCTTTGGGATCCGCAATTCCTGTGCAAGCACATAAACATCAAGGAAATGATGTCAATTTGGCTTGCGTTACGTCACTGGATGGACATTATTCACGATGCTCATGTCCAAATCCTATCCGACAATACGACAGTAGTGGCGTATATACGGAATCAGGGAGGCACTCATTCAGTTCCGTTGTTGAATCTAACGGAAAGAATCCTTCTGTTTGCGTTAGAACATCACATTCTTCTTTCGGTCCGTCACATACCGGGTCGTCTGAATGTGCTAGCAGACTCCCTTTCACGAAAGGGTCGCTTGTTGCCGTCGGAGTGGACTCTCAACAAACAAGTATTCAATCAGATTTGCTACCAATGGGAACGGCCAATGATAGACTTATTTGCGACACATCTCAACAATCAGTTGCAGACGTATGTGTCTCCGTGTCCGGATCCAAGAGCATTTGCAGTAGACGCTCTGTCGATCCCTTGGGACGGAATGATAGGATATGCGTATCCTCCAGCGCCGTTAATTCAACAAGTATTGCTAAAGATAAAACAATCTCAATGCAAGATTCTGTTGGTAGCATCTCTGTCGCCACAGAGACCGTGGATAAATCTACTCAGGTGTCTGTTGTGGGACCTACCGCGGAAGCTTCCTCCACGAGAGGATCTTCTTTCGCAGGGGAAATCGCGCCAACTCCATCACAACCCGCAAGGTCTCAACCTTCACGTTTTTCCGTTGTGCGGTCCTTCTTGCATGGCAAGCACTTTACAGGACGAGCAGTGGACGCGATTTCTAACTGTAGGAGGACCTCCTCTTCGCTAAACTATGCGGCTAAGTGGAATGTTTTTCGTCGTTGGTGTAAGGATCATTCTGTAGATATATTTGATCCCTCTATACCAGACATTGCAAACTTTCTAGTATACTTGTTTGACGAAATCAAACTGCAGCCTGTTACTATAAAGGGTTATAGATCTATGTTATCTGATACCTATGCACATCATGATAGTTTACAAATTGGATCTAATGTCTCTTTATCGAAGTTGGTTAGAAACTTTTCGATAAATAGACCCAGAACTCTTAGATTAATTCCTAAGTGGAATTTAGCTTGGGTTCTCCTTAAATTGAAGGAAAAGCCATTTGAACCTCTTGGGACAGTAGATTTCAAATTCTTATCTTATAAGACAGCTTTTCTCTTAGCTTTCTCTTCTGCCAGAAGAGTCAGTGAGCTTCATGCACTATCGGTGGATGATTCTCATTATCGTAGTGTTGGGAACACTATCACCTTCACTACTAATGTGGGTTTTTTAGCTAAGAATCAGGCTCCTAATAAATATCCGGAACCTATTGTTATTAAGGCTCTTCCGTCTTCAGATGGGCGTAGGCCTTTACTCTGTCCTGTTAGAGCACTACGTATCTATAAACAGAGATCTCAGTTTATCAGAAAGGGACGGAAACGTTTCTTTCTGTCTTTGATGCCTAATAGAAAGGACATTTCAGTCCATTCTATTGCTAGATGGATTCAGTTAACTATCCGTACTGCTTATGAAGATTTATCTTCTTCTCAGCAGTCTGTGCTTAAGATTTCTGCTCATGAAGTAAGAGCTCTTTCTACTTCCTGGGCTTATGCTAATAGTGTTGCTATTACAGATTTAATGAAGGCTGCTTATTGGTCTCAGCCATCCACATTTACGAATTTTTATCTCAGAAATATTGAGTCCATTTCTGGAGACCTGCATTGTTTAGGTCCGTTATCTGTTGCTCAGAATGTCGTCCACTAAACAGTTGCAACTATAGTTATGCAGGCTTTCTGTTTCGGCAGTGACTCCGTCCGGCTGCCCTCTTCGCTCTGGGCTATTTGACCCAGGGCAAGGGGAAGGGGGGGGGGGGGGTGCGGGTGTTCCCTTAGGTCACCTGCTTTATAGTGAAAAGCAAGGGAATGCCTCCTCCAAGTCAGTATTTCTGAGTCGCTTCCGGGATGGTTTTAAAGTGTAATATTAATGTTTAATTTCATTCATGTCTTATTTTTAAAGTGTAGCTCGGTGTGAAGCATTTGTATATGTCAAGTGTCAAACGGGCTTTAATATACAATACTCAGACACTTTTAAATGATTATAAAGAGTCTCAATTCTCTGGACTACTTTATTTATTGGCTTGCTTTAAAAATAATTAGTATAAGGGTTATACTGGATGTTAATAGAGAACATGAATGTTATTGTGCTCAATTATTAAGGGTAGTGTATCTTTCTAATTTAATATTAAATAAGAAAGATACATGTAAAGCCTAATACTCCTTGTCTCCTTAAGGGGTTACCTCTTTACTATATAGTTGAGCTTATTGGATTTTCCTCTATGTCCTAGGCCCTCCAGCCTGTTTACTATTCAGCTAAGTCTGGGTCATTGGTACAGTATAAAAATGTTAAAAAATTTATAGTAATTTATATATTTTTTATACTTACCAATGACCCAGACGGGGATGGCCCTCCCTGGAGTTGGGAACTCTTGCCTCCCCGCTGAGTACATAGCGCTGACCAGGCACTGCCAGTAAGAATGATAATTGGCGCCAATTTCGGGACGACTGCGTCACTGCGCATGCGCAGTAGAGGCGTACTATGGAGGTCCTTTAGGACATGATTTCTTTTTGTTTTGGATGCAAATTTTGGGGATTGGGGGGCAAAATTTGTGTTTGGCCCTGGTTTTGTTGGAGTTAGCACCAGCTAAGTCTGGGTCATTGGTAAGTATAAAAAATATATAAATTACTATAAATTTTTTAACTTTTTGCCTGTCATGCCAAACTTTGTACCTGTCATTGTGTTGTGTTCCCTAACTGTGTTTGACAGACAGTAAATATTTCTGCGCAGGTGCATGAAGCAGCATTACTCGAAAGGTCAGTTCATCCTACAGTATGTGGAGAGTAGATTGTGACTAAATCACCCGTGGAGTGAAGTTATCACCCAAATTAACACTACCAAATTACGTACATGTGCACAAGAAGCACAAGCAATGTTTCAACCAAAGGGCCTCCAGGTTTAACCGGAAGATCCATTGGCTGAAACTTTGGTTGTGCTTGTAATGCTTTGGAACAAATCAGCAATAATGGCTTGAGTGGAATCTCCACTGTACGAGTAATTTAGTGATAATGCACTCTCCATGTACTGTATATGTATTGATTTATTCATTCATTCAAGCCAAGAACTAATTTTTTAAAGATCTAACTTTCACCAAAATGAGGCTCAAAAGAGTGTAGTGGGTTAGACCTTATATAGGTACTTACCTTGCAGGTTGTAACTGTTCACTGCATCACTCGAAGGTCTCTTTGGTGAGAGCTTAGGGAGATGCAATGTTAATCATGTCAAAATTGTCATCCTTGTCTTATGTTCTCTCCTGATATGAACCTTTTAAGCCAACTAGTTACCATGGACATCACCTCTTCCTGCTGATTACTATGAACATCACCTCAGAGGTAATAATATGATGTGTGTAGGTCCATATTGTCAGTAATTCATTGTCAATGTTTCAGTTTGGACCATTATTGATTTAACTTTTTAGCTCACCTGACTTTCAGTCAGGAGAGCTATAGTGATCACTCACCGTCCGTCGTCTGTCGTCCGTCGTCCGTGAACATGGTGTTTGCGTCTTCTCCTCCCAAACCGCTGAACCAATTTAATTAATAAAAGATAATAGTTTGTTATGACATCGCAATTTGATTTTGTTCAAATCAAGTTGCCTCGCCCCTGGGTAGGGCCACACCCAAAAAGTGTGCTGAAATCTTAAAAAATCTTCTTCTCATGAACCAGCAGTAGCAGAGACTTGATATTTGGTGTGCAGCTTCCTTTTGAGGTGTAGACTCAGATTTGTTCAAGAGAAGTTTGTGGGGCTATACTTGGCGTCGTTATGGGAGGGGCAAAATTTTTGGCCCCGCCCAAAATTTCTATTTTCCAAACCGAGAGGCTGATTTGAACCAAATTTTATGTGAGGGCTTATTGGGTCATAAGTACCTAATTTATGCTGATTTTTTTTTCCTGTAGCCCCATGGGAACCGCAGGAGCTAAAAATAGAAAAAAATTAAAACGCCCATATCTCCAAAACTACACGGCACCGAGAATTTTTATTTGGTGTGAAGCTTCCTTAGGACCAACAGAAAGAATTGGTAAAAAAAAATTCCCATCGGTTTTATCATAGGGTACAGTTTCGGGACTTTGAAAAAGTGCTGAGTCAGCACTTTTTAACACTGTAGGCAATGGGAAAAACATTAAAAAATCTTCTTCTCCAGATCCAGCAGGCAGAATCTTTTGATATTTGGTATGCAACATTGGAGGGTGGATCTGATTCAAGTTTGTTCAAATCAGCCCCCTGGGTTCATATTTGGGCTCAGTATAGGAGCCCAATTTCGAACTTAGTGCATTTCAGGCAAATTTCTTAAAAAATCTTCTTCTCTAGATCCAGCAGGCAGAATGTTTTGATATTTGGTATGCAACATTGTGGGGTGGATCTGATTCAAGTTTGTTCAAATCGGCCCCCTGGGTTTCTATTTGGGCTCAGTATAGGAGCCCAAATTTGAACTTACTGCATTTCAGGCAAATTTCTTTGAAAATCTTCTTCTCCAGATCCAGCAGGCAGAATCTTTTGAAATTTTGTATGCAACATTGTGGGGTTGATCTGATTCAAGTTTGTTCAAATCGGCCCCTTGGGTTTATATTTGGGCTCAGTATAGGAGCCCAAATTTGAACTTAGTGCATTTCAGGCAAATTTCTTTGAAAATCTTCTTCTCAAGATCCAGCAGGCAGAATCTTTTGATATTGGGTATGCAACATTGTGGGGTGGATCTGATTCTATTTTGTTCAAATCGGCTCCCTAGATTCATATTTGGGCTCACTATAGAAGCTCGAATTCGAACTTAGTGCTTTTCAGGCAAATTTCTTAAAAAATCTTCTTCTCCAGATCCAGCAGGCAGAATCTTTTGATATTTGGTATGCAACATTGTGGGGTGGATCTGATTCTATTTTGTTCAAATCGGCCACCTGGATTCATATTTGGGTTCACTATAGAAGCCCAAATTCGAACTTAGTGCATTTCAGGCAAATTTCTTTGAAAATCTTCTTCTCAAGATCCAGCAGGCAGAATCTTGTGATATTTGGTATGCAGCATCCTTAGGGGGGTGAGATTCAAGTTTGTTCAAGCCATGTCCCTAGGTCCATATTTGGGCTCACTGTGGGAGCTTGAATTGTAACTTTGTTCGAAATGAGGAATTTTCTTAAAAAATCTTCTTCTTCAGATCCAGCAGTCGGAATGGTTTGATATGTGGTGAGTAGCATCCTTGGGGGGGGGGGGGGGGGGGGGGATTCAAGTGTGTTAAAGCCAAGTCCATGGGTCCATATTTGGGCTCCCTGTGGGAGCCCAAATTATAACTTAGTCAATATGAGGAATTTTTCTTTAAAAATCTTCTTCAGATTCAGCAGTTGGAATGTTTTGATATTTGGCATGGAGCAACCTTAGGGGGCTGAGATTCAAGTTTGTTCAAGCCAAGTCCCTTGGTTCATATTTGGGCTCACTATGGGAGCCTGAATGACAACTTAGTTCAAAATGAGGAATTTTCTTTAAAATCTTCAGATCCAGCAGATGAATGCTTTTGATATTTTTTATGCAGCATCCTTAGGGGGGTAAGATTCAAGTTTGTTCAAGCCATGTCCCTAGGTCCATATTTGGGCTGATTGTGGGAGCTCGAATTGTAACTTGGTTCAAAATGAGGAATTTTCTTTAAAAATCTTCTTCTTCAGATCCAGCAGTCGGAATGTTTTGATATTTGGTGTGCAGAATCCTTAGGGGTGTGAGATTCAGGTTTGTTAAAACCAAGTTCCTGGGTTCATATATGGGCTCCCTGTGGGAGCCCGAATTATGACTTAGTTCAATATGAGGAATATTCTTTAAAAATCTTTTTTTAGATCCACTGGTCAGAATATTTGGATATTTGGTTTCAGCTTTTCTTAGGAGGAGCAGATGCAACTTGTGGAAATCAATTCTCTGGGTTGATATTTAGGCTACCATGTCAGGTGAGCGCCCTCAGGCCCCCTGGGGCCTCTTGTTACATTTTTAACTGGTAGAGTGCTGAATTATTTTTGGCCATCCAGATATGTCCATGTCTCTTTGCCTTGTTACAATTTATGGGAGAGTGCCTAGTGGCACTCTCCCATAAATTGTAACAAGGCAAATCCTCACAGACTAAATTTCAATTCAAAAATAATATGAAGCACATCCACAGATTATGAAGACAATAAGTTGTGGCACATGCACTACAAAATAAAGCCCAAATAAGGGCTTCCAGCACTCTACCAGTTAAGTGGAAGGAAGTGCTAATGGTATGAAATGTACATTTTGGGATTTTGGGGCTTTTGCAGAGTTATGGCTGTTTTTTTTATTTTCCACCTCAAGTGTTTGTTTATTTTTTACCCTATCCTATGTGATAACACATGCCTGGAAATTGGACGTGGGTGATTTATTTTCCCATTTGTCGCTCGCATAATTTAGATCATTCGCTGAGATTTTTTTGCTCATCTGAATTCCGTAAACCCAGGTGTGTTCAGAATGTATCTCAAAGAGGAAACTGATCACGTTCAGACAACAATTGATTATGATATGCCCAGTCTCTTTAACAAGAAGTTTAATAATATAACACCAAGCATTGCAATGATATATTGGCCAATATTTAGGGAACTTCATTGCTCCAAATGCAAAAGCTCACGAGACATTGAGATGACACAAATTGCACCACGTCATAACATTGATGTATTTACATCAGCTTTTTGCCTTCTCCATAGCTTGAATATCAACATTGAATGACCGACAAAATTGAAGTGACAAATTTAAAACACATTTCCAAGATTATCAAAATATTTAAACTTTGGACATATGGTAGCTGTTGGAAGAGATAGTACATCAAAGGTACACTTTTGCTTTATTTAAAAGTTACAGTAATATTTGATGATGACTCACAGATAATTATGTGCCGTCAAAGTTGGGTATTAAAAAATGCAACCAATTGAAATATGGAGACGTCACAAGTGCATCTCTTAACTTTTCAAAAAACATTATTTACAGATGAGAAAAATACTGATTCAAATGAGTTGAGGTAATTTCAAATAACCTGGAAAAAATTCCTTTTTCAGCACACCTGGCCTAAGAGGCCATGTGAGCTTTTGCCATCACTTGGCGTCCGTAAACTATTCACATTTTCATCTTCTCTGGAACCGCTGAGCCAGTGTGAACCAAACTTGGAAGGAATGGTCTATCTGTGGGAGGTCCTCAACAAACGATCCTCATTTTGTTCCCGTCTCATGAAAAACATGGCCGCGAGAGGCATTCTTTGATTTTGGTTGGTGGATTTTCAAAAATCTTCTCCTCTCAAAACTACAAGGCCAAATGTTTTGAAACTTTGCATGATCAATCACTGGGACCCCCTCCACCAATGATCCTTATTTAATGTTGATCTGGATGCAAACATGGCTGCAGTTGTGGCTTATAGGTACTATAGAAACCCTATGAGAAATCACATTTTCATCTTTTTCTCTGGAACTACTGACCTGATGTGAACCAACCTTGGCAGAAATGGTCTATGGGAGGTTCTCTGCAACTCATTTTGTTCCTGTTGGATGTAAAACATGGCTACCAGAGGCAGAAACTACAAGGCCATATGTTTTGAAACTTCACATGTGTGATGACTGGGACACCCTCTACCAATGATCCACAAACATTGTTTATCAGGTTGCAAACATGGCCACAATTCCAGCTTATTGTTACCATAGAAATCCTATGGGAAATCACATTTTCATCTTCCGATTACAGGCTCTTTAGAGCCTCTTGTTCAGTTTTATAAGGTGGGTGGTGAAAGGAATTTTCCATTCTGTGAAATGATTTTTTTAAAGTGTAATATTTTCATACTACAACTGAATGGCCCAGACTTAGCTGGTGCAAACTCAGTATTATCAAGTGCCGCCAAACACAAATTTTGAACCCCCAATCCCCAAAATTTGTATACAATACTGAAAATTAAAAGTCCTATCGGGCCCTCCATACTTTTACTACCTGCACATGTGCAGTACTCAGGAAAAGACCGGAATTGGTGCTAACATCATTCTTTGTTTGGCCTTAAGTCAGTACACATCTCAACTGACATCTGTGCTTTAAATCTCTCTTTCTGTGGATGCCAGACACAAATCAATGAAGTTTTTGGTGGATTCAAGGCAGTAAATGGATGATGGAAGTGAACAATGGTGATTTGAGATGTTCAGGGCTGTAACTTTTAAATAATATGAAAATTATTTCATGTTATCCAATTTTGGGATGTACTACCTATATGCCTTGACATCATTAGTTTTGCTAATGATTTACCTACTGTTGGTTATGTGTTCCTTCCCTATCCTTCCATGAACCCTCCGGTTAAACTCCTAAGCTTTCTGGCTGTTTTTTATTGAAATGTTTTATTAAATTTCATGGGAGTTAAACGTGTTGTACAGAAGGTTTATTCTGTTTATCCCCACTGTTACATCCTCACCTTAGGGGTGTTGGACTGTTACTGTCTTGCATCTCCTACCAGATACATTGTTTTTTCTTCACCTGAAGATCTAGCTTTGCGTCAGGTATCAGTTAATTATTTACTGACTTGGGCCTTTTGTCTAGTTTCCGGTTTTTCTATCCTGAAGTTGTTTACTTTTAACAATGGCCTTAACAGGTAATATTCAAGGTTTTATTTCATCACAATTATATTAGGATACATTTATTAATATTCCGGTAGTGTAGCTTTAATATTTTATTATCGGGATGCCCTTGGCCTCGTGTGGTGTCCTTGGGGAGCATTTTCAACAAAAAAAAAAATTTGGGAAAAAATTTGTTTTGATTTATTTCGAAATTATTTTTTATTGTCTTCGTCATGTATCCTTATATTGTATGATTATATGTTGGATGTTATGGGTGCAGTGAACTTGTTTGGATTATAATTATTTATGAAATTACTGCTCTCAGTGTAGGGCGAAGTAGGCTACATCAGATTTACATGCTTGTTGCCTTGCTTGTAGTCGCTGCACTCCTACTGATTCATGTCCTACTTGTGTGGCTGGGGTCGACTTATTAGGACACTAATGTTGGAAGCGGGTGTCGCGCTGTGTATTCGCAGTGAAGTTCTGATGTCGTGGCTGTCACAGCAAGATAATTCGAGTTTTCAGTTTCTTTTCCAGAGAAACAAGAACATGGTGATGGTATTGCGACACCCATCCGGAATGTGCTGTCGTCACGCTCTGAGGAGTGAACAGAGCTAGCTGCTAAAGTGTTCTTGAATATAAAGGGAATGAGGCCTCTTTTTCCAGCAGCTAGCTTAACCGGTCAGGCGGTTACCCGATAGTGGGAACCGTAATACCGGGTATGTCTGATGCGGTCGAAGAGAGTATAAATTTGGGTAGAGCGAGCACCTTTTAATCAAAAGCTCACCCAGCGACGATGGCAAAATAAGGGGAATAAGTCTGCAAGTTTCTCTTTGGGAAGCTCAGCGAGGTCTGGATCAGACCATGAGCGGGAGAGCCTTCTCTAACCCGGTAATAGTGTCGGGGTCGAATATTGCTTTGAGAAACTTGCACTGAGTCGGAGCAAACGTCCTCCCTGGACGCACGGGGCGCTCCTTCTACACTGCAGCACCTTCATTTAGGTTTTTATGATCTTGTGTCGGAACATTGTTTTCGTCTTGCTCTTCATTTCTATCCAATCTATTATTGTGGATTATATTTCCACTTGAGGGATTGGATATTATGTCTATATGGTGTATTATTTGATCATCATGTCCCCCTCCATCCTTATTAGCTCACCTGACTGAAAGTCAGGGTGAGCTTTTCGGATCACTTTTTGTCCGGCGTCTGTTGTACATCGTGAAGGTGGTGTTTAAGTCATTTTCTCCCAAGCCACTGGCTGCAGTTCAAAGAAAATTCACATGAGTAGCGGTTATACAGGGGCATTTGGGTTTTTCTTCAAATTGGGTTTCTGCTCATATTGATGAGGGGGTGGGGCCTAAATGCACAAAATTTTAATAATCTTCTCATGAACCAGCCGTAGCAGAGACTTGATATTTGGTATGCAGCTTCCATTTGAAGCATAGACTCAAGTTTGTTCAAGAGAAGTTTGACGGGTAATATTTGCCTTTGTTCTGAGAGGGGCAAAAATTTTTACCCCGCCTAGAATTTCTATTTTCTGAACCGAGAGGCCAATTTGAACCAAATTTAATATGAGGTATTATTGGGTTATAAGTAGTGTTGTACGGTTAACCGGTTTTATAAGTCAGTTTCGGTTTTGCTTGAAAACCGAAACCGAAACCGTGTAACTGGTAAATGAGTACGGTTTCGGTTTTTTCCTAAAATGTCTGGAAGAGATGTTTTCTTTATTCAGTTTGCACTAACAATGTCTGAAATGTCGAGCTTTGTCAGGAAATAACAGTGTCGTCAATGCACGCCACATTCTGGGTGTAAAGGGGTCACTCCAGCATGTCCAGATCACTCGAGAATGATGTATGACAAGTTGTCAATCACACATCGTTGACGTAAAAATGGGTTGTGTTTTCTGTGAGAATGACAAAACAGACAGCCAACACGCCTACATTTCACTGATTACAGGAAATACCTTGTGCAATTGGCTTCGTTTTTGAATAGGTTTGTCTGACATAGTCAATCAGTTTAATTAAAATTACTTATCTACAATCTGTTGGACAGTGAATAATATCATATCAGAAAAAAGTCTTGGCATTTCATTGTCGTATTCGAAAATAGCATTTGTCACAGATTTCCCCACCACGTGTTTCTTATGTAGTCTGTTGCCTCCCTTGATGTGCTTATCTGGGAAGAGGTTTCCTTGCGGTTCAAACTTGGGACGATCCGACCTGAGACAATTTGTCCTGAAGGTTTCAGCCAACTAAAAACACGAAACTGCAAGTTCTTATTCTATTTAGTTCAATATATGAAGGCCAAAACGTCTTGAACTGAAACGTTTCGAGGCCAGAACGTCCCAAGACCGAATCGTCCATATCCACGGGAAAAAGCTTCGTTCCATAATATCGCTGTCAACGTGACACAGTTGCATTCCCACAAAACTAACTTTAAGGGGGGCAACCAAAGGAACAAATCAGCGGTAGAAATAGAAAGTGGAATGGCAAGAGCCAAACGCAAAAAAGTTGCAATATGTAACAGTACACCAGTGAATTTGTGAAATCAATTCCGATGAGCTAATACCATTGCGTGCGCGAGGTGTGTGTGTGTGTGGGGGGGGGGGGGGGGGGGGGGTACATAGGCAATAGGTATTTGGTAAAGTGGTTCATTTTGAAGCCCACCCAGCTACAAACAATATGACTTTCCCATTCCAGGCTGACATGAAATGATGCAAAATGTATGGAAAAGAGTCCATACATCAGTTCATTGTCAGGTATGTTAGGATGGGTGTCTAGGTGACCCACTTGGCAACGCTTGTTATTATTTGCAATGCCTGGTAGGGTCACTTTGTTAGGCTGCCCAGGGCCCCACCCAGGAGTGAGCACTGAACAGAGCCCTGGGAAATTGTGAATTAGCTGGTTTCACACCCATGTGTTAATATCAATTCACCATAGACTCGCTTATGCCTGAACTTAAAGACCAGAGGTGGGGGGGGGGGGGGGGGGGGGGGGGGGAATGTGCCTAGAATTGGTGAGTGGTGATATTCTACAAACACTGTTACATTTTATTTTATTTTCTTTTATATTATTTTGTTTTGATAATGCCCACCATTTATACACTTAGCACAAATGCTAGCCACTGCCAATTAAATCCTCATTGAAAAGATGACAGTATGGGCATTATATTGACACTACATAGTTTCTGTTGGAAACTGCAGATGTCTTACTATAAAAAAACGAAAACCGACCTATAAACCGAGTTTTTTTTAAAAAACCGAACCGAAACAAGAAAAATAAAACCGCACAACACTAGTTATAAGTGCTTGATATATGCCAAAAAAAATTTTCCTGCAGCCCCATGGAAACCTCAAAAATAAAAAAAAACGAATACCTCCATATCTCCAAAACTGCACGGCACTGAGAATTTTTATTTGGTGTGAGGCTTCCTTAGGAATGGTAAAAAAAAAATTGCCATCGGTTTTGTCATAAGGTACTTTTTGGGGACTTTTGAAAAAATGCTGAGTCAGCATTTTTTAACACCGTGGGCAATGGGAAAAAATTAAAGAATCGTTTGCTTCCAAACCACTGCTCCAAAAGCTTTTATATTTTACATATAACATCTTTGGAACATTGATTCACATATTTGTTGAAATCAAATCCCTCGGTCCATATTTGGGTTCCCTATGAGAGCCCAAATGTACATATTAGTGCAGTATGAGGAATATTCTTTAAAAATCTTCTTCTTCAGATCTACCAATAAGAATATTTTGATATTTGGTATGCAGCATGCATGGGGGGTTAGATTCAAGTTTGTTCAAGCCAAGTCCCTGGGTTCATATTTAGGCTGAAAATTTGGGGTCCTGGTTCGGACATTGTAACTTGATAGGATGCCTCTGAATAATGCCTAAATGAGAACGTCCCCTTTTGGTCATGATCTGTCAACTGTGAAGCCCGAAACCCAAAAACTTTTAGCACAGTCTGCGGGTCGTATTTAATATGGAGGGATTTCATTGTAACTTGGTAGGATGACTCTGTATGATGTCTAGATGAGAATTTCTCCATTTGGTCGCGATCTGTCAACCATGTCGACTGCCCGAGCCCAAAACCTGAAAACCTTTAGCACAGTCTACAGGTCATATTTATGGAGGGATTTTCATTGTAACTTGGTAGGTTGACTCCATATAATGTCTAGATGAGAACGTCCCCTTTTGGACGTGATTGGGCAACTGTGACGGCTACAGGGGCCCGAAGCCCGAAAACCTTTAGCACAGTCTACAGGTCATATTTATGGAGGGATTTCATTGTAACTTGGTAGGATGACTCCAAATAATGTCTGGATGAGAACGTCCCCTTTTGGTCGCGATCATTCAGTCTTGATGGCTGCCCGAGCCCAAAAACCTTTAGCATAGTCTATAGGTCGTATTTATGTAAGTATTTCATTGTAACTTGTTAGGTTGACTCCATATAATGCCTGGATGATGACATCTCCTTTTGGTCGTGATTGGTCAACCTTGAGCACAGTCTACAGATTATATTTTTGAAGGGATTTCATTGTAACTTTGTAGGATCACTCCAGATGATGCGCAGATGAGAATTCCCCTTTTGGTTGCGACCATTTAACCATGACGGCTGCCCAAGCCTGAAGCCCAAAAACCTTTAGCACAGTCTACAGGTCATATTTATGAAGGGATTTCATTGTAACTTGGTAGGTTGACTTCATATAATGTCTAGATGAGAACGTCCCCTTTTGGACACAATTGGGCAACTGTGATGGCTACAGAGGCCCGAAGCCTGAAAACCTTTAGCACAGTCTACAGGTCATATTTATGAAGGAATTTCATTGTAGCTTGGTAGGATGACTCCAAATAATGTCTAGATGAGAACGATACCTTTTGGTCACGGTCATTCAGCATTGATGGCTGCCCAATCCCAAAAACCTTTTGCATAGTCTATAGGTCGTATCTGTGGAAGGATTTCATTGTAACTTGTTAGGTTGACTCCATATAATGCCTAGATAATGACATCCCCTATTGGGTAGTGTGACGGCTACAGGTGCCCGAAGCCTGAAAACCTTGAGCACAGTCTACAGGTCATATTTATGAAGGGATTTCATTGTAACTTCGTAGGATCACTCCAGATGAGAATGTTCCCTTTTGGTTGCGATCATTCAACCATGATGGCTGCTTGAACCCACAGCCCGAAAACCTTTACAGGTCATATTTATGAAGTGATTTCATTGTAACTTGGTAGGTTGACTTCATATAATGTCTAGATGAGAACATCCCATTTTGGACGCGATAGGACCGAAAACCTTTAGCACAGTCTACAAGTCATATTTATGAAGGGATTTCATTGTAACTTGGTTGGATGACTCCAAATAATGTTTAGATGAGAGCATCCGCTTTTGGCTGCCCAAGCCCAAAACCCAAAAACCTTTAGCATAGTCTATAGGTCTTATTTATGTAAGGATTTCATTGTAACTTGTTAGGTTGACTCCATATAATGCCTAGATGATGACATCCCCTTTTGGTCTTGATTGGTCAACTATGACGGCTTCAGGGGCCCATGCCCAAAAACCTTGAGCACAGTCTACAGGTCATATTTATGAACGGATTTCATTGTAACTTCGTATTATCACTCCAGATGATGCCCAGATGACAACGTCCCCTTTTGGTTGCGATCATTCAACCATGATGGGTTCCCGAGCCCAAAACCTGAAAAACTTTAGTACAGACTGTAGGTCGTATTTTTGAAGGAATTTCATTGTAACTTAGTAGAATTTCTCAGTATAATGTCGAGATGAGGACGTCCCCTTTTAGTAGTAATCGGTCAGCCATCATGGCTACACAGGCCTGAAGCCGAAAACCTTTAGCACAGTCTACAGGCCATATTTATGAAGGGATTTCAATGTAACTTGATAGGATGACTCGTTTTGGAATAATTTTACTGTAACTTGGTAACTTTTGTTTTCGTTAACATACGTTAACTGTGAGGGTCACATACATTAACTGTGAGGTCATATTAACCCACCGCTCCGCCCTTTAGTACAGTGTACACCTCATTATTTTTATTAAAAACATAGAATACAGGGAACAGAAATTAACATATTCCCAATTATCACAGTTCTTGTCTTATTTCATAATCCTTTCATAGGCATTGAACATTATCCTTTTCATCAAACACAACACACAGACAAGTTAAGCTACAGTATCATTGACACTTTCATTTTTTATGCGTTTCGGTCAATTTTAAGACAAAATTTTTTTTTTTTTTTTACACTGGAAATTTGGGGTCCGGGGGGACTACTTTGGACCAAAATTCGGAAATTAGTTTTTTGTTTTTTTTATGCGTTTTGGTCAATTTTAAGAAGAAAAAAAAAATTTAGTCTGAAATTATATTTGGGACTTCGAAAATTTCTGAACAAAAATAAAAAAAAATCTGTTTTTTATGCGTTTATCTCAATTTTGGGACGTAAAAGTGCAGGAACTCAAAATAGAAGGAAAATCCTGTGTATTGTGTGGGCACAATCGCTTCATGTAGTTGGTATATGATTTTCTTAGGAGGGGCGTATGCAGCTTATTCAAGTCAAGTCCCTAGTTTGATATTTAGACTACCATGTCAGGTGAGTGCCCTCGGGCCCCCTGGGGCCTCTTGTTTCATTATGGAGTCGGTCAGACGTGAGGGAGCCCTGCAGTTCCTATACTATTTGATAACTAACATAAAAGGGGGTTCTGAGTCCCGCCGGATTACTGTTATTATGATTGCTTTGACTATAAGCTTTTTAGATGTATTACTTATTGAGAATAGCAGCAGCAGTATAGCCTTAATTCTACTGTGCTGGCCTTACTTATCTAGCTATTCAAGTATTATGGGTGAGGGGGAGTTCGATAGGATTTATTTGTCATACTGTAGATACAGGCTGTATTCAGATGAGTACATGCAGGATTCTGTTGCTCGTGTGCATAATATTGATTAGATTCTATAAAATTCTTGTTCTGCTTATGGAGCTCATGAGAATTTTGGGGCTATTTGGATCAGTTATGGAATTTCCAATAGGCTGTCTTTGCATACGTTCTCAATTTTTGGCTTCATTATTCAGAGTAGTATATTCTTTCTCCCAACAGTCATTGGTTGTAACGGACCTTGGGAACAATGAATTATTTGGGGGACGGTCTGTGACGGGTCTGTTAATGATAGCCCATTCCTTGTTCAGAATCCAGGTTTCTACCAAGAGACGGTGCACAGGAGAATTCACATTCTCGTATGTTCGCACGGTTCAATTGAAGTTTTATTATTGGAATTAATTGTACACCTGAACGGGGTCGCCTGTTGGTTGCCTCAGAAGCGTGTTGGCTCTAACAGATACTTTCCATTGGGATTCAATTGGACAAGTGTAAGGTTGTAAACATTATATTACCGGTTTTTGACCTATCTACGTATTCCAACTCCGGCATACATTAGAAGCCTGCGCTGTTAATAACCAGGATCACCACGATAGCCTTAGCTACTGAAGTGGCATTAAGCGCCAATAATTAATAATTAATAACTGGGTGACTGTCGGACGAATATATATAGATTATTTGGAACCGCTTTTCACTGATTCCAGAGTGCTTCCCTCTTTGTTTTGAAGAATATTCCTTCAAAAAAAGTGGGGGATGGGGGGGTGATTTTTCTTCATCTTTTCTGGCTTGATAATAAGTGTGTAACTAAGAGTGAAGCTGTTTTGTCTGTAGATTATTACTGATCTTCGATACAGCTTGTTTATTATATATATATGGCGTGTGCTTGTGGGGATTAGTCTCTCACTCTCGAATACGCCATCCCAATTTAAATGGCTTAGTCCAGACTAGCCTTAAAATTGGGGGCTCGTTACACCCCATTAGCATAATCATTCATGCTAAGAATACGGAATTACTTGGATATTGCTCCTTATTGATGATATGTCTTCTCTTTTGTTGAAAAGAGAGACATACATGATATTCCATTAAAAATTTAATCTCCTTTTCACCTTGGAATGCAGGCTTAGGAGCTGTATTTGGTCTGCTAATTCTTAAGTCCTAGCCCCTCCGCCTTTTTGCGATTCAGCTAAGTCTGGGCCATTGGTTGTAGTATAAAAATATGATAAATTTAAAGTAATTTGTATATTTTTTTTATACTTACCAATGGCCCAGATTAGCTGGTGCTAACTCAAAAAATAATCCAGGGTCAAACTCAAATTTTCCACCCCAATCCCCAAAATTTGCAGGCAAAACCGAAAAATTAATGTCTCTCACTCTCGAATATGCCATCTCAATTTTACTAAAATTTCTTGGGAGTTTTGGCTTGGTAACAGAATGATTATTCTGTTTTTTCCCCATGTTTACGTTCCCACCCTTGGGTGATTAGGCATTGTGATCTGCATCTACCATCCGATGTACTGCAGTTTCTTCTCTGGAAGCCTCTGTTTTACATCGGCTAGTGTTTAAATTGGTGACTGATTTTTGGCCATGGTTGCAGTGCCTGGAGTCATGTTTCCGGTTTTTGTTCACTTTTTGTTTATGTTGACAATGGTTACTTCTGATAGTGATTACTTGTCTTCTATTAGTTCTACTCATAGCCAGATACATTAATATTGTCCGTAAGTGTTGCATTAATTTTTGAAAATGTTTTAAAATATTTTGTCCACACTTAGGCTTTTTTGGGATCCATTTGGGCTCATTGTTGGGCTCTTCTAAAAATTTTTCAAAAAATTTTTTTTTTTAAATTATTTTTTCGAAATGATATAATGGATTATATTATATTATGTATCTTTGTTTCAAGGGTTAGTGCGAGTACTATGACTGTTTATATTTTTTCATGATGAAAGAATATTGTTCAAATTGTAATGCGAGGAAATCTTCTCATGTTCATTGTGTTTCTTGTAGTCAATGTACTCGCACTAATTCTTGCTCAGTGTGTGCTAATTGGAATGACAATGTTGGAGACGTGTGTCATGGTATATTGTTAGCGGTGAGGGGTCCATGCCAGTCCTCTCTCCGCAAGGTCACTCTAGTTTATCAGTCTCTTTTTCAGAAGAACAAGAACAGGGTGATGTTTCTGTGATGTCTTCAACAAGTGTGTCTCCGTCGTTGCAGTCTAAGAGCTAGCGGCAAAGTGCTCATGAAATACAACAATTGCCTAAGAGGTCCCTAGTAGGATCGACGGCGTTGTTGTCTGCTAGCTCGCCCGGTGTAGCGACAATTCATTGAATGGCTCGGCAGCCGGGTTCGTCCGTTGCGGTCCAGGGAAGCAGTTTGGGTGATGCGAGCACTATAAACATTGAACATGCACACCCAGCGATGACCTATCCAAGTATAGTACGGAGGTCTATCCGGACCGCGAACGAGAGAGGCCCCCCTCTCTCTTACAACAACATCTGGGCCGCGATGTTGTTGTATGTTCATTCGTTAGTCGGAGCATACGTCCACTCCTCCTGCTTGGGATGCTCCGTCGCATAGACAGTCCGACACGGCTGATGTATTGGTTTCCTCATCCTCACATCAGCACACTCGACCGCACCTTGGCTATGTGACCATAGATATCCAGCCTGCTTCGTCGACCAAGGAATCCGCATCGATCATGTCACGCCATCCGCTAGCCAAGGACACAGGGCCTTTCCAGTTGGGACGTTCGCATATTATATAAATGCAGGAATGAACGTCCCTGGAGCTTCCAGCGGCTAATTACGTAAGACCGCAGCTCCACAGGCCTCCGTGACGGACTAGCTATCGCAGATAGCTCAACTCATCGCACCATCCCAGCAGCTATCAGAAACTTTTTCAGTAAAGAACTATCTAAGCAATCTGGGTCGGCTCGTTCCCCTGCAGAGTCAGTAAGGGACGACCAAAGTTATTATGTGGTCCAGGCGGATGGTAAAAGGGAATCAACACAGCTGAAATTTTCCCTTTCCGAACAACTTATGGAAGGGGGCCGTAGATTTCATCCGGCATCACCTTTTAGAAGTTGTTTCTTGGGACAAAAATGCTGCGTTACCTGATAAGAAACTGAAAGCGTCACTGGACACAGACTTTTTCGACCGGATTAGGGACACCGTCCCTGAGTTTCCGACCCAGTCCAGAAATGTCATGGACATTTGAACTTTTGAATGACGCTATATTCAAGCTAGCCTTAAAAACTGGCAAATTAGGTTTCTTATCGTCTAGCACTATTCAGCGGCCTTTTATCAGTGTAACACATAATTTTGAAACTGCAGGATTTGGCGTGTGCCGAGAGTTCCTCTGCGTTTGAACGACTAGGCTGAAGACCTGGAATTGTCTTTGCCGGCGTCCATGCCTATTACTCCAGTATACTGGAGATGACAATATTGTCTAATATAATTTAGATGCATTATCTCACGCAGATCACCTTACCAAGAAGAACTTGGACGGCATTCTTCAGGGTTACGGCAGCAAGTTAATGCTTCAGAACGATGTTCAGAGTCTGCTTCAATTGCTCCGACGTCTCGGTTTCTTAGTAAACGAAAAGAAGTCGGATTTAGTGCCGTCCTATTCATTCACCCACGTGGGAATGAGCTTAGAGACGCACAACAATCTCATTCGTCTTCCGTTAACCAGAGCGCTATTAGTCAGTTGTTATGCTTGCTTTTGCCTTCACTCAGATGTAGCAACAGCGAGAGAATTCATGAGACTGACAGGTTTGTGCGGACCCGCTGTGAATATTATTCCGATGGAGCGGATACGCACTCGTCCACTCCACAGATATTTTATCTCGGAATTGGAGTGTGAAGACTCATTCGCTCGAATTGAACATCGTCTTGTCGAATCAAGTGAACAAGAGATTCAGACTTGGGTTAGATTTTCAGTGGTTAACTCAAGGAGTACCACTGCAACTGCCTGATCCGAGTTTAGCGATAATGACGGATGCGAGTCAAACAGGTTGGGGCGCAACTCTGAGCCCAACAGATTCAGGGTGCCAGGGTCTTTAGGATCCGCAGTTCCTAACAAGTACATAAACATCAAGAAATGATGTCAATATGGCTTGCGCTACGTCAATGAATGAACATTCTTCAGAATTCGCATGTTCAAATTCTGTCTGACAATTCGACAGTAGTAGCGTATATTCGGAACCAGGGAGGCACTCATTCCATTCCGTTATTCAATTTAACGGAAAGGATCCTTCTGTTTGTCCTAGAGCATCAAGGTCTTCTATTGGTCCGTCATATTCCGGGTTGTCTGAATGTTCTAGTGGACTCCCTTTCTCGGATAGGTCATATGTTGTTGTCAGAATGGACTCTCAATAACGAGTTTTCAATCCGATTTGCTACTAATGGGATCGTCCAATGATAGACTTATTTGCAACGCATCTCAAGTATCAGTTGTAGACGTATGTGTCGCCATATCCAGATCCTCTAGCGTTTGCAGTAGATGCTCTCTAGATCTCTTGGGACGGAATGATAGGATACGCGTATCCTTCAGCGCCATTGATTCAGCAGATATTGCTCAAGATAAAGCAATCTCACTGCAAATTCTGTTGGTAGCATCTCTGTCACCCCAGAGACCATGGATAAATCTACTCAGGTGTCTGCTGTGGGACATGCCGCGGAAGCTTCCTCCATGAGACGATTTTCTTTCACAGGGGAAATCGCGCACATTGCATCACAATCTGCAAGGTCTCAACCTTCACGTATTTTCATTGTGCGGTCCTCCTTGCACGGCAAGCAATTTACAGTGAACGCAATTTCTAACTGTAGGAGGACCTCCTCTTCGCTAAATTATGCTGCTAAGTGGAAGGTTTTCTCACGGTGAGGTAGGGATCATTCTGTTGATACCTATGCACATCATGATAGTTTACAGATTGGATCTAATGTCTCTTTAAGTTAAGGAAAAATTTTTGATAAATAGACTTAGAACCCTTAGATTAATTCCTAAGTGGAACTTAGCTTGGGTTCTTCTTAAGCTTAAAGAAGCGCCATTTGAGCCTCTTGATACAGTGGACTTCAAATTCTTATGTTATAAGACAGCTTTCTCTTAGCCTTCTCTTTGGCTAGAAGAGTTAGTGAGCTTCAGGTACTATCTGTTGATGATTCTCACTTTCGTAGTGTAAGTAATACTATTACCTTGACTACTAAGGTTGGATTTTTGGCTAGAATCAGGCTCCTCTAAGTATCCGGACCCTATTGTTATTAAGGCTCTTCCGTCTTCAGACGGGCATAGGCCTTTAATCTGTCCTGTTAGAGCTATACGTTTTTACAAACATAGATCTGAGTTTATCAGAAATGGACATAAATGTCTCTTTCTGTCTCTGCTGCCTAATAGTAGGGACATTACGGTCCATTTTATTGCAAGGTGGATTCAATTAACTATCCGTACTGCTTATGAAAAATTATCTTCAACTCAACTTTCTGTGCTTAAGATTTCGGCACATGAAGTATCTGTTCCGGCAGCGTATCTGTCCTGCTGCCCTCTTCGCTCTGGGGTATTTGACCCAAGGCAAGGGAAAAGGGGTGGGGGGGGGTGGGGGGGGGGGGATGGTGTTCCCTTATATCACCTGCTTTATAGTGAAAAGCAAGGGAATACCTCCTCTGGAGTCAGTAATTCCAAGTCAGTGATGGGGTGGTTTTAAAGTGTAAAGCTAATTCATATATTTTTAAAGTGTAGCTCGGTGTGAAACATTTGTATATGTCACGGATCATACGAGTGCTAATATACAATCCTCGGACACTTTTTAATGAGTATAAAGAATCTCATTATCTGGACTATCTTTAATTATTGGCTTTCCTTTAATAAGATTAGTATAAGGGATTATACTGGATGTTAATAGAGATCATTGATGATTATTGTGCTCAATTACGGAATGGTATTGTATCTTTCTTTTTTGATGCAAACAAGAAAGATACATGTAAAACCTGTTCTCCTCTTTTCCTTGAGGGGATAATTCTGTTTTCAAGTAATTGAGTCTATTGGAATTTCCTTTATGGCCTAGGCCCTCCAGCCTTTTTTCTATTCTGTTAATTCTGGGTCATTGGTACAGTATAAAAATGTTAAAGAATTTATAGTAATTTATATATTTTTTATACTAACCAATGACCCAGACGGGGATGGACCTCCCATCAGTTGGGAACTCTTACCTCCCCGCTGATCACATAACGCTTACCAGGCACTGGTTGTAAGAATGACTTTTGGAGCCGATTTTGAGACATCCTTGACACTGCGGATGCGCAGTGGATATAAGGTATGGAGGACCACATAAGACATTGAAATTTCGGTTTTTGATGCAAATTTGGGGGATTTGGGGGCAGAATTTGTGTTTGGCACTATAATTTAAGGAGTTAGCACCAGCTATGTCTGGGTCATTGGTAAGTATAAAAAATATATAAATTACTATAAATTTTTTAACTTTTCCACACCTTTTAAAAATTGAAAGGTTTGTTATGATATATAAGTCATTTACATATCTTGTCTTCAATTGATACAAGCTAACTTAACAATCTTTTTTGAATATATATGCATGGCTCCGTGCCCACAATCTGATATTCTTTGTTAAGTTATATTTCCCATTCTAATGATGGACTTTTTATGCCCCGCAAAAATGCATTTAGTGTTTGTCATTTCCGTACGTCCGTCAGTCTCTGTCTGCCAGGAAGATTTTTGTGTCTGCTCCATAACTGAGATACTGTTGGATTTTATTGAAACTTGGCATACATGTTGCTTATGGGGGACGATGTGTCGTGCACCAAATTTTTTTTTTGTTCAATGGAGGTTAAGGTCCCAGAACAAAGTCATAGTTTGTGGACATCCATGGTCGTGCAGTCATTGTTAGACTTATTTCAGTTAAACTTACATTTTAGCTCAGTGATAGAACGTTCATTATTTAAATTTTTTAAAGATCAATAAATTTACATGTTGAAGTTTGTCAAGTTATGTAAGCTTTCCACCTTCATTCTATTCTAATGTAGTACATAAATCTAAACAATTGTTAACTCTCAAGGACCCGAACAAATATCCTGAATTCCCACCAGCCCACAGCCTTAAAACGTGCAGTGGCTTAGCAATGATTTCTAGTCAAGTTTTGAATGCCTTAATGTGCATTAACTGCCCAGATAATTTGACTATTGTTAGCAGAACCTCCTCATCATAGCATGTTAAGGGCACCTGCTCCGAGGTTGTAAATGTTGGAAATTGGCCTTTAAGGGTTAACCATATTCATTTAATATTTTTTTTCTCGTCGTGACCTGGAATAATATTTATTTTTTTTTATGAACATTGACTCTCATCTTATTAAGTATTTTATATTGAAGAAAAAGTTTATTCTTTTCTTTTCAAAATGGTATATTTCTGAGTTTTGCTGATATTAAATAGGATTGTCAATATGGAGACAAATGGCTTTCCAAATTATCATAATATTTTGCTGAAAAATGTTAAATGTCTGAATTTGTAGTTATAACTAGTATATTTTTATACTGTACCAATGACCCAGACTTAGCTGGTGCTAACTCCAACAAAACCAGGGCCAAACACAAATTTTGCCCCCCAATCCCCAAAATTTGCATCCAAAACAAAAAGAAATCATGTCCTAAAGGACCTCCATACTACGCCTCTACTGCGCATGCGCAGTGACGCAGTCGTCCCGAAATTGGCGCCAATTATCATTCTCTGTTTGGCCCTTCATCAGTCAACATCTCACTGATCTTTGTGCTTGTAAATCTCAGTTTAAAGGATGCCAGACACGTAATTTTTGGAGAAAATGTGATTCTAAGGAGGATAGAAGGAGGAGAGGAAAAAGAAGTGGCAAAAAATAATCAGGGCTGTACTTAAAATTTTTTGATGAAATTATGTTAAGTTGCCTATTTTCGAGGCATGGGCCTCTTGTTGTCATTCTTGCTAATTGTTGCACTGCTTATTCAGTGTTTCCTCTCCCCTAGCCTTCTAAAGTCCCCCCTTGCAATTCTCCCATGCTTTTGGCATATTTTTGAGAAATTTCATTTCTAAAATTTCCTGGGCGAGTTGCTTGGTTACAGAATGTTTTCTGTTATTTTCCCCATAGTTACGTTTTCACCCATGGGTGTATAACGTTTGTGTTCTGCATCTTCCATCTGATGTTCTACAGATTCTCCCCTGGGAGTCTCTGTTTTGCATCAGATAGAGTGTAATTGATGACTGATTCCGGGCCAGTTTTTTCAGTGCCTGGAGTCATGTTTTCTAGTGTGTTTACACTGTTTGTTTTCATTGGCAACAGCCTTTTTGAGGGGGGCTGTTTGCCTTTGTGGTAGTTTATCTCATTATAAGATACATTTATATTATCCGAAAGTGTCTCATTAATTATTTTATATAAATTTAAAATTTTTGACCACACTTTGCCATCGGATCCATCGGGGCTCAACGTTACTTTTCAGCAACTTGGGCTTCTCTGAAAAAATATTTTTTCAAAATTATTTTGTTTTGCAATTGTTTTTTCATTTATTAATGGATCATGTTATTATGTATCTTTGTGTCAGGGGTTTTTGCGAGTAACTAGGACTTATTGTTGTTCTTTCACAATGAAGGGACGTTGTTCAAATTGTAATAGGAAGAAATCTTCCTCTGACTTTCATGATCATTGTATTAATTGTAGTCAGTGTTCTCGCATTAATCCCTGTCCTATATGTGAACATTGGGATGAGAAACATTGGAAACGTGTGTCACGATATGTTGTTTCTGGAGAAAGAGCGATGCCGGCTCTTTCTCCACAAGGTCACTCTACTCTCTCAGTTTCTATTTCAGAGGAACCAGAACAGGGTGATGTTTCCATGTTATCTTCTTCAAGTGTGCGTCCGTCGTCACAAATGAATTCAGAGCTAGCGGCAAAAGTGCTCATGGAGATTAGACAAATGTCGTCCGCTAGCTCGCCCGGTGTAGCGTCCATTCACCGAATGGTTCGGCAGCCGGGTTCGTCCGATGCGGTCCAAGAGGAAATTTTGGGTGATGCGAGCACTATAAACATAATAGATGCACACCCAGTGACGGCGGATAGTAAGCGAGAACGGAGGAAGCCTTTTAGTCCGGTTCCTAGCTCGTCCAGGTCCAGCCGGGCCGCGAGCGAGAGAGGTCCCTCTCTCGTACAACAACATCTGGGACCAGATGTTGTGGTACAAAATGTGTCTTTAGCGGAGCATACGTCCGTCGCTCGGGACGCTCCGTTGTATAAGCAGTCCGCAGAGACTGTTAAGGCTTCCTCTTCTCGTCAGCGCACACGACCGCACCTTGGCTGCGTGACCGCCGATATATTACCAGCTTCGCCGATGAAGGATTCTTCGGCGACCAGGTCACACCATCCGGCAGCCAGGGATTCGAGACTGATGGACTCCGGACGTTCGCATAGGAAAAGTATGCGGGAGCCATCTGATGCGGAGCTGCCCTCGGCGAAGCAGCGAAAGACTGCGCCTCCGCAGGTCTTGACGTCGGACATTCTTGTGCAGATAGCACAGCTTATCGCAGCATCCCAGCAGCCGACAGAAACGGTGTCGGATCGAGAATTATCCGACGGCGCTGGGTCGGTACGCTCCGCCGAAGCATCGGGGGCGGACGACCGGGAACATCGTGAGGTCCGACCGGATGGTGAAAGGGATACGGATGACTTGGAGTTATCCCTTTCGGAACAACATAAAGCCGCCGTGGACTTCATCCGGCACTTTCTCCCTCAAGTTGTTCCGTCGGGCCAGACTGCTGCGCTTCCGGACAAGAGAATTATAGCGTCATTGGACTCTGAATTTTTTGAGCGGTTCAGGGACATCGCTCCCGAGTTTCCGTCGCAGTCCAATAATGTTGCTAGAACATTTGAATTATTGAACGACGCTATATTTAAACTTGCTTCCAGGACGGGGAAAGCAGGTTTCTTGTCCGGTAATACTCTCAACCTGCCTTTCATTAATGCAAGGAATAAATTTGATACGGCAGGACAGGGTATACCGAGAGTTCCTCTGCGTATGGACGACGAGGCGGAAGACTTAGAGCTATCATTACCGTCGTCAGCTTCTATTCCAACCGCGGTGTTGAAAACAGCTATTGCGTCTAACAGAGCCAATTTAGATGCCTTATCTTACGCAGATCACCTTACTAAGGCGTTATCACTGCGCCTTCAAGGGGAAGAGTTTCAGGATATACAATCCTCTTTAAGACTTCTTTCAAGGGCAGTAGCTTATTCCACGTGTAACTCCGCCCTTCCAGTGGCAAATCTGGAGTTGGTTAGACATGACGCAGCCCTAGCTACATCCACACTAGTGGATTCTAAGGTGAAGAACTCTCTTAGAGTCGCTTCGGTCTCAGGAGAACTTCTCTTTGACGGCAAGCTTTCCGCTATTTATGATAAAATTAAAAAGAAAGCTAATGATTCTCTGTTGTTCAGATCGGCTCCTAAAAAGTCGGATACAGTCGGATACAGCAGACACGAATAAGACAGGCACTTCTGGGTCTAATGCGCCCAAGAGAGGTTCCTATAGAGGTTCCGGTGCGTCCTCTTGGTCTTATTGGATAGCGACTCTCGTTCGGGACGTCCTTCAGGCCGGGACAATCGGTCGGACGCCCCGAGGTCGACGAGGCGAGGTGCGGGTCGTGGAAGACGTGGTTTCTCCTACCGCAGGCCTCGCAGGTCCAGGAGGTGATGGCTTAAACCTCTATCGCGTTCCGGTTGGCGGAAGGTTGTCGAGTTTTTCACAAGAGTGGGCGTCGATTACGGACGACCCTTGGGTGAGAGGAGTGACTTCGGAAGGTCTAAAGATATCCTTCAAACGAAAGCCTCCATTAACTCGAAGTCCAAAGTGGACTCATCTTCCGTCAAATCCACAGAAAAGAGATGCTCTGTTATCAGAGGTGCTGTCTCTTTTAATGGAGAACGCGGTAGAGGTCGTAGAAAACCAGGAATCTCTGGGATTCTACAGCCATCTGTTTCTGGTTCCGAAACCAGACGGCTCGTTCCGTCCAGTCATAGATTTGAGCTGGATAAACAAGCTGATCGTCGCTCCGAAGTTTTATATGGAGACGATTCGATCGGTCAGAGCGAGTATTCGGGTGAACGATTATGCAACGAGCATAGATCTCAAAGATGCGTACTTTCACGTCATGGTACATCCGACATTCCGAAAGTATCTACGCTTCGCAGTCCTAGGAGTGGTGTATCAATTCCGGGCGATGTGCTTCGGATTGAATCTAGCACCCTGGGCTTTCACTCGGGTAATGAACTCGGTAATGATCTACTTCCGAGCTCATTCGTCTGCGGTAACGTCGGCCTACCTGGACGACATTCTTCAGAGGTACGGCAATGAGTTAACGCTTCAGAACGATGTTCAGAATCTTCTTCTATTGCTCCGACGTCTCGGTTTTATAGTAAACGAGGAGAAGTCGGATCTGGTGCCGTCCAAGTCATTCACTCATCTGGGAATGAGCTTCGAGACGCACAACAATCTCGTTCGTCTGCCGTTAACCAGAGCGAAATTAGTCAGTTGTTACGCTCGCTATTGTCTGCACGCAGACAAAGTGACGGCAAGAGAATTTATGAGACTGATAGGTCTGTGCGGAGCCGCCGCGGATCTCATTCCGATGGGGCGGCTACGCACACGTCCTCTTCAAATTTTCCTGACTCGGAATTGGAGTGTGAAAATTCATTCGCTCGATGTAGACGTTCTCTTGTCAGATCAAGTGAAACAAGAGATTCAGACTTGGGCAAACATTCAGTGGTTAACTCAAGGAGTTCCGCTGCAGTTGCCGGATCCGAGTTTTACCGTTATGACGGATGCCAGTCAAACAGGTTGGGGTGCATCATTAATCCCAACGGATTCGAGATGCCAGGGTCTTTGGGATCCGCAATTCCTGTGCAAGCACATAAACATCAAGGAAATGATGTCAATTTGGCTTGCGTTACGTCACTGGATGGACATTATTCACGATGCTCATGTCCAAATCCTATCCGACAATACGACAGTAGTGGCGTATATACGGAATCAGGGAGGCACTCATTCAGTTCCGTTGTTCAATCTAATGGAAAGAATCCTTCTGTTCGCGTTAGAACATCACGTTCTTCTTTCGGTCCGTCACATACCGGGTCGTCTGAATGTGCTAGCAGACTCCCTTTCACGAAAGGGTCGCTTGTTGCCGTCAGAGTGGACTCTCAACAAACAAGTATTCAATCAGATTTGCTACCAATGGGAACGGCCAATGATAGACTTATTTGCGACACATCTCAACAATCAGTTGCAGACGTATGTGTCTGCGTGTCCGGATCCAAGAGCATTTGCAGTAGACGCTCTGTCGATCCCTTGGGACGGAATGATAGGATATGCGTATCCTCCAGCGCCGTTAATTCAACAAGTATTGCTAAAGATAAAACAATCTCAATGCAAGATTCTGTTGGTAGCATCTCTGTCGCCACAGAGACCGTGGATAAATCTACTCAGGTGTCTGCTGTGGGACCTACCGCGGAAGCTTCCTCCACGAGAGGATCTTCTTTCGCAGGGGAAATCGCGCCAACTCCATCACAACCCGCAAGGTCTCAACCTTCACGTTTTTCCGTTGTGCGGTCCTTCTTGCATGGCAAGCACTTTACAGGACGAGCAGTGGACGCGATTTCTAACTGTAGGAGGACCTCCTCTTCGCTAAACTATGCGGCTAAGTGGAAAGTTTTTCGTCGTTGGTGTAGGGATCATTCTGTAGATATATTTGATCCCTCTATACCAGACATTGCAAACTTTCTAGTATACTTGTTTGACGAAATCAAACTGCAGCCTGTTACTATAAAGGGTTATAGATCTATGTTATCTGATACCTATGCACATCATGATAGTTTACAAATTGGATCTAATGTCTCTTTATCGAAGTTGGTTAGAAACTTTTCGATAAATAGACCCAGAACTCTTAGATTAATTCCTAAGTGGAATTTAGCTTGGGTTCTCCTTAAATTGAAGGAAAAGCCATTTGAACCTCTTGGGACAGTAGATTTCAAATTCTTATCTTATAAGACAGCTTTTCTCTTAGCTTTCTCTTCTGCCAGAAGAGTCAGTGAGCTTCATGCACTATCGGTGGATGATTCTCATTATCGTAGTGTTGGGAACACTATCACCTTCACTACTAATGTGGGTTTTTTAGCTAAGAATCAGGCTCCTAATAAATATCCGGAACCTATTGTTATTAAGGCTCTTCCGTCTTCAGACGGGCGTAGGCCTTTACTCTGTCCTGTTAGAGCACTACGTATCTATAAACAGAGATCTCAGTTTATCAGAAAGGGACGGAAACGTTTCTTTCTGTCTTTGATGCCTAATAGAAAGGACATTTCAGTCCATTCTATTGCTAGATGGATTCAGTTAACTATCCGTACTGCTTATGAAGATTTATCTTCTTCTCAGCAGTCTGTGCTTAAGATTTCTGCTCATGAAGTAAGAGCTCTTTCTACTTCCTGGGCTTATGCTAATAGTGTTGTTATTACAGATTTAATGAAGGCTGCTTATTGGTCTCAGCCATCCACATTTACGAATTTTTATCTCAGAAATATTGAGTCCATTTCTGGAGACCTGCATTGTTTAGGTCCGTTATCTGTTGCTCAGAATGTCGTCCACTAAACAGTTGCAACTATAGTTATGCAGGCTTTCTGTTCCGGCAGTGACTCCGTCCGGCTGCCCTCTTCGCTCTGGGCTATTTGACCCAGGGCAAGGGGAAGGGGGGGGGGGGGTGGGTGTTCCCTTAGGTCACCTGCTTTATAGTGAAAAGCAAGGGAATGCCTCCTCCAAGTCAGTATTTCTGAGTCGCTTCCGGGATGGTTTTAAAGTGTAATATTAATGTTTAAATTCATTCATGTCTTATTTTTAAAGTGTAGCTCGGTGTGAAGCATTTGTATATGTCAAGTGTCAAACGGGCTTTAATATACAATACTCGGACACTTTTAAATGATTATAAAGAGTCTCAATTCTCTGGACTACTTTATTTATTGGCTTGCTTTAAAAATAATTAGTATAAGGGTTATACTGGATGTTAATAGAGAACATGAATGTTATTGTGCTCAATTATTAAGGGTAGTGTATCTTTCTAATTTAATATTAAATAAGAAAGATACATGTAAAGCCTAATACTCCTTTTCTCCTTAAGGGGTTACCTCTTTACTATATAGTTGAGCTTATTGGATTTTCCTCTATGTCCTAGGCCCTCCAGCCTGTTTACTATTCAGCTAAGTCTGGGTCATTGGTACAGTATAAAAATGTTAAAAAATTTATAGTAATTTATATATTTTTTATACTTACCAATGACCCAGACAGGGATGGCCCTCCCTGGAGTTGGGAACTCTTGCCTCCCCGCTGAGTACATAGCGCTGACCAGGCACTGCCAGTAAGAATGATAATTGGCGCCAATTTCGGGATGACTGCGTCACTGCGCATGCGCAGTAGAGGCGTAGTATGGAGGTCCTTTAGGACATGATTTCTTTTTGTTTTGGATGCAAATTTTGGGGATTGGGGGGCAAAATTTGTGTTTGGCCCTGGTTTTGTTGGAGTTAGCACCAGCTAAGTCTGGGTCATTGGTAAGTATAAAAAATATATAAATTACTATAAATTTTTTAACTTTTCATGTTTTTCAGACTTCCCTAAAGACAGTTTGCTGTTTACTTTCATATCTTGGTGACATATTGGCCGCAATAAAGAAAAACATGGAAAGGTATGGCAAGCTAACAAGTACAGAAGTTCATAAAACAAAACAACACTGAAATAAAAAAAAACAAAGAAGTATCTTGGATCACCATTGTACTTAGTATTTTTGTTGTGAACCATTATAATTGGGAAAGAAATCTTAGAGTTTACAGCAGGATATTTTACACTTGGCACTGCTTTATAATTTATAAAAAAATAAATGCAAAATGTACAACTAAAATTTGACCTCACTGTACTACTCAAGGATCATCACTAAAGTTTTGATAATGCTCTTATTCTTTTATTGTTTGAAATTATGAATATCCATTTGAAGGAAAATATTCTACAGTTTTTAGTAGAAAGCTGAAAGCTCCTATGCATGCTGCACTTAATTTATTTCAACTATGCACTTACAGCACCTTTCATGCTGGTACTCATAAAGCCAAATTTAGAATTATCACCTTCATGGTCCTTCACCTTTTGGTTGACATCTTGACAAATTTTAAAATTTTTATACTACAACCAATGGCCCCGACTCAGCTGATGCAAACTCAATATTATCAAGGGCCAAACACAAATTTTGACCCCCCCCCCCCCCCCAATCCCCAAAATTTGCATACAATACCGAAAATTAAAAGTCCTATCTCTCCCTCCATACATTTCCTACTTGCGCATGCGCAGTACTCAGGAAGAGACCAGAATTGGCGCAAACATCATTCTTTGTTTGGCCCTAAGTCAGTAAACATCTCAACTGACATCTGTGCTTTAAATCTCCCTTTTGGTGGATGCCAGACACAAATCAATGAAGTATATGGTGGATTCGAGACAGTAAATGGATGATGGAAGTGAACAACGGTGGTTTGAGATGTTCAGGGCTGTAACTTTTTAATAATATGAAAATTATTTCACGTTACCCAATTTCGGGATATACGCCTTGACGTCATTAGTTTTGCTAATGATTTACCTACTGTTGGTTATGTGTTCCTTCCCTATCCTTCCATGAACCCTCCTGTTAAACTCCTAAGCTTTTTGGCTGTTTTTATTGAAATTTTTTATTAAATTTCTTGGGAGTTTAATGTGTATTACAGAATGTTTATTCTGTTTATCCCCATGGTTACGTCCTTACCCTAGGGGTGTTGGGTTGTTTTGGTCTTGCATCTTCTATCCGATGTATCGTTTTTTCTTCGTATGAAGATCTAGCTTTGCATCTGGTAGCATTTAAATCGGTTACTGACTTTGGGCCTTTTGGTGTGCCTGTTGTCTTGTTTCTGGTTTTTTCTATTGACGTTTACATTTGACAATGCCCTTAACATGTAGTAATTAGTTTTATAATACTTTAGAATTACTCTAGGGTACATTGATTTTTATTCCGGTAGTGTAGCCCAAATAAATTGGCATTTGTCCACACTTAGGCTCTATCGGGATGCCTTTGTGCGCATGATGTTCCCTTTGGGAATTTAGGCATTTTCAAAAAAAAAATTTGCAAAATTTTTTATAATTGTTTCGAAATTAATTTGATTGCTATTTTCATGTATCCTTATGTATTTTTGATGTTGAATTTGTAGGAGTGCTATGGACTCTATTTTTGGATTTTAATTAATTAAGCTTACTGCTCTAAATGCAAGGCGAGGAAGTCTTCCTTGGATTTACATGCTTGTTGTCTTGCCTGTAGTCGATGCACTCTTATGGATTCTTGCCCTTCTTGTGTACATTTGGATGGCAGACGTTAGAGACGGGTGTCGCGGTATGTCGTTGGCGGTGAGGTTCCTGTGCCGGAGCTGTCACTGCAGGATAATTCGAGTTTTTCAGTTTCTTTTTCAGAGGAACAAGAACATTGTGATGGTATTGTGACACCTATCCATAATGTGCTACCGTCGTCGCGCTCTGATGAGCAAACAGAACTAGCTGCAAAGATGCTCACTGTCTCTTTGGGAATTACGGCTGTTAAAAATAGCTGCTCTTCGTTCCCTACTCTGCGCGACGATAGTTGTAAGTCTCCAGTCAGTAAGCTTTCAAGGTTGCAACTTACACCGAAATATCTGTCTTCACGGAGATGAAGACTTATAAGCTACGGCTGGCATTGTAGGTCTCCTTAGTGAGCTTCTAAGGCAGCAGTTATCAGCCTTTTAATTGTCTTCACAGATAGGAAGACCTTTAGCTGCTTCAGCTAGGCTGAGTTCATTGTTCTATCGGACATGATACCGTTATGTTAGAGGAGGTTATTCTCTTCCTACCGGTATGGTTTGGTGTTAGTTATTTGAGGCGATAAGCCCCTATTGATGACGCCATATTAACCTAGTGTGATTATTGACAGTTTCTTCAAACGTCTATACTAAACTCCTTCTCAGAAATATATTTCATGATATCAGATCGAACGTAAGGAGTTCATCTAGGTTTTTATGATCGGGTGTCGGAACATTGTTTTCGTCTCCCTCTTCATTTCTATCCAATCTATTTTTGTGGATTATATTTGTACTCAAGGGATTGGATATTATGTCTGTATGGTGTATTACGTGGTCATCACATCCCCCTCCATCTTTAGTGGCATTATGGAGTCGGTCAGACGTGAGGGAGCCCTGCTGTTCCTATACTATTTGATGACTAACACAAAAGTGTTACGAGTCGCGCTGAGTTACTGTTATTATGATTGCTTTGACTATAAGTTTTTAGCTGTATTATTCTTATTGAGAATAGCAGCAGCAGTATAGCCTTAATTATTCTGCGCCGGCCTTACTTATCTGGCGATTCAAGTAATGCGGGTGTGGGGGGCGACCTCATCGGCACATCCACTATTTAGTTGGTTTGTTTCCTGTGGTGGTTCATTTATAGTCATATACGAGCATATGATTCCTGAACAATAAATTGCTAGCCTTCGTATACATTTGCATCACTCGGTCATACCATGGATACAGGCTGTATTCAGACGAGTACATGCGGGATTCTGTTGCTCGTGTGCATAATATGTATATTTATTATGCAGTCACATTATTGAAGAGATTTTATAAAATTCTTGCTCTGCTTTATAGAACTTATAAGAATTTTGGGGCTATTTGTATCAGTTATGGAATTGCCAATGGAATATTCGTTCATAAAAAGGTGGGGGGGGGGGGGGGATTTTTCTTCATCTCTTCTGGCTTGATAATAAATGTGTAACTATGAGTGAAGCTGTTTTTGTCTGTAGATTATTACTGATCTTAGATACAGCTTGTTTATTATATATATATGGCGTGTATTTCTGGGGGTTAGTCTCTCACTTTCGAATATGCCATCCTAATTTAAGTGGCTTAGTCCGGACTAGCCTTAAAATTGGGGGCTTGTTACACCCCATTAGCATAATCATTCTTGGATGTGGCTCCTTATTGATGATATGTCTTCTCTTTTATTGTATAAAGAGACATACATGTTATTCCATTAAAAATTTAATCTCCTTTTCACCTTGGAATGCAGGCTTAGGAGCTGTATTTGGTCTGCTAATTCTTAAGACCTAGGCCCTCAGCCTTTTTACGATTCAGCTAAGTCTGGGTTATTGGTTGTAGTATAAAAGTATGATAAATTTAAAGTAATTTGTTTATTTTTTTATACTTAACCAATGGCCCAGACAGGGATGGCCCTCCCATGAGTGGGCACTCATACCGCCCCGCTGAGTTATCTCTTCTACAAAGAATGATGTTGGCGCCAATTCTGGTCTCTTCCTGAGTACTGTGTATGTGCAAGTAGTAAAAGTATGGAGGGCCAGATAGGACTTCTAATTTTCGGTATTGTATGCAAATCTTGGGGATTGAGGGTTTCAAAATTTGTGTTTGGCCCTTGATAATATTGAGTTCTCACCAGCTAAGTCTGGGCCATTGGTAAGTTTAAAAAATATACAAATTACTTTAAATTTATCATTTTTCCCTTCCATTTGGATGCTTGTTTCTCAGAAATTTGTTGAAAAGTGTTATTAAATATGATGGGAAGATGAATTTTTGTCCTGCATGATGTTAAGAATTATTGCTAGACCATTTGGAAGGGAGATTTTATGGGAGAAGCGATATCTCAATGATATTTTTCATCATTGGGAACATTCCTATTATAATGTTACTTCAGATATGTTTTACCTGTCACCTTCTGGTAATTTGGGTCCTATATGTGCTTGTATGGTTAGTTAGAAAGAAATTAAATTTTTGGACTAAAATTTGTTTTTCATGCCTGGTAACTTATTTGGTCTATCTTTTGACAGTTGAAAGTCTCCCTAAAGCAAGATCTTTGTAGGACTGCTAAATTTAGTATTCTCCCAATGTGTCATGTGGGATCGTATATGTGCATGTATTGTGGGCATTAAAAACATACGTTATAGAAACCTTTCATATTTTTTTATATGGCTGTTCCTTTGAGCAGACCATATTATGGTAAGACTATGTCTGTCCATCCATCAGTCCATCAGATTATGCCTGTCTGTGCGATAACTTGAAAACTATATATATGCAGATCCCATTTTTCATGGTGGAATAGACCTAACTAGAGGAAGGTTCCTTTCAACAAGCATTCTGCAAAAATCCAACATGACAGCCATCTTGGATGTTTGTGATTTTTTTTTATCCTTGCTCGTCTGATCAATATTTTGAAAAGCAAATGACCCATGGATCTAATTTTTTTCTGATGCATTCCTGTTGACAATACGAAGATCCAGTTTGATACCCAGCATCCTGGCATATCCAATATGGCCACCATGACGGCCATCCTGTGGGGTGTCTTTTAGATTTTTGATTTTCCAGTCAATAACTGAAAAACAACTGACCAATGGATCCCACTTTTTGTACATTATTGTTGATGGTAGGAAGGTTTGGTTTGTTTTGGTTTGGTTTGTTTTGATAATCAGCATTCTGCCACGACAGCCATTTTGGATCGTTTGTGATTTTGCTTATTCAAGCAAAAACTTAAAAATCAAATGACCAATGTATCTCATTTCTTTGTTTGCTCTTGTAGTAAATTGAGATGCCATATGAAATTTGTGAGGAATAATTCACCATGCCAAATGATTGCCACTGCCTAGTGATGTGCTTGTTATGTCATGTGAGAGACTATGCTCACTTGAAATTCTTGTTCAGCTCTCTCTCTGCAAAAATTCTTTTGGTGGTTTTTGACTTCATGAATCTGGTTTTAGTTCTCATTTGGAACAACCAATGTCTTGGGTTCAAAGTCTCTGTCAGTTTTGTAAATTAAAATTCAAAAACAAAAAAAAAATACACTGAACGACGCTCGCGTGTGAATGGGTTAATTGATATGGCACGCGGACCAGTGTGGAAGGATAAAACGAGAGACTCCAGGCCTCAAGTTTTATCCTTTTGCGATGGCACAAGAGCCATATTGATTAACCCATCCACACACATGTTTATTTCATGCCTTCACATCTTAAAAACAATTATTACAAGGACACTCAGCAATTAATTTGACAACTATCAACAAAAACAGCACATTTTATCGGCAACCAAATTTGCGAGGGGAGCCTGTGTTACTATTTCGTCCCCTGAGTTTCAATGTGTTCTATGTGCCCACTGGCACATAGAACACATTGGAACTCAGGGGACGATTTTCAGCTATCGCTAGCGATTCAAATTGTAATTGCGTTGCACGATTTGTAGAAAATTCTAGTGAAGTTTTGCTTCTATTTATAAATAGTCTGTTAACGATTATATGTGCGGAACAGATTTTCATTTTCTGCATGGTTTAGTGTTGTTGTAGATGGGGATTACATAGAACAGGTGTGAAATAAAATTTATTACAACATACTTCTTTAATTTTTCTTTTCAGAAGTGGTGCAGCTTCTCCACTACTTGATTTGGAAATTCCAGCCACTGTGGTATGTGAAATATAATTGATCAATTTTTCTTCTAAAGATAATATTGAATTTCTGTTCATTTGTCTTCAAATACTGTGTGTTCAACTTGGGGATATGTGCTTGTAAACCATCAATCTCTTTGCAGCTAAAACTTTAACAATTATTCTACATTTCAGGTTGAAAACATGGGGAATGTAAATTTTGTGATGTTGAAAGCCCCTCACAAAGGTTGTCACCACCACAAAAGGTTTTATATCATTGTCAATCTTTGCCTCCAGAATGTAGCTTATGTACATAAGATATGTTTTGGGGCCAAAATCAGAAAACGTTTAGTTATGGCCTAAAAAAATTAAAAATATGTTTCTCAGGCCCTCCCACATGGTCTTTTTGGCTGCCGCATGCTCTCTTTTTATAAGCAATGTAAACTTAAAAAAAATAAAAATTAAATGGTTTAGGTCTAATATTTTACCCAAGATAAAAATTGATAAATTTGTTCCTTTAGTGCAAGAAGGCTTTGCAATGCTTTGGCATTGCAAAGCCTCCTTGCACTCAAGGGACGAAATATGCAGCCACTCATGCTATTCCGTAGATTAAGAGTCCTAAAACATAAACCAAGAACAGGAACTTTTGATGGCAAAGAAATAATTATAGAAATAAAAAATCGCTCGCCCGCATGCAATTTTACATATAATGGCCTGAGAAACAGAAGATCTACTTTGTGTGGCCTATTCAAGAAATTGTTTTGCAATTGTTGTATAGGTTAAAGCGCTAAGATATAATGAATTATAACAAAGTAAGTGTGATGAAAAAGGGTTAGGATACAATGACTGATATATAATAAGTATGATGGAAAAGGGTTAGGTTGCAATGACTGATATAATAATAAGTGCTGTTAAAAACTGGAACTTTGGGGTTTCTGGTGGAAATATTTGTTCCCTAATCACAGCAGAATGAACATTGAAGGAAACATTTGGATATACAAGAAGAATCCTTTCATTTTTGCAGTCAAGCCATAAGGCCAAAAAAAAAAAAGGAATTGATTCTCAGGCACCGCCGCGTTGAAAAAAATGGCCCGCGTTGGGCCTTTTTATTTGGACCGTCATTGCAAGAAAATAGGAAACAGGGAAATTGAAAAGGGACTATTGGTTTTAAGGCCCAAAACCAACGAATAAACAGGTAAATATACACAGGCGTGTGTTAAGTGTGAGAGCCTCTGGCCTTGGCTTACATTGGGGGCGAAATTCAAGTCGCCCTTCTAAACTTCCTTGGGAGACATGGCAGTTTACTGTATTTTCTTATGTTTTATTTTTTAAAAACACACGCTTCCGCAAAAAACAGTAAACACGGTTGCTGTTAAAGTCCGTCACACGGCTATGAAAATAGCCTAAACTAGCCCAATTTTATATTTCTGAAAAGAATTGCAATGGCGTAGTCGTTCGAACAATTCGCCCCAACTGATAGCAACCAGCACAAAATGGCTATTTAAAAACAAAGTACCAGACAAAACAACGAATCACACAAGACACGCATCGAGTTAATTAGAATTTATTAAAAGTTAACCACCGTTTCAAAACAAAAAAAATGTATTGGAGACAGTTCGTCCATATCGAAATTGCTTGCGGTTACGCTCTGTTCCACTGAAAAATTGGCTGCATTGAAATTCGCCCCGCAATTTGCATTGAATGTTTTTCTTTGAAAACTTGTGAAGTTTGTTGGAAGGGGGTTAAATGTAATAAGGCTACAATAGAAATCACAGGTATTTGGATGGATAAGAATGGCAGACCTTCAAAGCACCAATCGCACGTGTCAGTGAAAGATGGTAGGCAGAAATTGTCAGTTTTCTGAACAGTGCATTATTACCCAGCGCAGCCGGAAAGGGAGACAACTGAAATGTTTTGTCATTTACCAAAGAAATTAATTAACTCAAATTGTTAATAACGCTTAATTTACGAAGGATATCGAAAACTTTTTTAACTACGCTTTTCAACTCAGTTAGGGTATTCAGAAACCATGAATGACCCAGCATCTTATATGAACTTGAAATTTATTTTAAACACTTTAAATATTTTTTTAAAAAGAATATACCTTCTGTTACAGAGAAGAACACTCTCACCATGGGTCATACTAAAAATCAAAATAACTCACAATGATACCAAAATAATACGAGGGTGGTCAATAATATCTAGTATTCATAAAATAGTTCTGCTTTGTAAAAGTTTAAAAGTGAAGTCAGAGTTCTGTTTCTAAATACAAAAAGTGGTGATATCAGAAAATAAAGAAAAACAGTTTTAGTTTTCAATAAAATTAGTTTTATTTGTATATCATTTTACAATATGCACTTTCCATGCTTTTCAGGTAAAAACAGACATCAGAAAGTGACTTTTGCCTCTCAATCCTTTCTCACCATCTGGAAGAAATAAAAATAAAAAATAAAAATAAAATCCTCCCTCCCTCATTGATTTGAAAAAAAAATTGCCTGAGAATCAATTGATTTTTTTTTTTTGGCCTAAGGTCAATGGTCACATGACTTATTATATTAAACTTTGTCAACAATTTGTTTTCCAGAAATGACTTTACCTCTATTTTTCTGCTTGTCCACCAAATTTACAGATTAGGTAACCTCATGTAAAGGGATGAAATTTCTTGATTTTGGACTTGGCAGGTCTAAGGTTAAAAGCTAAAAGGGGTGGGGGTGGGGGGGTGGGTGTTGTCGCAATGGCAAAAACATTTCTAAAACTGTTTTGACCAAGAATTAGTGTTTTTAGCTCACCTACATCTGTAAGATGTGGTGAGCCATTGTCATAACCTCGGGCGTCGGCGTCCGGCGTGTCCAATATTGTAAGATTTAATGTTAAGGTTAATTTCTCAAAGATCAGTGGGCTCAGGCCTTTGATATTGCATATGTAGTTTGTAGGGGACTATCAGAAATTTTCTTTTTTTTCAGTCAAAATTTCCATGTTTTTCTCGGACTTAGTAAATTTTAAGTTCTAAAAGTTTGTGCTTAGGTGAGGTGTTAAGGTGAGTTCTCAAAGATCAGTGGGCTCAGGCCTTTGATATTGCATATGTAGGTTGTAGGGGACTATCAGAACAGTATTTAACCCTGATACTACGACTTTTTTCCAAATTTCACCTAAAATTTTCTGCCAAAAGTTGTAAGAATTTGCGTTTAGGTGTTGTAAGAATTTGCGATAAAGTCAGCTTTTGTGCAGATTGTGGTGCTTTAACTTCTCATTGCTGTTGATTTTCATATTTCAATAACAACTGTAGGTATTAACCCGACTGTATGCAGAAATTTAACGGAAATTTTCTTTTTTTTTCAGTCAAAATTTTCATGTTTTTCTCGGACTTAGTAAATTTTAAGTTCTAAAAGTTTGTGTTAAGGTGAGGTGTTAAGGTGAGTTCTCAAAGATCAGTGGGCTCAGGCCTTTGATATTGCATATGTAGGTTGTAGGGGACTATCAGAACAGTATTTAACCCTGATACTACGACTTTTTTCCAAATTTCACCTAAAATTTTCTGCCAAAAGTTGTTGTAAGAATTTGCGTTTAGGTGTTGTAAGAATTTGCGTTAAAGTCAGCTTTTGTGCAGATTGTGGTGCTTTAACTTCTCATTACTGTTGATTTTCATATTTCATTAACAACTGTAGGTATTAACCATACTGTATGCAGAAATTTAACGGAAATTTTCTTTTTTTTCAGTCAAAATTGTCATGTTTTTCTCGGACTTAGTAAATTTTAAGTTGTAAAACTTTGTAAACTTTGTGTTTAAGTGAGTTGTGTTTCTATGTGTCTCTCCAGGCGATTAATATTCTACACTTGGGTTACTGAACTCCATTGCAGTAATATTTAACCCTCATTAGACCAAAAAAAAAAAAATCAATTGATTCTCAGGCAATTTTTTTTTCAAATAAATGAGGGAGGGAGGGAGGATTTTATTTTTATTTTTTATTTTTATTTCTTCCAGATGGTGAGAAAGGATTGAGAGGCAAAAGTCACTTTCTGATGTCTGTTTTTACCTGAAAATTATGGAAAGTGCATATTGTAAAATGATATACAAATAAAACTAATTTTATAGAAAACTAAAACTGTTTTTCTTTATTTTCTGATATCACCACTTTTTGTATTTAGAAACAGAACTGTGACTTCACTTTTAAACTTTTACAAAGCAGAACTATTTTATGAATACCAGATATTATTGACCACCCTCGTATTATTTTGGTATCATTGTGAGTTATTTTGATTTTTAGTATGACCCATGGTGAGAGTGTTCTTCTCTGTAACAGAAGGTATATTATTTTTAAAAAAATATTTAAAGTGTTTAAAATAAATTTCAAGTTCATATAAGAAGCTGGGTCATTCATGGTTTCTGAATACCCTAACTGAGTTGAAAAGCGTAGTTAAAAAAGTTTTCGATATCCTTCGTAAATTAAGCGTTATTAACAATTTGAGTTAATTAATTTCTTTGGTAAATGACAAAACATTTCAGTTGTCTCCCTTCCCGGCTGCGCTGGGTAATAATACACTGTTCAGAAAACTGACAATTTCTGCCAACCATCTTTCACTGACACGTGCGATTGGTGCTTTGAAGGTCTGCCATTCTTATCCATCCAAATACCTGTGATTTCTATTGTAGCCTTATTACATTTAACCCCCTTCCAACAAACTTCACAAGTTTTCAAAGAAAAACATTCAATGCAAATTGCGGGGCGAATTTCAATGCAGCCAATTTTTCAGTGGAACAGAGCGTAACTGCAAGCAATTTCGATATGGACGAACTGTCTCCAATACATTTTTTTTGTTTTGAAACGGTGGTTAACTTTTAATAAATTCTAATTAACTTGATGCGTGTCTTGTGTGATTCGTTGTTTTGTCTGGTACTTTGTTTTTAAATAGCCATTTTGTGCTGGTTGCTATCAGTTGGGGCGAATTGTTCGAACGACTACGCCATTGCAATTCTTTTCAGAAATATAAAATTGGGCTAGTTTAGGCTATTTTCATAGCCGTGTGACGGACTTTAACAGCAACCGTGTTTACTGTTTTTTGCGGAAGCGTGTGTTTTTAAAAAATAAAACATAAGAAAATACAGTAAACTGCCATGTCTCCCAAGGAAGTTTAGAAGGGCGACTTGAATTTCGCCCCCAATGTAAGCCAAGGCCAGAGGCTCTCACACTTAACACACGCCTGTGTATATTTACCTGTTTATTCGTTGGTTTTGGGCCTTAAAACCAATAGTCCCTTTTCAATTTCCCTGTTTCCTATTTTCTTGCAATGACGGTCCAAATAAAAAGGCCCAACGCGGGCCATTTTTTTCAACGCGGCGGTGCCTGAGAATCAATTCCTTTTTTTTTTTGGCTTTACATGCATATTTGAGGAATTTGAGGCTGATTTTCTGCCAAAACTTGTTGTAAGAATTAGCGTTTAGGTGTTGTAAGAATTTGCGTTAAAGTCAGCTTTTGTGCAGATTGTGGTGCCTTCACCTCTCATTACTGTTTATTTTCTCATTTCAATAACAACTGTAGGTATTAACCCGACTGTATGCAGAAATTTAACTGATTTCTTTTCTTTTTTTCAGTCACTATGTTCACGTTTTTCTCCAACTTACTCAATTTTAAGTTCTAAAAGTTTGTGTTAAGGTGAGGTGTTAAGGTGAGTTCTGTTTCTATGTGTCTTTCCAGGCAATTGATATTGTACGCATGGGTTACTGAACTACATTGCGGTAACGTTGCGCCCTTATTACATGCATATTTGAGGAATTTGAGGGGGATTTTGGGGACTTATATTCACTTTCTTTAAAAAAAATTTTTTTAACTTTTTTTTTTATTTAATACTTTCTCATACTTGTTACTAGTAACATTAAGGCTTATTTTAGTTGTTGATGTGATGTACTTTTTTGGGACTTATAGTCACTTTCTTGAACGAATGTTTTTCCGCAACTCCTCTTTAACCAATGAATGTACTTCAATTACAATTTCAGTGATTTATGAAAGTCTTTCCTAATTTTTATTTATGATTTAATATCTGGCCTCACGATTCATATTCTTAATCATAAACATTTCTAAAAGAAAAAAATGCTTTTATATCCAATGATTCTATGTTGAAATGATATATAATAAATGCAGAAATATCGACTTTCCAAAGCCATCACATAAACCACATTAATCATTTGATGCCTAGTTAATGATTTATATTAACTAAATATTAGGCATGTTACATTGGAACGACATTATCAAGTGCGAATGTAGGTGAGCCTTGGGATGTAACATCCCTCTTGTTGGGACTTATATTTACCTATTTTTGAGGCATGGGCCTGTTGTGGTCATTCTTGCTATAAAGTTACATTGCTTGTTCAGTGTTTTCCTCTCTCCCTTTCCTTTAAGTCCCCCCTTGCTATTCTCCCATGCTTTTGGCATATTTTCTGTAATATTATTACTAAAATTTCTTGGGAGTTTCAACTGGGTAACAGAATGAATTCTGTTCTTTTCCCCATGTTTACGTCCTCACCCATGGGTGTTTAGGCGTAGTGTTCTGCATCTACCATCTGATGTTCAGCAGTTTCTTCCCTGGAAGTCTCTGTTTTGCATCAGATAGTGTATTATTGGTAACTGATTTCGGGCCATGGTTATCAGTGCCTGGAGTCATGTTTCTGGTGTTTTTACACTTCTTGTTTACATTGACAACAGTCTCTGTGGAGGGGGATTTCTTGTCTTTGTGTTAGTTTAATCATAACAAGATACATTATTATTATTCGTAAGTGTTGCATTAATTTTTAAAGATAGTTTTAAAATTTTTGTCCACACTTAGGCTTGGGATCCATTGGGGCTGAACGTTACTTTTCAGAAACTTGGGCTTTTCTGAAAAAATATTTTTTCAAAAAATTTTTTTTGATTTCAATTATTTTTTCTATGTTAATGGATCATGTTATTATGTATCTTTGTTTTCAGGGGTTGGTGCGAGTACTAGGACTTTTTGTATTCTTTTCACAATGAAATGATTTTGTTCAATTGCAATAAGAGGAAATCTTCCTCTGACTTTCATAATCATTGTATTAATTGTAGTCAGTGTACTCGCAGTAACTCCTGTTCAGTATGTGTCAATTGGGATGACAACATGGGAAGCGTGTGTCACGGTATGTTAGCGGGGAAATGGCCATGCCGGTCCTTTCTCCGCAGGGTCACTCTAGTTTATCAATCTCTATTTCAGACGAACAAGAACAGGGTGATGTATCCATGATGTCTTCCAAAAGTGTGCCTCCCTCGTCACAATTAAATGAAGAGCTAGCGGCAAAGTGCTCATGGAAATACGTCAATTGCCTAAGAGGTCCCTAGTAGGATCGACGGCCTTTGACGTCCGCTAGCTCGCCCAGTGTAGCGTCCATTCATCGAATGGTTCGGCAGCCGGGTTCGTCCGTTGTGGTCCAGAAAGGAGTTTTGGGTGATGCGAGCACTATAATCAACTAAGTGCACACCCAGTGACGGCGGATCAGAGGAGAGAACGGAGGAAGCCTATTAGTCCGGTTCCTAGCTCGTCCAGGTCCATTCGGGCTGCGAGCGAGAGAGGCCCCTCTCTCGTACAACAACATCTGGGACCAGATGTTGTGGTACAAAATGTTTTGTATTCGGAGCATACGTCCGCCGCTCGGGACGCTCCGTTATATAGACAGTCCGGAGAGACTGTCAATAAGGCTTCCTCATCCTCACGGCAGCGCACACGACCGCACCTTGGCTACGTGACCTCGGATATCCAGCCAGCTTCGCCAATCAGAGAATCCACGGTGACCAGGTCACGCCATCCGGTAGCCAGGGACACGAGGCCTGTAGACTCCGGACGTTCGCATAAGAAAAGTATGCAGGAGTCAACGTACACGAAGCTTCCAGCGGCAAAGCATCGTAAGACCGCCACTCCACAGGCCTCAGTGACGGACGTGCTATCCCAAATAGCACAACTTATCGCAGCATCCCAGCTATGACAGAATCTCTGTCAGGTCAGGTTATATCCGACGACGCTGGGTCGGTACGCTCCGCTGAAGCATCAGGTACGGACGTCCGAAAACTTCATAGGGTCCGACAGGATGGCGAAAGGGATTCGGAGGATTTCGAGCTTTCCCTTTCGGAACAACATAAGCTGCTGTACATTTCATCCGGCTTTATCTTCTAGAGGTTGTTTCATCGGACCAGAATGCTGCGATGCCGGATAAGAGACTGATAGCGTCTGTGGACACAAAAATTTTTTTGATCGGTTCAGGGACATCGTCCCTGAGTTTCCGACACAGTCCAATAATGTCACAGGAACTTTCGAATTATTGAACGACGCTATATATATGCTTGCTATTAAACAAGCAAGTCTGGTTTCTTGTTCGCAAAAGTTACCGTGATGTCTTCCAAAAGTGTGCCTCTGTCGTCATAGTTGAATGAAGAGCTAGCCGCATTAAGTGCTCATGGAAATATGTCAATCGTTTAAGAGGTCCCTAGTAGGATCGACGGCGTTTACATCCGCTAGCTCGCCCGGTGTAGCGTCCATTCATCGAATGGCTCGGCAGCCGGGTTCGTCCGTTGCGGTCCAGGAAGGCGATTTGGGTGATGCAAGCACTATAATAAGACAAAAGTACACACCCAGTGACGACGGATCAGAGGAGAGATCGGAGGAAGCCTATTAGTCCGGTTCCTAGCTTGTCCAGGTCCATCCGGGCTGTGAGCGATAGAGGTCCCTCTCTCGTACAACAACATCTGGGACCAGATGTTGTGGTACAAATGTTTCGCATTCGGAGCATATGTCCGCCGCTCGGGACGCTCCGTTATATAGACAGTCCGAGAGACTGTCGATAAGGCTTCCTCATCCTCACGGTAGCGCACACGACCGCACCTTGGCTACGTGACCTCGAATATCCTGCCAGCTTCGCCAATCAGGGATTCCACGGCGAACAGGTCACGCCATCCGGTAGCCAAGGGACACGAGGCCTGTAGACTCCAGACGCTTGCATAATAGAAGTATGCACGGGGCAACGTACACGGAGCTTCCAGCGGCAAAGCAACGTAAGACCGCTTCTCCACAGGCCTCAGTGACGGACGTGCTATCCAAAATAGCACAACTTATCGCAGCATCCCAGCAAACGACAGAATCTCTGTCAGATCAGGAATAATCCGACGATGCTGGGTCGGTTCGCTCCGCTGAAGCATCAGGTACGGACGACCGAGCACTTCATAGGGTCCAACAGGATGGCGAAAGGGATTCGGAGGATTTCGAGCTTTCCCTTTCGGAACAACAGAAGCTGCCATAGATTTCTTCCAGCATTTTCTTCCAGAGGTTCCGTCGGACTAGAATGCTGCGATGCTGGATAAGAGACTAATAGCGTCATTGGACACAGAGTTTTTGATCGGTTCAGGGACATCGTCCCTGAGTTGCCGACACAGTCCAATAATGTTACAAGAACATTCGAATTATTGAACGACGCTATATATAAGCTTGCTACCAAAACAGGCAGGTCTAGTTTCTTGTCCGCAAATGCTCTAAATCTGCCTTTCATCAATTCAAGGAATAAATTTGAAATGGCAGGACAGGGCATACCGAGAGTTCCTCTGCGTCTAGACGACGAGGCTGAAGACTGGGAATTGTCTATTTCGCCGTCTATGTCAATTCCAACCACGACATTGGAAACGACAATAATGTCTAACAGACTTAACTTAGACGCTTTATCATACGCAGACCACCTTACTAAGGCGTTATCATTACGTCTTCAAGGGAAAGAATTCCAGGATATGATCCTCAATGAGATTTCTTTCAAGGGCAGTAGCTTTTCCACGTATAACTCCGCCCTTCAGTGGCAAACCTGGAGTTGGTTAGACGTGACGCAGCCCTAGCTACATCCACGCGCGTGGATAGTAAGGTGAAGAACTCTCTCAGAGTCGCTTCGGTCTCGGAGAAGCTTCTCTTCGACGGCAACCTTTCAGCAATCTATGAATTGCTCGATATAGACGTTCTCTTGTCAATCAAGTGTAACAAGAGATTCAGACTTGGGCAAACATTCAGTGGTTGACTCAGGGAGTTCCACTGCAGTTGCCGGATCCGAGTTTTACGATTATGACGGATGCCAGTCAAACAGGTTGGGGTACAACATTGATCCCAACGGATTCGAAGTGCCAGGGTCTTTGGGTTCCGCAGTTTCTAGGCAAGTACATAAACATCCAAAATATGGTGTCAATTTGGCTTGCACTACGTCATTGGATGAACATTATTCAGAAAGCACATGTCCAAATCCTGTCCGACAATACGAAGGTAGTTGCATATATCCGGAACCAGGGAGGCACTCATTCCGTTCCGTTATTCAACTTAACGGAAAGAATCCTTCTGTTTGTTCTAGAACACCAAGTTCTGCTTCGGTCCGTCATATTCCGGGTAATCTGAATGTATTAGCAGACTCCCTTTCACGCAAGGGTCGCTTGTTGCCGTCAGAATGGACTCTCAACATACAGGTATTCAATCAGATTTGCTACCAATGGGAGCGGCCAATGATAGACTTATTTGCGACACAACTCAACAATCAATTGCAGACGTATGTGTCACCATGTCCGGATCCCCGGGCATATGCAGTAAACGCTCTATCGATCTCGTGGGACGGAATAATAGGATATGCGTATCCTCCAGCGCCGTTGATTCAGCAAATATTGCTAAGATAAAACAATCACAATACAATTCTGTTGGTAGCATCTCTGTCTCCACAGAGACCATGGATAAATTTACTCAGGTGTCTGCTGTGGGACTTACCGAGAAAACTTCCTCCACGAGAGGATCTTCTTTCGCTGGGCAAATCGTGTCAACTTCATCACAACCCGCAAGGTCTCAACCTTCACGTATTCCGTTGTGCGGTCCTTCTTGCACAGCAAGCATTGTACAGGATGAGCAGCTATACTATGCGGCTAAAGTGGAAGCTCTTTCGTCGTTGGTGTAGGGATCATTATGTTGATATTTTTTATCCCTCCATACCAGACATTGCAAACTTTCTAGTATACTTGTTTGACGAGATCAACTGCAGCCTGTTACTATTAAAGGTTATAGGTCTGTGTTATCTGATACCTATGCACACCATGATAGTTTACAATTGGATCTAATGTCTCTTTATCTAAATTAGTTAGAAACTTTTCGATAAATAGACCTAGAACCCTTAAATTAATTCCTAGATGGAATTTAGCTTGGGTTCTTCTTAAACTAAAAGAAAACCATTTGAGCCTCTTGAGACAGTAGATTTCAAATTCTGGTCTTATAAGACAGCATTTCTCTTAGCTTTCTCTTCTGCTGAAGAGTCAGTGAGCTTCATGCACTATCGGTGGACGATTCTCACTTTCGTAGTATCGGGAACACTATTACCTTTACTACTAATGTTGGATTTTTGGCTAAGAATCAGGCTCCTAATAAATATCCGGAACCTATTGTTATTAAGGCCCTTCCATCTTCAGACGGGCATAGGCCTTTACTCTGTCCAGTTAGAGCTTCATGTATTTATAAACAAGATCTCAGTTTATCAGAAAGGACGTAAAAGCTTCTTCTGTCTCTGATGCCTAATAGAAAGGACATTACGGTCCATTCTATTGCTAGATGGATTCAATTAACTATCTGTACTGCTTATGATAATCTATCTTTAACTCAGCAGTCTGTGCTTAAGATTTCGGCTCATGAAGTAATAGCTCTTTCTACATCTTGGGCTTCTGCAAATAGTGTTGCTATTACAGATTTAATGAAGGCTGCATATTGGTCTCAGCCATCCACATTCACAAATTTTTATCTCAGAAATATTGAGTCCATATCTGGAGACCTTCATTGTTTAGGTCCATTATCTGCTGCTCAGAATGTCGTTTACTAAACAGTTGCAACTATAGTTATGTAGGCTTTCTGTTCAGGCAGTGACTCTGTCTTGTTGCCCTCTTCGCCATGGGCTATTTGACCCAGGGCAAGGGGAAGGTGGGGGGGGGGGGTGTCCCCTTGGGTCACCTGTTTTATAATGAAAACAAGGGGATACCTCCTCCGGAGTCAGTAATTCTGAGCTGTTACTGGGATGGTTTTAAAGTGAAAAGTTAATGTTTAAAAAATTCATTCATGTCATATTTTTAAAGTGTAGCATCATGTGTCAAACGGGCGTTAATATACAATCCTCTTTTAAAAGAGTATAAAGAGTCTCAATTTTCTGGACTAACTTTATTTATTGGCTTACTTTAAAAATAATTAGTATAAGGATTATACTGGATGTTAATAGAGAACATGAATGTTATGATGCTCAATTATGGAGGGTGTTGTGTCTTTCTAATTTATCATAAATAAGAAAGATACATGTAAAGCCTAATACTCCTTTTCTCCTCGAGGGGATGACTCTATTTTATATAGTTGAGCTTATTGGATTTTCCTCTATGTCCTAGGCCCTCCAGCCTTTTTACTATTCAGCTATGTCTGGGTCATTGGTACAGTATAAAAATGTTAAAAAATTTATAGTAATTTATATATTTTTTATACTTACCAATGACCCAGACGGGGAAGGCCCTCCCAGGAGTTGGGAACTCATACCTCCCTGCTGAGTACATAGCGCTGACCAGGCACTGATTGTAAGAATGATAAATGGCGCCAATTTTGGGACCTCCTTGACACTGCGCATGCGCAGTAGAGCCGAAGTATGGAGGGCCATTCAGGACATGATTTCTTTGGTTTTAGATGCAAATTTTGGGGATTGGGGGGCAAAATTTGTGTTTGGCCCTAGATTTTTAAGAGTTAGCACCAGCTATGTCTGGGTCATTGGTAAGTATAAAAAATATATAAATTACTATAAATTTTTTTAACTTTTCTGCAACTCCTCTTTAACCAATGAATGTACTTCAATTACAATTTCAGTGATTTATGAAAGCCTTTCCTAATTCTTATTTATGATTTAATATCTGGCCTCACGATTCATATTCTTAATCATAAACATTTCTAAAAGAAAAAAATGCTTTTATATCCAATGATTCTATGTTGAATTGAAAAATAATAAATGCAGAAATATAGACTTTCCAAAGCCATCACATAAACCACATTAATCATTTGATGCCTAGTTAATGATTTATATTAACTAAATATTAGGCATGTTACATTGGAACGACATTATCAAGCGCAAATGTAGGTGAGCGTTGGGATGTAACATCCCTCTTGTTGGGACTTGAATTCACTTTCTTTAAAAAAAAATTTTTTTAACTTTTTTTTTTTATTTAATACTTTATCATACTTATTACTAGTAACATTAAGGCTTATTTTAGTTATTGATGTGATGTATTTTTGTTGGGACTTATAGTCACTTTCTTGAACGAATGTTTTTTCCGCAACTCCTCTTTAACCAATGAATGTACTTCAATTACAATTTCAGTGATTTATGAAAGCCTTTCCTAATTCTTATTTATGATTTAATATCTGGCCTCACGATTCATATTCTTAATCATAAACATTTCTAAAAGAAAAAAATGCTTTTATATCCAATGATTCTATGTTGAATTGATATATAATAAATGAAGAAATATAGACTTTCCAAAGCCATCACATAAACCACATTAATCATTTGATGCCTAGTTAAAGATTTGTATTAACTAAATATTAGGCATGTTACATTGGAATGACATTATCAAGCGCGAATGTAGGTGAGCGTTGGGATGTAACATCCCTCTTGTTTTTTATGTCTGCACTTTACCCAACGCACAGGGTATCAAAATTTATTATTTTGGAGGCACTATATTTTGGTATCGCACTCCAATGGATTAGATATTCATAAAAAAATTAAGGCTACCCTGAAAGGAGCAATCTTATGACCACAGATTCTATGAAATTAGTTTGATTTACAAAATTGTATGAATCCAGTTCTTTGGGGATCCGTAGATTTTCTACTGTGGGTTAAAACATTAAAAAAAACTTCACACAAACCATAAGGCCAAATGCTTTCATTGCTTGAAAATAGCATCTTTGGAATGAACATTTAGAAATTTATTATTTCTTCCTTCCTTCCTTTATCCATAAAACTGTCCCAATACAACATGACCATGACCCTTGCTGTTGAAAGTGTCAGTAAACCCCAATAAACCACTACAAATTTTTCAGTGACTCTTTTCCACAATGAACTATTATACCTGGGTACACCTCATTATTTTTTAGTTTCTTGTTGCTTTTTCTATTCCTGGAATTAACTCTTCCTGTTGAAAATAAATCTACACTAGGTCTTTGGTTATGCCTGTATTCTAGTGTGTCTGGTTTGCACAACTCAGAAAATAATTTTTGTTTTTAAGGAGATAAACCTGATAAATTTTATATGTAAGAGCACTTTTACATTCACCATATCATTTGCCTGATTTCACCTGTTTTAGTTTATAAAATGAATTGAAAATTGAGTTGGTGTGACATATTTGTGTATAACTTTTATGACAACCAACCTTGTAACCCTTTACCTAACGAATTGTCTTCAACTGCCCGCGTAATTTGCAAATTAAGCAGTTGAAAAACAAAAACTTGAAAAAAAATTTCAACAAAACTATATCGTGATGGTGTGACCCCTCATTGGAAGAAGCTTGTCAAGCTTGTTTCAATAAGGGGGTCACATGATATAGTTGAAATTCTTTGAAAACTAAAAAAACAATTAAAATAATATATTTTGATATCATCTGTGTTGGGTAAAGGATTAAGTTTATTTATTAAATTGGTAGGGAGCATGTTGGCCTAATGGTTAGCACAGTGCGTATAAGGTCTAAAGTCATAGTTTTGATCCTGACCATGTCACCTGCCTTGGGTCCTTGGTAAAAAAAATTTTAAAATTCACAGTTGACCGAGTTGGAGTTTGGTGGCAACTCTGCTACAGCATACAGATAGTTCATGGTACACTTGGCTTCATCCAGTGCTAACCCTGCATTGCCAGATTAGTAAGTTGGAGAGTCCTACAGTTGTTTGCTGTTGTTTTTGATGCTCTAGATTCTTGCACTTCAAAAACTGTTTAACCCTTTACCCAATGCAGACGATATCAAAATTTATTATTTTAAATATTTTTAAAAATTTAAAAAAAAATTTCAGCAAAACCATATCATGTGATCCCTCATTGGAACGAGCACAGTGAGCTCGTTCCAAAGAGGGGGTCACATGATATGATTTTGTTGAATGTTTTGGAAAAATAGTATTTTTTCAGTTGCTGAATTTGCATATTACGTGGGCGAATGTGGCCGATTTGTTGGGTAAAGGGTTAACATGGTATGTACTGTTTCTACAGAAATTGTAATTAAACCCCCTAAAAACAAACATTCAAATTGAGCTGAATCATGTATGATGCATAAAGTTTCTTTTTCATGCAGAATTCAAGTTTTGTAACAGATAATTTTTAGCCTTATGGCATATTCTTCCTTTGAATTTAGAATATTCATGAAGTTTGGATTTATGTTTTATTTATTTCAGGAAGGTGACAGTGATTGGGCTGATGATCTTGGCCATGAAGATGAAGACTCTGCAGGTGAAGATTCAGTACGTATTCTCTTGATAATCAAATAAATATCACCTATTCAATTTTGTTCTCTTTTTCAGTTAACTGTTTTTAGCTTTGAATTTAAATTTATTGTGCCTGCTTCACCTCATTTAATCTTGAAAGTTCTAGAATTTCTGCAAAGTCATGGCTAAAAGATGTTTTTTAGGTCATTCCTTGAAAGTTGTGGAAATCTGGTCAAAATTTTAGGGCACTGTTGCAGACCAGTCAAAGTTCACTGCATGCTTTGTTTATTTCCATTTGCATTATTCATCTTATACTGGTGGATTTCTCAGGTGGCAGTGTACTTATGTTTCTAATTCTTGTTTTACATGATAGAATATAAAATTGCCAGGTAAGTGTCTTTTAAAAAAAATGGATGGACGAAAGAGCAAAAAGTGTGACTCAAACATGACCTGAAAGATTTCCATGGAGTAATTTGGGTACTATGTGTCTAGTCATTTGCTTATGGAAATATGGTTGAATCTGTACTTGCAAGTTACATGTATGACAAGAAACTTTTTAGTGTATAAAAAAGGTCAACAAACATTGGCTAAACCATTTTGATCACTCGATCTGCAAGTTGAATGTGCTTTGGTCCATGGCAGTGTAATACAAGGTGTCTGAAACCATTGACAGTGTTTCAGCTTAGTATTGCTTCCTTACAGCTGACTGTTAACTTGACTGCAACCAACTGCAAGATTATTTGATCACTACATGCTATAACAATTTACCACATTTACATTTCAACAGAAAAAATATGTAAAAAGAACCTGTGTATACTATATGTATTGAGCTTTACAGATACAGATGTGGGGCCTCCAAATTTGCGATTCAGGTCATTGAAAGTCTAGGAAAAGTCCTTGAATTTAAAACGAAAAATATGGTTTTAGTTTCCAGACTCCAACTTGGCAGTGCTTTGCTGTGAGATGAAAGTTTACAGGTACACTACCCAGAGAAGACAGAAGAAGCCTCTTGATTTGGGGTTCAAAGATCATCACATGTGCTTCAGATGTGATTTCTGGTCTTGAAATTGATTTAAAGGGTCAAAAGTCATAGGGATCCAGCCCTCCAATTTGGCTTTAGGACTCAAACTTGGAATGCCTTGGTCTTAGATCATGAAACCTCACAGGTACACTGCCTAGGGGAAAGGAATGAACCCTATTCATTGGGGGGGGGGGGGGGGGGGTGTTCTGAAGTTGAAGGGGATCTAACCCCAGTATGATTTCAAGACACATAACTAACTTGACACTGCTTTGGCCTAGGATCATGCAAACTTCCCAGGAGAAAGGGATGAACCACACCGATTTGAGGGTCAAAAGATCAAAGTCACAGGGTGCTTAACTCAAAAACTTGTTTCAGGACTAACTTGACGTCGCATTGGCCCGGGATCATGAAACGGCACTGCCTTGGGGAAGATATGAACACTCCCGATTTGAAATCTCATTAAGTCCCATTTTAGCATCGTATTTGCAAAGTGTTCGCCCATTATTCTGAAGGTCTGATAACCCAAACGGTTAGGGTTAGACCCCATCCCTAACAAGCCTTCAGAGAATTGGCCCTGTTGCCCACTGGGCCTTCAGAATATCAAATAGGCAGTATTTACGGGGCCCCGTGATGGTCTACATGAACATCACAAAAGTATATAGGTTTAACCTGTTTGTAAGAGCTCATGAATAAAATAATACAGATAAAATGGATATAACAGAATGAAAAGTAATGAGGTGAAAGAAATCTGTAAAGCTAGAGAATTCAAATGGTCAATTCAATCAATCCTGGACTGCGCACATTGTACATATCTGGTCAGTACTATTCACAAACATACCCATTCTGAACACATTCCAATATCCATTCCGATACATTTTTAACTCACTCGACTGAATGCCATGGTGAGCTATACTGATTACTCTCCATCTGTCATCCAGAGGGGGCAGAATTCAAGTGTGTTCAAACCAAGTCTCTTGGTTCATATTTCAGCTCCCTGTGGCACCTGAATTTTAACTTGGTACAATGTGAGAAATATTCTTAACAAATCTTCTATAAGTCGGAATCTTTTAAAATATTTGGTATACAGCATCCATAGTGGGGTAAGATTCATGTTTGTTCAAATCTCTGGGTTCATACTTAGTCTCCAGGAAGTGGCCTGAATTCTAAGTTAGTGCAATATGAGGGAAATTCTTAAAAATCTTCTGCAGATCCACCAGGCAGAATATTTGGATATTTTGTATACAGCATCGTTAGGGGAGCAGATTCAAATGTGTTCAAACAAAGTCCCTTGGTTCATATTTGGGCTCCCTTTCGTAGTTTGAATTCTAACCTTGGGCAGTATTGGGAATATTCTTTGAAATTTTTCCGCAGATCTGCCAGTCAGAATCTTTTTATATTTGGTAAACAGTTTCCTTATGAAGTCAGATTCAAGTTTGTTCAAATTTGAACGTGGTGCATTTTGGGGAATCTTACTGTAATTTGTGTTATTCTGTTTGTCATGATGTGCCCTATCTCCTCAGCCTCTACGGGCCCAATCAACTTCAAACTCTGCAGGTGTTTGTGTTTTTTACCCGATATGACTAAATCAACATGTTTGGTGGCAATATTTTGCATTATTTACTGAAAAAATGACAATTGTGCCACTACATAGGTGGTGGTGAAACACTTTATCATTCGAAGGGTTCAAAGGTGCAAGGGAGGTGGCTCGAAATACCTCCTATCAAAAAGCCTTACATAGCATGAGTCAATCCACTAGTATTCTTTATAACAGTGTTCTGATCCACCAGTCAGAATCAAACTATTGATATTTAGTATATAGCGTCCTTTAGGGCATCAGATGGAAGTTTTTACAAATCATGTCCCTTGGTTCATGACACATATGCACCAAGTTTACAGATTAGGTATCCACATGGAAGGGGAAACATTATCAGTTTTAAATTGTGCAGTCAGAATGTCAAAGGTCATGAGAGCTGTTACGATAAATAGTAATGAACTGGGTCAAATATTGATTTTCTTGTATTTTATTATATTTGTCACATGTCCACTAAACTTACAGGGTAGCATACCAATTGATTTATAGGCATTTCATTGAAGGTCAGGGTAATTGTTACTAAAAATTGCACTTTTGGGTGTTTAGACAATAACATTAGTTGAAATCTGAACGAAACTTGCAGAATGTATTTGCATGTGGAAAGAAGGGAAACTGTTGATATTGTAGCATGTAGCAAAAGGGTTGAAGGTCATGGTACTTTTAAACAAACTTACAGATTAAGAACCTTATATTGATTTTGAAATCTGCAATGTAATTGAAAAGTTCAGGATTAGTTAAATATAACATCTCAACTTATGAATCTGCAATGTGCTCATTGAAAAGTTTTTTTCTTATCAGGATGAGGAATCATTGAATAACAAGTTGTGTACATTCACTGTTACCCAAAAAGAATTTATGAACCAACATTGGTAAGTATTTACTGAAAAGATGTTTATTTTCGAGCCTGGTTAACTAAGAGATTTTCTTTTTTTTTTTTCTTATTTAGGGTTCAAAAGATGAAATCTTGAAAGTGTTTGAATTGAAAACCTTGGAAGTTTTCAAGGCATCGAAAGTACTTGAAATTTGTGAATTAGGTCTAAAAAAGTTAAAAATCTGATTATCATTCCCTCCCACATGGTCCTTTTGCTGCTGCATGCTCTGCTCTCTTTTTATAACCAATGCAAACTTAAAAAAGTAAAAAAAATAAAAACTAAATGGTTTATGTCTTGATATTTTACCCAAGTTAATAAAATTGATACATTTGTCCCATGAATGCAACAAAGTTTTGCAATGCTTTAGCATTTCAAAGCCTTTTTTGCACTCAAGGGATGAAATACGCTACCACCCATGCTATTCTGTAGATTATGAGGCCTAAGATGTAAAACAAACCAAGAATATGAACTTTTGATAGAAAGAAATAATGACAAAAATAAAATATGAAATAAAAAAAAAACTGAATAGGCAGACCGCACATGTCTAAAAATTACTGCTCAGGTTATAGACATCAGTTGTTTTGGAAAGGGTGGGGGTCAAATTCAAGTTTATTCAAGTTTAGTCCCTATTCTGATATTTGTTCTCTTTTCTTTTGCATTACTGTAAATCTGGGCATTGTTTGTATGGTGGCATTCCAATACTAGAAAAAATGATCTGACAATAGAGTTATAAATAATAAAATCACTTCATTCCTCTGTTGTGTCAACTAACCATAGATGCTAATTAAATCCTTCTTTAAAGAATTTGTCATTTTAACAGCAAGAAATTATGACTTTCAATGTTTTTGGAAGACTAATTCCATATAACCAACCCTGAGCGATTTCTCGAATTTTTGAATGTCACCTTGCTTCAACATTGCTGAAAATACGGTCATACTAAAAACTAAGAAGAACAATATAATATTAAATTTTAAATGTTTTATTATCATCAAATAATACAGCATGTTATTTTATTGTATTAATGGACCATTCTACATATTGATTTTAGTTAAGTTGATTTTATTCATATATTTTTAACTATTTCATTAAGTATGTTGTGTTGAAAATCGTAATGTGATTTGTTTAGTGTCATCCGAAAAGTAGGCATATGAAGGGAGCTAACTGTAACTTTTTTTTTGTCAATGAGCAATGAGTCTGCTTTCTCGTGAAATAAAGCGACCATTTAAAAATGATTAATTTAATAGAATTCTTCACAGTTGTCATAGAAACCTCTTTCCGGTGACAGATCTTAACCATAAAGTCTCTAACGGAAATTAGGCAGGTGTTTGATTACCATTTCAAGTTCGGTGGATGGCCACAACTTTACTCAAAAAGACAGTAGCCGGAGTTGGCAAGTTCAGGTGTCAAAAATTATAATACTGTATGCTGTGATATTTTTTCTTGACATTCTGCAGTATTTTTTTGCTAATATTGCTAAGCCCCTACTGCATATTGGGTGCCTGCAACAACACCTGCTGCAGTTTGTAATGTTGATAATTGAAATGTTATGGCATGGTTACACACGCATTGAAGATGTGCAATATGTATACAGATGACAGAAGCAATAATTTTTCACAGATTTAATTCTCTATGTCTACTTTAAAAATTGCCAATGCCTGTTATACTTAAAATGTGCACCATACCCCCCACTCCCACCCCCCAATCCTTTAGTTGTAATTATTGAAAACTAAAACTAAAAAAAACCAACACAATTGGAATTTTCGCTTTTTGTGAGAGATACTAGGTAGATTGTTTCCTTATGTAAGGTGGAAAGTTAAACAGTTATAATATATGAATTTTTATAAATATTACAGGTATCACTGTCACACATGTAACATGGATGATGGAGTTGGTGTGTGCACTGTTTGTGCCAAAGTATGTCATAAAGAGCATGATCTAACTTATGCCAAATTTGGGTCTTTCTTCTGTGACTGCGGGGCCAAAGAAGATGGAAGTTGTCAGGTATCTATTATTACGTCATTTTTTAAAGATCAATCTGAGTCTCATGAAGTTTTCAGTTGCAGATATTATGAACCTGTTAAGTATATATTATATGTTATCAAGAAATGGAGAAATAACTAGGTATTCTTCTTGTGAGTATATTTGATTTTGATGTTCCAATCAATCAAAATAAGCTGTAAGCTTTCAAGCAGTTTTTTGTGATAGAACTTGCAAGACTGCAAATAAAAAGCCTGTCATGGTCATTCACAGGCTTGGTTAGCTGGCATGTTTGACAGGCACTGATTCACTTGTTCCTGATATAATGACCAGCACAATTTTGTAGAATTAAATGAGCCCGTAAATTAAAAGCATGTCCAATTTCGCAGGCTTCACAAAAATACCCAATTCCTGATTTATTATAAAAATACTAAATTCTGATATCGTCTGCATTGCATGAAGGTTTAAAGTTTATAATGTCATAGAGATGTGTCTTATGTATCAGATCTCGCAATAATCTTGCCTTTTAAAAATTTCTTTCAAAACTGTTTTTTTAATAAAATTCTTATGTGTCCCCTCTTGGGAATGAGCTTCTTCCAGTAAATGGTCACATGGTATCGTTTTGTTGAAAATTGTTGAAAATTTTGTATATTATGCAGACAGTTTCGGCCGATTCATTAGGTAAAGGTTAACATGCTATAGAATTCAACTTTGGAATTTCGGAAGAGAAAGTGATCAGCTGAATTTGACAAACACAATCTATTCTTTGCATCTCATAGTGACAAGACGGCATGAGCATCCTGTTTGATCTGGCTGATAGAACATGACACCTCAGAGTGATTGACTGTTGAAATAATTTGTTTACTGTCTGACAATGGATATTAAAATTAATATGATACTTGAAAGTAAAAATAAAAGGAAATTATGAAAAGTTTGTTCAGTGTTTTCACTTTTGCATTTGTAAAACTGTCTCCTCCAAAATCTTCACATATCAGTTACCTTACACAAGCCTTATTTAACCCTTAAGGGATAATTCCGGCTTTGATAAATTTTAATGCAAAGGAACAGGTGCCCTAACATGCATTGTTTGTGTAAACTCAAAACTTGTTTTCTAAGTACCTTGTCAGTTGTTTCTAGGCAAGTCTTGGCTGCCTCTGTAGGCAACCAAGACTTGACTAGAAACAACTGCAAAGCCACTGGGGGTAGACTTTCAAAGTATAGAGAAAAATCTCCGGGCCCTTAAGGGTTAAGACAGGCATGATATGGATTTTGAAATGCTGAGACTCTTGTTTTCTGGCAAACCAGAATTGATGGACAGATGACAGCAGTTTTGTTGCAGCCATCAAGTTAAAAGTGATACTATTAAAACTGTTTCAAATTCTCCCGGTTTTCAAGGGTTGGTCCTTATATAACTCATCTAGTGATAACACAGTATTTGTTTTCAAATAACTGAGGAAATTATAATTTTGCTTCTAAAACATAGCTTATAACCTCTCAGCAGCTCCCTCCATTGAGGGATTAAGTTATTTTTCGGGAGTAAAAAGGTAAAAAAATTATAGGGATATTTTGGGGTATATCACTAGACTGATTTTACTGACACATTTATTGAAAGGTTAAAAGAGAGAACTCATGGTGAAAAATTAGATTCATAAATTTCTTTTGCAAATTTTTTGTTGTCACCTTTGATTGAAAGCATTTCTTCATAATCAATTTTAGGCTTTAATGAAGAGAAACCTAGACAGTGGTGTTGACAGCATAGGTAACGCTTCTATCACTTCACCTTTTTCTGCTGAGACATTGCACCCAAGCTCCTTGAGAAGACGTTTGTCATCACCAGGTCAACTGAAAAAAACCTCAGATTCCAAGAAATTGGCAGACAATATTTCAAAAGCATGTGAAACTATGTGCAGGCAAGTGGAGGTGAGATTATTTATTTATCTGTTAAGATTTATATACATCAGACTTCCACATGGGAACCCCTGGGAAATGTTAAAGTGTTTGTTCATTGTAGAAGACAAGTTCTGCTGTACTGATACACTAGGACTCAGTATCTAGTGCCTGCTAAAGTGCTCAATATAATTGTTTGGGTAATCTTGACTTCATCATTGTACTGTCATCTTGATACAGCCAAAAATGCTGACAGTTACCTTAACACTCTGCAAATGGATGTTGAAATATAAGAAGATCAAAAAGCATGTATTTTTATACTGTACCAATGACCCAGACTTAGCTGGTGCTAACTCCACAAAAACCAGGGCCAAACACAAATTTTGCCCCCCAATCCCCAAAATTTGCATCCAAAACAAAAAGAAATCATGTCCTAAAGGACCTCCATAGTACGACTCTACTGCGCATGCGCAGTGACGCAGTCGTCCCGAAATTGGCGCCAAATATCATTCTCTGTTTGGCCCTTCATCAGTCAACATCTCACTGATCTTTGTGCTTGTAAATCTCAGTTTAAAGGATGCCAGACACGTAATTCTTGGAGAAAATGTGATTCTAAGGAGGATAGAAGGAGGAGAGGAAAAAAGAAGTGGCAAAAAATAATCAGGGCTGTACTTAAAATTTTTTGTTAAAATTATGTTAAGTTGCCTATTTTCGAGGCAAACGCCTCTTGTTGTCATTCTTGCTAATTGTTGCACTGCTTATTCAGTGTTTCCTCTCCCCTAACCTTCTAAAGTCCCCCCTTGCAATTCTCCCATGCTTTTGGCATATTTTTGAGAAGTTTCATTTCTAAAAATTCCCTGGGAGAGTTGCTTGGTTACAGAATGTTTTCTGTTATTTTCCCCATAGTTACGTTTTCACCCATGGGTGTATAACGTTTGTGTTCTGCATCTTCCATCTGATGTTCTGCAGATTCTCCCCTGGGAGTCTCTGTTTTGCATCAGATAGAGTGTAATTGAGGACTGATTCCGGGCCAGTTTTTTCAGTGCCTGGAGTCATGTTTTCTTCTGTGTTTATGTTTTCATTGGCAACAGCCTTTTTTGAGGGGGGCTGTTTGCCTTTGAGGTAGTTTATCTCATTATAAGATACATTTATATTATCCGAAAGTGTCTCATTAATTATTTTATATAATTTTAAAATTTTTGACCACACTTTGCCATCGGATCCATCGGGGCTCAACGTTACTTTTCAGCAACTTGGGCTTCTCTGAAAAAATATTTTTTCAAAATTATTTTGTTTTGCAATTGTTTTTTCATTTATTAATGGATCATGTTATTATGTATCTTTGTGTCAGGGGTTTTTGCGAGTAACTAGGACTTATTGTTGTTCTTTCACAATGAAGGGAACTTGTTCAAATTGTAATAGGAAGAAATCTTCCTCTGACTTTCATGATTATTGCATAAATTGTAGTCAGTGTTCTCGCATTAATCCCTGTCCTGTATGTGAACATTGGGATGAGAAACATTGGAAACGTGTGTCACGATATGTTGTTTCTGGAGAAAGAGCGATGCCGGCTCTTTCTCCACAAGGTCACTCTACTCTCTCAGTTTCTATTTCAGAGGAACCAGAACAGGGTGATGTTTCCATGTTATCTTCTTCAAGTGTGCGTCCGTCGTCACAATTAAATACAGAGCTAGCGGCAAAAGTGCTCATGGAGATTAGACAAATGTCGTCCGCTAGCTCGCCCGGTGTAGCGTCCATTCACCGAATGGTTCGGCAGCCGGGTTCGTCCGATGCGGTCCAAGAGGAAATTTTGGGTGATGCGAGCACTATAAAAATAATAGATGCACACCCAGTGACGGCGGATAGTGAACGAGAACGGAGGAAGCCTTTTAGTCCGGTTCCTAGCTCGTCCAGGTCCAGCCGGGCCGCGAGCGAGAGAGGCCCCTCTCTCGTACAACAACATCTGGGACCAGATGTTGTGGTACAAAATGTGTCTTTAGCGGAGCATACGTCCGTCGCTCGGGACGCTCCGTTGTATAAGCAGTCCGCAGAGACTGTTAAGGCTTCCTCTTCTCGCCGGCGCACACGACCGCACCTTGGCTGCGTGACCTCCGATATCTTGCCAGCTTCGCCGATGAAGGATTATTCGGCGACCAGGTCACACCATCCGGCAGCCAGGGATTCGAGACCGATGGACTCCGGACGTTCGCATAGGAAAAGTATGCGGGAGCCATCTGATGCGGAGCTGCCCTCGGCAAAGCAGCGAAAGACCGCTCCTCCGCAGGTCTCGACGTCGGACATTCTAGTGCAGATAGCACAGCTTATCGCAGCATCCCAGCAGCCGACAGAGACGGTGTCGGATCGAGAATTATCCGACGGCGCTGGGTCGGTACGCTCCGCCGAAGCATCGGGGGCGGACGACCGGGAACATCGGGAGGTCCGACCGGATGGTGAAAGGGATACGGATGAATTGGAGCTATCCCTTTCGGAACAACACAAAGCTGCCGTAGACTTCATCCGGCACTTTCTTCCTCAAGTTGTTCCGTCGGGCCAGACTGCTGCGCTTCCGGACAGGAGAATTATAGCGTCATTGGACTCTGATTTTTTCGAGCGGTTCAGGGACATCGCTCCCGAGTTTCCGTCGCAGTCCAATAATGTTGCAAGAACATTTGAATTATTGAACGACGCTATTTTTAAACTTGCTTCCAGGACAGGGAAAGCAGGCTTCTTGTCCGCAAATACTCTCAACCTGCCTTTCATTAATGCAAGGAATAAATTCGACACGGCAGGTCAGGGTATACCGAGAGTTCCTCTGCGTATGGACGACGAGGCGGAAGACTTAGAGCTATCATTACCGTCGTCAGCTTCTATTCCAACCGCAGTGTTGGAAACAGCTATTGCGTCTAACAGAGCCAATTTAGATGCCTTATCTTACGCAGATCACCTTACGAAGGCGTTATCACTGCGTCTTCAAGGGGAAGAGTTTCAGGATATACAATCCTCCTTAAGACTTCTTTCAAGGGCAGTAGCTTATTCCACGTGTAACTCCGCCCTTTCAGTGGCAAATCTGGAGTTGGTTAGACGTGACGCAGCCCTGTCTACATCCACACTAGTGGATTCTAAGGTGAAGAACTCTCTTAGAGTCACTTCGGTCTCAGGAGATCTTCTCTTTGACGGCAAGCTTTCCGCTATTTATGATAATATTAAAAAGAAAGCTAGTGATTCTCTGTTGTTTAGATCCGCTCCTAAAAGGTCGGATTCAGCAGACACGAATAAGGCGGGCACTTCTGGGTCTTATCCGCCCAAGAGAGGTTCCTATAGAGGTTCCGGTGCGTCCTCTAGCTCTTATTCGAGAGACCGTCAGGATAGCGACTCTCGTTCGGGACGTCCTTCAGGCCGGGACAATCGGTCGGACGCCCCGAGGTCGACGAGGCGAGGTGCGGGTCGTGGAAGACGTGGTTTCTCCTACCGCAGGCCTCGCAGATCCAGGAGGTGATGGCTCAAACCTCTATCGCGTTCCGGTTGGCGGAAGGTTGTCGAGTTTTTCTCAAGAGTGGGCGTCGATTACGGACGACCCGTGGGTGAGAGGAGTGACTTCGGAAGGTCTAAAGATATCCTTCAAACGAAAGCCTCCATTAACTCGAAGTCCAAAGTGGACTCATCTTCCGTCAAACCCTCAGAAAAGAGACGCTCTGCTATCAGAGGTGCAGTCTCTTTTAATGAAGAACGCGGTAGAGGTCGTAGAAAACCAGGAATCGCTGGGATTCTACAGCCATCTGTTTCTGGTTCCGAAACCAGACGGCTCGTTCCGTCCAGTCATAGATTTGAGCTGGATAAACAAGCTGATCATCGCTCCGAAGTTTTATATGGAGACGATTCGATCGGTCAGAGCGAGTATTCGGGTGAACGATTATGCAACGAGCATAGATCTCAAAGATGCGTACTTTCACGTCATGGTACATCCGACATTCCGAAAGTATCTACGCTTCGCAGTCCTAGGAGTGGTGTATCAGTTCCGGGCGATGTGCTTCGGATTGAATCTAGCACCCTGGGCTTTCACTCGGGTAATGAACTCGGTAATGATCTACTTCCGAGCTCATTCGTCTGCGGTAACGTCGGCCTACCTGGACGACATTCTTCAGAGGTACGGCAACGAGTTAACGCTTCAGAACGATGTTCAGAATCTTCTTCTATTGCTCCGACGTCTCGGTTTCATAGTAAACGAGGAGAAGTCGGATCTGGTGCCGTCCAAGTCATTCACTCATCTGGGAATGAGCTTCGAGACGCACAACAATCTCGTTCGTCTGCCGTTAACCAGAGCGAAATTAGTCAGTTGTTACGCTCGCTATTGTCTAAATACAGACAAAGTCACAGCGAGAGAATTTATGAGACTGATAGGTCTGTGCGGAGCCGCTGCGGATCTCATTCCGATGGGACGGCTACGCACACGGCCTCTTCAAATTTTCTTGACTCAGAATTGGAGTGTGAAAATTCATTCGCTCGATGTAGACGTTCTCTTGTCAGATCAAGTGAAACAAGAGATTCAGACTTGGGCAAACATTCAGTGGTTAACTCAAGGAGTTCCGCTGCAGTTGCCGGATCCGAGTTTTACCATTATGACGGATGCCAGTCAAACAGGTTGGGGTGCATCATTAATCCCAACGGATTCGAGATGCCAGGGTCTTTGGGATCCGCAATTCCTGTGCAAGCACATAAACATCAAGGAAATGATGTCAATTTGGCTTGCGTTACGTCACTGGATGGACATTATTCACGATGCTCATGTCCAAATCCTATCCGACAATACGACAGTAGTGGCGTATATACGGAATCAGGGAGGCACTCATTCAGTTCCGTTGTTCAATCTAACGGAAAGAATCCTTCTGTTTGCGTTGGAACATCACGTTCTTCTTTCGGTCCGTCACATACCGGGTCGTCTGAATGTGCTAGCAGACTCCCTTTCTCGAAAGGGTCGCTTGTTGCCGTCGGAGTGGACTCTCAACAAACAAGTATTCAATCAGATTTGCTACCAATGGGAACGGCCAATGATAGACTTATTTGCGACACATCTCAACAATCAGTTGCAGACGTATGTGTCCCCGTGTCCGGATCCAAGAGCATTTGCTGTAGACGCTCTATCGATCCCTTGGGACGGAATGATAGGATATGCGTATCCTCCAGCGCCGTTAATTCAACAAGTATTGCTAAAGATAAAACAATCTCAATGCAAGATTCTGTTGGTAGCATCTCTGTCGCCACAGAGACCGTGGATAAATCTACTCAGGTGTCTGTTGTGGGACCTACCGCGGAAGCTCCCTCCACGAGAGGATCTTCTTTGGCAGGGGAAATCGCGCCAACTGCATCACAACCCGCAAGGTCTCAACCTTCACGTTTTTCCGTTGTGCGGTCCTTCTTGCATGGCAAGCACTTTACAGGACGAGCAGTGGACGCGATTTCTAACTGTAGGAGGACCTCCTCTTCGCTAAACTATGCGGCTAAGTGGAAGGTTTTCCGTCGTTGGTGTAGGGATCATTCTGTTGATATATTTGATCCCTCTATACCAGACATTGCTAACTTTCTAGTATACTTGTTTGACGAAATCAAACTGCAACCGGTTACTATAAAGGGTTATAGATCTATGTTATCTGATACCTATGCACATCATGATAGTTTACAAATTGGATCTAATGTCTCTTTATCGAAATTGGTTAGAAACTTTTCGATAAATAGACCCAGAACTCTTAGATTAATTCCTAAGTGGAATTTAGCTTGGGTTCTCCTTAAATTGAAGGAAAAGCCATTTGAACCTCTTGGGACAGTAGATTTCAAATTCTTATCTTATAAGACAGCTTTTCTCTTAGCTTTCTCTTCTGCCAGAAGAGTCAGTGAGCTTCATGCACTATCGGTGGATGATTCTCATTATCGTAGTGTTGGGAACACTATCACCTTCACTACTAACGTCGGTTTTTTAGCTAAGAATCAGGCTCCTAATAAATATCCGGAACCTATTGTTATTAAGGCTCTTCCGTCTTCAGACGGGCGTAGGCCTTTACTCTGTCCTGTTAGAGCACTACGTATCTATAAACAGAGATCTCAGTTCATCAGAAAGGGACGGAAACGTTTCTTTCTGTCTTTGATGCCTAATAGAAAGGACATTTCAGTCCATTCTATTGCTAGATGGATTCAGTTAACTATCCGTACTGCGTATGAAGATTTATCTTCTTCTCAGCAGTCTGTGCTTAAGATTTCTGCTCATGAAGTAAGAGCTCTTTCTACTTCCTGGGCTTATGCTAATAGTGTTGCTATTACAGATTTAATGAAGGCTGCTTATTGGTCTCAGCCATCCACATTTACTAATTTTTATCTCAGAAATATTGAGTCCATTTCTGGAGACCTGCATTGTTTAGGTCCGTTATCTGTTGCTCAGAATGTCGTCCACTAAACAGTTGCAACTATAGTTATGCAGGCTTTCTGTTCCGGCAGTGACTCCGTCCGGCTGCCCTCTTCGCTCTGGGCTATTTGACCCAGGGCAAGGGGAAGGGGGGGGGGGGGGGGGCGGGTGTTCCCTTAGGTCACCTGCTTTATAGTGAAAAGCAAGGGAATGCCTCCTCCAAGACAGTATTTCTGAGTCGCTTCCGGGATGGTTTTAAAGTGTAATATTAATGTTTAATTTCATTCATGTCTTATTTTTAAAGTGTAGCTCGGTGTGAAGCATTTGTATATGTCAAGTGTCAAACGGGCTTTAATATACAATACTCGGACACTTTTAAATGATTATAAAGAGTCTCAATTCTCTGGACTACTTTATTTATTGGCTTGTTTTAAAAATAATTAGTATAAAGGTTATACTGGATGTTAATAGAGAACATGAATGTTATTGTGCTCAATTATTAAGGGTAGTGTATCTTTCTAATTTAAATATTAAATAAGAAAGATACATGTAAAGCCTAATACTCCTTTTCTCCTTAAGGGGTTACCTCTTTATTTTATAATTGAGCTTATTGGATTTTCCTCTATGTCCTAGGCCCTCCAGCCTGTTTACTATTCAGCTAAGTCTGGGTCATTGGTACAGTATAAAAATGTTAAAAAATTTATAGTAATTTATATATTTTTTATACTTACCAATGACCCAGACGGGGATGGCCCTCCCTGAGTTGGGAACTCTTGCCTCCCCGCTGAGTACATAGCGCTGACCAGGCACTGCCAGTAAGAATGATATTTGGCGCCAATTTCGGGACGACTGCGTCACTGCGCATGCGCAGTAGAGTCGTACTATGGAGGTCCTTTAGGACATGATTTCTTTTTGTTTTGGATGCAAATTTTGGGGATTGGGGGGCAAAATTTGTGTTTGGCCCTGGTTTTTGTGGAGTTAGCACCAGCTAAGTCTGGGTCATTGGTAAGTATAAAAAATATATAAATTACTATAAATTTTTTAACTTTTCCCATAATGTAAATAGGATTTTAACCAGTTCAATCTGGTTTGAGTTCAATGAACTTGATATTTTGGTGTTTTGACATCTACATGCAGAGGGTTAAATTTGAATAATCAAACAGACAAATATTAATTGTAGTAAGATTTGTATGGCTTACATTGACACAGATGACACTATATTCATGGGTTAAGTATTTTCAAGTTATTTTACATACACCGTTTGCAGTTTTAATGTTCTGATGATGTCAAAAACATTAACTCATAAATCGGCTGAGTATTTTTAAGTTATTTTTCATCAAATCTAGTCTTGGCTGCGGAAAAGCATCAATGACTAGATTTGATGAAAAATTCATCCAAATTTAAATTTAAGAAATCTCTGGTGAAAAAATCCATTCAATTTACAGGGTGGAGACAGGATTAGATAAGCCCAAATAATACATATTTCAGTTGCAAGAGAAATCCTGTCCTGGGCACAAATAACTGTCAGGAGCATGTGAGGAGTTAAAGGTAGTCAGTTGTGTGAAGTCAGGTGGTTTGTCAACATCATATATCTGCAATTGCCACCGTGATAAAATGGAATTCTGATGCCTAAGTGGCCAGGATATAATGCTCATATTAGCTGAATAAATATCTATTTATGGGATAAATTTTTTGACAACTGAACTGATGGGAGAACAATCCTGAAAATGTTTTGCAATGCACAGTCTATTCTAATGTGTTTATAAGCCAGTAGTTATATCAGTATCTGATTAGCATGTTAAAAGTTATGCTACAGACTAGTATGGAGGTAAGCGATTTTCAATAATCATTTAGCCTTAGAAAATATCACTGCTTGATCGATAACATTTAAAAACATTTAGATTTTCTTTAACCAGATATTACTCAAAACAAGCATATGAAAAATCTTATTATTTACCCAGTGCCAGTGAATAAAAATGTCTTGTGCAGTTTCAGATTAAGGGTATGGCTCTTACTTTTTCCCTATGCAAAAATAAAAAAAAGTAGAGTGGACCTGTAGAAAACACAGCTGTCAAAAGTGCCCCATGTAGATGAAATGTATGGTGTGTCTGAATAAAGTGGTAGGATTAATCATTTAACCCAAGAGCCCAGGTAACTGGGTTAAATAATGCATTGTGTGAGATAAAAAATCTATTTTAATTCTATATTTATTTTATTCATCCAATAATATCAAAACCGTCGATATATATGCTAAAAAGTCAACATTAGAAGGCCTATTAAAACAAATTTCTTGTTTACCAGCCAATTTTTCCTCAATTTTATGATGAGGAAGCAAGCGGGTTTGTTTTGTTTTGTTAATTCTTGAAACAGTCCCTGAAAAAAGCTGGATTTATCAGTTCAACTTCTTACACTTTTCTTTAGAAAACCAATTTTTTCAACAGTGAAAATGTCCCATACTGCAATTGCAAATTTACCCAACTTTATCTTGTTTGACAGAGCTCAATGAGCTCTGTCAAACAAGATGCAGTTGGTTAAATATTTAGTCCTTCAAGTGCAAAATAGTATGAGTGGTAAAGAGAAAAAATCTGTTACCCGAGTACAGTAATAAATCAAAAATTTTTCTCAAGCCTATTAGCCAAAGAATATATGTTTAAAAATGGAATAAAAACTGTTATATTTTAAGTGGATGTTTTTGACTAACGTTTTCCTGCATTGATTACATAGTCTTTCTATAAATTTTATAATTTATAGTTTTTAGTTGTAGTTAGATTACTTTTATTATTTTTGTAGGGAAGTAGAGAAAGTCTTATCAGTAGTTTGGTATGTATTATTTCTAGAGCTATTCAGATAAAACACATTTCCTTTCTCCTTTGAATCAACTTGATGCCTTATAAATTGGCCAAATGTGCCCTGCATTACATGCGAACAATTTCCATTCAAACTTTTATACTTTAACCCTTTACCCAATGCACACGATATCAAAATTTGTTATTTTAAGGCCTTAAAAAAATTAAAAATCTGTTTCTCAGGCCCTACTGCATGGTCCTTTTGGCTGCCGCATGCTCTATTTTTATAACCAATGCAAACCAAATAAAAATATAAATTCAGTGGGTTATGTCTGATATTATAATAAAACATACGTTTGTCCCTTGAGTGCAACAAGGCTTTGCAATGCTTTAGCACTGCAAAGCCTTCTTGCACTTAAGGGACGAAATACACCACCATCAATGCTATTCTGTAGATTATGAGGCCTAAAACATAAAACAAACCAAGAACATGAATTTTGATAGCAAAGAAATAATTACAAAAATAAAAACTAAAATAAAAAAAACACCCGCCTGCATGCAATTTTATAAAAAAAAATGACCTGAGAAACAGAAGATCTACTTTGCGGGACCTTAATTACATTTTTTAATACACTCGTTTTGAACGAGTATTATGTTATGGCGCTGTCTGTCCATCCATCCATCCATCCATCCATCCATCCATCCATCCATCCATCCATCCATCCATCCATCCATCCATCTGTCCATCCGTCCGTCTTTCCGTAAACAATTTTTGTGTCGCCAACTCCAAAAGTTTACATGCTACATTGTTCTAACTTTGCACACATGTTGATCAGTAATTGCCGTTGTGCATGTGACAAGTGCAGGTAACTCTGTTTTGTATTTCCAGAGTAATGCCCCCTTTTAGTACTTAAAACATTACAGTATTGTCTTGCCTACTCCATCAACATTTTGCATGCTATATTGTTCAAACTTTGCACACATGGTGATCATCAATTGCCGTTGTGCATGTGACAAGAGCAGGTACCTCCATTTTGTATTTCCAGAGGTATGCCCCTTTTTGTACTTAAAACATTACAGTTTTGTGCCACCTTCTCCTTCAACATTTTACATGCTATATTGTTCAAACTTTGCACACATGTTGATCACCATTTGCCATTTTGCATATGACAATAGCAGGTAACTCTGTTTTGTAACTCTGGTTTTGTATTTCCAGAGTTATGCCCCCTTTTAGTACTTAAAACATTACAGTATTGTGTCGCCTACTCCATCAACATTTTACATGCTATATTGTTCAAACTTTCACACATGGTGATCACCAATTGCCGTTATGCATGTGACAAGAGCAAGTAACTCTGTTTTGTATTTCCAATATTATGCCCCCTTTTAGTACTTGAAACATTACAGTTTTGTGTCGCCTACTCCTTCAACATTTTACATGCTATATTGTTCAAACTTTGCACACATGGTGATCACCAGTTGCCGTTGTGCATGTGACAAGGGCAGATAACTCCATTTTGTATTTCCAGAGTTATGCCCCTTTTAGTACTTAAAACATTACAGGACTGAGTCGCCTTCTCCTTCAACATTTTACATGCTATATTGTTCAAACTTTGCACACCTGTTGATCACCAATTGCCGTTGTGCATGTGACAAGAATAGGTAACTCTGTTTTGTATTTCCAGAGTTATGCCCCCTTTTAATACTTGAAACATTACACTATTGTCACCTACTTCTTCAACATTTTACATGCTACATTGTTCAAACTTTGCACACGTTGATCAGTTATTGCCGTTGTGCATGTGATGAGCAGGTACCTCTGTTTTGTATTTCCAGAGTTATGTCCCCTTTCAGAACTTAAAACATTACAGTATTGTGCCCCCTTCTCCTTCAACATTTTACATGCTCTATTGTTCAAACTTTGCACACATGTTGATCACCAATTGCCATTTTGCATGTGACAAGAGCACAAACGGTGATCACCACGGGTGTATGTTGCCCCGCTAGGTGGTTCTCTTGTTTCCAAATTTTTCAAACAATTTCAGCAAAATCATATCATGTGACTGACCCCCTCATTGGAATGAGTCTGTCAAGCTCGTTCCTGTGAAGGGCCACATGATGTTTTGTTGAAATTTTTTGAAAGATAATTTTTTTCAATTGCTCAATTTATAAATTTCAGTGGCTAGATGTATACAATTCGTTGGGTAAAGAGTTCAACATTTTCTTCTTTCAAAACTGACCCTCTTATAAATAGATGTACGGAAGGCAAATTATAGTCTCTCAAGCATCACCATGCATTGGAGAGTCAGGGTTGAGAAGAAAACAAATTAACCCTTTACCTAAATGAGTAGAAAAAAACAGTCACAATTTTTTCTTCCAATTAACCCTTTACCCAACGTAACGGCCAAAACCGGCCAGCACTGTTCACAAAAATCACCAATTAATTTTCCTTACTGTGACCCCTCTTTGGAACGAGCTCGTCGAAAAGAGGGGTCATAGACTATGTTTTTAAGACAAAAATGAAAAAAAATAGTTATTCAGGAATTTTGTTTGCAAGTGTTGTCTGCTTTTCATGTTAGGTAAAGGATTAACTGAAAGTATGGTCTTATAATTTTTGGTGTCAGAATTCATTATTAACTGGTAGAGTTCTAAATTATTTTTGATCACCAAAGTTTGTTCACATGTCTTTGCCTAGTTACAATGTATGGGAGAGTACCTATAGACACTCTTCTGTAAATTATAACAAGGAAAAAATCCATACAGATAAAATAATTTCACTTGAAAAATAATATGACGCATATCCATTGAATATATAATATAGACTTTAAGTTATGGCACCTACACTTCAGAGTAGAGCACAAATATGGGCTTCCAGCACTCTACCAGTTAATGATTTACCTTGTTATTGGAGGGTAGCATTGTACACTTTCCAGTAAATAGTAACAAGGCAAATCTACATAAACAAAACAATTTAGCCTTCGAGCGAATAGGAAGCACATTCACAAAATACGAAGATTATTGATTATGGTACCAGCTCTTAATAGAACCCATTTGTGGACTCCTAAATCTCAAAACGTGACCCATGATCCCTGATTGGAATGAGCTGGTTTTATAGAAGAGCCACAAGTTCTAGTTTTGAAGCAACAATTAAAAAATAATGTTTTGTCAGCAATTTTGGATGGATTTGAACTTTTATGTTATTTAAGAAAAGATACTCTTACTGTCACCTATGGCATGTTATGTGCATATTCTTAACCATTTATGTAATGCACACATTAATAAACATGGCTCATACAGGTCATGGAATCATGGAAAAGTCCTGGAAAACAAAAATATTTTTTCCAGGCCTGGAAGTTTTGAAAAAAGGTTTTTATGTTGTTTTTTTGTGTTTTTTTTTTGCTGAACTCTGGAAATCTGGAAAAGTCATGGAAATTCATTGTGATAATTATGTAGTATGCCATTTCTTCCTAAAATCCTGACGAGAGAGTATGGTGGTCATTCTAACGAGGGAAAGCTCTTGGAAAGTGGGTAGATGTGTTGGAAAAAGTCATGGAATATGATTCTCAAAAAAGTGTACAAACCCTGAATAAAATTTAATAATTTTTTTTTAATTTTTAAAAAATTTCAATTGACTCCTCACTAGAACAATGTTTCAATGAGGGGATCACTTTATATGGTTTCAGTGATTTTTTTTTCACGATTTTTTTCAACTGCTCGGTTTATAAATTATGTGGACAGTTGTTACAGCTTCGTTGGGTAAAAGATTTAAGACCAATTTTATATTCATACCTAGTGTTGTACAGGATACTACTCATAACATTTACAGGGATTTGCTGATGAAAAAAAAAATTACTACAAATGTTTGTCTCTTCTTTAACCCTTTACCCAACGTAACAGAAAACTGGCTAACACTATTCACAAAAAATCACCATTCAATTTTGAATATTTTTTTGCCTTAAAAACATAGCTTATGACCCCTCATTGGAATAAGCTCATTTCAATAAGGGGTCATAAGCTATGTTTTGGATGCAAAAAAATGAAAAAAAATTAGTTATTCAAGAATTTTGTATGCAAGTGTTGTCTGCTTTTCATGTTAGGTAAAGGGTTAATCAAATTGCAATCTGATCATGACATTTAGATCAGAGGTTTGAGATTTTTTGAATGAAATATTGTGAATTCAAAGCTGGTCGAAGGAAGACGAACCTTAATTGCATCTGGTATTCAATGTTGTCATTTTCAATGGATGAGATGTTACAGTGTTTTGGGCGGAAACCAGCAAGCTGTAGATTGGTATAATTTGGGGATATTTCTGACTCCCCAAGTGGCTGAGCACCAATAAATTTTTTTTTTTTTATAATACTGATTGTCAGAATTGACTTTATTTGCCTTCTCAGGTCTTGATTGGTGCCTCAGAATATCTAAAATATATCGGTTACTGGAGTGACTCAGAGGTCATGAGTTCATTTTTCGAATATTTCTGAAATCCTATGATCTCTAATACATCCTTGAATCTCTTTTTTTTTTCACTTTCAGCAATGAACTGGGCAGAGTGGGAAATTTGGTCGCAATCACATTTCGGACATGGTGTGACATACCAATTTGTTTTATATCTGTTTTGATAGTTACTGGCACAAGCAATTTTTTTTTTGGTGGGGTGGGTGGGGGGTGGGGGGAGGCAGTGGGTATATCATTTTTATACTATAACCATTGGCCCAGACTTAGCTGGTGCAAACTCGATAAAATCCAGGGTCAAACACAAATTTTGAACCCCCCCCAATCCCCAAAATTTGCATACAAAACTGAAAAATTTAAGTCCTATCTGGTATATGCGCAGTAACCAAGAAGGTACTGGAATTGGCACAAAGCATCATTTTTTGTTTGGTCCTAAGTCAGTAAACAATGAGCTGACATCTGAGCTTTAAATCTCTATAAATGGATGATGGAAATGAACAGCGGTGGTTTGAGATGTTTAGGGCTATAACTTTACAATAATTATAAAAGTTATTTTATGTTTCCCATTTTCGGGACATCTGCCTGACGTCATCATTCTTGCTAATGTTTTACCTACGGTTTGTTAAGTGTTCCTTCCCTATCCTTCCATGAACCCTCCTGTTAAACTCCTAAGCTTTTTGGCTGTTTTTATTGAAATTTTTTATTAAATTTCTTGGGAGTTTAATGTGTGTTACAGAATGTTTATTCTGTTTATCCCCATGGTTACGTCCTCACCCTAGGGGTGTTGGGTCATTTTGGTCTTGCTTCTTCTATCCGATGTATCGTTTTTTCTTCGTATGAAGATCTAGCTTTGCATCTGGTAGCATTTAAATCGGTTACTGTCTCTGGGCCTTTGTGTGTGCCTGTTGTCTTGTTTCCATTTTTTCTATTGACGTTGTTTGCAACATTTGGCAATGCCCTTTACATGTAGTATTTAGTATTATACTACTTTAGAATTATTGTAGGATACATTGCTTATGATTCTGGTAGTGTAGCGCAAAAATATTGGCATTTGTCCACACTTAGGCTCTATTGGGATGGCCTTGGGCTCATGATATTCTTTCCTTCCCAGGATTATCTTGGCAGGTATCCGAGGCCTTCGGCCACATTAACGACGCCATATTCAACCTAGCAAGTTCGAAAAAGAAAGGTGGTTTCTTATCTACATCTTCAATCAGTATACCGTTTCCTGGATCACGTTATTTTAAAACGGTTGGAGAAGATGTTCAGAGAGCTCCTTTTCGTCTGGTTGAGCAGACTGGGGATTTGGATATATCCTTGCCTACATCATTCAATTTACGCTCGGATGTGATGGAATCTTCTATTTTATTTAATAGAGCGATTCTGGATGCTCTGTCCTACACAGATCATATCACTAGGGCTCTGGCACAGTGTTTAAATGGAAAGGAATTTGAGGATGTTAGTTCCTCGCTAAGAGTTCTTTCCAGGGCAGTCTTGAATGCCATGTACCACTCTGCCCTTTCAGTGGCAAATTTCGAGTTCGTTAGACATGATGCAGCCCTTGCAATTATCGATGACAGGATGAAAAGCTCTCTCCGAGTCGCTCCGGTCTCTGAACACACACTATTTGACGACAAGCTTTCCTTAGTCTATGAACAAGCTACCAAAAAAGCTTCCAGTGCACTGCTACTGAGATCAGCGTCTCAACAACATGCATCAACTGGCCAGAGTAGGCAAGGTCGTTCCAGTTCCCAATCATCGAAAGGGAGGGTCTAAGAGACCCTCTTACAGTTTCTCCGGATGTCGTCAATATAGCGACTCGGGGAAAGGGGCACAAGTCTGATCAAGACTGTAAGTCAGATGCCCCTAGGCCGATAGGACGAGGTTCTTCGCGGGGAGGACGTAGTTTCTCTTCCTGCAAATCGTACAGGTAATGGTCTAGACCTCTGTTGCTTTCCAGTTTGCGCAAGGTTATCAAACTTTGCGAAAAACTGGATGGAGATTACGGAAGATCAGTGTGTGAGAAATGTAGTCCCGGCAGTCCTGCCGCTATCATTCCGAGCAAAGCTCCCACTTACAAGAAGTCTGCATTGGACAAATCTTCCGGCGAATTCTTCCAAAAGAGAGTCTCTCCTTGCAGAGGTACAGACTCTCCTATCAAAGAAAGCAATAGAGGTCATCGAGAATCAAAATTCTCCAGGTTTTTACAGTCACCTGTTTGTTGTACCAAAGCCAGACTGGATGATCAAATTGATCATAGCTCCAAAGTTCTATATGGAAACCTTTCGGTCGGTAAGAGCGAGCATTCGAGTGGACGACTATGTGGCAAGCATAGATCTAAATGATGCACACTTTCATGTCCTGGTACATCCGGCATTCAGAAAGTACCTGGCTTCTTGGGCTTTCACTCGAATAATGAACTTGGTAATGTCATACTTCCAAACTCATTCGGCAGTGGTAACGTCTGCTTACTTGGATGACATTCTTCAGAGTTACGGTGACAAAATTATTCTTTAGAACAATGTTCAGAGTCTGCTTCAGTTGTTCTGACGTCTCGGTTTCATAGTAAACAAGAAAAAGTCGGATCTAGCTCCATCCAAGTCCTTCATTCACTTGGGAATGAGCTTCAAGACTCACAACAATCTGGTTCGTCTGCCGTTACCTAGTGTGAAATTAGTCAGTTGTTATACTCGCTTTTGTCTAAACTCTCCCGCAGTGACTGCGACTGATGGGGCTGTGCAGAGCGGCTGCGGATCTTATTCCGATGGGTGCATGTGTCCCCTCCAGATTTTCTTTACTCAGAACTGGAGCATTCGCTCGAAACCCAGATTGTTTTAACAGACCTAGAAAAACAAAAGGTTCAGATTTAGGCATATCTCCAGTGGTTGACTCAGGGAGTTCTGCTTCAGCTGCCTGTCTTCACGATTATGACGGATGCGAGTCGGGCGGGCTGGGGTGCGTCTCTAAGTCCCGCACACTTGAAGTGTCAGGGTCTTTGGGACCCTCGGTTCCTAGAGAAGCACAGAAACATCAAAGAGATGATGTCTATCTGGCTAGCACTACAACATTGGATTGCTCAAATAGTGAACGTCTATGTTCCAATTCTGTCATACAACTCAACGGTAGTGGCTTATCTCAGGAACCAGGGAGGCACTCATTCGATTCCGTTATGCGAATTAATGGAGAAGATTCTCCTATTTGCTCTGAGTCATTATGTTCATCTCTCAGTCGGTCATATACCTGGTTGTCTGAATGTACTAGTAGACTCGCTTTCTCGAAAACGTTGCCTGTTACCATCGGAGTGGACTCTCAACAAGCGAGTATTCAGTCAGATCTGCTACCAGTGGGATCATCCCATGATAGGTCTTTTTGTGACACACCTGAACAATCAATTATCGATGTTCGTGTTGTCAAGCCAAGATCATCGAGCGTACACATGGGATGGAATGATAGGATATGCATATCCTCCTGCTCCGTTGATTCAGCAGATTCAGTTAAAAATCAAACAGTCTCACTGCAAAATCCTGCTAGTAGCACTTCTGTCATCACAGAAACCCTGGATCAATCTTCTCAGGTGTCTGTTATGGGACATTCCCCAAAAGCTTCCTCCTCGAAAGGACCTTCTATATCAGGGGAAGTCCTGTGCACTGCATCACAACCTGGAAGGTTTCAACCTTCATGTATTTCCGTTGTGCGGTCCTTGCACGGAAAACATTTTACAGGATGAGCAGTGGACGCAATTTCTAACTGTAGGAGCACCTCCTCTTCGTTGAATTATGTAGCGAAGTGGAGGGTTTTCTTCCGTTGGTGTACGGACCAGTCTGTAGACATTTACGATCCATCTGTTCCTCAGGTTACCAATTTCCTGGTCTACTTGTTTGACGTATTAAACTTGCAGCCCATCACAATTAAGGGCTATAGGTCTATGTTATCAGACAACTTATGCTCATCATGATATCTTGGCTATTGGATCAGATTCTTCTTTATCCAAGCTAGTAAGAAATTTCTCTATTAATATAGTCCTAGAACCCTCAGATTAATTCTTAAATGGAATTTGGCTTGGGTTCTGTTGAAGCTTCAAGAAGCTCCGTTCTTGACCTATAAAACGACTTTTCTCTTAGCCTTTGCATCTGCCAGAAGAGTGAGTGAACTTCATGCATTATCTGTTGATGATTCCCATTACCGTAGTGTGGGTAATTCTGTTACCCTCACTACAGAAGTGGGATTCTTGGCTAATAATCAGATTCCAGATAAGCGGCCGGAGCCTATTATCATTAAGGCTTTACCGTCCTCGGACAACCGTAGACCTTTGCTGTGTCCAGTTAGAGCAATGCGCATTTATAAACGTCGATCGAGTTTTATTAGAAAGGGAAGAAAAAGATTCTTTCTTTCCTTGATTCTTAACAGAAAGGATATATCTATTCATTCTATCGCTAGATGGATTCAGCTGGCAATATGTATTGCCTATGAAAGTCTATCTTCGGATCAACTTTCTGCCAACAAGATTTCAGGACATGAGGTTAGAGCACTGTCTGCTTCTTGGACTTATTCTAAATGTATAGCCATTACTGATCTTATGAAGGCTGCCTACTGGACACAGCACTCTTCATTTACCAAGTTTTACCATAGAAATTTAGAGTCTATCTTCTGTGACCTTAGGTCTATAGGTCCTCTTTCTGTTGCTCAGAATGTTGTCCATTAATCTTACATCTAGAAGATGTCTTAGGCAGTCTGCTCGAGCACTGACACCGTTCCGCTGCCCTCATCGTTCTGAGGACTTTTCCTTCTGAACAAGGTGAAGGGGGGGGGGACAGTTTTTCCCTTATGTTATCTGGCTTTATAGTAAAAAGCAAGGGAATACCTCCTCCAGAGATAGTAGTCCAGCATCGGTGCTGGGTGGTTTTAATCTGTAGCTCGGTGTGAAGCAATAACTATCTCATTTATGTACTGTTTTTAAAGTGTAGCTCACTGTGAAGCATTTGTATATGTCACATGTCAAACAAGCATTTCTATTCAATCCTCAAACACTTTTAAATGAGTATAAAGCGTCTCATTCTCTGGACTGGCCTTATAATTGGTTTCCTTCACCGAATTAGCATAAGGGGTTATGCTTGCATTAAATGGAGAAATTATGTAATTCTCAATTACATTGTTGGTGTTATGTCATTCTCTTTTTTATACGCCCGTTTTGAAAAAATGGGTCGTATTATGGTATACCGCTGTCCGTCTGTCCGTCCGTCCGGTCACACATCGTACGATAACTCAAGAATGCTTTGAGAGATTTTCGTGATTTCTGGGTAGGTGGTGTATATCGATGGAGGGAAACTCCCTTTCGTTTAGTGTCGCCGTTCGATTAGTCATTCCAGAGTTATGGGACTTTATTACTTAGAAGATTGTTGATTTTTTACACGTCGTACGATAACTCGAGAACGCTTTGAGAGATTTTCGGGATTTTGGGGTAGGTGCTGTATATCTATGGAGGGAAGCTTTCTTTCGTTTAGTGTCGCCGTTCGATTAGTCATTCCAGAGTTATGGGACTTTTATTAATTAGAAAATTGTTGATTTTTTACACGTACGATAACTCGAGAATGCTTTGAGAGATTTTCACGATTTTTTGGTAGGTGGTTTATGTTGATGGAAGGAAGCTCCCTTTCGGTTGGTGTCGCCGTTCGATTAGTCATTCCAGAGTTATGGGACTTTATTTTTCACATGTCGAACAATAACTTGAAAATGCTTGGAGCAATTTTCATGATTTTTTGGTTGCAAGTATATGTTGATAGAAGGAATCTCCCTTTTGTGTCGCTGTCCGATTTGTCATTCCAGAGTTATGGGACTTTATTCATCAAAATATAGGCAATTTTCCACATGTTGGACTTAGAGCAATTTTCATGATTTTTTGGTGGCAAGTATATGTAACCTGACAAGTACACATGTATACTCATATTGTGTGGTTCCCTCTTGTAATTAATAACGGGTGTATCATGCGCTCATGGCGCAGCTGTTTATTTCATAAGAGAAGGACATATGTAATTCCTCTGTCTTCTCCTATTCTCCTGTAGGAGCTATTCTTTATCGAAGTAATTGAGAGATTGGATTTTCCTCTAAGGCCTAGGCCTTCCAGCCTTTTTACTATTCATCTAAGTCTGGGCCATTGGTTGTAGTATAAAAATATGATAAATTAAAAATAATTTGTATATTTTTTATTTTTACCAATGCCCAGTCGGGGATGGCCCTCCCATGAGTGGGCACTCATACCTCCCTGCTAATTATAACATTTAGCAGGCACTATAAAACGAATGATGCTAGGCGCCAATTCCGGTACCTTCCTGGTTACCACACATATGCAGTAAACAAAAGTATGGAGGACCAGATAGGACTTCAATTTTTCAGTTTTGTATGCAAATTTTGGGGATTGGAGGGGTTCAAAATTTGTGTTTGGCCCTGGATTTTATTGAGTTTGCACCAGCTAAGTCTGGGCCATTGATAAGTATAAAAAATATACAAATTACTTTAAATTTATCATTTTCATAGTATTACTGGAGGGGCCATAAACAATGCTCTTGTTTTTTCGTATGTTGATATAAATGGTTTTCCAGTGAAATACATGGTCAAATAAGACAGTGTCTGTGTATTAATCTCATTGTTTTTCTGATCGATTTCCATGTTATGGTTCTGTATTCTCAGCTTCCGTAGTATCTTGTAGTGACAAAATGCTGATACAGATAAAAACGACAAACATGCTTCTTTTTATTCAGTGTTGCAGAATTTAGAATCAGATAATTGATTTTTTTGCCCAAAAGAAAGTCTAGTAGTTGATGTGCAAACAACGCAATGGAAGTAATACTAATTTAATCCTCAGCTCCATTGTGCAGTAGGATTAAATAATTACTGAATTTCCCAAGAAATACAAAATGGATTACCCAAGTTACTGTAGTAGATATTGTTGCTCAGATACTTACTTTGAGTTTGAGTAAATGCTGTGGAATCAAGTGGTAGTGTTCTTCAAAGTTGAGTTGTGAACATGATGCAAGAAGTTAACTGTTTGATCCATCTTTTGAATTGCAATGATCTTTTCCACTCACTATTGTGTATGGTCAAACAAGATTTGATAATTTAATTCTCAATTTTTCATTGTTGAAACTTTGAAAGTTTTATGATCACCCCACATATTTCTGGTGGATTGGAATTCAGATCTCAGAGGGGCGTTTATGGTGTTTATGTTGTATTAATTAGTATTTGATTTGTACCTTGAGTAGGTAGCCCCAATTCAAGTTCACACCCAATACTCCCATTCCAAAAGTGCAGTTTTTAAGCTTATCTGATAGAGCGCTAGAAGCCACTATCAAGGCTTTACTGAAAAGTGCTGAAAGCCACTTCATTGGCTTTACACAGTGTGCATTGTTGTTTGTGCAGCAGTAGATAAAGAAATATTCAAATAAATTGTTTTGTTACAATTAATTGAGAGTGCCAATAGGCACTCCAATAAATAGTAACAAAACAATTATTGATGAAAAAAATCTTGCTAAACTAAGGCTCCTCTTGTTGGCAGAATTGTATCTTGGAAAAAAAATACTCATGTTACAAATCTCCGTTGAAAAATAATATAGCATTCTACCAGTTAAGGTATGTTGGACTTAAAAAGTTTTTCAAGCTCCCCAGGATGATCCCTTGTTAAGGGATTTTTTCCATATTTAGTGTACACTTATATTGGGTGGACACCCTGGGTTTCCCCTCCCAAAGCCATGATCAGGGTCATTTCCGGGTTGTGTGAAGTAAATGATTATTATTTTCACGTCTATTTCAGCGAACAGCAAATTCTGTTCAGACGGTGTTGGATATATTACTGACAATTTTACCTCCTTTGACTGAATACTATCAAAAGATGTCACCAAGTGGAAGTACTACTCGAGCACATGAGGCACTAGAAGAGCTACACACAAAATTCAAAGCTACTATGCCAACAGATCTTCTTATGGTATGAAGAAACATTTTCAAACATTACTACAGTGGAACCCTTTGAAAGTGAAAAATACTCTTTTAACCCTATGAACCCAAAAGGCTGCTTTTTCACCCAGGATCGTAATACGGCCTGAATTCATAAAGTAGATAGTTACTCAATGCAATTGTGTGATAGACCAATCAAGATTTTTAACGTGCAACCCTAAGGCTGCACATTGAAAATATTGGTTGCTTTTCCCCATGTAACGAATATAGACTCTACCAGTTGATGGGTCTGAACTGGCATGGAATATTCCATTAAGATTCAAAGGGTTAACAGGAATATTCAACTGACAGAAATTTTGTCATTTTTAGCTCAACTTGACAATTCAAGCTGAGCTATTGCCATCACTTCTCGTCCGTCGTATGTACGTTAGTATGTACGTCCACAATTTCCTTTGGCACACCTCACAGGTCGCATTTATGATCAGATTACTTTGAAACTTCGTATGCTTGTTTGGGGTGACCTCTAGATGGGAGCTATCGATTTTCTTCAATTTCCGTCAAAAAATGTTGCCGTGGCCAACGTTCTTAGAACTTAGTTTAGTCAAACCACAATATTTCCCTTTGGCACACCCTACAGGGCACATTTATGATTTGATTGCTTTGAAACCTGGTATGCTTATTTAGGGTGACCTCTAGATGGGAGCTATCGATTTTCTTCAATTTCCGGCAAAAAATGTTGCCATGGCCAACGTTCGTAGAACTTAGTTTAGTCAGACCTCAATATTTCCCTTTGGCACACCCTACAGGGCACTTTTATGATCAGATTGCTTTGAAACCTGGTATGCTTGTTTGGGGAGACCTCTAGATGGGAACTATTGATTTTCTTCAATTTCCATCAAAAAATGTTGCCGCGGCCAACGTTCTTAGAACTTAGTTGAGTCAAACCACAATATTTCCCTTTGGTACACCCTACAGGGCACATTTATGATTTGATTGCTTTGAAACCTGGTATGCTTATTTAGGGTGACCTCTAGATGGGAGCTATCGATTTTCTTCAATTTCCGGCAAAAAATGTTGCCACGCCAACGTTCATAGAACTTAGTTTAGTCAGACCTCAATATTTCCCTTTGGCACACCCTACAGGGCCCATTTATGATCAGATTGCTTTGAAACCTGGTATGCTTGTTTGAGGAGACCTCTAGATGGGAGCTATCGATTTTCTTCAATTTCTGTCAAAAAATGTTGCCGCGGCCAACATTCTTAGAATTTAGTTTAGTCAGAAGACTCAATATTTCCCTTTGGCACACCCTACAGGGTACATTTATGATCAGATTGCTTTGAAACCTGGCATGCTTGTTTGGGGGAGACCTCTAGATCGGAGCTATCGATTTTCTTCAATATCCGTTAAAAAAATGTTGCCGCGGCCAATGTTTTTAGAACTCAGTTTAGTCAGACCACAATATTTCCCTTTGGCACACCCTACAGGGCACATTTATGATTTGATTGCTTTGAAACCTGGTATGCTTGTTTGGGGAGACCTCTAGATGGGAGCTATCGATTTTCTTCAATTTCCGTCAAAAAATGTTGCCGCGGCCAACATTCTTAGAACTTAGTTTAGTCAGAAGACTCAGTATTTCCCTTTGGCACACCCTACAGGGCACATTTATGATCAGATTGCTTTGAAACCTGGCATGCTTGTTTGGGGTGACCTTTAGATGGGAGCTATCGATTTTCTTCAATTTCCATCAAAAAATGTTGCCGCAGCCAACATTCTTAGAACTTAGTTTAGTCAGACCACAATATTTCCCTTTGGCTCACCCTACAGGGCACATTTATGATTAGATTGCTTTGAAACCTGGTATGCTTATTTACGGTGACCTCTAGATGTGAGCTATCGATTTTCTTCCATTTCCGTCAAAAAATGTTGCCACGGCCAACGTTCTTAGAATTTAGTCTAGTCAGACCACAATATTTCCCTTTTGTACACCCTACAGGGCACATTTATGATCGGATTGCTTTGAAACCTGGCATGCTTGTTTGGGGGGGCCTCTAGATGGGAGCTATCGATTTTTTTCGGTTTCTGTCAAAAAATGTTGCCACTGGCAAAAAAATAACATTGGTACCAATGATCTTCAATTTTGCCATTTCATTTATAACTTACCGAGTTCAAGTTTGTCAAGTTGAGATACAGTGTCATTGACACTTTCATTTTGTATTCTAGTGATAAACTGAGCATTTATTCTATTATATCTTGTGTGACAGACCTCCTGGCACACTGCCATAAAAGGTATAATAGATAAATGCTTCTATTGTATGTGCTGAGTCCAACAAGGTCTATAAACAGAGGATTTGAGTTGTTTTCTCAGTAATTAATAGACAGATAATGATATTTTTTCTTTTATTCAATTTATAGCGATTACTGTATACCTCAAATAATAGGATGAATTTGTACTGAAGGTATGGTAAATGGTTTTATGTTTGGAAGTTCTTTTAACTGCGTTCAGACATGTTAAGCTGATAAATTGCCAAATAGTGAGATTTCTGAGTAAAAATAGTGAGCTTTTGATTTTTCTATGGCTCAAAGAGTAAAATTTATTGACTTGAATAGTGAGATTCTATCAAAATTTTCAGGCTCACTTTACAAACATTTATTCTGGAAAATAGCGACACTTAACATGTCTGACTGGGTTATGAAGTAGGCTTCCACTTTATTATATTTTTTGTTAAGCACTTTCTAACTGCGGAGTATGACGTGTTTTCTCTCAGTTTGTTGAATTAAGAATCAAGGGATAGTATTATTATGGCCCCGACCTCCTTAGGAGGTTTTTTCGGTGGGCATTTAATCATAGACTCAATCCATCCATTCTTCCATCCTTCTGTACAAACATTTTGCATTATAACTTGGATTTGTCCTTTAGTATGTTGACAGATCAGCATTGGAGAAATAATATCTACATATTGTGGGTTTCATCTATGCATACATACCAGAGTTATGGCCCTTGTTACACATAGAAAACTTTTCATAAGAATGTTTTGCATTATAACTCGAGTATTGGTTGTCAGATTTTAATGTCTTATAGTATGGTGAGAGACCACCATGGGGAAAAGATATCTGCATATTGCAGGTTTCATCCATGTATATGTACCAGTGTTATGGTTCCTGTTATACTTACAAAACGTTTGTACAAACATTTAAAACTCAAGCATTGTTTGTCAGATTTTGATGTCCTTTGGTGTGGTGAGAGACGAGCATTGGGGAAAGGATATCCACATATTGTGGGTTTCTTCCATACCAGAGTTATGGCCCTTGTTTATACTTAAAAACCTTTATGTATGAATGTTTTTCATTACAATTCAAGCATTGGTTGTTGGATTTTGATGTCCTTTGATATGGCGATAGACCAGTATGATTGGAAAGGATATCTGTATAGAGTAGATTTTTGTCCATGCCCCTTGTTAGTCTTAGAAAAAAACTGTCCCTACAAACTTCTCAATATTGTTGTTTTTAGTCCATGGGAATAATTGTTGAATGGCAGCAGAAAAATTGAAAAACTTTTATATTGCCCATGTTCAATGGATATGCAGGAGGGTTTTATCTGAGTTAGCTTGAATTTGTGTTCATTTGTTTATTAAAAATGGCAGACATTCATGCCATCTTAAGGAATGACAGCACTCAGGTGAGGAGCACATGCTATGAGTATTGCAGGAGGGGTCATATTCAACTCTGCATTGCTCTGTTTTCTTGGTATTCTCAGTAGATGTGTATATGGGATAGAGAAATCTCACCCGAATTGTAATTTACCCATTCTACATCCAAAACCCAAGGTAGATAATTTTTCACCCACCAAGTGCCATTGTTGATTTCATTTGGGTTCAAAAACTGACTAAAGACCACCCACTCTACTAAGCTCACAGACCACCAGTCTAATTCTGTTTGGAATTTGATGCTGTTTTGGATTGTTTGTTTACCCAGTTTTTGTGGAAATTTGCATGTAGATGACCGTTGATGTAATATGGTGTGCTTTTATGTACAATGTTATACAGGTGTTCTTTCCCACCACAGTTATATATAGTCCAGTCAATTAGTATTTTTAATTCCCTTTGAATATATTAAGATATTAATACAATATATTTAACTATACATGGCATAATCATAAAACTTTCTTATGGTAATAACATCAAAATGGCAATAAAATCAAGTCAAGTCTCAATCTCTAATCAAATAAAATATTCATATGAGTGAATCTAAACAAAGGCGATGACCTGTTTGAGAACCAGGCTGGTTCCAGGCCATAAAAGCATCAAATGTCTTACAGAAATAGACAGGTGGCTTGAGACCTTACTGCTCTTCTTGATTATGGATTGGTCGTTGACAAAAATTAAATCATGTATCCTGAGAGAATATTGATAAGTTCATATTGGGGCATCAAATGCCTCTTGTGTGCCACTCAAGTATTGTGCTGACTGAGGCTCTCTACTGGTTACAATCGGGGATTGATAAACACACTTGGTAATATTGGTTTGGAATACATGTATATGAAATGTTAATGGGTATCTGTGTACCTAACAACATCAGAGATGATTACAAATTTTAAAATTTTAGGCAAAAGTTCTCTAAATACTTGAAATGTTACTTTAAATTGTTTTATATTATTCTTGGACATCATCACTAATTCACTAGAGTTTATGTGTTTGTCTGTCATTAAAGTTAAGGAAATACCGTGACTAGTTCTGGTTTATTATATCTCCAACCTTCTGAGAGCTATCTACTTTATACATACTCATTGTAAGATGAAAATAAATATCCTAGCTGTTAGAGTCAATATATTTTTTTCAAAAGTCTTGTAATTAGGCGTATGTTATAAATAAGGTGCATTAGGCTCCACAACGTAGAACTTCTCTTTCTCAGGCCATTTTTAGCTTAACTTGACAAAGTCAAGATAAGCTATTGCCATCACACATGCAGAAGTCTGAGTTTGTTCACATTTTCCTTTAGCACAGGCTACACCCCACAGTTCTTGTCCGATCGTCACAAAATTTCATATGCAGGTTTGAGGTCATGTCTTGATGAGAACGTCCCCTTTTGGTCGCAATCGCACAACTGTGATGGCTGTCCGTGCTCAATACCCGAAAACCTTTAGCACAGTCTACAGGCCGTATTTATGAAGGGATTTCATTGTGACTTGGTGCGATGACTCAGTATAATGTCTAGATGAGAACGTCCCCTTTCCATTGCGATCGGTTGACCATGATGGTGGCAGGGGCCCGAAGCCCGAAAACATTTAGCACAGTCTGAAGGTCATATTTATAAAGGGATTTCATTGTAACTTGGTACGATGACTCCGTATAATGTCTAGATAAGAACTTCCCCTTTTGGTCGCAGTCTGTCAACTGTCATTGCTGCCCAAGCCCGAAGCCCGAAAACCTTTAGCACAGTCTGCAGGTTGTATTTATGAAAGGATTTCATTGTAACTTGGTAGGATAACTAAGTATAATGTCTGGATGAGAACGTCCTATTTTGGCCATGATCGGTCAACCATAATGGTGGCACAGGCCTGTGACCTAGATTTGTTTAGCACAGTCTACAGTTCTTATTTATGAAGTGATTTCATTGAAACTTGGAAGGATAACTTGATATGATGTCTAGATGAGACTTTCCTATTTTGGTCACGATCAGTCAGCCATTACTGCCACCTGGTCACACGACCTGGATTCATTTAGTAGTGTCTACAGGTTATTTTTATAAAGGTATTTAATTGTAACTTAGTAGGATAACTTGGTTTGATATCTAGATGAGACTGTCCTATTTTTGTCATGATCGGTCAACCGTGACTGCTGAGCCATCATGTGACCAAGATTCCTTAAGCAAAGTCTACGAGTTATATTTATGAAGGGATTTCATTGTAACTTGAAAGGATGACTCGTTTTGGAATAATTTCACTGTAACTTGGTAAATTTGGTTGACAAACATTAACTCTGATGACCACATTAACCCACCTCTCAATTCTTTAGTACAGTTTGCACCTCAAATTATTTTTATTGAAAACATAGAATACAAGGGAACAGAAATTAACATATTGTCAGTTATCACAATTCTTGGCGTGTTTCATAATCCTTTCATAAACATTGAACATTATCCTTTTCATCAAACACAACACACAGTCAAGTGAAGCTACAGTTTCATTGACATTTTCATTTCTAAAACTGCATTTGGGCGGGCATTTTTTTATTTTATTTTTTATTTTTGTAATTATTTCTTTGCCTTCAAAAGTTCATGTTCTTGTGTTGTTTTATGTTTTGAGCCTCATAATTTACAGAATAGCATGGGTGGTGGTGTATTTCATTCCTTAAATGCCAGAATGCTTTGCAATGCTAAATCATTGCAAAGCTTTTTCGCACTCAAGGGACAAATTTATCAATTTTATTAACTTTGGTCAAATATTAGACATACACCATTTAATTTTTATTTTTTCAAGTTTGCATTGGCTATAAAAAGAGAGGATGCTGTAGCCAAAAGGTCCATGCAGGAGAGCCTGAGAAACAGATTTTTAACCTTTTTTAGACCTTATTCCTTTCAAAGTGAATGATTGGCAATCAAAACAATTGCACACTCTAAAGAGGCTTTCAGTGTTCTGTTTTTTTTATCTGTTGTTTAATTTCAGACTGTAACCCTTGGTTCGCAAGAAGGAGCATTTGAGAATGTTAAAATGAACTACAGTGGGGATTATGGACAAACAATTAGACAGCTAATCACAGCTCACATGATCAGAAGGGTAGCAATGTGTGTATTGTCTTCACCTTATGGGAAGCGGCAGCATTTGGCTGTAAGTCATGAGAAAGGGAAAATCACAATTCTACAGTTATCTGCATTACTTAAACAGGCTGATTCAAGTAAAAAGAAACTGACTTTGACTGTGAGTATGTTATATAGTTTGATAATATTTGACTTTATCATATGACTCGTCCGTTTTGTTCACTTTAAAACATTTGATATTTTGTTTTCATATTTATCAGTGATAAATAAAGCCTTCCGTCAATTTCATTGGTCAATTTCAAAACTAGACAATTTGATTGGCTGAACAAAATACAACTGTGCCACATTTTCATAATTTGCATAATTTGAGTTGGGAGCTTTCATTGGTCAATTTCAAAACTGGACAATTTGATTGGCTAAACAAAATACAACTGGGTCACATTTGCATAATTTCAGTAGGGAGAATTAACATTATCTGTCCTATTTAGGGTGGGTTATATTGTATTAATCTTTTGTCTGCAAGAAAAACGCCAGTCATTTTTTAGCCCGACTGTTTACAGTAAGGGGTATAGTAATGACTTTTGTCCGTCCGTCCGTCCGTCCATCTGTCCGCCTGTCCGTCTGTTAACATTTAGAGTTTTTGGTTAAAGTTTGTTACTGAAGGTTCAAGTGGGTTTTTTTTTTTTTTTTTTTTTTTTTTCTTCTTCTCTCTTCTCCTGTTTAGTTGACATTTGGAGTTTTGGTTAAAGTTTGTGGTTAAAGTTTTTTATTCAACCTTCAAGTACAGGCTATACCTGGAAGTTCTCGTCTGATTGTCACGAAATTTCATATGTAAGTTTTAGGTCATGTCTTCATGAGAACGTCCCCTTTTGGTCGTGATCGGTCAACCGGTATGGCTGCCTGAGCCCAAAAGCTGAAAACCATTAGCACAATCTGCAGGTCGTATTTATGAAGGGATTTCATTGCAACTTCCTAGAATGCCCTTGTATATTACCTAGATGAGAACGTCCCTGTTTGGGCATGATCTGTCAACCGTGATGGCTGCCCGAGCCCGAAAATCACAAAACTTTTAGCACAGTCTGCAGGTCATGTTTAATATGGATGCATTTCATTGTAACTTGATACGATGACTCCGTATGATGTCTACATGAGAATTTTCCCATTTGGGCATGATCTATCCACCGTCACAACTGCCCGAGCCCAAAACCCGAAAACCTTCAGCACAGTCTGCAGTCATATTTATGAAGGGATTTCATTGTAACTTCATAGAATCAATCCACATGATGCCCTGATGAGAATGTCCCCTTTTGGTTGCGATCATTCAACCATGATGGCTGCCCGAGCCCGAAAACCTTTGGCACAGTCTACACGTCATATTTATGGAGGGATTTCATTGTAACGTGATAGGTCGACTTCATATAATGTCTAGATGAGAACGTCCCCTTTTGGGCGACTGTGACAGCAACAGGGGCCCGAAGCCCGAATACCTTTAGCACAGTCTACAGGTCATATTTATGGAGGGATTTCATTGTAACTTGATAGGGTGACTTCATATAATGTCAACATGAGAAAGTTCCCTTTTGGACGTGATTGGGCAACTTTGACGGCTACAGGTGCCCGAAACCCGAAAACCTTCAGCACAGTCTACAGTCATATTTATGAAGGGATTTCATTGTAACTTCATAGGATCAATCCACATGATGCCCAGATGGGTGCCCCCTTTTGGGTGCGATCATTCAACCATGATGGCTGCCTAAAGCCCGAAAACCTTTCGCAGTCTACACGTCATATTTATGGAGGGATTTCATTGTAACTTGATAGGTTGACTTCATATAATGTCTAGATGAGAACGTCTCCTTTCGGGCAACTGTGACGGCAACATGGGCCGGAAGCCCGAATACCTTTAGCACAGTCTACAGGTCATATTTATGGAGGGATTTCATTGTAACGTGATAGGTTGACTTCATATAATGTCTAGATGAGAATGTCCCCTTTTGGGCAACTGTGACGGCAACAGAGGCCTGAAGCCCGAAAACCTTTAGAATATTCCACAAGCCATAATTATGAAGGGATTTCATTGTAGCTTGGTAGGGTGACTCCAAGTTTGTGGTTAAAAACCCAAACAAACACCACCACCCTCTACGCCCAATTAGGCTTTTTTTTTTCTTCTTTTCTCCAATATGCATTTTGAACTATTTACAGTCATTACATGCGGAACCTTTTTTTTTAACTTAAGACCCCCCCCCCCCCCCGCCGGGGGCCAATTAGGCTCTTTTTTTTTCCTTTCGTCAAAAATGCTTGTTTACAGTTTTGATTAAAAACCCAGACAAGCACTCCCCCCCCCCCCCCCCCCCCCCCCCCCCCCAATTAGGCATTTTATTTTTTTTTATTTCCTCCAATATGCATTTTGAACTATTTACAGTCACTACATGCAGAACCTTTTTTTTCCTTTTGTCTAAAATGCTTTTTTTGTTAAAGTTTGTGGTTAAAAATCCAGACAGAAATTATCCCCCCCCCCCCCCCCCCCCCCCCCCCCCCCCCCCCCCCCAATTAGGCATTTTTTTTTTCTTTCCTCGAATGTGCATTTTGAACTATTTACAGTCACTACATGCAGAACCTTTTTTTAAACTCAAGTAACCCCCACCCCCCACTTGGGGGCCAATTAGGCACTTTTTTTTCTTTCGTCAAAAATGCAGTTTTACAGTTTTGGTTAAAGTTTGTGGTTAAAAACCCAGACAAACACCACCCCCTACCCCCACCCCCATGGTGCCAGTTAGGTATTTTTTTTTTCTCTGCTCAAAATGCATTCTGAAGGATTTAGACTGACCACATGTGAAAAAAAAATGGACTCCCCTAACACACCCCCACTCTCCCCCACCCCTCACCCCTCTCCCCACCTCCTCCTCACTCAGGGCCATTCATGCAATATTTTTTTCTTTGGTACAAAATGCATTTTTAGCCTGACAATAATCAGGGCTATAGTCATGACTTTCGTCCGTCCATCTGTCTGCAAACAATTGGGTTACATGCAAAAAAGAAAATTGACTCATATAGCCCAACATTGCTTTATGTACAGCATCTTTAATCCTTTATCAAACACAAGTTGAAGCCAACAGTAAAAATTATTTTTCTGAAACATCAGATATTTTCTTTTTTTTATTTACTTCTAACCATGGCTTATTTGTCCTTATTGGAACAAGCTCATCAAGTTTGTTCCATTAATAGGTCATGAGGTATGTTTTGAAGTAGAGAAATGAAAAAATAAAATTTGAATAGCAAATTTTGTATATCACGAGTGCAGATACGGCAGATTCGTTAGGTAAATAGTTAACAAAAAATGGCTCTGACTGTTTTGTGTCTAAGCATTGTCATTGCTGGGACAGTCGGGCTGCATGCGTGACATCACTCTAGTTTTTATATTTTCACTTTTTGCTTCCAAAACATAGGTTATGCCCCTCATTGGAACGAGCTCGATGAGCTCGTTTCAATGAGAGGTCATAACCTATGTTTTGGAAGCAAAAAATGAAAATTTTTAGTTATACGAGGATGTTTTTTCCAAGTGCCGTCTGCAACTCAATTTAGGTGATGGGTTAAAAAGTCATACTAAGTGGCTAATTTGTGTGTGTGTCATATGATAAATTGAATATGAAATGAGTGTTTTTCTCATATAATATTTATGAAACTCGTCCGAATTTTCCGTTTGGGCTTGCCAGAGGCTCGCCAAAACAGAAAATTCTTAAGACTCGTTTCATAAATATTATATGAGAAAAACACTCATCCATATCCTCTATTTATTACATATCCATGGAGAATAATTTTGTGTAATGGTCATCATAAAGCTCACATCATGTTAAGATTTGGAAATAATATGACCCTAAAGGCAGTTATGAAGAATAATTTCATGGTTGCTCCTAAACTGGTGGAATGCTTGAAGTCAACATTAGGGCATTATTCTGAAGTGCAGGAACAACAAATTAAAAGTCTTCAAATTCTGTGGATGTGCATCATTTTATCTTTGACATAAAATTATTTAATCTGTATGGATTTGCCATGTTACAATTTATTGGAGTGTGTCTGAAGGCAGTCCCCTGTAAATTATAACAAGGCAAAGACATGTGAACAAATTATGTCTACCCTTCCCCTGTGGAAATGCTGGGAAGTGGGGGCAGTACTTGTTAACTGTGGTAAACAAGTCCTGCTTTACTGATAACATAGGACCTGGTAGCCGATATTTAGGGTTGAAATTCTCTAAATGTGAAGCTTGGGTATAAACAGTTGATGACTTTACAACTATGTTGAGGTCATAATATAGTCATAGATGCTGAAAGGATCCTTAAACACCAATAAATAAATAAATATTCTAACAACCTAAAATAATTTAGTACTCTATCAATTAAGCTCCACCACCTTCATTCCAAACAGAGTATAAGTTTTACACATTTAAAATGTTGAACATTCCGATTTTAGGTAAAGGATGAACATTGTAAAACTGTATCAGTACAACTTCCTGAATTCTAGAAACTAGTTCTCTTTTCATAACTTATTTACTACACTAACAGATACATAAATGTTTTGGTTGTTGAGAGAATTATTTGCTAAATAGATTAATTGTAAAATGCTCTGAAATTTAGAATTAGTGTCTGAAAAGTCTTGACAGTTTTTAAAACCTCTCACAGTAAGCATTATTTACTCATTATCATATAAAATTAAAAACTTCTTTTTTTTCAGAGGCTGGCTTCAGCTCCAATACCCTTCACAGTTTTGTCAATATCAGGAAATCCATGTAATGAGGATTATTTAGCAGTCTGTGGATTGAAGGTGAGGGTTTATAGGCTACTAGTCCCATGACTGATGGTCTGGGTGAACTGTACTGATCACTTTGTGCCCATTAATATTGTGAAGGTGGTGTTAGAGTCTTTATCTCTGAAATCAGTGGCCCAATTTCAATTAAATTTTATGTGATCAATGATCAGGACATTAAAATAATTCTTGTTTCTCAGGCACCTCCCTCATCATTGAAATCCTTACTCATCACTCTTTTTTTTACCAGGAAATCTCTTCACTGATGATACTATTTTGCACTGTACCAGACTGAAAATTTATCCAACCATATCTTGTTTGACAGAGCTCGCTGTTAAAAATCTTTGAATTTCATATCCCCAGCAACTTGAAAAGTCTTGAAAGTATACTGGCAGTAACTCCTGGAATTCACTTCTCCTTCGATTGCAGGTAAAACAAGAGGTCATTCCTTGACAAGTTTGTTACATCAAAACATCTGACATTTAACTCTTTGCTCATCTCTTTGTGAACGTGTATGTTGACAAATTTTACCTTTGGGTTCTACTCTAAAAGTATCAGCTTGAGTTTTTTTCCCATTTGTTGAGAAAATATGATCATGTATTCTGGGGTCATCAGAATGGTGACACCACTGAAATAAAAAATTACCTCGTTGAGTGCTGGAAGTCAAAAATTGGGTGTTATTCTGAAATATTGATATTGCAACTTAAAGGCTTCATATTCTGTGAATGTGCTTCAGTTTATCTTTGAAGTAAAATTATTCTGTCTTTATGGATTTGCCATGTTTCAATTTATGGAGAGTGCCCATTTGTACTCTCTCAAATTATAATAAGGCAAAGATATGTAAACAAATTTAGCTGACCAAAAATAATTCAACACTCAGCCAGTTGAAAGCATTTTTTTCATAACTATCAAGCTGTGATATGTGCTAATTAACAACAATAATGATCTTTTTATTCTGCTGGACAATAAAACATGAACCTCTGACATTTGTTTAGAGATCTTTACTGTGATGAAGAGTTGAAGCCTGCAGTTTTTAAATATAATGTTCAAAAGGGCTTTTTGATGTATCTTATATATTTATCCTTGCAGATTGAAAAAAAAAATTGTTATGTTATATTGTTTTGTAGGACTGCCATGTATTGACATTCAACAGTTCTGGTGCTGTTGCAGATCATCTGGTACTACATCCATCATTGGCAACTGGCAATTTCATTATCAAAGTAAGTGTTAACCCTGTACCAAACAAATAGCCGATGATATTTGCCAAAAAAATTATTTAATAAGGCCTAAAAATGTTTTTAAAAACTGTTTCTTAAGCCATTATAAAAAAAGTCTTATGTTTTTAGGCAATTATGCCTCAAATTTTTCATGAGGGTGGAGGCTTTTTATTTTTATTTTTTTCTGAAATCTGAAAAAGATACCCTGAAAAAAGATAATTCGCATTTCAGGAAGAAATCTTGTACAAGCTCCGAACTGGTGTTATCTTATCACATATATTGCGAAATGCTTCAATCAACTTGACTGTTGACGACATGCCAAAGACACTCCATTGCAGGCTTGTGTTCGACAATAATTTGAAAAGATAATAGCAGCATATTTTTATACTGTACCAATGACCCAGACATAGCTGGTGCTAACTCTTAAAATATAGGGCCAAACACAAATTTTGCCCCCCAATCCCCAAAATTAGCATCTAAAACCAAAGAAAACATGTCCTGAATGGCCCTCCACACTTTACCTCTACTGCACATGCGCAGTGTCAAGGACGTTCCGAAATTGGCGCCATTAATCATTCTTAGTTTGGCCCTTCATCAGTTAACATCTGACTGATCTTTGTGCTTGTAAATCTCAGTTTAAATGATGCCAGACACATAAATATTAGTGAAATGGTGATTCTAAGGAGGATATAGAAGGAGGAGAGGAAAAATGTGTGACAGAAAATTATCAGGGCTGTAACTTAAAATTTTTTAATGAAATTATGTTAAGTTACCTATTTTCGTGGCAGCAGCCATTTTGTTGTCATTCTTGTTATCAAGTTACACTGATTATTCAGTGTTTTCCTCTCTCCCTTTCCTTTAAGTCCCCTCTTGCTATTCTCCCATGCTTTTGGCGTATTTTCTGTAATTTTATTACTAAAATTTCTTGGGAGTTTTAGCTGAATAACAGAATGAATTCTGTTCTTTTCCCCATGTTTACGTCTTCATCTATGGGTGGTGAGGCGTTGTGTTCTGCATCTACCGTCTGATGTTCTGCAGTTTCTTCCCTGGAAGTCTCTGTTTTGCATCAGATAGTGTATTATTGGTAACTGATTTCGGGCCTGGGTGCCTGGAGTCTTATTTTAGTGTTTTTACACTTATTGTTTACATTTACAACAGCCCTCTGTGTGAGGGGGGGGGGGGATTTCTTGAAAATAATATCTTGATGTTAATTTAATCATAACTAGATACATTATTATTGTTCGTAAGTGTTGCATAAATTGTTTAAAATATTTTTAAAATTTTTGTCCACACTTAGGCTTGGGATCCATTGGGGCTCAACGTTACTTTTCAGAAACTTGGGCTGTTCTGAAAAAATATTTTTTCAAAATATTTTGATTTCAATTATTTTTTCTATGTTAATGGATCATATTATTATGTATTTTGATTGTCAGGGGTTGGTGCGAGTACTAGGACTTTGTTTTCTTTTCACATTGAAAGGATTTTGGTCAATTGTAATAAGAGGAAATCTTCCTCTGACTTTTATTATCATTCTATATGTAGTCAGTGTACTCGCACTAACTCCTGTTCTGTATGTGATGATTTCGATGACAACATGGGAAGCGTGTGTCACGGTATGTTAGTGGGGAATTGGACATTCCGGTCCTTTCCCTGCAGGGTCACTCTACTTTATCAATTTCTATTTCAGACGATCAAGATTAGGGTGATGTATCCGTGATGTCTTCCAAAAGTGTGCCTCTGTCGTCACAATTAATGAAGGGCTAGCGGAAAAGTGCTCATGTAAATACGCCAATTGCCTAAGAGGACCCTAGTAGGTTCGACGGCCTTTGACGTCCGCTAGCTCGCCCGGTGTAGCGTCCATTCATCGAATGGTTCGGCAGCCGGGTTCGTCCGTTGCGGTCTAGAAGGAGTTTTGGGGTGATGCGAGCACTATAAATCAACCAAATGCACACCCAGTGACGGCGGATTAGAGGGAGAACGGAGGAAGCCTTTTAGTCCGGTTCCTAGCTCGTCCAGGTCCATCCGGACGGCGAGCGAGAGAGGCCCCTCTCTCGTACAACAACATCTGGCCCCAGATGTTATGGTACAAAATGTTTCGCATTCGGAGCATACGTCCGCCGCTCGGAACGCTCCGACATATAGTCAGTCCGGAGAGACTGTCAATAAGGCTTCCTCATTCTCATGGTAGCGCACACGACCGCTCTTGGCTACGTGACCTTGGATATCCAGTCAGCTTCGCCAATCAGAGAATCAACGGCGACCAGGTCACACCAACCGGTAGCCAGGGACACGAGGCCTGCAGACTCCGGACGTTCGCATAAGAAAGTGTGCGGGAGTCAACGTACACGGAGCTTCCGGCGGCAATGCATCGTAAGACCGCTACTATCCCAAATAGCACAGCTTATCGCAGCATCCCAGCAACAACGGAATCTGTCGCATAATGTATTATCCGACGATGCTGGGTCGGGACGCTCTGCGTAAGCAGGTACGGACGTCCGAAAATTTCATCCGGTCCGACGGGATACCGAAAGGGATTCGGAGGATTTCGAGCTTTCCCTTTCGGAACAACATATGTTGTTGTGTATGTCATCTGACTTGATCTTCTACAGGTTCTTTCGTCGGACCAGAATGCTGCGATGCCGGATAAGAAACTGATAGCGTCGGTGGACTTAGAAATTTTTGGTTCGGTTCAAGGACATCGTCCCTCAGTTCCGACATAGTCCAATAATGTTACACAAACTTTCGAATTATTGAACGACGCTATATATATTATTATATGCTTGCTATTACCAAGCATTTCTGGTTTCTTGTTCGCAAAGTTACGGAGATGTCTTTCAAAGTGTGCCTCTGTCGTCATAGTTAATGAAGAGCTAGTGGCAATAAATGCTCATGGAATATGACTATCGCCTAAGAGGTCCCTTGTAGAATCGACGGAGTGACATTCTCTAGCTCACCCGGTGTAGCGTACATTCATCGAATGGTTCGGCTGCTGGGTTCGTCTGTTGCGGTCTAGGAAGGAGATTTGGGTGATGCGAGCACTATAATAACTTTAGTACTCACCCAGTGACGACGGATTGAGGACAAATCGGAGGAAGCCTGTTAGTCCGGTTCCTGACTCGTCCAGGTCCGTCCGGGCTGTGAGCGAGAGAGGTCCCTCTCTCGTCCAACAACATAGGGGACCGCATGTTGTGGTTCAGATATTTTGCTTTTGGAGCATATGTCCGCTGCTCGGGACGCTCCGTTATATTGACAGTCCGAGAGACTGTTGATAATGCTTCCTCATCCTCACAGCACCGCACACGACCGCACATTGGCTACGTGACCTCGAGTATCCGAACAGTTTCGTCATTCAGTGATTCCACGGCGAACAGGTCACGCCATCCGGTAGCCAAGGGACACGAGGCCTATACACTCCGTTCGCTCGCATAATAGTAGTATGCACGGGGTAACGATCACGGAGCTTCCAGCGGCAATGCATCGTAAGATCGCTTCTCCACAGGCCTCAGTGACGGACGTGCTATCCAAGTTAGCACAGTTTTTCGCAGCATCCCAGCAATCGACAGTTTCTCGGTCGGATCAGGAATTATCCGACGGCGCTGGGTCGGTGCGGTCCGCGGTTGCATCAGGTTCGGACGACCGAACGCTTTATAGGGTCCGACAGGATGGCGAAAGGGATTCGGACGATTTCGAGTTTTCCCTTTCGGAACATCGGAAGCTGCCATACATTTCTTCCGGCATTATCTTCCAGTGGTTGTTTCTTCGGACTACATTGCTGCGATGTTGGATAAGAGACTTATAGCATCATTGGACTCGGAATTTTGGATCGGTTCAGGGACATTGTCCCTGACTTACCGACACAGTCCAATAATGTCATTAGAACATGTGTATTATTTATCGACGCTATATATATATATATAAGCCTGCTACCAAGCATGATAGTTTAGTTTCTTGTCCGCAATGCTCAATTCTGCCTTTTATCATTTATAGGAATACTTTATTTTGGCAGAACAGGGCATACCGAGAGTTCATATGCGTCTAGACTGCGTGGTTAAAGACTGGAAATTATCTTTTTCGCCATCTATGTCTTTTCCAACCACAATGTTGGAAACGACAATGATGTCTAATAGACTTAACTTAGACGCTTTATCATACGTAATCCACCTTACTGAGGCGTTATCATTACGTCTTCAAGAGAAAGAATTCCGGGATATGATCCTCAATGTGATTTCTTTTGAGGGCAGTAGTTTGTTCACGTATAACTCCGCCCTTCAGTGGCTACCTGGAGTTGGTTAGACGTGACGCAGCCCTAGCTACATCCACGCGCGTGGATAGTAAGGTGAAGAACTCTCTCAGAGTCGCTTCGGTCTCGGAGAAGCTTCTCTTCGACGGCAACTTTTCAGCAATCCATGAATTGCTCGATTTACACGTTCTCTTGTCTATCTAGTGTAGCAAGAGGTTCAGACTGGGGCAAACATTCGGTGGTTGACTCAGAGAGTACCACTGCAGTTGCCGGATCCGAGTTTTATTATTATGACAGTTGCCAGTCAAACAGGTTGGGATACAATATTGATCCCAACGGATTCGAAGTGCCAGGGTCTTTGGGTTCCGCAGTCTCTAGGCAAGCACTTATCTTCCACGGAATAATGTTTTTTAGGCTTGCTTTATGTCACTGGATGAACATTATTCAGAAACGCATGTCCAAATCCTGTCCGATAATACGACAGTAGTGGCGTATCTCCGGAACCAGGGAGGCACTCATTCGTTTCCGTTATTCAAATTAATGGAAAGAATCCTTCTGTTTGTTATAGTACACCAAGTTCTGCTTCTGTCCGTCATATTCCGGGTCGTCTGATTGTATTACCGGACTCCCTTTCATTTGTTGTTGTCAGAATGGACTCTCAACAAACAAGTATTCAATCAGATTTGCTATCAATGGGAGCGCCCAATGATAATTTATTTACGACACAACTTGCTAATCAATTGCAGACATATGTGTTTACATGTCCGGATCTCTGAGCTTGTGTTGTTAACGCTCTATTGATCTAATAGGACGGAATGATAGGATATGCGTATCCTCCTGCGCTGTTGTTTCAGCAAGTATTGCTAAGATAAACAACCACAATACATTTCTGTTGATAGCATCTCTGTCTTCACAGAGACCGTGGGTAAATTTACTCACATGTCTACTGTGGGACTTAACGCGAAAACTTCCTCCATGAGAGGATCTTTTTTCGCTGGGAAAATCGTGTCATCTTCATCACAACCCGCAAGGTCTCAACCTTCACGTATTCCGTTGTGTGGTCCTTATTGCATTGTAAGCATTGTACTGGACGAGCTTTGGACGCGATTTCTTACTGTAGGAGAACCTCTTCTTTGCTATACTATGCGGCTAAAGTGGAGATTCTTCCGACGTTGGTGTAGGGATCACTATGTTGATATTGTTGATCCCTCCATACTAGTCATTGCAACTTTCTAGTATACTTGTTTGACAAGATCTACTGCAGCCTGTTACTATTAAGGTTATAGGTTTATGTTATCTCATACCTATGCACTCTATGATAGTTTACAATTGAGTCTTATGTCTCTTTATCTAAGTCAGTTAGTAACTTTTCGATAAATAGACTTAGAATCATTAGATTAAATTTCTATACGGAATTTAACTTCGGTTCTTATTTAGCTAAGTAATCATTTGAGCCTCTGGAAACAGTAGTTTTCAAATTCTGACCTTTTAGACAGTAATTCTGTTGGCTTCTCTTTTACTGAAGAGTCAGTGAGCCTCATGCACTATCGGTGGATGATTCTCACTTTCGTAGTTTCGGAATCACTACTTCCTTTACTATTTAGGTTGAATTTTTGCATAAGAGTCAGGCTCCTAATAATATCCAGAACCTATTGTTATTAAGGTCCTTCCGTCTTTGTACGGGCATAGGCCTTTACTCTGTCCGGTTAGAGTTTACGTATTTATAAACAGATATCTGTTTATTACTCCGGGCGTAAGCTTCTTCTGTCTTTGATGCCTAATAGAAGGACGTTACGCTCCATTCTATTGCTAATGGATTCAATTAACTATCGATACTGCTTATGGTATATCATTGACTCAGCAGTTGTGCTTGAGATTTCAGCTCATGAAGTAAGAGTTCTACATCTTGGGCTTACATTAATAGTATCGCTATTATAGATTTTTGAAGGCTGCTCATTGCGCTCAGCCATCCACATTCATGAATTTTTATCTCAGAAATATCAAGTCCATTTCTGGAGGCCTGTATTGTTAGGTCTATTATCTACTGCTCAGAATGTCATTCACTTAACAGTTGCTACTATAGCTAGGTAGGCTGTCTGTTTCGGCAGTGACTCCATTCTGCTGCCCTCTTCGCTCTGGGCTATTTGACCCAGGGCAAGGAAAAGGGGGGGGGGGGAGGGTGTTCCCTTGGATCACCTGTTTTACTATGAAAACAAGGGGATACCTCCTCCGGAGTTAGTAATTCTGAGCTGTTATTGGGATGGTTTTTTAGTGAGAAGTTTATGTTTTAAAAATTCATTCAGGTCTTAGTTTTTAAAGTATAGCTTTTGAATATAGCACGTGTCAACGGACATTATTATACAATCCTCAGTCACTTTTAAGAAGTATAAAGAGTTTCTATTCTCTAGACTTACTTTATTTATTGGCTTACTTTAAAAATTATTAGTATAAGGATTATACTAGATATTAGTAGAGTACATGGATGTATGATGCTCAATTTTGGAAGGTGTTGTATCTTTCTAATTTATCATAAATAAGAAAGATACATGTAAGGCATAATACTTCTTTTTCCCTAGAGGGGATGACTCTATTTTATATAATTGAGCGTATTCCAACTTGCTCTATGTCCTTGGCCCTCCAGCCTTTTTACTATTCAGCTATGTCTGGGTCATTGGTACAGTATAAAAATGTTAAAAAATTTATAGTAATTTATATATTTTTTATACTTACCAATGACCCAGACGGGGATGGCCCTCCCAGGAGTTGGGAACTCATACCTCCCCGCTGAGTACATAGCGCTTACCAGGCACTGGTTATAAGAATGATTAATGGCGCCAATTTTGGAACGTCCTTGACACTGCGCATGCACAGTAGAGGTGAAGTGTGGAGGGCCATTCAGGACATGTTTTCTTTGGTTTTAAATGCAAATTTTGGGGATTGGGGGGCAAAATTTGTGTTTGGCCCTATATTTTAAGAGTTAGCACCAGCTATGTCTGGGTCATTGGTAAGTATAAAAAATATATAAATTACTATAAATTTTTTAACTTTCCTCAAAAGTTGTTATATGTACCAACATAGAAAACATTTATATAATAGTCAGAAATTCGAAGCATGAAAAAATGGATGGAAACGTGAACAGGAAGTTGAAATACTACAGAGAAATGTGTACTGGTGCGGGTGCTCCAAATTCTGATTTGAAAATACTGACCCTGGAAAATGTTTTTTGACCAGGTGGAATTTCTTTTCTTTTTTTTTTTTGACTGGTATTAAAATGTTTTGACACAGGGGAAATTTAGTGATGCGGGAGGTGCCTGAAAACATAGACTTTTTTAGCTCACCTGAGCGAAGCTCAAGGGGAGCTTTATTAATCACTTTCTGTCCATCGTACGTAGGTGTCCGGCATAAAACTTGACATTATCGACTTCTCGCAAACTACTTGACCAAATTGAACCAGATCTGGTCTGCATGTTCCCTACCATATGTCAATTCAAGTTTGTTCAAATAAAGATGTCATGCCCATTGGGGGCACAACATGGGGCATAACTCTGATAGCACCCATAAAATACAAAAAAATCTTCTTCAGATCCAGTGGTCAGAATCTTTTCATATTTGGTATACAACATCTCTAGGGGGGGGGGGGGTCAGATTCAAGTTTTTTCAAATCGAGTCGCTAGGTTAATATTTGGGCTCCCTATAGGATCCCGAATTTTAACTTAATGCAATATGAAGTAAATGCAATATGAAGTAATTTCAACTTAGTGCAATATGAAGTAATTTCTTTAAAAATCTTCTTCAGATCCACCAGTCAGAATCTTTTCATATTTGGTACACAACATCTCTAGGGGGGGCAGATTCAAGTTTGTTCAAATCGAGTTGCTGGGTTAATATTTGGGCTCTCTATGGGAGCTCGAATTTTGACTTAGTGCAATATGAGGAAATTTCTTTAAAAATCTTCTTCAGATTCCTCGGTTAATATTTGGGCTCCCTATGAGAGCCCGAATTTTAACCTAGTGCAATATGAGGAAATTTCATTAAAAATCTTCTTCAGATCCAGCAGTCAGAATCCTCTCATATTTGGTATACATCATCTCTTGGGGGGCCAGATTCAAATTTGTTCAAATCGAGTTCCTCGGTTAATATTTGGGCTCCCTGTGAACCCAAATTGTAACTTGGTGCAATATGAGGAATTTTTTTTAAAAATCTTCTTCAGATCAACCAGTCAGAATCCTTTAACATTTGGTATACATCATCTCTAGAGCGGTCAGATTCAAGTTTGTTCTAATCGGATCCCTGGGTTGAAAATTTTGGGTCTGGTTCAGATTTAGAAATTTTGGACCAAAATTTAAAAAAAAAAAATGTTTCATTTTTTTATGTGTTCAAGTTTGAGACGGAAAAAAAAAATTTTAGCCTGAAAGTTTTGGGTCCGATTCCGACTTGGGAAATTTTGGATCAAAATTTGGAAATTTTTTTAAGGTTTTTTATGCGTTTTGTTCAATTTTGAGATGACAAAAAAATTTTGGGTCCGGTTCCGATGTGGAAATATTGGTCCAAAGTTTGGAGAAAAAAATTCAGTTTTTTATGCGTTTTGTTCAATTTTGAGACGAAAAAAAAAATTTTTTTAGCCTCAAAATTTTGGATTGGTTCTTTTCAAAATCAAGTTCCTAGATGAATTAGAGTGCTTTTATGCAAAAATGTTTTTATCCTATGTCCTCCTCACACTTCCTTATCGAGGGGGGGGGGGGGGGGGCAGTTAGATGTAACAAACTGTTTGGCTGCAAAATATGTGTTAGAGTGATTTTATGATCTTTAGATCCCCCATTCAGAATTCTTTGAAATTTGGTATATAACATCTCAAGGCAGATCAGATTCAAGTTTGTTCAATTTGAGTCCCTGGCTTAATATTTGTCTCTCAATAGGCAGGGGTAGGGGTTGCAGGGGGGAGCATGTTAGGCTCAGGTTTGTTCAAATCCATTCCTTAGTGTTTTTCCTTAAAGTTTCATGACTTCATTCCTTTGTAGTGTTTATGAACCATGTCTAACTGAATGTGGCCCCCAAATACTTCTTTGAACCACTCTGGCAGGTGAACGATTAAGACCCCATGGGACCTCTTGTTAGCTTAACTTAACATAGTCAAGATAAGCTATTGCCATCACGCGTGCGGAAGTCTGTGAGTCTGTGACGTCTGTGCACATTTTCCTTTAGCACGAGCTACACCCCGCAGTTCTTGTCCGATCGTCACGAAATTTTATATGCAGGTTTGGGGTCATGTCTGGATGAGAACGTCCCCTTTTGGCTGCCCGAGCCCAAAACCCAAAAACCATTAGCACAGTCTACAGGTCGTATTTATGAAGGGATTTCATTGTAACTTGGTAGGATGCCTCTGTATAATGCCTAGATGAGAACGTCCCCTTTTGGGCTTGATCTTTCAACCGTGATGGCTGCCCAAGCCCGAAACCCCAAAACTTTTAGCACAGACTGCAGGTCATGTTTAATGTGGAGGGATTTCATTGTAACTTGGTAGGAGACTCCTTATGATGTCTAAGAGAATTTCCCCATTTGGGCATGATCTGCCAACCGTGATGACTGCCCGAGCCCAAAACCCGAAAACCTTTAGCACAGTCTACAGGTCATATTTATTGATGAATTTCATTGTAACTTGGTGGGTTGACTTCATACAATGTCTAGATGAGAAAGTCCCCTTTTGGACGTGATTGGGCAACTTTGACGGCTAAAGGTGCCCGAAGCCCCGATAACCTTTAGCACAGTCTACAGGTCATATTTATGAAGGGATTTCATTGTAACTTGGTAGGATATCTCCAAATAATGTCTAGATGAGAACGTCCCATTTTAGTCATGATCATTCAGCCTTGATGGGTGCCCGAGCCCAAAAACCTTTAGCATAGGCAAAAGGCTATATTTATTGTAGATGATGACATCCCCTTTTGGTCGTGATTGGTCAACTGTGATGGCTACAGGTGCCCGAAGCCCGAAAACCTTGAGCACAGTCTACAGGTCATATTTATGAAGGGATTTCATTGTAACTTCTCAGGATCACTCCACATGATGCCCAGATGAGATTGTCCCCTTTGGTTGCGATCATTCAACCATGATGGCTGCCCGAGCACTAAGCCCGAAAACCTTTAGCACAGTCTACTGGTCATATTTATGAAGGGATTTCATTGTAACTTGGTAGGTTGACTTCATATAATGTCTAGATGAGAACGTCCCATTTTGATCGCGATCATTCAGCCTTGATGGGTGCCCGAGCCCAAAGAGCTTTAGCATAGGTAAAAGGTCAGATTTATGGAAGGATTTCATTGTAATCTATTAGGTTGACTCCATATAACGCCTAGATGATGACATCCACTTTTGGTCGTGATTGGTCAGCTGTGATGGCTACAAGTGCCCGAAGCCCGAAAACCGTGAGCACAGTCTACAGGTCATATTTATGAAGGTATTTCATTGTAACTTCGTAGGATCACTCCAGATGATGCCCAGATGAGATTGTCCCCTTTGGTTGCGATCATTCACCCATGATGGCTGCCCGAGCCCGAAGCCCAAAAACCTTAAGCACAGTCTACAGGTCATATTTATGAAGGGATTTCATTGTAACTTGGTAGGTTGACTTCATATAATGACTAGATGAGAATGTCCCCTTTTGGACACGATTGGGCAACTGTGACGGCTTCAGGGGCCCAAAGCCCGAAAACCTTTAGCACAGTCTACAGGTCATATTTATGAAGGGATTTCATTGTAACTTGGTAGGATGACTCCAAATAATGTCTAGATGAGAACGTCCCATTTTGGTCATGATCATTCAGCCTTGATGGGTGCCCGAGCCCAAAAACCTTTAGCATGTCTGTAGGTCCTATTTATGGAAGGATTTCATTGTAACTTGTTAGGTTGACTCCATATAATGCCTAGATGATGACATCCCCTTTTGGTCGTGGTTGGTCAACTGTGATGGCTACATGTGCCTGAAGCCCGAAAATCTTGAGCACAGTCTACAGGTCATATTTATGAAGGGATTTCATTGTAACTTCATAGGATCACTCCAGATGATGTCCAGATGAGAATGTCCCCTTTTGGTTGCGATCATTCAACCATGATGGCTGCCCAAGCCAAAAGCCAGAAAACCTTTAGCACAGTCTTCAGATCATATTTATGAAGGGATTTCATTGTAACTTGGTAGGTTGACTTCATGTAATGTCTAGATGAGAACAGCCCCTTTTTGACACCATTAGGCAACTGTGTTGGCTACAGGGGTCCAAAGCCCGAAAATCTTTAGCACAGTCTACAGGTGATATTTATGAAGGAATTTCATTGTACCTTGGTAGGATGACTCTAAATAATGTCTAGATGAGAACGTCCCCTTTTGGTCGCGATCATTCAGCCTTAATGGCTGCCCGAACCCAAAACCCCAAAACCTTTAGCATAGTCTATTGGTCATATTTATGGAAGGACTTCATTGTTACCCATAAGTTTGACTCCATATAATGCCTAGATGATGACATCCCCTTTTGGTCGTGATATTTATGAAGGGATTTCATTGTAACTTTGTAGGATCACTCCAGATGATGCCCAGGTGAGAATGTCCCCTTTTGGTTGCGATTATTCAACCATGATGGCTGCCAGAGCCCAAAGCCCAAAAACCTTTAGCACAGTCTACAGGTCATATTTATTAAGGGATTTCATTGTAACTTGGTAGGTTGACTTCATATAATGTCTAGATGAGAACGTCCCCTTTGAATGCAATTTTGAAACTGACGGATACAGGGGCCCGAAGCCCGAAAACTTTTAGCTCAGTCCACAGGCCATATTTATGAAGGGTTTTTAATGTAACTTGATAGGATGACTCGTTTTGGAATAATTTCACTGTAACTTGGTAACTTTTGTTGATATATGTTAACTGTGAGGGCCACATACATTAACTGTGAGGTCATATTAACCCACCCCTCAGCTCTTTAGTACAGTGTGCACCTCATATTATTTTTATCATGAACAAAGCATATAGGGAACAGAAATGAACATATTCCCAATTATCACAATTCTTGTCTTATTTCATAATCCTTTCATAAACATTGAACATTATCCTTTTCATCAAACACAACACACAAGTTAAGCTACAGTGTCATTGACACTTTCATTTTTTATAATGGCCTTAGGCATGGTCGTTTTTGGTTGCCACATGCTCACTTTTTTATAATCAATGCAAACTTAAAAAAATTAAAAATTGAATAGTTTACATCTGATATTTTTACCCAAGTTATTAAAATTGATAAATTTGTCCCTTGGGTGCAACAAGGCTTTGCAATGCTTTAGCATTGCAAAGCCTTATTGCCCTCAAAGGACGAAATACACCACCACCCATGCTATTCTGTAGATTATGAAGCCTAAAACATAAAACAAACCAAGAACAGGAACTTTTGATGGCAAAGAAATAATTACAAAAATAAAAAATAAAATAAAAAATCGCCTGCCCTCATGCAATTTTACAAATGCCCAGAGAAGCAGAAGATCTACTTTGTGGGGCCTATTTTTTTTTCTTTTTGCCCCAAAAACATTGCTTATCATGGCTCTTTAGAATGAACTTGTTAAGCACATTCTAACGTAGGGTCAAATGGCATTTTTTTTTTTTACGAAAGGTATTGTAAACTATTTGATGTTTGAAAATTATATACAAACCATAGGGTTATTATCCTCCGCCGACGAAGTCGGGAGGGGGATATTAAAATGGTCTCCGTCTGTCTATCCTTCCATCACAAACTTTGTCCGGCTAACTAACTATTCCTACAGTTTTTCAGTGGATTTTTTGTGAAACTTGGTCTGAAGTATCAGTATCAAGTGTAGATGTGCATGTGGTCAGGAATTTTCGATGCAACAAAGTTTTTGCGTGGTTAAGGCCCTTGGAAATAGCAAAATTTCCATCACAAAGGCTTGTCCGCTTCACTCCTCCTACATTTTTTATTGGATTTTAACGAAACTTGGTCTGAAGTATCAGTATCAAGTGTAGATGTGCATGTGATCAGGAATTTTTGTTGCGACAAATTTTACGTTGTTACGGCCCTTGGTAATAGCAAAATTTCCGTCACAAATGCTTGTTCGCTTAACTCCTCCTGCATTTTTCATAGGATTTTTACGAAACTTGGTGTGCAGTATGAGTATGATGTGTACATGTGCATATGGAAAGGAAGTTTCGATTCGAATAATTTCCCTTGTCGACTTTGAAATTTACCAAAATTGCAGCAGGTTTTTAGCTCATCTTGACAAAGTCAAGCTGAGCTAATCTCATCGCTCTCCATCTGTCGTCCATCCGTCGTCCGTCAACACCACGTTTTGGTCTTCTCCTCCAAAGCCACTGGGCCAATTCAAGTGAAAGTTTGTGTGAGTGATTTTTGTTCAACTCAGCATGCTCAGCCCCACAGGGAGGGAGGGTGTGGGGGGGGGGGGGAAATGCTCCAAAATATTTTTAAAATCTTCTTCTCATTAACCAGTGTGTACAATGACTTGATATTTGCCATGGAGCTTCCTTTTGAGGTGTAGAATCAAGTTTGTTCAAACAAAGTTTGTGAAGCAATATTTGGCTTTGTAAGGGGAGGGGTAAGATTTTTGGCCCTGGCCAAAATTTCTATTTCAAGAACCGGTGGGCCAACTTCAGCCAAATTTGGCATGTAGTTTAGGTGGGTCCTAAGTAATTGATTGATGCCTAAAAAAAATTTTTTTCACAGCCCTGTGACAACCCCAGGGGCTGAAAACAGAAAAAAATTCAAAAGCCCATATATCCCAAACCAGAAGGAACACAGAACTGGTATTTGGCATGAAACATCCTTTGGACTGGAAGAAGGGATTTGTTAAAAAAAAGGCCACCAGTTCAATCAGGGTGCCCAGTAGAGGGTAGTGAAAAAATGATGAGTCAGCATTTTTGCAGTAGTTTTATCCTGGAGGATTTTCCATTCACAGAAGTTTTTGATTGACATATTGTTCTTAAATTAACAAAAATTCTGTGAACATTTTATCTTGTTATTCCAATCTGTTCCAATATGTCAATTCTGTGGGACTTTTGTTTGTTTTAGAAAGATTTTTATTTATGTTGAATGAACCATTTCAATGCTGGAAAACTTCTGATACCTGTGTGCATGTCTTTAATTTAACCCTCCCAAGACTGCAGTGTGGGTTCCAAAGATTTTTATTGATGCCATGAACAAACAAAAAACCCTTTCAATACCATAGATGCATTTTTCTGGTTTCTTGGAAAAAAATTGATCTGATTCCTGTCTGAATATCTTTAATTTAACCCAATCATGACTTCAGTGTTTTTTTTTCCAAAGATTTTTTAGCTCAACTTTGGCAAAGCCAAATTTGAGCTTATGCCATGGCCCGTCATCCGTCGTCTGTCTGTCCGTCTGGCCATCAACAATTGGCTACGGCTCGGGCTAGAGGTCGTATTTATGAACCGATCTTTACGAAACTTCTTGGGTACCTTTGTTATGACTGTGGGACGAGAACGAGTGTTTTTGGGTGTGGTCTGAAATTCAAGATGGCTGCCAGCTGCCGTTTTGTACCGACGATGCAGAAATCTGTTTTTTGTACAGAACTTCCATATGAAAGCTCTGATTTGAATAATTTTTTGTATGAATGTTTAGTACCATGGGATACATCACATATAATACAGGTTTTTTTCTCGTGCGTAAATTATGCAAATTAGACTAACTTTGATGTTTTTTGGTGTTACTTTCAGCACTGTAAGTGCAAATGCCAATACGGCTCGGGCTAGAGGCCGTATTTATGAATCGATCTTTACGAAACTTCTTGGGTACCTTTGTTATCACCGTGGGACGAGAACGAGTGTTTTGGGGTCCGGTCCGAAATTCAAGATGGCCGATGGCAGCCATTTTGTACGAAATTTTGTGCAATCAGATTTTTGCACAGAACTTCCATATGAATAATTTTTTGTGTGAATGTTTAGTACCATGGGATACATCACATATAATACAGGTTTTTTTCTCGTGCAGAAATTATGCAAATTAGATGAACTTTGATTTTTTCAGTGCTGCTTACACAGTAAGTACATATGTCAATACGGCTCGGGCTAGAGTCTGTATTTATGAACCGATCTTCACGAAATGTCTTGTGTACCTTTGTTATCACCTTGGGACGAGAACGAGTGTTTCTGGGTGCGGTCCAAAATTCAAGATGGCTGCCAGTGGCAATTTTGTATCGAAATTAGGTCTAATCAGTTTTTTGTACACAACTTCTATACGGCTCAGGCTAGATGCCGTATTTATGAACCGATCTTTACGAAACTTCTTGGGTACCTTTGTTATTACCGTGGGATGAGAACGAGTGTTTTTGGGTGTGGTCCAAAATTCAAGATGGCCACCAGCAGCCATTTTGTACCAAAATTAGTGCAATCAGTCTTTTGTACAGAACTTCTGTATGAAAGTTCTGATTTGAATAAATTTTTGTATGAATGTTTAGTAACATGGAATACATCACATATAGTACGGGTTTTTTTCTCGTGCAGAAATTATGCAAATTAGATGAACTTTGATTTATTCAGTGCTACTTATACTCTGTAAGTGCACATGTCAATACGGCTCGGGCTAGAGGCTGTATTTATGAACCGATCTTCACAAAACTTCTTGGGTACCTTTGTTATCACCTTGGGATGAGAACGGGCACGGTCCAAAATTCAAGATGGCTGCCAGTGGCCATTTTGTACCGAAATTAGGTCCAATCAGTTTTTTGTCACAACTTCTACACAGCTCATATTTGTGAACTGATCTTCACGAAACTTCTTGGGTACCTTTGTTTTCACCTTGGGACAGGAATGAGTGTGTTTTGGGGTGCCTTTGTTATCACTGTGCTATGAGAACAAATATTTTGGGGTTCAGTCAGACCAACTCTGGGCCTCAAAGATTTCTTTTCTAGTTTAGCATCTGACTGTCACCCACCTTTACAATACTTTACGTATACATTTGTTACAGGCTACGGTCAGTATTTATGTACAGACCATTACAATACTTTATATGTACCTTTGTTATCAGGTCATTACCTAGATGTTTGTCATTGCTGTGTCACATACTATACATGTACATGTCTTGACAAGTTGAGCTACAGTGTCATTGACACTTTCATTCAACTCAACATGCTCAGCCCCATAGGGAGGGAGGGAGTGGGAGAAAAATGCTCCAAAAATATTTTTAAAAATCTTCTTCTCATGAACCAGTGTGTACAATGACTTGATATTTGCTATGGAGCTTCCTTTTGAGGTGTAGAATCAAGTTTGTTCAAACGAAGTTTGTGAAGCAATATTTGGCTTTGTAATGGGAGGGGTAAGATTTTTGGCCCCGCCCCAAATTTCTATTTTCTGAACCGATGGTCCGGTTTGAACCAAATTTGGCATGTGGTATTATTGGGTCATAAGTAACTGACCCATGCCAAAAAACATTTTCCTCATCCCCATGGGAAGCCTGGGAGCTGAAAATAGAAATATTTTCAAACGCCCATATTTCCAAAACCACGCAGAACAGAGAGATGTTATTTGGTATGAAGTATTCTTAGGACCAGTAGAATTGAATGGTAAAAAAAAAATTGGCATCAGTTATGAGAGGGTGTTCTGTAATGGGCATCGACAAAAAGCTGAGTCAGCAAATTTGCAAAAATTTAAAAAAATCTTTTCTCCAGTACCAATCATCAGAATCTTTTGATATTCGGCATACAGCACTCATTGGGGGGTCAGATACAAGTTTGTTAAAATAAAGCCCATTGGTTCATATTTGTGCTCAATATAGGAGCCCAAATTTTTAACATAGGGTAATATGGGGAATATTCTTTAAAAATCTTCTTCTTCAGAACCACCAGTCAGAATCTTGTAATGTATAGTATACATCATTGGTATGAGGGTTAGATTCAAGAATGTTCAAACCAAGTCCCTAGGTTAATATTTGGGCTTCCCATGGAAGCCCAAATTTTAACTTTGTTCAATATGGTGAATAATTTTTAAAAATCTTCTTCTTCAGATCCACCAGACAGAATGCTTTCATATTTGGTATGCAACATCTCTGGGGGGAGGGGGGGGGGGGGGGGGGGGTCAGATTCAAGTTTGTACAAATCAGATCGCTAGGTATATATTTGGGCTCGCTATGGTAGCCCAAAATTTTACTTGGTGCGATATGAGGAAATTTCTTTAAAAATCTTCTTCTTCAGATCCACCAGACAGAATGCTTTCATATTTGGTGTGCAACATCTCTAGGTGGGGGGGGGGGGGGGGGGGGGGGGGGGGAGGGGAGGGGGGGGGGGAGTCAGATTCAAGTTTGTTCAAATCAGATCCCTAGGTATATATTTGGACTCGCTATGGTAGCCCAAAATTTTACTTAGTGCGATATGAGGAAATTTCTTTAAAAATCTTCTTCAGATCCACCAGTCGGAATGCTTTCATATTTGGTATACAACATCTCTAGGGGGTCAGGTTCAAGTTTGTTCAAATCAGATCCATAGGTTAATATTTGGGCTTGCTATGGTAGCCCAAATTTTAACTTAGTGCAATATGAAGAAATTTCTTTAAAATTTCTCTTCTTCAGATCCAACATTCAGAATGCCTTCATATTTGGTACACAACATCTTTAGGGAAGTCAGATTCAACTGTGTTCAAATCGAGAGCCTGGGTTAATATTTGGGTTCCCTATGGGAGCCGGAATTGGCCATGTTGTTGAAGAATTAAAAATTTTGTATTCAGTACCCTCTAGAGGTGTGTAACTAAGATTAATCCACATAGGTTGCATCAAGGGGCTTCATAGGGGAGCTCTACATTTTACATTATGATCAACTGCAGAAGATTTTACATTATGATCAACTGAAATTTTGTATTCAGTACCCTCTAGAGGTGTGTAACTAAGATTAATCCACATAGGTTGCATCAAGGGGCTTCATAGGGGAGCTCTACATTTTACATTATGATCAACTGCAGAAGAGGCATGATGCCCGGTTTATTTTTGTCACTCCTGCGGAGCTCAAGGATTGACAGTGTATCCTATGGAAATGGATTGCTTAATGTAGACACATTCTTTGACTCTGTTTATATTGTGTCCTGTTCAAGATGAGTGCTTCAGGCCCGTGGGGCCTCTTGTTTGAAGATATCTTCAGTTGCGATTAAAGAAATTAAATGATTTATCCCCTGCCGACAAAGTCTGGAAGGGGATATTGAAATCGTGTTCGTCTGTCAGTCTGTCCGTCTGTCCATCCATCTGTCCATCACAAACTTTGTCCGCTTAACTCCTCCTACAGTTTTCAGTAGATTTTTATGAAACTTGGTCTGAAGTATCAATATCAAGTGTAGATGTGCATGTGGTCAGGAATTTGTGATGCGACAAATTTTGCATGGTTATGGCCCTTGGTGATAGTAAAATTTTCACCACAAATTCTTGTCCGCTTAACTCCTCCTGCATTTTTCATTGCATTTTTTCAAAACTTTGTGTGGAGTATAAGTGTGATGAGTACATGTGCATAGGAAGTTTTGATTCAGATAATTTTACCAGAGTTATATCCTTTGCATTTACATCAATTTCAGTTGTGATTAAAGAAATTAAATGATATTTGTGAGTGATATTATTGGGTATGAATACATGTCCAGGTTGATAATGAGATTATTCCTATCATAACATAAATGTTGGTGGGGGATATGGTTGTCATTAGATTGTCTTGTTTTAGTAGGAAATGTTCAGTTAAATAGACTCGACAGTACTGAGATATACTGATGGAAAAAAGAAACGTTCAGCTTTGGTAATATCATTTTTTTATCCATAGACCAAATATAATAAAATGTGCTATGGGCTTGAAAACCATACCAAATCAAAGTTTTGAACAGTACACATCGATGAGCCAATATTTCATATCAACTTAATTGAAAAGCAAAATACTGTGAATGTCCAGAGTTGATAGGGATAGAGCTATTGCTCTAATTATGCAGGGCCAATCACAACGTTTCATCCTCCAGCAATTTGATGTCCACAAGTGAACGATAGCTCATTTAGTTGGGCATTTCAGGGCCACAGGAAGATTAGCTGACTGTCTCAGGAGCGGACGTCCGCACGTTATGTCACAACATCAAGATAGAGGCATACGTCTCAAGCACCTCTGTAACCGATTTCAGACGGAGACAGCGAGTCAGGTTGTAGGCACTCATGGTAGCCGAGTGTTTCCAAGAACAGTTAGGAATCAGTTGTGGGAGTTCAATTTAAGGTCAGGACGCCCTGTGTTGGTCTGCAACTTACACATAGGGCGACATCAGCATTGATTGCAATGGCTGTGGGCACATGCACCAGATCGGTTTCACTTGGCACACAGGAGACATGTGTCATTCACTGACAAGGCTCAGTTCACACTTTACAGGTCAGATAGATGACAACGTTGCTATCAACGTCGAGGTGAGCGATATTCTATATTGAAGTATTCTTTTTTCTGCTAGAATAGTTTTATTCCCCACTCTGAATAACAAGAAAGAAAGGTATTTTTTGTATCTAACTACCTCTTAGCTGGTTGAACCGAATGCAATGCATTGTCCATTGCAAGTTGAGAAAGCCTTATAGCATAACAAAAATATTTCTTTTACCTTTCATTACAGTGTGTTCTGGTGGATGGGGAAGAGCATGTAGGAAGGTAGTTTCATGCATGTTTATAAAATAATTTGTCTGATTGTTTCTGGAAGATATAAGATTTCCTGTTCTTGAAATGATATTTCCTATAAATTTTCCTATATATACTATTTATTTGCGGGAGTCAGAAATTGATCCAAATCATAGTTTTTCATATCTCTCGTTATATTTTTAGGCTTTGTGGTTGCCAGGATCACAGACAGAATTGGCTATTGTAACAGCAGATTTTGTGAAGGTAACATTTTCTCACCAATTCTAATTCTATCTGTAGACTTGTAAAACTGAAATATTTGTCAAAACATATTACATTTTGCATGTATGTTGTTTTTCACATGACTATAATTCTGTTAGTTCAACTGGTAGAGTGCCTTGTTACAACTGATGGGATAGTGCATTCAGGTACTGTGCCATTAATTGTAAAAAGGCGGGAGTGCGGCAGCTCAGTGATCGACTGTCGGACTTCTATGCTAGAGGTTCCGAGTTCGATCCCCGTCTGGGACGACCCAAGTTGTGTCCTTGGGCAAGGCACTTTATCCGGTTGCCTACATGGGGGCACGATGACTCTGTGTACTATTGCATGTCAATGGTGCACATGTCTTCAACAGCTGTAACCCTTCTTGAGCGGAGCTTAAACAGAGTTAGAATGTTGAGGAGCTGTCTTGCTCATCGATGCTTGGTGGTTCTCTCTGGATACTTCAACTTTCTCCACCTGTAAAACTGTCATGGTCACGATTAGCCATTGTGCATAAGTATAGGACCTTAAACACCAATAAATAAATAAATAAATATGTAACAAGGCAAATCCGTACAGACTAGACAATTTAATTTCAAAGATTTTATGACATACATCCACAGAACATGAAGCCTATAAGTTGCAGTACCTGCACTTCTGAATTGAGCCCCACAATGGGCTTCCAGCATTCAATGAGTTAAGTCTTTACCCAACCAGGGTTCCCTCATTTCCAAAAAAGTCTGAATTTAGAAAACCCTCACCAAGTACCTGGAAAGTCCTTGCATGCATACATTTATATACTCTCAAATTTTAAGGTTGCAACAATTTTAAACTAAATTATCTCCTTTCGAACTAAAATGAGAGGTCTTAACTCCTAAGGGCCTGAAGATTTTTATACATTTTCGGTATACTTTGAAAGTCTACCTCCAGTGGCTTTAATGTTGTTTCTAGTCAAGTCTTGGCTGCCTCTGCCTACATAGGCAGCCAAGACTTGCCTAGAAACAACTGACAAGGTACTAAGAAAACAAGTTTTTTGAGTTTAGTAATGCATGTTGGAGCACCTGCTCATTTGTATTATTAAGTTATCAAAGTCAGAATTAGGCCCTTAAGGGTTAAGGTATGTTTTTAAGGGTTAGTGCTGAGGCTCATTGGTAAGAGCATTTGGACTTATGATCAAAAGGTTGTACTTTCATTCTGTTGTGTGTCATCTACATTTTGTCCTTGGGCAAGACACTTGGTCCTGGTTGCTGAAACGGAAGGAAGATGGTCAGTGTGCTAAGACATGTTGCACGCTGATGGCAAACATGCCTTCCTCAGATGCTAACACTGCTTTGGTGTTGTTAGTAAGTTGGAGAGACCGACTGTTATTTGTTTATTGCTCGGTGATCCTCTCTGGGTACTTGAGCTTCCTCCACTCGTAAAGTTGTGTGAAATGATGACCTAGCTATTGAAAGTATTGTTAAACCCCATTAAAATAATTAAATGTTTTTCAAGCAAAAGCTGGAAAATCTTTTTATATTTGATAGCAGTTTTTGTGACTAGAACTGGCCATTACATCAGAAGCAGTTTTTGTGACTAGAACTGGCCATTACATCAGATAATTGTTAAATCTTGATAAACATGGACAAATATATTTTTATACTCTCAGTATTTACTCTCAATATGTCATTACTGTTGCTAAATATGTTGCATAGTTTGGTGTTGACTTGGTATGGAATGACACGGTCAGAGCAAACATACTTTGATTTAAGTCGAAGTTCTCTTGGGTTAAGTTTGCTATCAGTCTGTCATACCATACCAGGTCCTGAGCAATTTGTGTTACCGTACATGTCCATGTATAAGTTAAATCTTTCTACTCTGAAAACATGGCACGAAAATGGGGTGCAGCTTTTACAAAGATGCGGCAGTTTTAGCAAGTGATCAGTTCATAAAGCCTATGGAAATTGAACATCACTTTGATGATTGACAACTGCAGTCAAACCATGTTATGACCAAGTATCACATGCTTTGATAGTTATTATTTTGATTTGGACTAAAAATATTGCTAAAAATATTTTTAAAAATCATAAATCGAACATTCAAATAGTTGTTAATTATTTTTGAATTCAATAAAAAAAATTTGTATATTTTGTATATATTGCATTGTTTACGCACCATTTTTTCCCATCTCCATGAATGTAGAGAAAGTGGAGATGAGGTGCTCAGTGGATACGGACAATAAAAATTAACCTGAATTTATTCAAATCCTGATAAAAAATACTTGTTCATGAATGCTAGTTCTGTAAGTAACAATCCTCTCAGAGATTTATCTGGAAGAATCCACAAATCATTCCTCCTAATATTTTTTACAGACAATTAAACCAACATTGCACAAACATGTGTTTTGAAACTAAACTTTGAATACTGAAATTGGGAAATCCCCATGGAATCTTGGAAGAAGAAATATGCAGTTATATTCCTTCCATTAGTAGGCTGCAATTTAACCCTTAAGGTACTGGAGATTTGTATACATTTTTGCTTTATTTTGAAAGTCCACCTCCTGTGGCTTTGCAGTTTTTTCTAGTCAAGTCTTGGCTGTCTACAGAGGCATTCAAGACTTGCCTAGAAACAACTGAAAAGGTACTTAACTGGTAGAGTGCTGGAAGCCCATATTTGGGCTTTACTCTGAGGTGAAGGTACAGCAACTTGAAGGCTTCATACTCAGTGGATGTGCTTCGTATTATTTTTGAAGTGATATTATTCAGTCTGTAAGGACTTGCCCTTTTACAATTTATGGGAGAGTGCCTACAGGCACTCTCCCATAAATTGTAACAAGGCAAATATATGTGAACAAATTTTGACGTCCAAAAATAATTTAGCACTCTACCAGTTAAAAAACAAGTTTTGAGTTTACCCAAACAATGCATGTTGGGGCACTTGTTCCTTTGCATTAAAAAGTTATCGAAGTTGGAATTAGCTCCTTAAGAGTTAAACTTACACATGAAAACTTTATGATATTACTGCTTTTAAAAGTGTTGACTGTAAATTGTAAGAAAATACCCAATTTTTTTCATTTTTAGATTTATAACTTAGCCACAGATGGTATCAGTCCACAGTTTTACTTCTTACTACCCAGTGGCAAAATTAGAGATGCAACATTTGTTTTTCGTGAGGATGGACGCTTTATTGTTCTCATGTCATCAACTGGATATATATACACACAATCAATGACTGAAGATAGCAGTGCTCAACATGGACTTTTCTATATAACCAATGTACTTGAAGTGAAAGATACAGCTTTGAAGGTAGTATTCTCTTTTCTATATATAAATATACAGACATCTGACTGAATATGCTGACTTTTTAGCTCACCTGACTGAAAGTCAGGGTGAGCTTTTCTTATCACTCTTCGTCGTCCGTCCGTCCGTCCGTTGTCCTGCGTGAAGATGGTGTTTGAGCCTCTTTCTCCTAAACCACTGGCCACATTTTAATTAAATTTCATGTAAGTAGTGGTTATATAGGGGCATTTGGTTTTTTTTTTCAAATTGGATTTCTGCTCATATTGTGGAGTGGGGTGGGGCCAAAATGCACAAAATTTTTAAAAATCTTCTCATGAACCAGCCATAGCAGAGACTTGATATTTCGTATGCAGCTTCCATTTGAGGTGTAGACTCAAGTTTGTTCAAGAGAAGTTTGACGGGAAATATTTACCTTTGTTCTGAGAGGGGCAAGAATTTTTGCCCCGCCCAAAATTTCTATTTTCTGAACCCAGAGGCCGATTTGAACCAAATTTAATATGAGGTATTATTGGGTTATAAGTAGTGTTGTTTCCCTGTGGGAACTGCAGGAGCTAAAAATAGAAAAAAATTAAAACGTCCATATCTCCAAAACTGCACTTTTTTATTTGGTGTGAAGCTTCCTTAGGACAGAAAGGATTAGTAAAAACAAAATTGCCATCGGTTTTATCATAGGGTACAGTTTCGGGACTTTGAAAAAGTGCTGTGTCAGCACTTTGTAACACTGTAGGCAATGGGAAAAACATTAAAAAAATTTCTTCAGATCCAGCAGGCAGAATCTTTTGATATTTGGTATGCAACATTGTAGGGTAGATCTGATTCAAGTTTGTTCAAATTGGCCCCCTGGGTTCATATTTGGGCTCACGATAGAAGCTCGAATTGGAACTTAGTGCATTTCAGGCAAATTTTTTCAAAAATCTTCTTCTCCAGATCCAGCAGGCAGAATCTTTTGATATTTGGTATGCAACATTGTGGGGTGGATCTGATTCAAGTTTGTTCAAATCGGCCCCCTGGATTCATATTTGGGCTCACTATAGAAGCTCGAATTGGAACTTAGTGCATTTCAGGCAAATTTCTTTAAAAATCTTCTTCTCCAGATCCAGCAGGCAGAATCTTTTGATATTTGGTATGCAACATTGTGGGGTGGATCTGATTCAAGTTTGTTCAAATCGGCCCCCTGGGTTTATATTTGGGCTCAGTATATGTTATGCAGAAGGCCTACACTACCACCTCTCCTAAATGTTTTTGAAAATCTTCTCAAGATCCAGTAGGCAGAATCTTTTGATATTGGGTATGCACCATGCTTAGGGGGGTGAGATTCAATTTTGTTCAAACCAAGTCCCTGGGTTCATATTTGAGCTCACTGTCGGTGCCCGAATTATAACTTAGTTCAAAATGAGGAATTTTCTTTAAAAATCGTCTTCAGATCCAGCAGTCGGAATGTTTTGATATTTTGTATGCAGCATCCTTGTGTGTGTGTGTGTGTGTGTGGGGGGGGGGGGGGGGGGGGGGGGGGGGTGGAGGGGGGAGATTCAAGTTTGTTCAAGCCATGTCCCTAGGTCTATATTTGGGCTCACTGTGGGAGCTTGAATTGTAACTTAGTTCAAAAAGAGGAATTTTCTTAAAAAATCTTCTTCAGATCCAGCAGTCGGAATGTTTTGATATGTGGTGTGTAGCATCCTTGGGGGGGGGGGGGGGGGGGGAGGGAGAGATTCAAGTTTGTTGAAGCTAAGTCCCTGGGTCCATATTTGAGCTCCCTGTGGGAGCCCGAATTATAACTTAGTCAATATGAGGAATTTTTCTTTAAAAATCTTCAGATTCAGCAGTCGGAATGTTTTGATATTTGGCATGCAGCAGCATTAGGGGGCTGAGATTCAAGTTTGTTCAAGCCAAGTCCCTTGGTTCATATTTGGGCTCACTGGGAGCCCGAATGACAACTTAGTTCAAAATGAGAAATTTTCTTTAAAAATCTTCTTCTGATCCAGCAGATGAATGCCTTTGATATTTTTTATGCAGCATCCTTAGGGGGGAGGGGGGGGGGGGGGGGGTAAGATTCAAGTTTGTTCAAGCCATGTCCCTAGGTCCATATCTGGGCTCATTGTGGGAGCTCGAATTGTAACTTAGTTCAAAATGAGGAATTTTCTTTAAAAGCTTCTTCTTCAGATCCAGCAGTAGGAATGTTTTGATATTTGGTGTGCAGCATCCTTAGGGGGGTGAGATTCAAGTTTGTTAAAGCCAAGTCCCTGAGTTCATATATGGGCTCCCTGTGGGAGCCAGAATTATAACTTAGTTCAATATGAGGAATATTCTTTAAAAATCTTTTTTTTTAGATCCACTGGTCAGAATCTTTGGATATTTGGTATAAGCTTTTCTTAGGGGGAGCAGATGCAACTTGTTGAAATCAATTCTCTGGGTTGATATTTAGGCTACCATGTCAGGTGATCGCCCTCAGGCCTCCTGGGGCCTCTTGTTTGGAATACTCTTTAAATTTGGGACTTTTATCTCTTTACCGAATGCAATCTGAAGTTGATGTGCAAGATGTATTCTAAATGTATCAATGTTTCGATTTGTTTTGTTTCAGTGGGAATATAAGCTTTCTGTCTTATATTTTGGGGTTTGTATTTCATTCTGTATTTTTGGTAGAATCATTGCTGGCATTGTATTTCATCATATTATGAACTGTATGTCATTTCAATCCGCATTGCTTGAAATTATCTTCCGTTCACAATAAGGAAATGTGCAAAATATTGTTTTTTCTCTCCTTTTTCCTTTGTTCTTTCTCATGACAGCGAGTTACAAAAGCAAACATTCTGGAAATGACATTTAAGACAGACTTTGAAAGGAACATAAATAAAATTTTCACCCCATTGACCCATAAGGAGGGAACGTGGGGGCACAGTGGCACTATGTACTAAGATGTACTTCACATCAGTTGCACATGTCTTCACCAATACTAACCCTGCTTGTGCAGAGTTAAGACATTGGGGAATCAGACAGTTGCTCACCACTGCTTAGTGGTTCTCTCGGGATACTTCAGCTTCCTGCACCTGTAAACTGTCTGACATGAGGTGACCCTGGATGTTGATAAAGCCCCAATGAATAAATAAATAAATAAAGGTATGCACACAAATGGTGGGCTACTGTAATACTGGTGATTTGGACTATGGGCCTCTATGATAATGGGGCATGGGGGCATAGCCATCCTTAGAGTTATGCCCCTGACCTCCTTAGAAGGTTTGGTGGGTATATAGTCCAGGTCTCCATCCGTATGTCCGTATGTTCGGGCGACAAACAGTTTGTTTTATAACTGTAGCTTCATTTGTCGGATTTGGATGTCCTTTGGTATGGTAGACCTGCATGGGGGAAATGATGTCCACAAATTGCTGATTTTGTCCTCACATTCGTACCAGTGTTATGGCCCTTGTAGGACTTCAAGAAATAATAATGTGAACATTTTGCATTATAACTCTGGCATCAGTTGTCAGATTTTGATGTCCCTTTACACAATGATAGACTAGCATGAGGGACATGATATAAATATATCATAGGTTTTTGTCTGTACATTCCTACCAAAGTTATGGCCCTTGATACACTTTGAAAACTCTATATGAACATTTTTCATTATAACTCAGTCATTTGTATGCAGATATGAATGTCGGCATGGTGAGAGACTGGCTTGAGGGAAAAAACATTCACATATAGAAGGTTTTGGCCATGCATACAGACCAGAGTTATGGCCCTTTTACACTTACCAAACTTTCCATATGAACATTTTGTATTATAATTCCAGTATTGGTTGTTGGATTTTGATGTCCTTTGGTGTGGTGATAGACCATTTGTGGGAATGGATATCCACATATTGCTAGTTACGCCCTTGGGTACTTACCACTGTTATGCCCCATTTTAAACTAAGAAAAACTTTCCATGTAAAGTTTTTGCATTGTTTTTTTTTTACATTAATTTTTGTTTAACCCTTTACCCAACGTAGAGGATATCAAAATTTATTATTCTAAATATCATTTTTTAAATTTTTCAAAAAATTTCAACAAAACCATATCATGTGACCCCTCATTGGAACGAGCTCAATGAGCTGGTTCCAATGAGGGGTCATGTGATATGGTTTTGTTGAACTATTTTGAAAAATTAATTTTTTCATCTGCTCAATTTGCATAATATGCGGGCGATTCGTTAGGTAAAGGGTTAATGGCAGCAGAAAATTGAAGAATTTTTGTATTGCCCATGTTGATATTGCAGGAGGGGTCATATGTATTGATTCACGCTGCACTATTTTCTTGTTCTACTTTTTTAACCTCATGAGTTTTTTAAAGCGGTTCATCATAATATCTCAGGCATGTTGTGACAAATTAGGGCAAACAAAGTAGTTGAAACTCCTTTGAGCTTAAAAGTATGGGTTATGCTCACTGGGTCGCATGGGGATCATAGCAAGCATTGTTTGAGAGCACTTCCTAATATTGCTGAACCTCATTTATGAATTTTAGCATTGAAAAAATATCCAATTGTTGATAACCCATTTAATTTCATTTGGCATATGTCCTGCCTAGTATTGCTGAAGCGGGCATATGCCAAGTGCTGCATTGCTCATGTTATTGATTTATTTTGTACTCTGCTCCATCTAGAGTTTTGAGCTGATTTTGGGGTAACTTCTCATTCATGATGACTATCAAGTAGACATATGCTCGCTCCTCAATTTTCAAATTATGTTTCTTTTAACTCCCATTGAACTAAGATTAATTGATTTCTGTTTGAAACTGTTGCGTGTTGAGCACCTCCAATGTTTGTGGACTGAACTTGGTTAACTATTTTTTTGCATAACCACCAGCAAGAAGAAACATGTATATTTCTGAAGTATTTCATTACCACTCTTTTATCTGAATTATCTCCTCTCGCTCCCAGGTTTAAATTTGATTTCTGTATAGAATGAGCATATTCGTATATTAAATGCATATATGGGTGATTATTAGTGAAACTATTGCACAAAATTGTGTATATATCTCTTCCCCACCATCACTTCATATCAAGTGTAAGTTGGGGTGTAGGATGGCTCCACTGACACAATATGATCATGGTTGTTGATAGTGTCATTAAACCCCAATAAACTAACAAACATGATAGTTCCAGTTTAAACAGTTTAATGTCCAGAATGGTTGAGAAGTTAAATGATCAGACATTGACACTTTTTATCTTTCAGGAAACTAATAGCCAAGTTGCAGGAGGAGGTGTTTCAATATACTACTCCCATGCTTTGCAGCTGTTATTTTTCAGCTATTCACAAGGTCTGTACTTGTAGAATGTAATTTGTATCCCCCCCTCCCCAAGTTGAAAGATAGGGCATCAAGTTTGATAGTTTCTCCAGTAAATGGTATTTCAGTATAGAATTCCAACGAAGTAAATGATCTTTGAGTGACTAAATCTATTGAAACTAAATTTTGCATATTCATATAATCAAATAAACATATATAAAGACATGTGATGGATCCACATCTTTAATTTACTCATGGGTAGGCCTCTAACTCATGTTACACTTTTTAACTCTTCACCTGTTGCAGGTGGGTTTTCCTGCTCATATCAAGTCCTGACCACTTTTTAGCAGCCATGTCTTGATTTCAAGGAAAATTCAAGAAAATTCTTTGTTGATGGAGATTTAAACATAAAGGAATCTTGCAAGTTTGTTCAATGACTGAAAGTGTTCAACATATTTTGGGCTGGGAACATGATGATTCATTTGTTAGCATGTCAGAGTTCTGAGCAAGATGTTGTGAGTTTGAACCCAGTCTTGAGTCCCTTTCATTATGTCATTGAGCAATACTTCTCACCCTCTCTCAGTGACATTGTGTAGAATAATACCATAAGAATTTAATGGCGGAAAATCCAGGAAAAATCTGCATTATTGTGGCCTGATCTAACAGGGTTTCCATGCCTCCTGGAATTCATGGAAACTTCTTGAAATTGAAAAAATAAATTTCAGGGCTCATGAAACTCCTTGATTGTTGAGGTTGTGTCTGATCTGGCATGTGCATTTTTACCTTACCTGACTGAGAGTCAGGGTGAGCTATAGCGATCATTCGCTGTCTATCATCTGTCTCCTGTCATCCACGAACATGGTGTTTGCGACTTCTCCAAAACCACTGGACAGATTTCAGTTAAATTTGAGGTGATTGTTTGTTCTGACAGCGCTTTTTGTTCAAATCACCCATGGGGGTGGAGGAAAATGCTCCACAATATTTTAAAAATCTTCTCATGAACCAGTGGGTACAATGAGTTTATATTTGGTATTTAGTTTCCTTTTGAAGAGTGGTATCAAGTTTGTTCAAAGTCTGTAGAGCAGTATTGTAATGGGAAGGGCAACATTTTTGTCCTGCCTAAAATTTCTGTATTTTTATACTATAACCCAATGGCCCAGACTAGCTGGTGCAAACTCAAAGTTATCAAGGGCCAAACACAAATTTTGAACCCCCCAATCCCCAAAATTTGCTTGCAAAACCGAAAATTAAAGGTCCTGTCTGGTCCTCCAACTTTTACTCTCCGCGCATGCGCAGCCGCCAGGAAGTGACTGGAATTGGCGCCAACATCACTCTTTGTTTGGCCCTAAAGTCATCAACAATGAACTGACATCTGTGCTTTAAAATCTCCTTTTTTGAGGATGCCAGACACAAATCAATGCAAGAATTGGTGGATCCAAGGCTGTTATTGGATGATGGAAGTGTTCAACAGTGGTTTTAGACGTTCAGAGCTGTAACTTTATAATAATTATAAAATTATTTTATGTTTCCGAATTTCGGGACATATGCCTGACATCATCATTTCTGATAATGATTATTCCACTGTTTGTTAAGTATTCCTTCCCTATCCTTCCATGAACCCTTCCTGTTAAACTCTTAAGCTTTTTGGGCTATTTTTGATCGAAATTTTTTTATTAAATTTCTTGGGAGTTTAACATGTATTACAGAATATTTATTCTGTTTTTCCCCATGGTTACAGCCTCACCCTAGGGGTGTTAGGTCGTTTTGTCTTGCATCTTCTATCCGATGTATTGTTTTCTCTTCATATGAAGATCTAGCTTTGCATCTGATAGCATTTAAATTGGTTTCTGACTTTGGGCCTGTTTGTGACCTGATGTCTTGTTTCCGTTTTTTTTCATTGATGTTTTTTACATTGACAACGTCCTTATTTATAGGTAGTATTTTATATTCTATTACTGTAGAATTACTGTAGGATACATGGATTATTATTCCGGTAGTGTAGCTCATTAAATTTGGATTTTGTCCACACTTAGGCTCTATCGGGGGATGCCTTTGGTATCTTAATGTTCCCTTTGGGAACCTAGGCATTTTTTCATTTTTCCCAAAAATATTTTGAATTTAATTTTGATTGCTATTATTCATGTATCTTAATTATATATTTTGCTGTTGAGTTTGGAGGACTGATATCGACTTTAGTCGATGCACATCTGCGGACTCTTGTCATTCTTGTGTTCACTGGGATGACTAATGTTGGAGACCGGTGTTGTGGTATGTTGGTGGTTCTGAAGCCAGGCCTCTCACTGCGTTATAATTCATTTTGTCAGTTTCTATTTCAGAGGAACATGAACATGGTGATGATACTCTGACACCCTTCCAAGTGTGCTACCGTCATCGCACTCTGTTGAGCATATAGAGCTAGCTGCGGTACTCATGATTGCAAGAGTTAGTGCCTTTTGTTAAGGGATTTAATCTCTAGCAAGCAGCTAGCTCGACCGGTGAAGCGGTTACTCCGTCCGTGGGAGCCGTGACACCGGGTAAGTCTGTTGCAGTCGAAGGAAGTACAGATGTGGGCAGAGCGAGCACTTAAATATAAATAAGCTCACCCAGCGACGATGGAAATAGGGAGGAAGTCAGCAAGTTTCTTGTACTTGGGGAGGTCTAATAGACCGTGAGCGGGAGTGGCCCCTCTCTAACCTAATAACATTTGGGGCCAAATGTTGTTATGAGAAACTTGCACAAGCCGGAGCATATGTCCGTCCACCACTCGGGATGCTCTGTCTAGTCTGCAGACAGGGTTGTCTTCAGTCTTGGCTTCCTCCGCTATGTTTCACAAGCCGAAATGAGGTTTTCTGGTTGGAAACTTGCACGAGACAGAGTTTACGTCTGCCCACCGCTCAGGACGCTCCGTCTAGTCTGCAGCTGGGGTCTGCTTCAGTCACAGCTTCCTCCGCTACGTTATTAAAGCACACACGACCACATCCTAGCTACTCAACTTCGGATATCCAGCCTGCTGCGCGAAGAACACTCTTTGCCTGTGAAGTCGGACCATCCGGTAGCTAGGGAGACGAGGCCTCGATCATTGAGATGTTCGGAGAAGGGTTCCATCTCCGACACACTGTCCTAGGAGCAGCAAGTGGCTAAAAACAGAAGGCCGCTGATCCTCAGGCCTCGATAACGGACTTGCTGTCGCAGCATCCCAGCAAGTGCAGGTGCAGCCTCCCTCAGACTCAGAACCTGAGCGTCAGACGGTGCTGGGTCAGTCCAGTCGTCTGTTCATGCAGATGCAATGGACCGAGATTCGCAACTGATTCTCTCGGATGGTGAAAGGGATAAGGAAGAGGATTACCCTTCCCTTTTGGAACAGCACATGGTTGCGATGGATTTCATCCATCAATACTACCTTGAATTTGTTCTGACGAATCAGAATGCTGCGACAACAAGAGAAAGCACTGGCGTAGTTGGATGCAGACTTTATACAAAGGAAGAAGTTCTTTCTCTTCCGGTTCAGTCCAGGCAGGTGCCGGAGGCCTTTCGGCCATGTAGGCCACGTCGTATTTAACCTCTCAAGTGCGAGGAATAAAGGCAGTTTCTTAACTACATCTTCCATAAACATACCGTTTCTTGGACCACGTTCATTTAAAATGATCGGAGAAGATGTTCAAAAAGCTCCTCTGCATTTCGATGAGCAGGCCGGGGATCTAGATGTATCTTTGCCTGCATCATTTGCTATTCACTCAAACACAATTGAAACGGCAATTTCATCAAGTAGAGCAAATTTGGATGCAATGTCTTAAGCAGATCACCTTACCAGAGCTATGGTGCAACGTCTCATCCGGAATGAATTTGAGGACATTCGTACCTCTCTTAGAGTTCTTTCCAGGACAATTATGTATACCATGTATAACTTTGCCCTAACAGGCACTAATCTGGAGTTAATCAGACGTGATGCTGCCCATGTGTCATCATCACTTATAGATGACAAGGTGAAAAGCTCTCTCCTGGTCTCCAGACATACTATTTTTTGATGACAAGCTTTTGTTAGTCTCTGAACAGGCTACTAAGAAAGCATCAAGTGCTCTGCCATTGAAGTCGGCGTCTCAGCTTCAGCAGACAAGAGTAAAGAGGACGTTCCAGATCTAAACGTCAAAAGGAAACTCCTCACAAGGGTACAAAATTACTCTGGAGGTCATCAATAGAGCGACTCGGAAAAGGGGCGTAGGTCTGATCGGTACTATCAGAAGCCGACGGAACGAGGTTCTTCGCGGGTAGGACATAGTTTCTCCTCCCGCAAGACCTCGATTGCTTGCCAGTTGGCAGAAGGTTATCAAACTTTGCGAGAAACTGGATAGCAGTCACGGAAGATCAGTGGGTGAGAAGTGTAGTAGTCTCGGACGGCTTACGGCTATCATTCTGAGTGAAACCCCCACTAACAAGATGTCCGCATTGGATAATTCTTCCGTGGGATCCTTTCAAAAGAGAGTCTCTCCTAGCGGAGGTACAGGCTCTCTTATTAAAGGAAGCAGTAGAGGTTGTCGAGAATCAAGATTCTCAAGGTTTTTACAGGCACCTTTTCCTCGGACGGCTCGTTCCGACCGGTAATAGACTTGAGCTGGATAAACAAGCTTATCGTGGCTCCAATTTCTAAAGACCCCTCTTTCTTTTTGAAGAAGATTCCTTCAAAAAGGGGGCGGGATTTTTTTTTTTTTTACCTCTCCTCCGGCTTGATAAGTGTGTAATTATGAGTGAAGCTGTTTTGTCTGTAGATTATATCCTGGATACAGCTTGTGTTTTATTGTATATGGCGTATGTTTGTGGGGGGATATCCTCTCATTCTCAGATACGCCATCCTAATTTTTGGGGCTAAGTCTGGACTGGCCTTAAAAATTGGGAACTCGTTACATCCAATTAGCATAGTCTTCATGCTGAGAATACGAAAATTCTATAGAGAGACATATATGTAATTCCTTTTAAATTTAATTTTCTTTCACCTTGGATTAAGTCTTGGAACTATGTTGGTCTACTAATTCTGAACTCCAAGGCCCTCTGCCTTTTTTATGATTCAAATAGTCTGGGCCATTGGTTTATAGTATAAAAATATTATAAATTTAAAGTAATTTGTATATTTTTTATACTTACCAATGGCCCAGACGGGTATGGCCCTCCCATGAGTGGGCACTCATACCTCCCCGCTGAGTTATTATGTAGTACTCTTTTCTACAAAGAATGATGTTGGTGCCAATTCCGGTCACTTCCTGACGGCTGCGTATACGCATAATCGTAAAAGTATGGAGGACCAGATAGGACTTTTAATTTTTGGTTTTGCAAGCAAATTTTGGGGATTGGGGGTTCAAAATTTGTGGTTGGCCCTTGATAACTTTGAGTTTGCACCAGCTAGTCTGGGCCATTGGTAAGTATAAAAAATATACAAATTACTTTAAATTTATAATTTTCTGAACTGACGAGCTGATTTGAACCAAATATGGTATGTGATATTATTTAGTCATAAGAACTTGATTCATGCAAAAAAAAAAAAAAAAATTCTCATATCCCTTCAACTTGATTCCTGCAAAAAAAAAAAAAAAAAAAAAAAAATTCTCATATCCCTGCGGGAACACCAGGAGTTGAAAATCGAAATATCTGTTTAGTTACAAGTTTGTAAAAATTAAGTCCCTTAGTTCATATTCATACATGGACTTCATACCTTAGCCCAAATTTTTACTTGTTACTCTTTGAAGAATTTCTTCCAGACCCACCAGTCAGAATCTTTTGATATTTGGTATGCAACATCGTTATAGCTGGCAGATTCAAATTTCTTCAAATTAATTCCCGCTGTCAATATTTGGGGTCCAAATTTTAATTTAGTACAATTTGAGGAATAATATTTAGCTTAACTCGACAAGATAAGTCAAGATAAGTTATTGCCATCATGCATGCGGAAGTCTGTGAATCTGTTCACATTTTCTTTGGCACAGGCTACACCCTCGTAGTTCTTGTCCGATCATCACAAAATTTCATATGCAGGTTTGAGGTCATGTCTAGATGAGAACGTCCCCTTTTGGTTGTGATTGGTCAACCGGGACGGCTGTTAGAGCCCAAAAACCTCTAGCACAGTCCACAGGTCACATTTATGAAGGGATTTCATTGTAACTTGGTAGGATGACTGCATAACGTCTAGATGAGAACGTCCCCTTTTGGTCCCCTTTGGCCCCGTTCTACCGTGATGGCTGCCCCAGCCCAAAACCCGAAAACCGTTAGCACAGTCTACAGGTCGTGTTTATGAAGGGATTTCATTGTAATGTGGTAGGATGACTCCATATAAAGTCTAGATGGGAACGTCGCCTTTTGGTTGTAATCGGTCAACACTGAAGGCTACGTGGTCCCGAAGCCCGAAAATCTTTAGCACAGTCTACATGTTGTATCTATGAAGGGATTTTATTGTAACTTGGTAGAATGACTCTGTATAATGTCAAGATGAGAACTTCCTATTTTGGCTGTGATCGATCGGCCATAACAGCTGCAGAGGCATGTGACCTAGATTTGTTTAGCACAGTCTATAGTTCATAAATATTAGGGCTCTCTATGGGAGCCCCAATTTTACCTTAGTGTAATATGAGGAATTTCTTTAAAAATATTCTCACAAAACCCCCAATCAGAATCTGTTGATATATGGTATACACCATCATCAGTGGAGGCTGATTCAAGTTTATTAAAATCAAGTCACTAGGTTAATATTTGGGTTCTCTATTGTAATATAATGACATTTTTATTGAAGATAATGGTAACCCAAAAAAGTGAAATTATTATACCCCCGCTTCGAAGAAGTGGGGGCTATATAGGAATCGCCCTGTACGTCCGTCCGTCCGTCCGTCCGTCCGTCCGTCCGTCCGTCCGTCTTTCCGGACATGAAATTCTTGTGTGTGTAACTCCTCCTACATTTATCAATCAATTTGGACAAAACTTTTCAGACATCATCACTACTAAGTGAACATGCGCATATTCCAAGATTTTTGATCTGCGACAATTTTAACCAGGTTTTCTCCCTTTGACTTAGATTTATTGTGTCTTTCCATCCGAACAAATTCTTGTGTGCGCAACTCCTCCTACATTAATGAACCGATTTTGATGAAACCTTTCAAACATCATCTCTACTAAGTGAACATGTGCATATTCCAAACTTTTTAATCTGCGACAATTTTAACCAGGTTATCTCTCTTGAACTTTGATTTAATATGGGTTTCTACATGAAATTCTTGTGTGCGCAACTCCTCCTACATTTATCAATCAATTTGGACAAAACTTTTCAGACATCATCACTACTAAGTGAACATGCGCATATTCCAAGATTTTTGATCTGTGACAATTTTAACCAGGTTATCTCCCTTTGACTTAGATTTATTATGTCTTTCTGTTCGAACAAATTCTTGTGTGCGCAACTCCTCCTACATTAATGAACCGATTTTGATGAAACCTTTCAAACATCATCTCTACTAAGTGAACATGTGCATATTCCAAACTTTTTGATCTGCGACAATTTTAACCAGGTTATCTCTCTTGAACTTTGATTTAATATGGGTTTCGGCATGAAATTCTTGTGTGCGCAACTCCTCCTACATTTATCAATCAATTTGGACGAAAGTTTACAGACATCATCACTACTAAGTGAACATGCGCATATTCCAAAATTTTAGAGCTGTGGCAATTTTAACTAGGTTATCTCCCTTTAACTTAGATTTATTATGGGTTTCTACATGAAATTCTTGTGCGTGCAACTCCTCCTACATTTATCAGTCAATTTGGACAAAACTTTTCAGACATCATCACTACTAAGTGAACATGCGCATATTCCAAGATTTTTGATCTGCGACAATTTTAACCAGGTTATCTCCCTTTGACTTAGATTTATTATGTCTTTCCGTTCGAACAAATTCTTGTGTGCACAACTCCTCCTACATTAATGAACCGATTTTGATGAAACCTTTCAAACATCATCTCTACTAAGTGAACATGTGCATATTCCAAACTTTTTGATCTGCGACAATTTTAACCAGGTTATCTCTCTTGAACTTTGATTTAATATGGGTTTCTGCATGAAATTCTTGTGTGCGCAACTCCTCCTACATTTATCAATCAATTTGGACAAAAGTTTACAGACATCATCACTACTAAGTAAACATGCGCATATTCCAAAAATTTTAGAGCTGTGGCAATTTTAACTAGGTTATCTCCCTTTAACTTAGATTTATTATGGGTTTCTACATGAAATTCTTGTGCGTGCAACTCCTCCTACATTTATCAATCAATTTTGACGAAACCTTTCAAACATTATCACAACTAAGTGAACATACGCATATTCCCAAATTTTTGATCTGCGACAATTTTAACCAGGTTATCTCCCTTTAACTTGGATTTATTATGGGTTTTCAAATGGGATTCTTGTGTGTGCAACTCCTCCTACATTAATGAACCGTTTTTGAATACATGTTACACATTGTAAATGTGTTTTTCCAAATGTAAACCATATATGTGTGGGCTCTTTAAGTATTCAGTGCTGTTCTGTGGAAGGCCACATGCAAATACAAATTTCAACAACAAAAAATGATCTTTATGTATACATTTCCTTATGGCCTTCGCCTACATGATCAGAAGTGCATTCCTCTAAAAACCCAAAGCGGGGGTATTAATCACCTTCAGTGATAGTTCTAGTTTGGATTTTTTATAAGAATCATTGAAAAACTCATTAAACCCTTGAAGGATTGATTATTTTATTTATTTTGTGGCGTACTTTGAGAGTCTACATCCTGTGCTTGGTAGTTGTTTTTAAGCAAGTCTTGGCTGCCTAGATTGGTAGACAAGACTTGTCTAGAACCAACTGCCAATACCCTTAGAATGTAAAGTGATTAAAGTTGAAATTATGTCTTTAACTCTTAAGCCACTGAGTATTTTTAAGATTATTTTCATCGCACAGCAGCCATGACTGGATGTGCTGAAAAATTCATCTAAATTTAACTCATTGGTGAAAATATCAATTCAGTTTACATGGGGAAATTTGGATTAAATGTGCCCATACTCTACTCATTTTAATGGTAAGAGAAATCCTATCCTGTGCAGGAATATCTGCCAGCAGCATTAAGGAGTGAAAGGTTAATTTTCATTTTTATACCCCCACTTTCGAAGAAAATAGGGGTATACTGGTTTACATGTGTCCGTTCGTCTGTGTGTCCATACATCCGAGAATTTTCATAACTTTCATAACTTAAGTAAATTATTATGGAACTTGCTATGTAATTAAATTGTAACATTTCCCAAGACTAGAATGATTTTCAGTGTCAGATTATTATATTTTTCCAACTGTACCCTATGGCCCAGACTTAGCTGGTGCTAACTCCAAAATATCGAGGGCCAAACACAAATTGTGCCCCCCCAATCCCCAAAATTTGCATGCAAAACCGAAAATTAGAAGTCCTATCTGGCCCTCCATACATTTACTCTCTGCGCATGCGCAGATGCCAGGAAGTGACCGGAATTGGTGCCAACATCGTTCTTTGTTTGGCACACTGTCAGATAACAACAAACTGACTTCTGTGCTTTTAAATCTCCGTTTATAATGATGCCAGACACAAATCAATGGTTAATTTGGTGGATCCAAGGACACAACTGGATGAAGGAAGGAAGAAACGGTGGTTTGAAACATTCAGGGCTGTAATTTTATAATATTTATAAAAATTAGTTCATGTTCCCCAATTTCGTGACATGGGCCTGATGTCATCATTGTTGATAATGATTTTTCCACTGTTTGTTAAGTATTCATTCCCTACCCTCCCTTGAAGGAGCCCAAATTTTAACTTTGTGCAATGAGTGGAATATTCTTTAAAAATCTTCTTCTTCAGATTCAACAGTCAGAATCCTCTCATATTTGGTATACATCAATTCTGGGGGGAGGGGGGGAGGGGCAGATTCAAGTTTGTTCAAATCGAGTTTCTCGGTTAATATTTGGGTTCCCTATGGGAGTCTGAATTTTGAATTAGTGCAATATGAGAAAATTTCTTTAAAAATCTTTTTCTTCAGATCCACCAGTCAGAAACCTTTAACATTTGGGATGCATCATCTCTAGGAGGGGTCAGATTGAAGTTTGTTCAAATTGGGTCCCTGGGTTGAAAATTTTGAGTCTGGTTTGGACTTTGAAATTTTTGACCAAAAATTTGAGAAAAAAAATTTGTTTAGGATTTTTTATGCGTTTTGTTCAATGCAAGTTTGTTCAAATCGGCTCCCTATTTGATCCCAAAGTTTAACTTAGTGCAATGTGAGTTTATTTCTTTAAAAACCTTCTTAATATCCACCAGTCAGAGTTCTTTCCTATTTGGTATATGACATCTCAAGGGGGGGTCAGATTCAAGTTTGTTCAATTTGAGTCCTTGGCTTAATATTTGGGCTCTATGGGCAGGGGTGGGGTGGAGGGGCATGTCACGTTCAGGTTTGTTCAAATCCATTCCTTAGTGTTTTTCCATAAAATTTGTCTCTCATGACTTCTTTCCTTTGTAGTGTTGATGAACCATGTCTAACTGAATGTGACCCCAAATACTTCTTTGAACCACTTTGGCTGGTGAGCGATTAAGGCCCCTTGGGGCCTCTTGATTAGTTTCTATTTACAGAGCAACAAGAACATGGTGATGTTTCCGTGACGCTGTCAGAGAGTGTGCTTCCGTCGTCGCATTTAGATAGTTAATCAGAGCTAGCGGCTAAAGTGCTCATGAATATTAGGGCAATAAACTACAGCGTGGTTTCAGCTCCCTGTCGCCAGCTAGCTCGACCGGTGAAGCAGTTACACCATTTGAGGGAACCGTGATGCCGAGTGTGTCCGTTGCGGTCGAGGAGAGTAGAAAGGGTAGAGCAAGCACTATAAAATAATAACAGGCTCACCCTGGGATGACGGAGAGGAAGAAGCCGGCAAGTTCAGCAGGAAGCTCGGCGAGGTCTGAAGGACAACGAGCGAGAGAGCCCCCTGTCTCTTTCATAACAACATCTGGGGCCAGATGTTGTGTTTTGGAACTTGCGTCAGCTGGAGCAAAATCCACGCCTCCCGTCCAGGACCCTCCGTTCAGTTCACAGCTGGGGTCGGCTATAGTTACGGCTTCTTCTTCAGCGTCTACCAAGCACACACGACCGCACCTTGGCTACGTGACAAATTTGTCTCTCATGACTTCTTTCCTTTGTAGTGTTGATGAACCATGTCTAACTGAATGTGACCCCAAATACTTCTTTGAACCACTTTGTCTGGTGAGCGATTAAGGCCCCTTGGGGCCTCTTGTTTAGTTACTATTTACAGAGGAACAAGAACATGGTGATGTTTCTGTGATGCCGTCAGAGAGTGTGCTTCCGTCTTCGCATTTAGATAGTTAATCAGAGCTAGCTGCTAAAGTGCTCATGAATATTAGACAGGGCAATAAACCACAGCGTGGTTTCAGCTCCCTGTCGCTAGCTAGCTCGACCGGTGAAGCGGTTACACCATTTGAGGGTACCGTGACGCCGAGTTTGTCCGTTGCGGTCGAGGAGAGTAGAAAGGGTAGAGCAAGCACTATAAAATAATAACAGGCTCACCCTGGGACGACGGAGAGGAAAAAGCCGGCAAGTTCAGCAGGAAGCTCGGCGAGGTCTGAAGGACAACGAGCGAGAGAGCCCCCTCTCTCTTTCATAACAACATCTGGGGCCAGATGTTGTGGTTCGGAACTTGCGTCAGTCGGAGCATACGTCCACGCCTCCCATCCGGGGTTGGCTATAGTTACGCCTTCTTCTTCAGCGTCTACCAAGCACACACGACCGCACCTTGGCTATGTGACTTCTGATATCCAACCTGCATCGCCGAGAAGGTCCACTCTTTGTCAGAGAAGTCACACCATACAGTAGCCAAGGAGACGAGGCCTCATTCATTGGGATGTCTGCAGAAAAGAGCCATCTCGGACTCACTGTCCCAGGAGCAGTCAGCGCCCAAGCAACAGAAGACCGCTGCTCCTCAGGTCTCCGTAACGGACTTGCTGTCGCAGATTGCGCAGCTCATCGCAGCATCCAAGCAAGTGCAGAAACAGCCGACGGCAGTCTCAGAACCTGAGCTGTCGGATGGCGCTGAGTCGGTTCAGTCATCTGCGCGTTCAGATGCCGATGACTGTGAGTATAATCTGATTCAGCAGGATGGTGAAAGGGATTTGGAGGAGAATTACCCTTCCCTTTCAGAACAACACAGGGTGGCGATGGATCTAATGCACCAATACTTCCCTAAGTTCGTTCCTGAGAATCAGAATGCTGCGACCGCTCGAAAGTAGCACTATTCAGTAGCTAATAGATGAGGCCTCATATATTGGTACGTCTGGAGAAAAGAGCCGTCTCAGACCCACTGTCCTGGGAGCAGCTGGCGGCCAGAATAGAAGCCTGCTGCTCCTCAGGCCTTCGTAACGGATTTGCTGTCGCAGATTGCACAGCTCATCGCAGCATCCCAACAAGTGCGGCGACAGTCTCAGAACCTGAGCTGTCAGATGGTGCTGGGTCGATCCAGTCATCTGCGCATTCAGATGCTGCTGACCGTGATATTTTTATACTGTACCAAAGACCCAGACTTAGCTGGTGCTAACTCTTAAATATCTAGGGCCAAACACAAATTTTGCTCCCCAATCCCCCAAATTTGCATCAAAAACCGAAAATTACATGTCCTATATGGTCCTCCATACTTTTACTCCACTGTGCATGCGCAGTGTAAAGGAGGTCTCGAAATTGGCGCAATTATCATCCTTTGTTTGGCCCTCACATCAGATACATCTCACTGATATTTGTGGTTGTAAATCTCAGTTTAAATGATGCCAGACACATAATTATGAGAGAAATGGTGGATCTAAGGAGGAAATAGAAGAATGAGAGGAAGAAACAGTGGCAGGCAGTGTTCAGGGCTGTAACTTATAATTTTTTTACGAAATTATTTCATGTTGCCTATTTTCGAGGCATGGCCCTGATGTTGTCATTCTTGCTATGAATGTCCCATTGTTTGTTCAGTGTTTCCTCTCTCCCTTTCCTTTATTCCCCCTAGCTATTCTCCCTACCTTTGGCATATTTTTATGTGTACCCATACTATGTATGGTACACATAATGCCGGCATCCGTGGTGACCATCCGTCGTTCGTCCATCCTTTGTCCATCCATCTGTCCGTCCGTCCATCCATCTGTCCGTCCGTCCATCTATCCATCCGGCATCCATATCCATTTCTTTGGCATTCGATAACTTGAAAAATATTGCTTGGATTGTCAAGTTACTTTATATTTGTGTTCAGGTTACTGATGTGCCGAGCTGTATAGTTTTGGGTGTAAATCTAATGATTTGATCCCAAGATATTAACCCTTTATCCTTCAAATTGAAAATTCCTTCAATCCCTTTGGCATTCGATAACTTTAAAAATATTACTTGGATTGTCAAGTTACTTTATATTTGTGTTCAGGTTACTGATGTGCCGAGCTGTATAGTTTTTGGTGTAAATTTGTTATTTTGATCCTGAGATATTAACCCTTTATCCTTCAAATTTAAAATTCCTCCAATCCCTTTGACATTTGATAACTTGAAAAATATTGCTTGGATTGTCAAGTTACTTTATAATTGTGTTCAGGTTACTGATGTGCTGAGCTGTATAGTTTTTGGTGTAAATCTGATAATTTGATCCAGAGATATTAACCCCCTTTATCCTTCAAATTGAAAATTCCTCCAATGCCTTTGGCATGAGATAACTCAAAAAATATCAAACCGATTGTCATGTTACTTTATATATTTATTCAGGTTACTGATGTGCTGTGCTGTGTAGTTTTTTATGTAAATCTGATAATTTACTCCGGAGATATTAACCCTTTATCCATCAAATTAGACACTCCTCCAATCCATTTCTGTATGTACCCATACCTTGTATGGTGTACATAATGTCGGCATCCATGGTGGCCCTCCGTCATACAGCTTTCTACTAGTTGCACGTATAGGTACACATCTGACGATTTCATTGGCCTATTTTTTGTAATGTTGATTACTAAAATTTCTTGGGAGTTTTGGCTTGGTAACAGAATAAATATTCTGTTTTTCCCCATGTTTACATCCTCACCCTTGGGTGTTTGGGCATTTTGGTCTGCATCTACCATCTGATGTTCTGCAGTTTCTTCTCTGGAAGTCTCTGTTTTGCATCAGATAGTGTTTAAATTGGTAACTGATTTCGGGCCATGTTTATCAGTGCCTGGAGTCATGTTTCCGGTTTTTGTACACTTTTTGTTTATGTTGACAACGGTTACTTTTGATAGTGATTACTTGTCTTCTGCTTAGGTGAGTTCACAGCAAGATACATTGTTATTGTCCGTAAGTGTTACATTAATTTTTTGAAATGGTTTAAAAAATTTTGTCCACACTTAGGCTTTTTTGGAATCCATTTGGGCTCATTGTTCCCATTGGGAACTTGGGCTCTTCTGAAAATTTTTTCAAAAAATTTTTTTTTTTTAAATTATTTTTTCAAAATGTTATAATGGATTATATTATATTATGTATCTTTGTTTCAAGGGTTGGTGCGAGTACTATTACTGTTTATATTTTTTCATGATGAAAAAATATTGTTCAAATTGTAATACGAGGAAATCTTCCTCTGATTCTCATGTTCATTGTGTTTCTTGTAGTCAGTGTACTCGCACTAATTCTTGCTCAGTGTGTGCTGATTTGAATGACAATGTTGGAGACATGTGTCATGGTATTTTGTTAGCGGTGAGGGGTCCATTCCGGTCCTCTCTCCGCAGGGTCACTCTACTTTATCAGTCTCTTTTTCAGAAGAACAAGAACAGGGTGATGTTTCCGTGATGTCATCAACAAGTGTGTCTCCGTCGTTGCAGTATTAGGGCTAGTGGCTAAGTGCTCATGGAAATACGACATTGCCGAAGAGGTCCCTAGTAGGATCGAAGGCATTGATCATCCGCTAGTCCGCCCGGTGTAGCGATCATTCATCAAATGGCTCGGCAGCCGGGTTCGTCCGTTGCGGTCCAAGGAAGCAGTTTGGGTGATGCGAGCACTATAAACATCGAATGTGCACACCCAGCAATGACGGATCCGAGGATAGTACGGAGGAAGCCTGTCAGTCTGGTAGCTAGCTCGTCCAGGTCTATCTGGACCGCGAGCGAGAGAGGCCCCCTCTCTCTTACAACAACATCTGCGCCACGATGTTGTTGTATGTTCGTTCGTTAGTCGGAGCATACGTTCACTCCTCCTGCTCGGGATGCTCCGTCACATAGACAGTCCGACACGGAGTCAATGTCCAAGGAGCTTCCAGTGGCTAAATCCTGTAAGATCGCAGCTCCACAGGCTTCCGTTATGGACGTGCCATCGCAGATAGCACACATTATCATAGAATCCCAGCAACCGACAGAAACTCTGTCGGATCAGGAATTACCCGAGGAAACTGGGTCGGTACGTTCCGCTGCAGGTTCAGGCACGGACGACCAAGAATTACAAGTGGTCCGACAGGATGGCGAAAGGGATACGGAGGAGTTGAAATTTTCCCTTTTGGAACAACATAAAATTGCCGTAGAGTTCATCCGGCATTATCTTCCTGATGTTCCTCCGGACCAAAATGCTGCGTTGCCAGATAAGAGACTGATAGCGCCACTGGACACAGAATTCTTTAATCGGTTTAGGGACATTGTCCCTGAGTTTCCGACACAGTCCAGAAATATCTCACGGACATTTGAACTATTGAATGACACTATATATAAACTTGCTACCAAAACGGGCAGGTCCGGTTTCTTATCTGCAAATGCTCTACATCTGCCTTTCATCAATTCAAGGAATAAATTCGAAACGGCAGGACAGGGCATTCCAAGAGTTCCTCTGCATCAAGACGACCAGGCCAAAGACCTAGAATTGTCTATACCATCGTCTATGTCAGTTCCAACCACGACGTTGGAAACGACAATATCGTCTAACAGAGCTAGCTTAGACGCATTATCGTACGCAGATCACCTTACCAGAGCGTTATTATGTCTCGAAGGAAAAGAATTCCAGGATGTACAAACCTCCTTAAGAGTTCTTTCGAGGGCCATGGCATTCTCCACGTATAACTCTGCCCTTTCAGTGGCAAATCTGGAGTTGGTTAGACGTGACGCGGCCCTGGCTACATCCACACGCATGGATAGTGAGGTGAAAATTTCACTCAGAGTCGTTCTGGTCTCCGGAGAGCTTCTCTTCGACGGCAAGCTTTCCGCAATCTATGATCGGATAACTAAGAAAGCTTCAGATTCTCTGCTCGCAGGTCCAGGAGATGATGGTATAACCTATATCGTGTTCCAGTGGGCGGAAGACTGTCGAGTTTCTCAACCAATTGGGAGTCGATTACGGACGACCCTTGGGTTCGAGGGGTGATTTTGAAAGGACTAAAACTGTCCTTCAAAGAAAACCTCCGTTAACTCGAACTCCAAGATGGACTCAGCTTCCGTCAAATCCGCAGAAAAGAGGCTCGCTTCTATCAGAAGTCCAGTCTCTTCTGGAGAAGAATGCGATAGAGATCGTAGAAAACCAGGAATCTCCAGGTTTCTACAGCCATCTTTTTCTGGTTCCGAAACCAGATGGCTCGTTCCGTCCAGTCATAAATCTGAGCTGGATAAACAAGCTGATCGTGGCTCCAAAATTCTATATGGAGACCATCCATTCGGTCAGAGCGAGCATTTGGGTGAACGACTATACGAGCATAGATCTCAAGGATGCGTACTTTCACGTCATGGTACATCCGGCGTTCAGAAAGTATCTTCGCTTCGCCATCCTAGGAGTCATGTATCAGCTCCGAGCAATGTGCTTCGGTCAGAATCTAGCGTCCTGGGCTTTCACTCGAATAATGAAATCGGTAATGACTCATTTCCGAGCTCATTCATCTGCGGTAACGTCGGCCTACCTGGACGACATTCTTCAGAGGTCTGGCAATGAGTTAACACTTCAGAACGATGTGCAGAATCTGCTTCTATTGCTCCGATGTCTCGGTTTCATAGTAAAACAGGAGAAGTCAGATCTGATGCCGTCCAAGTCATTCACCCACCTGGGGATGAGCTTCAAGATGCACAACACTCTCGTTTGTCTGCCGTTAACCAGAGCGAAATTAATCAGTTGTCATGCTCGCTATTGTCTTCACTCAGACAAAGTTACAGCAAGAGAATTCATGAGACTGATAGGTTTGTGCGGTGCTGCCGCGGATCTTATTCCGATGGGGCGGCTACGCACTTGTCCTCTCCAAATCTATCTGACTCAGAATTGGAGGGTGAAGATTCATTCGCTCGATACAGACATCCTCTTGCCAAATCAAGTGAAACAAGAGATTCAGACTTGGGCAGTTATTCAGTGGTCCACTGCAATTGCCGGAACCGAGTTTTATGATTATGACGGATGCCAGTCAAACAGGTTGGGGTGCAACATTGAGCCCAACGGATTCGAAGTGCCAGGGTCTTTGGGATCCGCAGTTCCTAATCAAGCACATAAACATCAAAGAAATGATGTCAATTTGGCTTGCGCTATGTCATTGGATGAACGTTATTCTGAAGGCACACGTGCAAATTCTGTCCGACAATACAATGGTAGTAGCATATATTCGGAACCAGGGAGGCACTCATTCCATTCCGTTATTCATTTTAACGGAAAGAATCCTTCTGTTTGTACTAGAACATCAAGTTCTCCTATCGGTCCGTCATATTCTGGGTCATCTGAATGTGTTAGCAGACTCCCTTTCACGGAGGGGTCGCTTGTGGCCGTTAGAATGGACTCTCAACAAACAGGTATTCAATCAGATTTGCTACCAATGGGAGTGGCCAATGATAGACTTATTTGCGACGCATCTTAACAATCAGTTGCAGACATATGTGTCACCATGTCCGGATCCTCGAGCGTTTGCAGTAGACGCTCTATCGATCTCGTAGGACGGAATGATAGGATATGCATATCCACCAGTGCCGTTGATTCAGCAGATATTGCTCAAGATAAAGCAATCTCAATGCAAAATTCTGTTGGTAGCATGTCTGTCTCCACAGAGACCGTGGATAAATCTACTCAGGTGTCTGTTGTGGGACATGCCACGGAAGCTTCCTCCACATTTCGGTCCATTCTATTGCTAGATGGATTCAATTAACTATCAGTTCTGCTTATGATAAATTATCTTCAACTCAGCAGTCTATGCTTAAGATTTCAGCTCATGAAGTAAGAGCTCTGTCTACATCTTGGGCTTACGCTAATAGTGTTGCTATTGCAGATCTAATGAAGGCTGCTTATTGGTCTCAGCCTTCCACTTTCACAAATTTTTATCTTAGAATATTGAGTCCATTTCTGGAGATCTGCGTTGTTTAGGTCTGTTGTCTGTTGCTCAGAATGTCATCCACTAAACAGTTGCAACTATAGTTATGTAGGCTTTCTGTTCCGGCAGTGACTCTGTCATGCTGTCCTCTTCGCTCTGGGGTATTTGATCCAGGGCAAGGGGAAGGGGAAGGTGTTCCCTTAGGTCACCTGCTTTATAGTGAAAAGCAAGGGAATACCTCCTCATTCTGAGTCAGTGCCGGGATGGTTTTAAAGTGTGAAGCTAATATTAACTCATCCAGGTAATATTTTTAAAGTGCAGCTCGGGTGAAGCATTTGTATATGTCACGTGTTATACGGGCGTTAATATACAATCCTCAGACACTTTTAATGAGTATAAAGAGTCTCATTTCTCTGGACTTCCTTTATTTATTGGCTTTCCTTTAAAAATAGTTAGTATAACGGGTTATACTGGATGTTAATAGAGATCATTGATGTCATTGTGCTCAGTTACAGAATGGTGTTGTGTCTTTCTTTTTTGATGCAAATAAGAAAGATACATGTAAAGCCTATTTCTCCTTTTCTCCTCGAGGGGATAATTCTGTTATATGTAGTTGAGCCTTTTGGATTTTCCTTTATGTCCTAGGCCCTCCAGCCTTTTTTCTATTCAGCTAAGTCTGGGTCATTGGTACAGTATAAAAATGTTAAAAATTTTATAGTAATTTATATATTTTTTATACTTACCAATGACCCAGATGGGGATGTCCCTCCCATGAGTTTGGAACTCATACTTCCCCGCTGAGTACATAAAGCTTACCAGGCACTGGTTGTCAGAATGATAATTGCGCCAATTTCGAGACCTCCTTTACTCTGCGCATGGGCAGTAGAGTAAAAGTATGGAGGACCATATAGGACAAAATTTGTGTTTGTCCCTAGATATTTAAGAGTTAGCACCAGCTAAGTCTGGGTCATTGGTAAGTATAAAAAATATATAAATTACTATAAATTTTTTAACTTTCAACTGATTCAGACGAATGATGAAAGAGATATGGAGGGGGATTACCCTTCCCTTTCGGAACAACACACGGTTGCGATGGATTTAATCCATCAACACTACCCAGAATTTGTTCCAGTGAATCAGAATGCTGCAACTACTTGCAAGAAACCGCTAGCGTTGTTGGACGCTGACTTCATACGGAAAAAGAGGAGGAAATGTCTTTTCCAGTTAAGTATAGACAGGTGTCGCAGGCCTTTGGCCTTTTAGACGACGTCATATTCAACTTTCCACTGGGAAGAAGTAAGGCGGTTTCTTGTCATCATCTTCCATAATTTTATCGATTAACAGGAAAACAGGGGAGATGTATTGAGAGTTCCTCTGTGTTTGAATGAGCAGGCTAAGGACCTACTTATGGCCTTACCTTCGTCATTCACTATTCGCTCGGACACAATTGAGACGGCATTTCTTCATTCAGAGTGCATTTAGACTCACTGTCTTATGCAGATCACCTTTAAGAACTGTGTCGCAACGTCTGTATGGAAAGGAATTTGAGGACGTTCGTGCCTCATTTAGAGTCCTTTCTAGGGCTATTATATTTATCACGTATAACTCTGTCTTAACAGTTGCTAATTTGGAGTTAATCAGACGTGGCGGAGCCCTACGTCGTCATCCTTAATAGATGACAAGGTGAAAAACTCTCTTCGGGTCACTCCGGTTTCCGGACAAGTTTTTGATGATAAGCTTTCATTGGTTTATGACCAAGCTACAATGAAAGCATCAATACTCTGCTCCTCAAGTTGGCGTCTTATCGACCCACAATAGCTGAAAGGAGTAAGGGAGGACGTCCTAGACAGAAAGTCGTCTAAAAAGGACTCCTCTCGAGGGTATAGGTAACCCTCCTATAATTACTCTAGGGATTGTCATACAGCGACTCGGATAGGGGGCTTAGGTCTGATCGAGGCTACCTGTCAGACGCCCCTAAACCGTTGGCTGGAGGCTGTTCATGAATGAGATGTAGTTTCTCCTTCCGTAGGCCTCGCAGGTACTACAAGTGAGGCTTAGGACCTCTATTGCTTAGCAGTTGATGGATGGTTATCAAGATTCTCAGCAAACTGAATAACTATCACGGAAGACCAGTAGGCAAGAAGTGTGGTCTCGGACAGCCCACGGCCATGTTTCCAAGAGAATCACAACTAACTTAATGTCTGTGATGGACAATGCTTCCGTTAAATCCTTGCATAAGAGTCTCTCCAATTGGAGGTAAAGATTCTCTTGACAATGAAAGTAATAGAGGTCATCGAGAATCAAGATTCTCTAGGATTTTATAGTCACCTGTTACTCGTACCGAAGCCATAGAGGTCGTTCCGACCGATAATAAACTGGAGCTGGATAACAAGTTTATCAGATCTCTAAAAGTTTATTTATGGTTATCATCATTTAGTCAGTAAAAGCGAGCATTCAAGTGATCGACTATGCTACAAGCATAGATCTAAGGATCCATTTTTTCATGTCCTGGTATATCTGACATTCAGAAAGTACTTACCGTTTGTCGTCCAAGGGATAGTATTTCAGTTCCGAGTGATGTACTTCGGTCTGAAGATAGCGCCCTGGGCTGTCACTCAAATAATGAATACGGTAATGTCTCACAACAATCTGGTTCATCTGCCATATCCAGAACGAAATTAGTCAGTTGTTATGCTTGCTTTTGTCTACTATCAGATGCATTAACAGCGTGATATTTTATGCGACTGATGGGGTTGTGCAGAGCGGTTACGCATCTTGTTTAGATGGGTTGCTTACGCACACGACCCCTCCAGTTATTCTTTACCCAGAACTGGAGTGTGAAAACGCATTCGCTCAGGACCAGTATTGTTTTAACGGATCTAGTAAACAAAAGGTCCATATTGGGGCAGATATTCAGTGGTTAACTCAGAGTTCTGCTGCAACTGTCAAATCCAGCTTTCACGATTATGATGGGTATGAGTCAATAGTTTGGGGCACGACCCTGAGCCCGACAGACTCGAAATGCAGTGGTCTTGGGACCCTCAGTTCCTGGAGAAACGCATAAACATCAAAGAATGATGTCAATATTGTTAGTGCTACATCAATGCGGACACGCTTGTTCATATAGTTGGACAACTTGATAGTGGTAACATACATCAGGAACCAGGGCAGCACCCATTCATTTCTGTTATGATAACTAACGGAGAAGAATTTTCATGTTCATCTCTCTATCCGTCATATACCGGGTCATCTGAACGTACTAGCAGACTCTCTCCTCGGAAAGGTCGCCTGTTTCATTTGTATTGGATGCTCAGCATGCGAGTATTTGGACAGTTTTGCTACCAGTGGGATCACCCCATGATAGTTCAGTTTGCGATGTACCGGAACAATTAGTTACCGTCATTTGTGTCACCATGCCCAGATCATTGAGCGCATGCAGTAGACGCTCTGCAGAATTCATGGGGATGAATGGTAGGATATGCGTAACCTCCAATTCATTTGATTCAGTAGAATACGTTTAAGATTAAACAGTCTCATTGTGAATCCTACTAGTAACACCTCTGTTGTCACAAACCTTGGATCAGTATTCTCATGTGTCTATTATGGGACGCTCCCCAGAAGCTTCCTCCATGAGAGGGTCTTCTTTCAGGGGAAGTTTTATTCTTCACATCCTTCTCCTCCCATAGTGGCATAATGCAGTCTGTTAGACGTGAGGGAACCATCACGGTTCCTATATTTTTTTTTATATCTGACACAGGAGTGATTAAATAATGCAGGTGAGGAGATTTCGATATGACTTCGAATCCCCCCCCCCCCCCCCCCCCCCCCACACACACACACACGCACACTGCCTATGTATTTAGAGGCAATTACTGGGCAAGACGTAGTTTTCTTCCTGCAAGCCTTATATAATTTAATACATACATACTATGCATTTGGGTCGTCTTCTATGGTGACCTCATGGGCTCATCCACTTTTTAGTTGGAGTAGTTTCATGTGATTATTGTTGATTTGTTATATACGAGGACTTATTTAAAAATCATCACAATTAAATTGCTACTCTTTGAGTACCTAGCAGGCTGCATAACCAGTTAACTGGTATTCAGAATATTACATGCTAAATATAAATGCTCTCGCTCATTATATTATTAGGCTAACGATTTATTATATTTTGTGGACCTTGAAATCATAATCTATTTCAAGGGCGGTCCGTGTTGGAGCCTGTTAATCATATCTACTTTCATTTCTAGATCTGGGTTTCTATTATGTCAGTACTCAATTTGCATGTGTTACGATCGTAGATATCGGATAGTACACATTGGAGAGGGTTTTTACTGGAATTTATTGTACAGAGGCTACCTGTGGATTACCTAGGAAGTGTGTTTTCTCTTCAGGGACCGTTCAGTGTGGCTCGATTGCATATGTGTATGTTATATTTTTTATATCACCGGTTTTCGCCGTATCATTGTACGCCGTCTGCGGTGTATGTTATATAGTGGGCAATATTAATTACCAGGATCGTTGCTATAGCCTTAACTTCTGAAGTGGCATTAAGCACCATTTATTAATCATGAATTAATCCCTGAGTACCTGTTTGACGATTATTTATATTTTGTTTTTTTTGGTACCGCTCTTATTGAATCCAGAGCTCTCCCCTCTTTCTTTTGAAGATTCCTTCAAAAGAAAGAGGGGGGGGGGGGGGGGATTTTTACCTCTTCTCTGGCTTAAAAAGTATGTAACTATGAAGGAAGCTGTTTTATCAGAAATTATATCCTGCATACAGCTGAAGTGTTATTGTATAGCGTATGTTTGTGGAGGATTTTCACTCATTCTCAGATACGCCATTCTAATTTTTGGGGCTTAGTCCGGACTAGCCTTAAAAATTAGGAACTTGTCACATCCTATGTAGCATTGTCTTCATGCTTACAATAAGGAATTACTTAAATTGGGCTCCTTAATTAGAATATGTCTCCTCTATTACTGTATAGAGAGACATACATGTAATTCCTAATTATTCTAAGTTTCTTTCATCATGGATTGCAGGATTGGAATTAAGTCCTAAGCCCTCCAACTTTTTACGATTCAGCTAAGTCTGGGCCATAGGGTACAGTTGGAAAAATATTATAAATTCATAGTAATTTCTATATTTTCCATACTTGCCTATGGCCTAGACGGGGATGGCCCTCCCATGAGTGGGCACTCATTCCTCCCCACTGAATTATTATGTAATACTCTCTTTTACAAAGAATGATGTTGGTTCCAATTCCGGTCACTTCCTGGCGTCTGCGCATGTACGGGTACGGAGAGTAAATGTATGGAGGGCCAGATAGGGCTTCTAATTTTTGGTTTTGCATGCAAATTTTGGGGATTAGGGGAAAAATTTGTGTTTGGTCCTCAATATTTTGGAGTTAGCACCAGCTAAGTCTGGGCCATAGGTAAGTATGGAAAATATAGAAATTATTATGAATTTATAATTTTTTTTTTTTTTTTTTATTACTTGTTCACTTAGAAATTGTGTCTGTCCGAGCCAAATTTTGTCTGTTCAGCCTGTATCTCGGGTATCGAATGTTCTATTGCAATGAAATTTGCGGTGAACACTGGTTATGGTATAGGCTTTATAAAAAGGATTCAATGATATTTCTCACATTCTCCTTTTTAGAGTTATCCCCCTTTTTTGACTTAGAAATTGTAGGAAATAGACATTATTTGTCTGTTCAGCCTGTATCTCAGGTATGGGTTATCGGATTTCAGTGAAATATGGCATGCAGTTTGCCTATGACAAAGGCTTCTGCTTCATTGCATAAAACTTCCAAACACCAAACAATTTACCATACCTTTTGACTTAGAAACTGTTGGAAATTGTTGAAAACTTTCGAAGAAAATGGAGGGGGGGGGGGGGTACACTGGATTGTGTCCGTGCATCCGTTCATCTGTCCGTACGAGAATATTCATAACTTAAGTAAATCAGTATAGGATGAAATGAAACTTGGCATGATTAGAGTGAACTTCAGTGTATTCCGATTTAATTATATCCCCACTTTCGAAGAAATTCGGAGTATACTGGATTACATGCATGCATCCGTCTGAGTGTCCCCGTCCTTGTGTCCATCCAAGAATATAAGTTGTCATAAGTTGAGTAAATCATTATGGAATGAAATGAAATTTGGTATGTAATAGAAATTGTAACATCGTCCGTGACTACAGTGAAGTTCAAAACGTCAAATGATCCATGGATGTGGACACACACAACGCAAATCGTGGATATTGGATGTGTCAAGCTATCTTTTATAGAAGGAACTAATCTAAACACCCCTTTATATGTTGTTTGACTTACAAAATCCTGTTAAAAAATGCAATAATGCCGGAAAATGCAATCCTTTCTGAAAATGCAATCCTGTTGGAAAATACACATTTTTTTCTATAATATTTGGTCATAGGTATGCCCACACTAGGCGGTACACCATGTGGGGGTATGCACCAGACGACAGTCCAGCTCTTGTTTAATCAGTTGCCTGAACCCTAATCAGTTCCACCAAGCTCCAGACCACCTGATGCTTATTTTTCACAATATGGCTGTAAGTATTTTTTGTTAAGCTAATTGTTCTGCTTTGTGGTTTCTGATGAAATCTTGCCCTAATTCAAGCATAGACAGCAAACACATATTTGAGTACCACTTCTTACCTTTTTTCTTGCTTGTTCAGTGAAAAATGTCTAAAAACACATCTTTATCTTTTTTATCCTACTCGTATAATAATTAAAATTGAATGGCATGTTTTATTAGAGCCTGATTGTGTAAGAGTGTTATAGATTTGATGGCAGTTTCTTCTGTAGAGGAGAACAGTCCCCAGTCTAATAATCCACACTTTCCTAGTTGACAACTTTATGGGGTAGGGAGAAGATATATGTACAACTGTGTATTTTGATTTTGGGACTTGGTAGCACTTGCCAAGTACATCCAGCTTCCTTGTTGGAAGAATAAGTTTTGGAACTACTGCTAAGGGTTGTCAATTTTAGGTATGAGCTTGATATCGCAAAAGGTGTAATTAATGTTACATACATAGAAAACTGAACAGAATTATCAAATGGATTCAAGTGTCAAACATATAAAAAAGCGGAAAACTAAAAGAAATATCAAATTTATTTTTCCTTTATAAATGTTGTCTTGGTCCACCTGGGATCTGTATGATACAAAATATACCTTTGAAGTCATAGCTGTCAATTGTTTGTTAAAAAAGAAGCTTCTCCAAAAAATATTTAAGCATCTTTTTTTCTTTTTTCCAGGAAAGACATATGCTTCAACCCTTTCAAAAGACATGTCATCTGTTCCTGCTTTGTTTCCAATCTTGTTTAAAAGGCAAGTTCAGTGTATAAGTAGACATAACTGTATGAAATAGTGAAATGCCATTTGAAATTTGTTGCATTTTTAGCTCACTTTGACAAAGTCAAGCATGGCTAATTTAATCGTTCTCCGTCCATCATCAGTTCATCGTCCATCAACACCATGTTTTGGTCTTCTCCTCCAAAACCACTGGACCAATTCAAGTTTGTGTGAGTGATGGTCCCAAAGGGGCATAGCATTTTTGTTCAACTCAACATGCCCATCCCCATATGTAGGGAGTTGGGGAAAATACTCCAAAATATTTTTAAAATCTTCTTCTCTTGAACCAGTGGGATATTTGTTATGGAGCTCCCTTTTGAGGTGTAGAATCAAGTTTTTCAAACGAACTTCGTGAAGCAATATTTGGCTTTGTAATGGGAGGGGTAAGATTTTTTGGCCCTGCCCAAAGTTTCTATTTTCAGAACTGATGGTCTGATTTGAACCAGATTTGATAAGTGGTATTATTGGATCACAAGTACTTTAAAAAAATTTCTGCATCCCCATTGGTACCCCAGGAGCTAAAAAAAAAAATCTTATCTCCAGAACCAATGGTCAGAATCTTTTGATACTTGGTATACAGCATTCATAGGAGGGTCAAATACAAGTTTGTTAAAATAAAGCCCATTGGTTTATATTTGGGCTCAGTACAGGTGCCCGAATTTTTAACTTAGGGAAATATGGGGAATATTTTTTTTTTTTTAAATCTTCTTCAGAACCACCAGTCCGAATCTTTTAATGTTTGGTATGGTATACATCGTTGTTATGAAGGTCAGATTCAAGATTGTTCAAACCAAGTCCCTAGGTTAATATTTGGGATAAGTTTTAAAAATCATCTTCTTCAGATCCACCAGTCAGAATGCTTTCTTGGGGGGGGGGGGGGGGGGGGGGGGGGGGGGGGGTAGATTCAAGTTTGTTCAAATCAGCTCACTAGGTATATATTTGGGCTTGCTATGGTAGCCCAAATTTGAACTCAGTGCAATATGAAGAAATTTCTTTAAAAATTATCTCCTTCAGATCCACCAGTCGGAATGCTTTCATATTTGGTATACAACATATCTAGAGGGGGGGGGGGGGGGGGGGGGGGGGGGGGGGGGTCAGATTCAAGTTTGTTCAATTTGAGTGCCTCTGTTAATATTTGGGCTCCATATGGGAACCTGAAATTTAACTTAGTATAATATGACAGAATTTTTAAAAAAATCTTCTTCAGATTGACCTGTCAGAATGCTTTCATATTTGGTTTACAACATCTCTAGGGGAGTCAGATTCAAGTTTGTTCAAATTGGTTCCCTGGGTTACTATTTGGGCTCCCTATGGTAGCCCAAATTTCAACTTAGTGCAATATGAGGAAATTTCTTTAAAATTTTCCTTCTTCAGATCCAACAGTCAGAATGCTTTCATATTTGGTATACATCTCTAGGGAGGTTAAATTCAACTTTGTTCAAATCGAGAGCCTGGGTTAATATTTGGGCTCCATATGGGAGACGGAATTGGCCATGTCCATGTAGCTGAAGAATTCAAAATTTTGTATTCAGTACTCTCTAGACGTATGTTACTAAGATTAATCCACATAGGTTGTATCAAGGGGCTTCAGAGGGGATCACCACATTTTACATTATGATTAACTGAAGAAAAGGCATCATGCTCGGACTATTTTTGTCACTCCTGAGGGGCTCAAGGATGTATCCTATGGAAATGGATTGCTTAATGTAGTCTCATTCTTGGACTCTGTTTATATTGTGTTCTGTTCGAGGTGAGCACTTCAAGTCCTGTGGGGCCTCTTGTTAATTTTTGCTTTCAGCATATAGCACATGATCCCTGAGTGTGATGAAGCAATCATGTAAAACTACTGGAAATTGCTTTGCGTCACAAAAAGTAAAGAATTTGAAGCTATCACTTGCCAGCTCACATTTTTTCAACAAAAGAGTTGGATTTGCTAATGCCAGTGAGTAGTCATGAGCTATGTTTTGGAAGCAAAGAATAAAAAAATATTGCAGGTGTTTTTTCAGAGGTTGTGTTAGTTAAAGGTTAAATTATTGCCATCAGGATTCATCTAATGTACAAAATTTTATTTTCTGCTAGCCACCAAATTACCGGGAAATTGCTAAAACGGAAAATGCAATATGCATTTCTTTGACCGACATGATGAATAAGAACGGCGTATTTCAAAATCATGTTTCTCCCTCGGTGCGACCACTGATTATGTTCATACATTTCCAAACAGTTGGTCATTGTTCTCAAGAAGGTTTCTCTGAAATTGCATTGTAAATAATGACAGTTTCTACAAAAAATAGCATTACCAAGCAAAATTGATGAGTACATAATAAAATGAAAACATACATTTTTTGTTTGAACACCATTTTTAGGAAGAATGAAAAGGAACTATTTTGTTCTGCAGAAGCACTCAATTTGGTCTTCACAGTGGTTTGCCATCGATCAGCAGATTGAACTTGAAGTGATTTCATTCAGTCGGTTGTTGTTTTAAACATCATTTGGGCAAAATTCTTAGTAAAAATTGCAACTGCCTCAAAAACAGCAAATCATTAATACTCGGGACATATAATATAAAGAATACCTGCGGTTTTCATTTGAATACCTGAATTATCTCACGACTGATTTGAAAGAAATTTGGAATTTCCACTCGCGGCTGAATTTTGAATACCAGAATTATCGCATGAGTGACTGGAAAGAAATATGGAAGTTTCAGTCATTGCTGAAAATTATCGCATGAGTGATTGGAAAGAAATATGGAATTTTCACTCACAGTTTACAGGCCAGGTTTGAATATAGGTTCCACAACTCCCCCCCACCACCCGGTGCCAGTTAGACTATTTTGTGTATAAGCATGCCTTTGCTGGGACAGTCGGGCTGCATGCGTGACATCACTCTAGTTGTCCCAAGTTTTGACTGTCCATGTAACCAGCCAACACTAAGATAAAAGCATCTTCTTCAATATTTCCGACTTAATGTCATGTTTGTTTTGATATTAAAAAGTAAGTACAATTTGTTCACACAATTCTTGTTAAACTTTTACTGAACACAACTTACGATGAATGTTGCAAAAAAAAAGCTTTCCCGAATAACCAGAAATAATTATATTTTTATACTAAACCCAATGGCCCAGACTTAGCTGGTGCAAACTCATTAATTGGGCCAAACACAAATTTTGAACCCCCCAATCCCTAAAATTTGCATACAAAACCAAAAATTAGAAGTCTTATCTGGTCCTCCATACTTTTGCTTACTGCGCATGCACAGTAACCAAGAGGATAACGAAATTGGCGCCAACATCATTCGTCTGTTTTGCCCAAGTCAGTAAACAACTGATCTGACATCTGTGCTTTAAAATCTCTTTTCTGAAGATGCCAGGCACAAATCATTGATGATTATGGTGAATTCAAGGATGTGAAAGGATGCTGGAAGTGAACTATGGTGGTTTTAGACATTCAGGGCTGTAACTTTAAAATAATTATGTAAAATTATTCATGTTTCCCATTTTCAGTTTTCCAACCAACGCAGGTGCGACCGTCAACAGACTCCGGGAGTGAGCTGTCAGACGGTGCTGGGTTGGTACGGTCATCCGTTCATTCGGATGGAGCTGACCGAAATTCACAGCTAGACCAAGCGGATGATGAAAGGGATTTGGAGGAAGATTCTCTGACCCTTTTGGAACAACATATGGAAACGATGAATTTTATTCATCAGTTTTTTCCTGATCTTGTTCCACTTGGTCAGCAAGCTGCATCTGCTAGGCAGAAATCGCTATCATCCCTAGATAGGGATACCCAGCAGAGAAAAGACGATGTTCTTTCCTTCCCAGGTCAGTTGATTCAAGTGTCAGAGGCTTTCAGCCACATTGACAACGCAATATTTAGCCTAGCAAATTCAAGAAAGAAAAATCCTTTCTTATCGACATCTTCCATTCGCATACCGTTTTCTGGACCTTGAAAATTAAAAACAGTTGGAGAAGATGTTCAGAGAGCTCCTCTGCATCAGGATGATTGGGCTTTCGATCTGAATATCTTGCTACCCGCATCATTCAGTGTCCGCTCGGATGTGATCGAATCTACAATTGATTCTAGTTGGGCAGTTTTGGATGCTATGTTCTACGCAGATCATATCACGAGGGCTTTGGACCATCGTCTTGTTGGGAAAGAATTTGACGATATTAAATCGTGTCTCAGAGTTCTTTCAAGGGCAGTTATGTATGCCACACATCATTCTGCCCTTACAGTGGCTAATATGGAATTTTTTAAGATGTGATGGAGCCTTAGCATCATCTTCATTGATAGACGATCGGGTGAAAAGCACTCTAAGAGTCGCTCCGGTTTCTAGGCATACCTTGTTTGATGACAAGTTATCCTTAATGTACGAAGAAGTTACCAAAAAAGCTAACAGCATTCTTTTGCTGAGATCAGCTTCCAAACCGCACTCATATACTGGACATGGTAGGCGAGGGGGCTCCTGTTCGCAGTCAGTGAAGAAGAGCTCCTTGCGGGGTTCTAAGAAACTCTTGTACAGCTACTTAGGGAACCATCAGTATAACGACTCTGGAATGGAGCGTAAATCTTACAAAGATTATTAGCCACATGCCCCTAACCCGACGGCACAAGGTGGTTCTCGGGGAGGACGTGGTTTCTCTTCCCGAAGGCCTCGCAGGTCATACAGGTGATGGTCTAAACCTCTATTGCTCTCCAATTGGCAGAAGGTTATCAAACTTTGCGAGAAACTGGACGGACATAACAGAGGATCAGTGGGTCAGGAATGTTGTCAGAACCGGTCTTTGTCTTATCATTCCATTCAAAGCCCCCACTTACAAGAAGTCCACGTTGGACAGATCTTCCAGAAAATCCTTCAAAAATGGAGTCTCTTCTTGCAGAAATTCAATCTCTCCCAGTAAAGCAAGCAATAGAGGTCATAGAAAATCCCATCTCACCGTGATTTTAGAGTCACCTGTTTCTTGTGCTGAAACTGGACGACTCATTTCGACCAGTCATAGACTTGAGCTGGATAAACAAACTGATTATCGCTCCAAAGTTCTATATGGAGACCATTCGGTCAGTAAAAGCAAGCACTCGAGTGAACGACTTTGCGACAAGCATAGACCTAAAGGACGCGTACTTTCACATCCTGGTTCATCTGGCTTTCAGAAAGTACCTGCGCTTTGCCATTCAAGGGAAGGTTTATCAGTTCAGAGCGATGTGTTTCATTCTAAACCTAGCACCTTGGGCATTCACTCAGATAATGAACTCGGTAACGTTGGCTTATCTGGATGATATTCTTCAGAGATATGGCGACAAAGATACACTTCAGAACGATGTGCAGAGTCTACTTCATCTATTCCGACATCTCGGTTTCATTATAAACGAAAAGAAGTTGGATTTAGCTCCGTTCAAGTCCTTCATTCACTTGGGGATGAGCTTCGAGACTCCAAGCAATCTGGTTCGCCTTCCGATAACCTGAGTGAAATTAGTCAGTTGCTATGCTCGCTTTTGTCTAAACTGTCTCACAGTATCAGTGAGGGAGTTTATGCATCTGGTGGGACTGTGCAGGGCAGAAGAAGACTTGATTCCGCTGGGTCGCTTACACAAGCGTCCTCTCCATATATTCTTTACTCAGAACTGGAGTGTGAAGACGCATTCGCTCAAAGGCCAGATTGTTTTAACAGATCTGATAATACAAAAGGTTCTGATTTGGGTGGATCTCGAGTGGTTAACTCCAGGAGTTCCATTTCAAGTACCAGATCCGGTCTTTACTATTATGACGGATGCGAGTCTGATGGGTTGGGTTGCGTCCCTGATTATTGCAGACCTGAAGTGCCAGGGTCTTTGGGACACTTCGTTCCTGGAAAAGCACATAAACATCAAAGAGATGATGTCTATTTGGCTTGCACTGAAACACTGGATTGCTCATGTAGCCAACGTCCATGTGCAGATTCTGTCGGACAATTCGACAGTAGTGGCTTATCTTAGGAACCAGGGCGACACTCATTCAGTTCCTCTATGCGAAGTGACAGAGAAAATTATCCTATTTGCTCTGAAACATCACGTTCATCTCTCAGTCCATCATATTCCAGGTTGTCTGAACATAGTAGCAGACTCACTCTCAAGGAAAAGTCGCCTGTTGCCATTGGAGTGGACTCTCAACAAACGAATATTCCGGCAGATTTGATACCAGTGGGATCGTCCCATGATAGATCTCTTTGCCACAAACCTAAACAATCAGCTTTCAATGTTCGTGTCGCCTTGTCTGGATCATTGAGCGTTCGCAGTAGAAGCTCTATCGATCTCATGGAACAGGATAATAGGATATGCATATCCTCCAACTCCACTGATTCAGCAGAATCTGTTAAAAATCAAACAGTCTCACTGCAAAATCTTGCTGGTAGCACCTCTGTGCTCGGAAACCTTGGATCAACCTTGTCAGGTGTCTGTTATGGGACATTCCCCAGAAGCTTCCTCCTCTCAAGGACCTTCTGTATCAGGGGAAGTCCCACGCACTGCATCACAACCCGGAAGGTCTCAACCATCACATATTTTTGTAGTGCGGTTGTTCTTGCACGGGAAGCACTTTACAGGACGAGCAGTGGATGCAGTTTCTAACTGTAGGAGGACCTCCTCTTTGCTGAATTATGCAGCGAAATGGAGAGTTTTCTTTCGTTGGTGTACAGATCAGGCGGTGGATATTTATAATCCATCTATTCCTCAAATTGCCAATTTTCTGGTCTTCCTTGTTTTATGTACTTAATCTCCAGCCGTCATGATTAAGGTCTATAGGTCTGTGTTATCATATATATATTCTCATCATGATAACTTGAGTATTGGATCAGATCCTTCTTTATCCAAACTAGTTAGAGATTTCTCTATCAATAGACCTAGAACCCTCAGATTAATTCCTAAATGAAATTTAGCTTGGGTTCTCTTGAAGCTTCAAGAAGCTCCTTTTGAGCCTTGAGATGATGTAGAATTTAAATTCCTGACTTATAAAACAGCATTTCTTTTAGCCTTCACTTCTGCCAGAAGAGTTAGTGAACTCCATGCATTATCTGTTGAAGATTCCCATTACCCTAGTGTGGGTAATACTATTACTCTTACTACGGAAGTGGGATTCTTGGCTAAGAATCAGATTCCGGATAAGTGTCTGGAGCCTATTGTCACCAAGGCCTTACCATCCTCGGACAACCGTAGAACCCTGTTGTGTCCACTGAGAGCAATGCACATTTATAAACGTCGATCCAGCTTCATTAGAATAGGAAGAAAACGTTTTTTCCTTTTGCTTATACCTGACAAAAAGGATATTTCTGTTCATTCAGTCGCTAGATGGATTCAATTGGCAGTAAGAATCGCTTACAAGAATCTATCTGCAGATCAACATTCTGTCAATAAGATTTCAGCGCATGAGGTTAGGGCTCTGTCTTCTTCTTGGGCTCATTCTAATAGTATTGCTATTACTGATTTAATGAAGGCAGCCTACTGGACTCAACCGTCTTCATTTACTAAGTTCTATCTTAGAAATTTAGAGTCTATCTCCAGTAACCATAGATCCTTGGGTCCTCTTTCTGTCACACAGAATGTCGCCCATTAATACATCTCAATGATGTCTTACGCAGTATGCTCGAGCACAGATGCCATTCCGCTGTCCTCTTCGTTCTGGGGATCCTTCCTTCAGAACAAGGGGAGGGAGGGGTGGTTTTTCCCTTAATATCATCTGGCTTTATAGTGAAAAGCAAGGAAATACCTCCTCCAGTGTCAGTACAGCATCGGTGCTGGGTGGTTTTAATGAGTAGCTCGGTGTGAAGCAACAATTATGTCTCATTTATGTACTCTTTTTAAAGTGTAGCTCACTGTGAGGCATTTGCATATGTCACGTGTCAATACAAGCATTAATATACAATCCTTGGACACTTTTAAATGAGTATAAGGCATCTCATTCTCTGGACTTCCCTTATAATTGGTTTCCTTCTCCAAATTAGCATAAAGGGTTATGCTGGCATTAAATGGAGAAATTATTGTGTATTACTCCAATATATGATTGGTGTTACGTCATTCTCTATTTTTATTAGGAAAAAGAGAAAGACATATGTACTTCCTCTGTCTTCTCCTGTTCTCCTGTTGGAGCTATTCTTTATTGTGTGACAGTAAGTCCTTGGCCCTCCAGCCTTTTCACGATTCATCTAAGTCTGGGCCATTGGTTTTAGTATAAAAATAAGATAAATTTGAAGTAATTTGTATATTTTTTATACTTACCAATGGCCCAGACGGGGATGGCCCTCCCATGAGTGGGCACTCATACCTCCCCACTGATAGATATATATATATATAACATTTAGCAGGCATAACTAGGAAGAATGATGTTGGCGCCAATTTCGTTACCTTTCTGGTTAGTGCGCATGCACAGTAAGCAAAAGTATGGAGGACCAGATAGGACTTCTAATTTTTGGTTTTGTATGCAAATTTTGGGAATTGAGGGGTTCAAAATTTGTGTTTGGCCCTGGAAATTAATGAGTTTGCACCAGCTAAGTCTGGGTCATTGGTAAGTATAAAAAATATACAAATTACTTTAAATTTATTATTTTTTCGCCTTAGAAACATCTTATGGCCCTCACTGCAACAAATGGAATGAGCTCATTCCAGTGAGGCTCGTAAGCTATATGGAGCCGAAATTGTAACTTGGTGCAATTATAAGAATAATCTTTAAAAATCTTCAGGTCCGCCTGTCAAAATCTTTTGATATTTGGTATACAGCATCCTTAGGGGATCAGATACAAGTTTGTTTAATTCAAGTTCCCAGGTTCATATTTAAACTCCCTATTTTAACTTATTGCAATAGGAGGAATATTTTTAAAAATCTTCTTCAGATTTACCATTAAGAATCGTCTGATATTTGGTATACAGTATCCTTGGAGGGGTCAAATTCAAATTTTGTTCAAATCAATTCCTTGGGTCCATATTTGGGCTTCTTCGGCAAGCCTGAAATTTAACTTTAGAGCAATATGAGAAAATTTTAAAAAAAAATTCTTCAGGTCGACTAGTCAGAATCTTGTGATATTTAGTATACAGTATCCTTAGGTATCTGGTTCCAAGTTGTTCAAATCAAGGCCCAGGGATCATATTTGGGCTCCCTATGCCATCCTGAATTGTAACAATATGAGAAATATTCTTTGAACATCATCTTCGTTAGATCCACTAATCAGAATCATTTATTATTTGATATTCAGCATCCTTAGAAGAGTCAAATACAGGTTTGTTCAAATCAAGACCCTAGGTTCATTTTTGGACTCCCTGTGGGAGTGCAAATTTTAACTTTGTGCAATATGAGAAAAATTCTTTAAAAGTCTTCTTTAGATCTACCAGTCAGAACCTTTTGATATTTTGTATATATAGTGTCGGGTGGGGATGGGAGGAGGATATTAAATCTTGTATTCATGTTTGGGCTCTCTAGTGTGAACTAGTGATAGATGCAGAATGTGATCTTAAATCCTTCTCTAACAACTGTCACAGTTGAGCAATTAAGGCCTGTTGAGACCTTTTGTTTTTATAATTTCATTGAATGTGCGTGTTGATGGATTTAATCTATTTGTTTCAGCTCCAATGGATCTGGCAAGGGCAATAATGGTTCTCAGCCACTTGTTCAGTGGTCAGAAGTTCCTGGACATACTGGTCTGATGTACTGTATGACACAGACCTCCAACAATCCAGTCATATTAATGGTCAAACCTGATTCAATAATTGTGCAGGAAATCAAAGTCGTTCCAGCGAAAGCAAAGGTAAATATTATTGCTGCTCACAAAATAAGTTGAGAATAGCAGTTTCACATGCTCATGGTCTAAGCATTAGATCAGTTCATATTTGTAGAATATTTCTCTAACTGGCAGAGTGCTAGAAGCCCATATGTGTGCTTTTACTCTGCAGGGGCCTGAGAAACAGATTTTAAAATTTTAGAAGCCTAAGGGTTGTTTAAGGCTCTGAAATCCTGAAACATTGGCCAGAGGCCTTAAAAAGCCTTGAATATCACAAAATAAAAATGCTGACGAAGCACATAATTATAACTCTGTCATTTTATATGGTAGAATTTGTAAAGGCACAGTCCTAACAAGCACCCTCTGGACATTACCCCCTCCTCCCACTTCCCCTTAGGGGAAGTTGGAGGAGCAGGTAATGACCGGAACATCCTATTTAGAACTAGTGATGGCGGAGCCTTGAAAATCCTTCAATTTGGCTATTGTATGGCCTAGAAAAATCCTAAAAAATGTCAAGATATTCTTGAACAGCCTTGAGTTTTATCAGTTTTTGTATGCAAGAACTGTAAATGATACCAAATGTTCTCTTTTTAGCTTAACTTGACAAAGTCAAGATAAGCTATTGTCATCACACGTGCAGAAGTCTGTGAGGCTGTCAGTTTGTCAGTCTGTTCACATTTTCTTTGGGCACAGGCTAGACACCCCGTAGTTCTTGTCCGAGCATCACGAAATTTCATATGCAGGTTCAATGTCATGTCCAGATGGGAACGTCCCCTTTTGCTAGCAATCGGTCAACCATGACGGTTGCAAGAGCCCAAAACCTGAAACCCTTTCGCATAGTCTACAAGTCGTATTTATGAAGGGATTTCATTGTAACTTGGTAGGATGACTGTATAATGTCTAGATGAGAATTTCCTCTTTTGGTCATGATTGGTCAACCATGATGGCTGCAGGAGCCCTAAACCCGAAAACCTTTAGCGAAGTCTACAGGTCATCGTATTTATGAAGGGTTTTCATTGTAACTTGGTAGGATGACTTCATATAATGTGTAGATGAGAACGTCCCATTTTGATTGCGATCGGTCAACCATGATGGCTGCAAGAGCCCAAAAACCTTTGGCACAGTATACAGGTCGTATTTATGAAGGGATTTCATTGTTACTTGGTAGGATGACTCCGTATTATGTCTAGTTGAGAACATCCCCTTTTGGACACGATCAGTCAACCTTGATGGCTGCGAGAGCCCGAAACAAAAAAAACCTTTAGCACAGTCTACTGGTAGTATTTGTGAAGAGATTTCATTATAACTTAGTAGGATGACTCTGTATAATGTCTAGATGGAAACGACCCCTTTTGGTTGTGATCGGTCAACCGTGATGGCAGGAAGCCCAAAAACCTTTAGCACAGTATACAGGTCATATTTATTAAGGGATTTTATTGTAACTTGGTAGGATGACTCTGTATAATGTCTGGATGAGAACTTCCTATTTTGACTGTGATCGGTCAACCATGGTAGCCACACAGGCACGTGACTTACATTTGTTTAGCTCATTCTACTTGGAAGGATAACTTGCTATGATTTCCAGATGAGACTGTCATATTTTGGTCACAATCTGTCAGCCATTGCCACCACCTGGTCACTTGATCTTGATTCCTTTAGCACTGCCTACACATTGTTTTTATGATGGGATATCATTGTAACTTGGTAGGATAACATGGTATGATATCTATATGAGACTCTCCTATTTTGGTCATGATTGGTCAACCGTGACCTCCAAACCATCATCTGATCTAGATTCCTTTAGCAAAGTCTACAAGTTATATTTATGAAGGGATTTCATTGTAACTTGGTAGGATGACTCGTTTTGGATTGATTTTACTGTAACTTGGTAACTTTGGTTGACATACGTTAACTGTTAGGGCCACATCAACGCAAGTCTTAATTCTTTAATACAGTCTACTCTCAAATTATTCTTATTGAAAACATAGCATATAGGGAACAGAAATTATCGTATCCTCAATTATCACCATTCTTGTCTTATTTCATAATCCTTTCATAAACTTTGAACATTATCCTTTTCATCAAACACTACACACAATCAAGTTAAGCTGCAATGTCTTTGACACTTTTATTTTCAGTGTACACACTAAAACCCAATCCCACAGTAGTGTTGTCAGTTCAATTATTTGGGAGGATATGTTTGTCATTTGTTTACATGTACAAAAATTTGAAAATTTATTATATTCTGTTTCAGACATAAAATCTGAAAATATTACTTTTTCTTGTTAGTCTACAAAAGTTTTCAAATTAGTTTATAAGCAAAATAAGTGCAAAAATTTGTTATTAACATATGACTCTTGTATTGCCCAGTGTGTAGACTTGACTGTCATCATATTTTGAGTGCAGATGGGTTATGTTTGGCCAGTGCTGATTAGCGAACAAGCCATGATTTATATTGCTGGAGAGAGCTTAAACAATGCTTTGACTTGATCTTGTTTTCATAGCTTGGGCTTGAAAGAAATACATCAAAATAGCAGCCGTATCAAAGATTATTTATTACATTTGATATTGTTCTATAATCTTCCATTACAACTCGTATATTTTTTTCAGATGCAAGATGTGGTGGCTATAAGGCATACATCGTCAACTACAGAGCAGGTAACTAAAATAATTTAATCTCATCTTAAAACTAGACAACAGGTCTTTTCTAAAACGATTAATATAGTGGAATCTTGCCACTTTGTCAGAGAAAAATATTCAATTAATAGGAGTAATCAGTTAACAGAAATTGGGTCCTTTTCCTATCTTCTGGTTATAAATTGAGCATTTATTCTATAAAAATTTGTTTAACAAAGCTCATTAACACAATAGACTCAGTAGTCTCAACTCAACAGTTTTCTTATTTTTTTTCAACTGGTTCAGTGCTAAATTATTTTTAGCTGCGACTAGCAGCTCTATAAGTGGCAATGTCGGTCTGTTGGTCTGTCTGTCGGTCTGTCTGTCGGTCAGTCTGTCGGTCCATCGGTCTGTCTGTGACCAACGAGTTTCAAAACTCAATAACTTTTGAAATACTTGATGGAATGACTTTATATTTGGCATGTAAGTGTATCTTATTGATATCTAGCCACAGTTCAATGCATGTGTTGTTCCAAATATTTTTCTTGGAGTTATGGCCCTTGATGGACTTGGAATTTTGTGAGATTGCACCACCCGTCACAGCTACGGCGTCGATGTCGCGATTTTTAACTGGTTGAGTGCTAAATTATTACCTGCGTCGCCAGTGGCAGAGCAGGTCTAGTAACCGCTCGACTCCGTCAGTCCGTCTGTCTGTCAGTCCATCCAAAACACTTCTTCCGTCAAAGTTTTCTTGGCTTCTATGAAAGTGAATGATTTTATATTTGGTCTGCTGCTTCATAATGATGAGTTGTATCGTGTAATCAATTTTCAGATCTGCTGTGCAGCCACTTCCTGTTTGCCGATACTTTGAAATTTTACTGTACCCACTGAACATAGAAATTTTCCGTCAAGGTTTTCTCGGCTTCTATGCAAGGGATTGATTTTATATTTGGTCTGCTGCTTCATAATGATGAGTTGTATCGTGTAAGCAATTTTCAGATCTGGCGTGCAGCCACTTCCTGTTTGCCGATACTTTGAAATTTTACTGTACTCACTGAACATTTAAATTTTCCGTCCAGGTTTTCTCGGCTTCTATGCAAGGGATTGATTTTATATTTAGTCTGCTGCTTCATAATGATGAGTTGTATTGTGTAAGCAATTTTCTGACCTGCTGTGCAGCCACTTCCTGTTTGCCGATACTTTGAAATTTTACTGTACCCACTGAACATTGAAATTTTCCGTCAAGGTTTTCTCGGCTTCTATGCAAGGGATTGATTTTATATTTCATCTGGAGCCTGATAATGATCAGTTGTATCATGTATGCAATTTTCAGATCTGCCGTGCAGCCACTTCCTGTTTGCCGATTCAATTGCATGCAGCGACGCAGGTCCAGACCCGGTAATGGTCTTGGCTTGTTTTTCAAAGAGGATTTGAAACATGGGAATTTTTTTTAAGATATCTTGCTAGCAGCACAAGTCAACTTAGTTTAGCAAGATTTTGTTCATAGGCAATTCTTTTGTTACAGTTTACAAGAGATTGTCAATAAGCACTCTGAAATAAATTGCAACCAATTTTGTATAAAAAATTTTCTTGTGCTGATCAAACCTCAAGGTAATGCATATGGTGTCAAGCCACTAAAGTTGCTTTCAGCTTTTTTCAATACAGCCATGATAGTAGCTATGAAATTTATAAAAAATGTTTGTTGATTCAACTCAAAATTTTCTGTTGTAATGAAATTTTCAGTTTAAAACACAAAATAATGTCATTAGTTGTTTTAGGCTGGAGTTCTTAAATAAGGATTTCCTATTTTTGCTATGCTTTGACCCCAGCACTAAGATTGTTAATAACAGTACTGCCATTTTCCAGAAAAATTTTGAAGTTTTATTTCTATTTTTATTATACACCTATTACTTTTCCTCCAGTTCCATGTTTACAAATCGGTATGGAATATGTGTTCCATACAGATTTTATCTGACACACTATTTTTACAGTTGACATCATGGATCCATCAAAAGAACAAAATTCCTCCCATTTTTAGCTTAACTTGACATAGTCAAGATAAGCTATTGCCATCACGCGTGTGGAAGTCTGTTAGTCTGTGAGTCTGTTAGTCTGTGAGTCTGTGATGTCTGTTCACATTTTCCTTTAGCACGGGCTACACCCCGCAGTTCTTGTCTGATCATCACAAAATTTCATATGCAGGTTTAGGGTCATATCTAGATGAGAACGTCCCCTTTTGGTCGCGATTGGGCAACCGGTATGGCTTCCCGAGCCCAAAACCTGAAAACCATTAGCACAGTCTACAGGTCGTATTTATGAAGGGATTTCATTGTAACTTGGTAGGATGCCTCTGTATAATGCCTAGATGAGAACGTCCCCTTTTGGGCATGATCTATCAACCGTGATGGCTGCCCAAGCCCGAAACCCAAAAACTTTTAGCACAGTCTGCAGGTCATGTTTAATGTGGAGGGATTTCATTGTAACTTGGTAGGATGACTCCGTATGATGTCTAGATGAGAATTTCCCCATTTGGGCATGATCTGCCAACCATGACGACTACCCGAGCCCAAAACCCGAAAACCTTTAGCACAGTCTACAGGTCATATTTATTGAGGAATTTCATTGTAACTTGGTTGGTTGACTTCATACAATGTCTAGATGAGAAAGTCACCTTTTGGGCATGATTGGGCAACTGTGTCAGCTACAGGGGCCCAAAGCCCGAAAACCTTTAGCACAGTCTAGAGGTCATATTTATGAAGGGATTTCATTGTAACTTGGTAGGATGACTCCAAATAATGTCTAGATGAGAACGTCCCATTTTGATCGCGATCATGCAGCCTTGATGGGTGCCCGAGCCCAAAAAACCTTTAGCATAGGCAAAAGGTCATATTTATGGAAGGATTTCATTGTAACCTGTTAGGTTGACTCCATGTAATGCCTAGATGATGACATCCTCTTTTGGTCGTGATTGGTCAGTTGTGATGGCTACAAGTGCCCGAAGCCCGAAAACCTTGAGCACAGTCTACAGGTCATATTTATGAAGGGATTTCATTGTAACTTCTTAGGATCACTCCAGATGATGCCCGGATGAGATTGTCCCCTTTGGTTGCGATCATTCAACCATGATGGCTGCCCAAGCTCAAAGCCCGAAAACCTTTAGCACAGTCTACAGGTCATATTTATGAAGGGATTTCATTGTAACTTGGTAGGTTGACTTCATATAATGTCTAGATGAGAACGTCCCCTTTTGGACTTGATTGGGCAACTTTGACGGCTAAAGGTGCCCGAAGCCCGAAAACCTTTAGCACAGTGTACAGGTCATATTTATGAGGGGATTTCATTGTAACTTGGTAGGATGACTCCAAATAATGTCTAGATGAGAATGTCCCATTTTGGCCACGATCATTCAGCCTTGATGGGTGACCGAGCCCAAAAACCTTTAGCATAGGCAAAAGGTTATATTTATAGAAGGATTTCATTGTAACCTGTAAGGTTGACTCCATATAATGCCTAGATGATGACATCCCCTTTTGGTCGTGATTGGTCAACTGTGATGGCTACAGGTGTCCGAAGCCCGAAAACCTTGAGCACCATCTACAGGTCATATTTATGAAGGGATTTCATTGTAACTTCATAGGATCACTCCAGATGAGATTGTCCCCTTTGTTTGCGATCATTCAACCATGATGGCTGCCCGAGCCCGAAGCCCCAAAACCTTAAGCACAGTCTACAGGTCATATTTATGAAGGGATTTCATTGTAACTTGGTAGGTTGACTTCATATAATGTCTAGATGAGAACGTCCCCTTTTGGACATGATTGGGCAACTTTGACGGCTAAAGGTGCCCGAAGCCCGAAAACCTTTTGCACTGTCTACAGGTCATATTTATGAAGGGATTTCATTGTAACTTGGTAGGATGACTCCAAATAATGTCTAGATGAGAACGTCCCATTGTGGCCGTGATCATTCAGCCTTGATGGGTGCCCGAGCCCAAAAACCTTTAGCATAGGCAAAAGGTTATATTTATAGAAGGATTTCATTGTAACCTGTTAGTTTTACTCCATATAATGCCTAGATGATGACATCCCCTTTTGGTCATGATTGGTCAGCTGTGATGACTACAGGTGCCCGAAGCCCGAAAACCTTGAGTACAGTCTACAGGTCATATTTATGAAGGGATTTCATTGTAACTTTGCAGGATCATTCCAGATGATGCCCAGATGAGATTATCCCCTTTGGTTGCTATCATTCAACCATGATGGCTGCCCGAGCCCGAAGCCCGAAAACCTTTAGCACAGTCTACAGGTCATATTTATTAAGGGATTTCATTGTAACTTGGTAGATTGACTTCATATAATGTCTAGATGAGAACGTCTCCTTTGGACGCAATTGGGAAACTGACGGCTACAGGGGCCCGAAGCCTGAAAACCTTTAGCACAGTCTACAGGCCATATTTATGAGGGTTTTTTAATGTAACTTGATAGGATTAATTTGTTTTGGAATAATTTCACTGTAACTTGGTAACTTTTGGTGATATACGTTAACTGTGAGGGCCACATACATTAACTGTGAGGTCATATTAACCACCCCTCAGCTCTTTAGTGCAGTGTACACCTCATATTATTTTTATCTTAAACATAGCACACAGGGAACAGAAATGAACATATTCCCAATTATCACAATTCTTGTCTTATTTCATAATCCTTCCATTATCCTTTTCATCAAACACAACACACAAGTTAAGCTTCAGTGTCATTGACACTTTCTTTGTAATTGGCCAATTGAAATGTTGCATTCTGACCTAAATTAATTCAAAGCTGCAGTGACAGCCGATAAATCCAATGTCAATTAAAAAATATTTTTCTTCACATTCACCAAACACTTTCGCAAAATTAACGAAATTAAACTTATACTATAAATGGGGAATAATATAACACTCAAGTTTTGACCTTGAATCAAAATATCTCTCTTATAACGGCAGCTAATTTCTTAAAAATACAAATAACCTATTTGGACACAGCTTTCATTTATATTTTTCTGTTTGCATATTGATCTGTCACATGTGTTTGCCAATCACACCAGAGTTTTGTTTTTGTTTTTATTTTAAGCAGACGTCTGTTAAATTCTGCAAATGAGATCATATTTTTAAATTAATGGATTCTATGTCACAGAGGCGTGTAATGAACTCTTAATGCCACGATGTGTGAATGCATTCGTTTATACAGACTCATGCCATTGTAGAAGAATAGAGAACTTGAGGCTGCATCTCTCATTCTGTCCTTCTGTGCTGGCACTCGTGCGGTGTTGACGAATGCATTCTCACATCCTGACATTCTGTGCATTCTGGAATGTAATGATTTCAGTGAAGAATAATTCACTCGACCCAGGATATTCAGTCATATATATAATGGTCGAGGACAAAGCCCAAGACCATTATCTTGATGAAATATCCTGAATCGAATGTATTATCTGACTTTAATTCCACTTTATATTAAAATTCTGTTTTAATGTAAAAAAAAATATGAAATAATTTTATTGTATTGGGGAGAATAAAAATTGAAAATGTGAACAGTTTTTGATTGATGAATTGTCATTTGAGATAACTCATTAGAGACAATAGCGCATTGAACATGGATGTTTCATTAGAAACTTGACAAAAACTTTGTCAAGTCAGGTGAGGTTGAATGTTTGTATTAGAATATAAAAACTGTATTATTTAAAAGAATTCTGGATCATTCTTCTAAGATTGACTGGACATTCTTAAAAATAATGCACACTTATTAATCATGGCAGTTATTCTTTCAAATAACAATGAAGGTGAAAGAAAGGGAGTTGTATGCAGTGGGTTTTTATACGGCCACTCATATATATATTATGGTATGGCAATGTCCGTCTGTCTGTCTGTCTGTCCGTCCATCCATCTGTTAGCTTTTGTTTGTCCACGCAATAACTTGAAAACAATACATCCAACAGATACTGTTTTTTTATGGTTGATTAGTCATGACTAGAGGATGGTTCCTTTCGATAACCAGCATTCTTGCATATCCAGTATGGCCACCACGGCAGCCATCTTGGATTTTGGGGGACTTTTGATTGTCCACACGATAACTTGAAAACTATAAATCCAACAGATGCTACTTTTTTATGGTTGATTAATCATGACTAGAGGATGGTACCTTTCGATATCCAGCATTCTGGCCTCTTCAATATGGCCGCCATGGCAGCCATCTTGGATTTTCAGGGACTTTTGATTGTCCATTTGATAATCCAACACAACAGATCCTGTTTTTTTATACGGCCGCTCATATGAGCGGGTCGTTTTATGGTATAGCAATGTCCGTCCATCCATCTGTCTGTCTCTGTCTGTCCGTCTGTCTGTTAACTTTTGTCTACGTTAACTTTTGTTTGTCCGCTCGATAACTTGAAAACAATACATCCAACAGATACTGTTTCTTTATGGTTGATTAGTCATGACTAGAGGATGGTTCCTTTCGATAACCAGCATTCTGGCGTATCCAATATGGCCACCATGGCAGCCATCTTGGATTTTCAGGGACTTTTGATTGTCCATGTGATAACTTGAAAACAAAAGATCCAATTTTTATGGTTGATTAAGCATGACTAAAGGATGATTCCTTTCGATAACCAGCATTCTGGCATATCCAATATGGCCACCATCTTGGATTTTCAGGGACTTTAAAGTTGTTTGTCCATGTGATAATCCAACAGATACTGTTTTTTATGGTTAATTAGTCATGACTAGAGAATGGTTCCTTTCGATTACCAGCATCAATGTCCATCTGTCTCTGTCTGTCCGTCCGTCCATCTGTTAACTTTTGTTTGTCCATGCGATAACTTGAAAACAATACATCCAACACATACTCTTTTTTTAGCTCACCTGAGTGAAGCTCCTCAAGGTGAGCTTTACTAATCGCTTTCCATCCGTCGTCCGTCCGTCAGCATCTGTCGTCCGTCGTCGTCCGGCATAAACTTTACAAAACCAACTTCTTCGAAGAAACCACTGGCCCAATTTTTTTCAAATGTTGGGTAAATGTTTCTTACCTAATGTCAATTCAGATTTGTTCAAATGAAGTTGCCCCTCCTCCTGGGTGGGGCCACACCTCCAAGGGGCACCAAAATCTTTGAAAATCGTCTTCTCATGAACCAGCAGTAGCAGAGACTTGATATATGGTATGCAGCTTCCTTTTGAGGTGTAGAATCAAGTTTGTTCAAGAGAAGTTTGTCGGCCATTATTTGCCTTCGGTATGGGAGGGGCAAAAATTTTGGCCACGCCTAAAATTTCTATTTTCTGAACCGTCAGGTTGATTTGAACCAAATTTGATATGAGATGGTAATGGGTTATAAGTAGTTGATTGATGCAAAAAATTTTTTTCTCATTGCCCCGTGGGAACCTCGGGAGCTAAAAATAGGAAAAACCTTAAAACTGCCATATCTCCAAAACTACACGGCACAGAGAATTCTTATTTTGTATAAAGCTTACTTTTATCCAGTAGAATAGAATGGTTAAAAAAATCCCTATCGGTTTGATCAGAAGGTACTTTTTTCAGGACTTTGAAAAAGTGCTGAGTCAGCACTTTTTAACACTGTAGGCAATGGGAAAAACATTAAAAAATCTTCTCCAGATCCAGCAGGCAGAATCTTTTGATATTTGGTATGCAACATTGTAGGGTGGATCTGATTCAAGTTTGTTCAAATCGGCCCCCTGGGTTCATATTTGGGCTCAGTATAGGAGCCCGATTTAGAACTTAATGCATTTCAGGCAAATTTCTTAAAAAATCTTCTTCTCCAGATCGAGCAGGCAGAATCTTTTGATATTTGGTATGCAACATTGTGGGGTGGATCTGATTCAAGTTTGTTCAAATCGGCTCCCTAAATTCATATTTAAGCTCACTGTAGAAGCTCGAATTGGAACTTAGTGCATTTCAGGCAAATTTCTTCAAAAATCTTCTTCTCCAGATCCAGCAGGCAGAATCTTTTGATATTTGGTATGCAACATTGTGGGGTGGATCTGATTGAAGTTTGTTCAAGGCGGCTCCCTAGATTCATATTTGGGCTCACTATAGAAGCTCGAATTCGAACTTAGTGCATTTCAGGCAAATTTCTTAAAAAATCTTCTTCTCCAGATCCAGCAGGCAGAATCTTTTGATATTTGGTATGCAACATTGTGGGGTGGATCTGATTCAAGTTTGTTCAAATCGGCTCCCTAGATTCATATTTGGGCTCACTATAGAAGCTCGAATTCGAACTTGGTGCATTTCAAGTAAATTTCTTAAAAAATCTTTTTCTCCAGATCCAGCAGGCAGAATCTTTTCATATTTGGTAAGCAACATTGTGGGGTGGATCTGATTCAAGTTTATTCAAATCTTTAAAAAATCTTCTTCTTCAGATCCAGCAGTCAGAATGTTTTGATATTTGGTGTGCAGCATCCTTACGGGCCGGGGGGGGGGGGGGGGGGGTGGGGTGGGGGTGGGGGGGGGGGATTCAAGTTTGTTAAAGCCAAGTCCCTGAGTTCATATATGGGCTCCCTGTGGGAGCCTGAATTAAGTTCAATATGAGGAATATTCTTTGAAAATCTTTTTTTTTTCTATCCACTGGTTAGAATCTTTAGATATTTGGTATAAGCTTTTCTTAGGAGGAGCAGATGCAACTTGTTGAAATCAATTCTCTGGGTTGATATTTAGGCTACCATGCCAGGTGAGCGCCCTCAGGCCCCTTGGGGCCTCTTGTTTTATGGTTGATTAGTCATGACTAGATGGTTCCTTTCGATAACCAGCATCAATGTCCATCCGTCTGTCTGTCGTCCATCAGTCCATCTGTCTGTCCGGGCAATAATACAGGCATTATGAGCTTATTTCCAGATTATGAGCTTACGTACAAATATTATGAGGTTAATGTCTAAAATATGAGACTTATGAGGCAAGAATCGATTTGTATCAATTTTTTGGGATTTATGTTAAGGTTTATGGTCAATTAACGGCTGGAGTTAGCATTGCCCCCTCTTCAGGCTTATCTTGGGGGATCCAACCATGTCTGTTCCCCCACCCCCCCCCCCCCCCCAAAAAAAAATTCTGAAGAAATGACTTTTTAGTGGTTGTTCGAACGTTTTAAAATGATCAATTTTTCTACAAAAAATTAAGCCCACAAACCCGTTTTCCTGCATGTCCAACCACCCAGCCGTCCGTCCATCCGCCTGTCCATCCGACAGTCTTTTAACTTTTGTTTGTCCACGCGATAACTTGAAAACAATACATCCAACAGATACTGTTTTTTTATGGTTGATTAGTCATGACTAAAGGATGGTTCCTTTCAATAACCAGCATTCTGGCATATCCAATATGGACACCATGGCAGCCATCTTGGATTTTCAAGGACTTCTGATTGTCCATGTGACAACTTGTTTTATGGTTGATTAGTCATAGGCGGCCGTATATTGATCCACCACCTGGCGGTGCTCTTGTAACCCTTTACCTAACAAATTGGAAACATCCGCACACGTAATTTACAGATTAACCCGTTGAAATGATATGTATTTTTAAAAACATTTTGACAAAACCATATCATGTGATCACCCCTCATTTGACCGATCACATCAAGCTCGTTCCAAAAAGGGGTCACATGATGTGGTTTTGTAGAAAGTTTTTCAAAAATTTAAAAAAACAATAATTAAAATAATAATTTTTGATACCGTGTGCTTTGGGTAAAGGGTTAACTCCAAAGAAAGGTTTGATGCTTAATATTTTGTTCAGAGAAACAATTCAGACTTGAAAATTCTTAATAAGGACTGTTTTGTAAACATTCTATAAATTGGATATTCAGAAAGATTAAAGGTTAAAATATAATATACTGCTTTTTAATACAGCAAAGGACAACTATGATACTGTTGTGTGAAGATGGTAGTCTGAGAATATACATGGCAAATGTAGATAACACAAACTACTGGTTATCTGAAGGACTTCAGCCACAAAGTCCTATAGCTGTACTGAAACCCATTAAGAAGAAAAAGTCAACCAAATCAGGAAAAGGTGAATTTTATTTCCTCTCTTGTTAAGCCCTGCAAATGCCGACCTCCTCTCAGTACTGGAAAAGACTTTTGTCTTCAGTTGAAGAAGCCCAATAAATTTATTCTGGTGTATCAGCTGAAGGAATTATATATATGAGATGAAACATTGTTTGAAGAGTTTTGAGATAATATGACCCTGGATATAGAATTTATTTTTTGAACTTCAGTAATATACAATTATTGACTGTCTGTGGTTGATAACAAGGAATTATCAACCCCAAAAAAGTAATATTCACTGAGGCCACAGGCTGAGGTGAATATTCCTTTTCAAGGGTTGATAATTCCTTGTTTCAACATTAAGGTAAGTCTGTTATTGTCTTATTATAATACCCCCGCTTCGAAGAAGTGGGGGCTATATAGGAATCGCCCTGTACGTCCGTACGTACGTCCGTCCGTCCGTCCGTCCGTACGTCTTTCCATCCGGACAAATTCTTGTGTGCGCAACATTTATCAATCAATTTGGACAAAACTTTTCAGACATAATCACTACTAAGTGAACATGCGCATATTCCAAGATTTTTGATCTGCGACAATTTTAACCAGGTTATCTCCCTTTGACTTAGATTTATTATGTCTTTCCGTTCGAACAAATTCTTGTGTGCGCATCTCCTCCTACATTAATGAACCGATTTTGATGAAACCTTTCAAACATCATCTCTACTAAGTGAACATGTGCATATTCCAAACTTTTTGATCTGCGACAATTTTAACCAGGTTATCTCTCTTGAACTTTGACTTAATATGGGTTTCTGCATGAAATTCTTGTGTGCGCAACTCCTCCTACATTTATCAATCAATTTGGACGAAAGTTTACAGACATCATCACTACTAAGTGAACATGCGCATATTCCAAAATTTTTGAGCAGTGGCAATTTTAACTAGGTTATCTCCCTTTAACTTAGATTTATTATGGGTTTCTACATGAAATTCTTGTGCGTGCAACTCCTCCTACATTTATCAATCAATTTTGACGAAACCTTTCAAACATTATCACAACTAAGTGAACATACGCATATTCCCAAATTTTTGATCTGTGCCAATTTTAACCAGGTTATCTCCCTTTAACTTGATTTATTATGGGTTTTCAAATGGGATTCTTGTGTGTGCAACTCCTCCTACATTAATGAACCGATTTTGAATACATGTTGCACATTGTAAATGTGTTTTTCCAAATGTAAACCATATATGTGTGGGCTCTTTAAGTATTCAGTGCTGTTCTGTGGAAGGCCACATGCAAATACAAATTTCAACAACAAAAAATGATCTTTATGTATACATTTCCTTATGGCCTTTGCCTACATGATCAGAAGTGCATTCCTCTAAAAACCCAAAGCGGGGGTATTAATCACCTTCAGTGATAGTTCTAGTTATGAGAGAAAAAATTGTTTGCAAATTTCTTGCTTTATTACATATTTTTGAAGAAAAACAGCATATTCATATGCAGCAAAACAAATTTAATTTCAACATATATTTATAAGAAGCAATGTGCATTAACATATTTGTTCTTGTAGTTAATTGTTATATTTGAACAGTTCCTAAACAATGGAACAGGGAGGGAGCACGGTGGCTCAGTGGTAGATTGTTGGACTTCTCTGCTCGAGATCCTGAGTTCGATCCCCATCCGGGACGACTCGCGTTGAGTCCTTGGGCAAGGCACTTTATCCTGGTTGCCTACATGGGGCATGATGACACCGTGTACTAAGGCATTCTGCCCATTGATGGTGCACATGTCTTCAGCCGCTGTAACCCTGCTTGAGCGGAGTTTGAACAGAGTTAGAATGTTGAGGAGCTGACAGCTGCTCGTTGATGCTCGGTGGTTCTCTTCGGTTACTCCGGCTTCCTCCACCTGTAAAATTGTCACGGTCACGATTAGCCATTGTGCATAAGTATGTGACCTTAAACACCAATAAATAATAATAATAATGGAACAGGGAAATTAAAGGAAGGAGCAAGTTGGAAATACCATTTCTATATTTATTGCAAACAGGTATTTGGAATCATTATTGCAACCTACCTGTGCTATTTATAGAGAACAATGGCAGAGTGCTGAAATATCAACTCGATTTCAATAACAATAGAATAGATCAGCAACACTGGTGTATATCAACACTTCTGACAAGTGTTTTAGCCAATTAAATAAACAGATTTTTTCTGTCATATAATAAAATATTTGAACAGTGAAATATGAATTACTGCTAAGGATGCATGAACCTTCAATCACTGCTCCTATGATTTTAGTTCTGCATGTGTTTGGTTTGAATATTTGACAGCTTTTTCTGACCCTATATTTCTCCCAATGTTTTTGTTTTCTATAATATTTGAATACTTATTAATAGAATAATTCTGTTAACTGTATAGGGAGTGCGGTGGCTCAGTGGTAAACTGTTGGGCTTTTATGCTAAAGGTCCTGAGTTCGATCCCCGTCTGGGATGACCCGTGTTGTGTCCTTGGGCAAAGCACTTTATCCCGGTTACCTACATGGGGGTACAATGACACCTTGTACTAAGGCATACTGCACGTCGATGGTGCACATGTCTTCAACCGCTGTAACCCTGCATGAGTGGAGCTTGAACAGACTGATAATGTTGAGCTGATAGTTGATTGTCATTGCTCGTTGGTTCTCTCTGGGTACTCCAGCTTCTCCCACCCATAAAACTGTCACAGTCACAATTAGCCATTGGGCATAAGTATGTGACCTTAAACCCCAATAAATAAATAGTTAACTGTATACGATTGTCGAGTGTCAGACCATTCAGATTTGACATATTAACTGCATATGGATTGAGGAGTAACTTCCTGTTAATTGAATATAAAAAAAAATATAATCTCCCTGAAAATTAATAGATTTGATAATGAAATTTCTCTGCATTACAGATGTTTTTGCCCTTAAAACGTCCATTGCTAGCATTTAATCCTTCATATCTTGTTTTATTTAGCTCTATGAGGTCTGTCAAGCAATATATAATAGTCCAAACTCCCATCTTGTCACCAGAGTAAGAGGAATTGATAAAATTTTAGTTCATTGAATATCCCTGTTATTTGAATATGCTTTACTTTAGGCCTGAAAAGCTTATTCTGTTTCTCAGACCCTCCCGCATGGTTCTTTTGGCTGCCACATGCTCTCTTTTTATAACCAATGCAAATTTGAAAAAAATGAAAATTAAATGGTTTTTGTCTGATATTTTACTCAAAGTTAATAAAATTGATAAATTTGTACCTTCAGTGCACCAAGGCTTTGCAATGCTTTAGCATTGCAAAGCCTTATTGCACTCAAGGGACAACATACACCATCACCCATGCTCTTCTATAGATTATGACGTCTAAAACATAAAACAAACAAAAAACATGAACTTTTAATGGCAAAGAAATAATTACAAAAATAAAATAAAAACCTGCCCGCCCACATGCAATTTTACATAAAATGGCCTGAGAAACAGAAGATCTACTTTGTTGGGCCATAAACCTTTACCTAAAGAAATTGGTGGGAAAAAAAACAGTGCTATTCACAAAAATCACAATTAAAATTTTTTATTACTTTTGAAGGCAAAAATGAATTTTTGTTATTTTAATTATTCAAGAGTTTTTTATGCTAGTGTTAGTCTTTAAAGTTTTCAGCATAATTTTAAATGATTGGCTTAATTTGCCTTTATTCTTGCGCTGCAGGTGTGATTTAGGTATTGGTGGAGAAATTCACCTGAATCTCCAAATTTGTTATTGTAAAATTAAAATTTTACCTTGCACTCTAAACCTGTTAGTGAAGTAATATCACACAACAATGGTGATAACATTTATATAGCATCAGTATATTACCATGATTCATTGTAGCGCAATGTATAATTCACTCTGTTGGGATTTCAGGTCGCCCAGCTGGTTCTGTATCATTTCCAATTGATTTCTATGAACACTGTCAGCTATCAAATGATGTGGAGGTAAGTAATTGTTCTTCAGTATAATTATCTAAACTTACAATAACTTCAACTGTGGTGGTTCATGAAGTGTGATGAAATTTTATATGTATCTTCACCATCATCATATTCCAAAATCCAAATACACAGAATTCTGAGGAATTCGTCCGAAGTTATGTGCCCCTCTGTTTGATGAAAAATGTCCATGCTGGACTAATGTTTGCACATAGAGTAAGGATATAATTGCATGAATTGTGTTATCTTGTTGCCATAGTTTTCAAAACCCTTTTAACCCTTGAGGGTCTAATTCTGACTTTGATCACTTTTTAGGTGTTGCAGCAGAAGATAAATAACTTTTCTTACAGGGTTTTTTCTCGTGCATAAATTATGCAAATTATATAAACTTCAGCATTTTCAGTCATACTTGTATATATTGTTTGTGTGTCCTGTTGCCACCTGTATCTCAGATACACTTTGACGCTTTTGTTTCAGATTTTCTGCAATAATCAGACATTATGTAAAATTGATGCACGGCAATTTTTTTTCGCAAAAAAAGTAAAGATGGTCGACTGGCAGCCATTTTTGTTGGAAATTGTGTGTAATTGGTTTTCTGCCTAGTACCATCTGTGTATGTATTGAGTTAAAAACCATCCTGCTCTGGTGATTTCAGGTTGGTCTTCCACTACTTGCAGTACCTTTTCTTATAATGACAAGCCTTATAGGTGCAAAAAAAAACTTGACCCCCACATAGTGATGTGTAACTCTTGTTCCATCTGTGTCTATCCTTGGGAAACTATTGTCTGATCACTGGAGAACAGCATTGCACTTGTTGTTCAAAATGATATTCAGGTCACTGAAGTTGAGGGGGATAATTAGGAAAGGTGGGGAAAGAGCATGCCAAATGTGTGACTTATGACGAATAGAGACTTTATAACATTTCATTTTAGAATACCCTAATATTTGCCCAGTAGAACATGACTCCTCGGGAAACTAATGGAAAACGGGATATGTGGATGAGGAATGACATTAGGGGAAGGGTCATCTTTATAGTTGGGGAGATCGAGAAAGCATCATTGGGGGAATTATGAAACAATTTTGGACTGAATGCTGGGAGATTAGGAAGGGAGCTGGGAGAGGAATGACCTGGTGGGGGACTGGATTGTAGGCCTCATTAGAGGACTGTGACAAATCAGTGGAAGGCCAAAGAATTATTATTGTTATTTGCTCTTTTTTTTCGACTCCCCACACCTGCTCTTAGATTTATTCATTGATTTCTTTGAAAATTTGTAAACATGATTATTATGTAAGTAGACATGTGCATATAGTCATTTTTTTCAGTGGGGAGAATTACTTAAATTATTTCCTTTTTTTATTTGTACATGCAATTCCTGAAAGGTTTATGTGCTGATTTAAAAAAATATTCAGAAATATTTATCACTCCTAAGTTTCAGACTTCAAAATGTTTTGGTTTTGAAAGGTTTATCCATGAATTATTTGTCCATGATCTTGGATGTCAAATGCAAATATTTATGATAAATTTGTGTGTACACCTTCCAGGTATTTGACCATATTCCCATGAAACTTCACAAACATGATCACAAGATAGAAGGGTTGTGACAATTTTTATTCTAATTACCTCCACTAGAACTAAGCTTCTTTTGTCACCACTTTTCAAGATTTTCTCCCACTGGCCTGAACCTGGGTCACCTGGCCCCTTGTCTGCCACTGGCTGAGCTTAGGTGACGGGAGTCAATTAGGTGATGGGAATCAATCATCCCATGGCACTATCCTTGTTGAGTTAGGCATAAAAAAGTTAAAAATCTGTTTCTCAGTCCCTCCCACATGGTCCTTTTGGCTACTGCATGCTCTTTTTTATAACCAATGCAAACTTGAAAAAAATAAAACTTAAATGGTTTATGTCTGATATTTTACCCAAGTTATTAAAATTGATAAATTTGTCCCTTGAGTGCAACAAGGCTTTGGCATTGCAAAGCCTTGTTGCACTCAAGGGATGAAATACTCCACCGCCCATGCTGTTTTGTAGATTATGAGGCCTAAAACATAAAACAAACCAAGAACTTGAACTTTTGATGGCAAAGAAATAATTACAAAAATAAAATAAAAAAACTGACCGCTCACATGCAATTTTCCAAAAAAAGGACTGAGAAACAGAATATCTACTGTGTGAGGCCTTATGTTTGTTAAAATCTTAAGTTGTCAACAATCCTGTAAGGATCAGAGTATTACATTACTTTGACTACAGAAAATGCCTTTATTTTTATACTAATAACCAATGGCCCAGACTTAGCTGGTGCAATCTCAATATTATCAAGGGCCAAACACAAATTTTGAACCCCCCAATCCCCAAAATTTGCATACAATACCGAATATTAAAAGTCCTATCTGGCCCTCCATACTTTTACTAACTGCGCATGCGCAGCACTCAGGAAGAGACCGGAATTGGCGCCAACATCTTTCTTTGTTTGGCCCTAAAATCAGTAACAATGATCTGACATCTGTGCTTTAAATCTCCTTTTTATGTGTACCCATACGATGTATGGTACACATAATGCCGGCATCCGGGGTGGCCCTCCGTCGTTTGTCCATCCTTTGTCTGTCTGTCCATCCATCCATCCGTCTGGCATCCGTATCCATTTTTTTGGCATTCGATAACTTGAAAAATATTGCTTGGATTGTCAAGTTACTTTATATTTGTGTTCAGGTTACTGATTTGCCGAGCTGTATAGTTTTTGGTGTAAATCTGATAATTTGATCCTGAGATTTTAACTCTTTATCCTTCAAATTGAGAATTCTTCCAATCCCTTTGGCATACGATAACTCAAAAAATATCAATCCAATTGTCATGTTACTTTATATATATCTTCAGGTTACTGATGTTCTGTGCTGTATAGTTTTTGGTATAAATCTGTTATTTTGATCCTGAGATATTAACCCTTTATCCTTCAAATTGAAAATTCCTCCAATCCCTTTGGCATTCGATAACTTGAAAAATATTGCTTGGATTGTCAAGTTACTTTATATTTGTGTTCAGGTTACTGATGTGCTGAGCTGTATAGTTTTTGGTGTAAATCTGATAATTTGATCCTGAGATATTAACCCTTTACCCTTCAAATTGAAAATTCCTCCAATACCTTTGGCATTCGATAACTTGAAAAATATTGCTTGGATTGTCAAGTTACTTTATATTTGTGTTCAGGTTACTGGTGTGCCGAGCTGTATAGTTTTTGGTGTAAATCTGATAATTTGATCCTGAGATATTAACCCTTTAGCCTTCAAATTGAAAATTCCTCCAATCCCTTTGGCATGAGATAACTCAAAAAATATCAATCCGATTGTCATGTTACTTCATATATGTGTTCAGGTTACTGATGTGCCGAGGTGTATAGTTTTTGGTGTAAATCTGATAATTTGATCCTGTGATATTAACCCTTTATCCTTCAAATTGAGAACTCCTCCAATCCATTTCTTTGGCATGCGATAACTCAAAAATTATTAATCCGGTTATCAGGTTACTTTATATACGTATTCAGGTTACTGATGTGCTGTGCTGTATAGTTTTTTATGTAAATCTAATAATATGATCCGGAGATCTTAACCCTTTATCCATCAAATTAGGTATTCCTCCAATCCATTTCTATATGTACCCATACCATGTATGGTGTACATAATGTCAGCATCCGGGGTGGCCCTCGTCATTCAGCTTTCTACTAGTTGCGCGTATGGGTACACATCTGACGATTTCATCGGCCTATTTTTTGAGGATGCCAGACATAAATCAATGAAAGAATTGGTGGATTCAAGACTGCAAATGGATGATGGAAGTGAACAACGGTGGTTTCAAACGTTCAGGGCTGTAACTTTATAATAATTATAAAAATGATTTCATTTTTTTCCCATTTTCGGGACATTCTCCTGATGTCATCATTTTTTCTAATGATTAATCCACTGTTTGTTAAGTCTTCCTTCCCTATCCTTCCATGAACCCCTCCTGCTAAACTCCTAAGCTTTTTGGCTATTGTTTATTGAAATTTTTTATTAAATTTCTTGGGAGTTTAACGTGTATTAGAGAATGTTTATTCTGTTTATCCCCATGGTTACGTCCTCACCCTAGGGGTGTTGGATTGTTTTGGTCTTGCATCTTCTATCTGATGTATTGTTTTTTCCTCATATGAAGATCTAGCTTTGCATCTGGTAGCATTTAAATCGGTTACTTACTTTGAGCCTTTTTGTTTGCCTGTTGTCTTGTTTCTGTTTTTTTCCATTGACGTTGTTTACATTTGGCAAAGCCTTTAATATGTAGTATTTAGTATTATAATACTTTAGAATTACTGTAGGATACATTGATTATGATTCCGGTAGTGTAGCTCCAACAATTTGGATTTTGTCCACACTTAGGCTAAATTGGGATGCCCTTGGGCTCATGATGTTCCCTTTGGGAACTTAGGCATTTTCAAAAAAAAATTTCAAAAATTTTTTTTTTAATTGTTTCGAATTTAATTTGATTGCTATTATTCATGTATCCTTATCATGTATTTTTGTTGTGGAGTTTGTAGGAGTGCTATCGACTTAGTCTCTTGATTGTAATTATGAAAGCTTACTGCTCTAAATGCTAGGCGAGGAAGTCTTCCTCGGATTTACATGCTTGTTGTCTTGCCTGTAGTCGATGCACTCCTACAGATTCTTGTCCTACTTGTGTACAGTGGGATGACAGATGTTGGAGACAGGTGTCCCGGTATGTCGTTGGCGGTGAGGTTCCTATGCCGGAGCTCTCACTGCAGAATAATTCGAGTTTTTCAGTTTCTTTTTCAGAGGAACAAGAACATGGTGATGGCATTGTGACACCCATCCATAATGTGCTACCGACGTCGCACTCTGATGAGCAAACAGAGCTAGCTGCAAAGGTGCTCATAAATATTAAGCAAGGGCTAAGGCCTCTAGTTAGTGCTCTTAATCCTTTGCAAGCAGCTAGATCGACCGGAAAAGCGGTACCTCGTAAGTGGGGGCTGGGACACCGGGTAAGTCCATTGCTGTTGAGGGAAGTGTAGAATTGGGTAGAGCGAGCACCTCAAAAACTAAAGCTCACCCAGCGACGACGGCAAAAGGGAAGAAGCCTGCAAGTTTCTCATAGGGAAGCTCGGCGAGATGTGATAGACTGTGAGTGGAAGAGCCCTCTCTTACCCAGCAACATTTGGGGCCAAATGTTGTTTTGAGAAACTTGCTTGATTAGGAGCTAACATCCACACTCTCCACTCGGGATGCTCCGTCTAAACTGCAGCCAGGGTCTGCTACAGTTACGGCTTCTTCCTCAGGCAGATATAGCACACACAACCGCACACTAGCTACCCGACTACGGATATCCAGAGAGATCTAAGTCCGGACCTCCATCCCAGGAGCAGCAAGCGGCGTAAATACAGAAGACTGCTGCTCCTCAAGCCTCTGTAAAGGACATGCTTTCGCAGATTGCGCAGCTCATCACAGCTTCCCAGCAAGTGCAAGCACAGCCATCTGCAGGCTCCAGTGGTGAGCACTGTCGGTCGGTCTGGTCATCTGAACATTCAGATGCTGTTGACCGAAATTCTCAGCTGATGGTGAAAAGGAGAAGGAGGATAATTTCCCTTCACTTTCGGAACAACATATGGTAGCGATGAATTTCATTCATCAATGCTATCCTGACTTTGTTCCACCTGATCTGCAAGCTGTGTCTGCTAGGCAGAAACCACTGTCTACTCTAGACAAAAATACCGTGGAAGGAAAGATAATGTTCTTTCCTTCCCAGGACTATCTTGGCAAGTGTCAAAGGCCTTTGACCACATTAACAATTTTCAGCCTAGCAACTTCTAATAAGAAGGCAGTTTCTTATCGGCATCTTCAATCATCACTTTATTTAAAATGGTTGGAGAAGATGTTCAGAGAGCTGCTCAGCATCTGGATGAGCAGACTGGGGATTTGGACATATCCATGCCTCAACCATTCAATTTACGCCCGGATGGGATGGAATTTTCTATTTCATCTAATAGAGCGATTCTGGACGCTATGTTATACGCAGATCATATCACCAGGGCTCTGGTGCAGCGTCTATGGGAAAGGATTTGAGGATGTTAGTTCCTCGCTATGAGTTCTTTCCATGGCAGTCATGTATGCCACGTACCACTCCGCCCTTTGCAAATTGGCAAATTGGAGTTGGTTAGACGTGATCTAGCCCTTGCATCGTCATCAATTATCGATGACAGGGTGAAAAGCTCTCTACGTGTCACTCCGGTCTCCAGACACACACTGTTTTACGACACACTTTCTTTAGTCTATGAACAGGCTGCCAAAATGCTTCCAGCGCACTGATACTGAGACCAGCTTCTCAACAACATGCATCAGCTGGCCGGAGTAGGCGAGGTCATTCCAGCTCCTAATCATAGAAGGGAGCTCCTCACGAGGGTCTAGGAAGCCCTCTTACAGTTACTCCGGAGGTCGTTAGTATATCCACTCGGGAAAGGGGCGCAAGTCTTATAAAGAATATAAGTCAGTCACCCCTAGGCCAACGGGACGAGGTTCTTTGCGGGAAGGAAGTAGTTTCATCTCCCGCAAGCCTCGCAAGTCATACAGGTGATGGTCTAGACCTCTGTTGCTTTCCAGTTAGCGGAAGGTTATCAACCTCGCAAAAAACTGGATGAAAATTACGGAAGATCAATAGATGAGAATGTAATCCTGGCAGGCCTGCAGCTATCAGTCCGAGCAAAGCTCCACTTACAAGAAGTATACGTTGGACAAACCTTCTGGCAAATTCTTCCAAGAGAGTCTCTCCTTGTGGAGGTACAGGCTCTCCTATCGAAGAAAGCAATAGAGGTTGTCGAGAATCAAAATTCTCCAGGTTTTTACAAGTCACCTGTTTCTCGTCCCGAAGCCAGACAGATAGTGCATAGATAGGCTGAGACATCTGTCTTGTTTGGAATAGAGCCGTTAGAAGGAATAAGTACGTCTTTTCCCTCTCAGTTTTGTATTCCTTGGCGTCAAGACATTTAATGCCATTGTGGATGCCATAGTAGCCTTATGTACTGTTACAGCAGTCTTTTCTTATAAATTAGCGGATAGTGTTTTAAGTCTCCCTTTAGTGAGCTTTCAAAGGCCACAAGTGACACAGATATGTCTTCACACAGACGAAGACTCATAACTGCGTAGCTACCTTAGGACTGCTGTCTCTTTGGGAATTACGGCAGTTAGAATAGCGGATCATCATTCCCTACCTTGCACAACGATGGTTGTAAGTCTCCGTTTAGTGGGCTTTCAAGGTCGCAAGTTACACTGAGATACCTGTCTTCACGGAGATGAAGACTTCTAAGCTACATTAGCTAGGCTCTGACTGCTGTTTTTTGGGAATAAAACCGATAAAAGGAAAAGTGCTTTTCGGTTTGTTTTCCTAGGTGTCATAGACTTGAGTCTTATTGTTTACACCATAGTAGCCTAGCTAGAATCATGAGCGATGTTTTTCAGTAATTATGCAATGACATAACTGAAATAATTATCTCTTGAGACTACTGTCTCTTTGGGAATTTAGGGCTGTTAAAATAGCAGCTCTTCATTCCCTACCTTGTGCGATGATAGTTGTAAGTCTCCGTTCAGTGAGCTTTCAAGGTCGCAACTTACACCGATATATCTGTCTTCACGGAGATGAAGACTTATAAGCTACAGCTGCCATTGTAAGTCTCCTTAGTGAGCTTCTAAGGCCGCAGTTATCAGCCTTTTTATTGTATTCACGTATAGGAAGACCTTTAGCTGCTTTAGCTAGGCTGAGTTCATTGTCCCATCGGACATGATACCGTTGTATTAGAGGAGGTTATTCTCTTCCTACCGGTATTGTTGGTGTTAGTTATATTTGGCGATAAGCCCTAGTGATGACGCCATATTTACCTTGTGTGATTAATGAGCGTTTCTTCAGATGCCTATACTAAACTCCTTCTCAGGAATATATTTCCTGATATCAGATCGAACTTAAGGAGTTCATCTAAATTTTTATGATCGGGTGTCGGAACATTGTTTACATCTCCCTTTTCATTTGTATCCAATCTATTGCTGTGGATTATATTTCCACCTTAGAGACTTGATATTATGTCTATATGGTGTATTATTTGTTCATCACGTCCCTTTCCGTCCTTAGTGGCATTATGGAGTCGGTCAGACGTGAAGGAGCCCTTTGTTTCCTATACTATTTGATAACTAACACAAGAGTGATTCAAGTGATGTGGGTGCGGGGGGTGGGGGGGATTGTTAAGAGGTGATTACAGGGCAGGACATAGTTTTCTTCCTGTAAGCCTTGAATGCATTCAAGTATATGCATTCCTCGATTATCTCCTTGATTGGCGGCTGGATCGTGTTCTAACGGCGACCTCTTGGGCACATCCACTATTTAGTTGGTTTGTTTCCTGTTGTTGTTAGTTTATAAGTCATATACGAGCATATGATTCCTTATCAATAAAATTGCTAGCCTTCGTGTACCTGTGTGGCTGACACGTCAGTTATCTTGGCGACATTCTCCAATGTGGCAATTAGTCCACTCTGAAAAGTTTTGCTCAGAGCGGTCTGGCCTTTTCTTATGATGTGTGAGTGTATTACTCAGTTAACTGCATAATAACGTATTATTCATTCAGTTTCCTGGTTACACTTGTATCACTCGGTTATACCGTGGATACAGGCTGTATTCAGATGAGTACATGTGGGATTTCATTGCTCGCATGCGTAATATGTGTATTTATTAGGCAGACGCATTATTGAACAGATTATATAAATTCTTGCTGGGCTTTATGGAGCTCATGAGAATTTTGGGGCTATTTGGATCAGTTATGGAACTTCCAATAGGCCCTCTATGCATACGTTCTCAATTTTTGGCATCATTATTCGGAGTAGTATATTCTTTCTCGGAACAGTCATTGGTTGTTACGAACCTAGAAAACAATGAATTATTTCGGGGACGGTCCGTGACGTGTCTGTTAATCATAGCTCGTTCCATGTTCTAAATCCAGGTTTCTACCAAGAGACGGTACACAGGAGAATTCACATTCTCGTATGTTTGCATGGTTCCATTGGAGTTTTATTATTGGAATTAATTGTACACCTGAATGGGGTCGCCTGTTGGTTGCCTCAGAAGCATGTTTGCTCTAACAGATACTTTCCATTAGGATTCAATTGGACAAGTGTATGGTTGTACGTGTTATATCACCAGTTTTCGACCTATCTGTGTATTCCGACTCCGGTATACGTTAGAAGCGTGCGCTATTGATAACCGGGATCGCCATGATAGCCTTAGCTTCTGAAGTGGCATTAAACACAATAATTAATTATAATTAATAACTGTGTGCATGTTGGGTGAATATATATTGATTATTTGGTACCGCTTTTCACTGATTCCAGAGCGCTTCCCTCTTTGTTTTGAAGAATATTCCTTCAAAAAAAAGGGGGGGGGGGGTGATTTCTCTTCCAGCTTGATAAGTGTGTAACTATGAGTGAAGCTGTTTTGTCTGTAGCTTATTACTGATCCTAGATACAGCTTGTTTATTATTTATATATGGCATGTGTTTGTGGGGATTAGTCTATCGCTCTCGAATATGCCGTCCTAATTTAAGGGGCTTAGTCCGGACTAGCCTCAAAATTGGGGGCTTGTTCCACCCAATTAGTATAATCATTCATGCTAAGATTATGGAAGTACTTGGATATGGCTCCTTATTTATGATATGTCTTCTCTATTATTGTATGGAGAGACACATATGTAATTCCTTTTAAATTTAATCGCCTTTTCACCTTGGAATGCAGGCTTAGGAACTGTATTTGGTCTGCTAATTCTTAAGTCCTAGGCCCTCTGCCTTTTTACGATTCAGCTAAGTCTGGGCCATTGGTTATTGGTATAAAAATATGATAAATTTAAGTAATTTGTATGTTTTTTATACTTACCAATGGCCCAGATGGGGATGGCCCTCCCATGAGTGGGCACTCATACCTTCCCGCTGAGTTATTATTTTTGTAGGCTCGTCTACAAAGAATGATGTTGGCACCAATTCTGGTCTCTTCCTGAGTGGTGCGCATGCCCAGTTAGAAAAAGTATGGAGGGCCAGATAGGACTTTTAATTTTCGGTATTGTATGCAAATTTTGGGGATTGGGGGGGGTTCAAAATTTGTGTTTGGCCCTTGATAATATTGAGTTTGCAATGGGCCATTGGTAAGTATAAAAAATATACAAATTACTTTAAATTTATCATATTTATATGTATCATTAGCAAAGATTGAGTAATAGAGATGGGCGGTTAACCGAAAATTCGGTTCGGTTTCGGTTTTGTTATAAAAACCGAAACCGAAATACAGAAAACCGTCGTTGCGGTTTTCAACTTCAGTGTTGAAAAAGTCTAATCAGGTCTTCAATTCTCAGAATAAAGAGATAAACAACCTAAAATTAACCTATTTTCAAACTTCAGAGTCGCGATACCCCATTTTCAGAACAGCTGCAGTAATTGGTAATGCGTCCGAGCATGGCATTTACCGCAAAAATAGGTGACAAAATTACTTCTAACACATCGTGTTTTAAACGTTCATCTGTTTATTAAATGCGATTTCCTTTTCTGAACTGGAACTTGTCACTTGTTCCACATTTATAATGACAAATATATTTATTTCTACACGTAATTTTGAAAGCATGAACTCCAAAGCCAGCATCAAAATCACAGTTGAAGTTGGATGGAAATTTCGGGTTACAATGACCTATATGAGCGACTTTTACGCGATAAAATTTTTATGGTCGGCATAATATTTTAGGGTGTGTCGGGTTACCCTAAACACAGGTATTTGTTGAGGGGGGCTAATTTTGCAACAGACTCGAGGCAAAAATCATTTTTCTCAAACTTGAAACTCTTGAGATAATTTATGCAAATACATTGTGCTCAGGAAATCTGAGTACCGGTATAGGCTATTACACAGGTGAATTGAACTGGAATGGGAGTCCCAGTGACACAGACTGGCGCCAAATACATCTTCTTATATGCAAATGCAAAGTATTGTTATGTATGTTTGTACAATGAAAATCGAAACTGAAACCGAAAACCCGACTCTTTGAATGAAACCGAAACCAAAACCGATAAGAAATTTGAAAACCACCCATCTCTGTTGAGTAACAAATATTGATATTGTTGTTCTAAGTTTTACTATCAAATGTTAATTGAAAAATTACTTTGTTTTCAGTATGGTGGGAATGATGTTTTACAAATTTACAATGTACAGCAAGTCAAACATAGGCTCAATACCACAGGAATGTATATTGCAAGTACAAAGGTATGCTTTCAGTTCAATAATAGCATTCAATGAGAGATAGTGTAACAATTTCACCTTCTACCAGCACATTCTGGACTCCCATTTGTTTGTGGCTTGTTTGTTGAAAAGTCTGACTACGGTTCACTTCATCTTCCTCAAAACCTCAAAACTGTCCACCCCAAAGAACAAAATATTGTTAGTTTGAGTTACACAGCTCACACACCTCTTAAACATTCCTATATGCTTTAGCAGCTATTAAAATCCTTTGCCAGATCCTTCACCAGCTCACCAATCCAATATATTCAACACAGATGCTCCACAGAATACATGTAAAAGCTGTTGACCGAGAAGATTCAGGAAATTTCCTTTCATTCAAGCATGGGCCTTTTATGCTGAGGAAGAGAAGGGAAAATAAATATTATTAGGCCCCGCAAAGTTGATCTGTTATTTTTCTTCTCAATTAAAAAAAAAATTATCCTCATATTGTATTTATTTAGCTAAGTTGTTGAATTGCTCAATCAAGCCAATTGATATCTGTTGGCAGTACACATTGTTGTCATCTAAGTTTTTGGGACCCCCAAAAAATAATAAAATGTTTTTTGAGTGTCTGAGAACTACAGAAATGACATAAAAACTTGGAAAGTCAAGCTGAGCTATTGCCGTCACTTCTCGTCCGTCAGCATACGTACGTACATATGTCCACAATTTCCTTTGGCACACCGCAGAGGTCGCATTTATGATCAGATTGCTTTGAAACTTGGTATGCTTGTTTGGGGTGAGCTCTAGATGGGAGCTATTGATTTTCTTCGATTTCTGTCAAAAAATGTTGCCGCTGACAACAGCCTTTAAACTTAGTTTAGTCAGACTTCAATATTTCCCTTTGGCACACCCTAAAGGGCACATTTATGATCAGATTTCTTTTTAAACCTAGTATGCTTATTTGGGGTGACCTCTAGATAGGAGCTATCGATTTTCGTCCATTTCTGGCAAAAAATGTTGATGCTGGCAACGACCTTTGAACTTAGTTTAGTCAGGCATCAATATATTCCTTTGGCACACCCTACAGGACACATTTATTATCTGATCGGTTTGAAACTTGGTATGCTTGTTTGGGGTTACCTCTAGATGGGAGCTATAGATTATCTTCCATTTCCATAAAAAAATGTTGCCACTGGTAATGACCTTTGATGAACTCGGTGCATTTATGCATCAATATTACCCTGCAGGGCACATTTATGAGCATGGCTTTGAAACCTGGTATGCTTATTTGGGGTGACCTCTAGATGGGAGCTATCGATTTTCTATCATTTCGGGCAAAAAATGTTGCCACTGGCAACAACCTTTGAACTTAGTTTAATCAGGCATCAATATATTCCTTTGGCACGCCCTACAGGGCACATTTATGATCAGATCGGTTTGAAACTGTCTATGCTTGTTTGGGGTGACCTCTAGATGGGAGCTGTTGATTATCTTCCATTCCTGTCAAAAAATGTTGCCGCTGGCGACAACCTTTGATGAACTTAATGCACTTATGCATCAATATTTCACTTTGGCACACCCTGCAGGGCACATTTATTATTGGATCAATGGTATGCTTGTTTGGGGTGACCTCTAGATGGGAATTACCGATTTACTTCCATTTCCGTCAAAAAGTGTTGCCGCTGGCAATGGCCTTTGAACTTAGTTTAGTCAGACCTCAATATTTCCCTTTGGCACACCCTACAGGGCACATTTATGATCAGATTGCTTTGAAACCTGGTATGCTTATTTGAGGTGACCTCTAGATGGGAGCTGTCGATTTTCTTCCATTTCGGCAAAAAAATGTTGCCGCTGGCAACAACCTTTAAACTTAATTCCTTTGACATGCCCTACAGGGCACATTTATGATCAGATCGGTTGAAACTTTGTATGCTTGTTTGGGGTTACCTCTAGATAGGAGCTATCGATTATCTTTCATTCCCATCCAAAAATGTTGCTGCTGGCAACAACCTTTGATGAACTTAATGCACTCATGCATCAATATTTCAATTTGGCACACCCTGCAGGGCGCATTTATAATTAGATCAATTTGAAACTTGGTATGCTTGTTTGGGGTGACCTCTCTAGATGGGAACTATCGATTTTCTTCCATTTCTGGCAAAAAATGTTGCCGCTGGCAACAACCTTTAAACTTAGTTTAGTCAGGCATCAATATATTCCTTTGGCACTCCCTGCAGGGCGCATTTATGATCAGATCGGTTCGAAACTTTGTATGTTTATTTGGGATTACCTCTAGATGGGAGCTATCGATTATCTTCCATTTCCATCCAAAAATGTTGCCGCTGGCAACAACCTTCAATGAACTTAGTACAGTTATGCATCAATATTTCCCTTTTGCACACCCTGAAGGGCACATTTATGTTTGAATTGCTTTGAAACTTGGTATGCTTGTTCAGGGTGACCTCTAGATGTGAACTGTCAATTTTCATCCATTTCCATCAAAAATAGTTGCTGTTGGCAATGACCATTGAACTTAGAATAGTCAGGCATCAGTATATTACTCTGGCATGCCCTACAGGGCACATTTATGATAAAATCGCTTGAAACTTGGTATGCATGTTCTGGGTGGCTTCTAGATGTTAGCTGTTGATTTTTTTTCATTTCCATAAAAAATTATTGTTGTGAGCACCAGCATTTTTTTTATAGAAAAGATAAAAAGACTGTTGCCACCAGCCAGGGCAGTCAAACTTAGTGCATTAACATCTTCCTTTGGCATGCCTCAGAGGGCACATTCATTATCGAGTTGTTTTGAAACTTCATATGCTTATTTGGGGTGACAGAAATAGGAGCTATTGATTTTCTTTTCATTTCTTATCAACCTACCTTACAATTGTTTACTACAGGCTTGCACTACAGTGGAAGACCCTAACTCGGAAAATATACTCTCTATTTTGATCTTTTCCAAGTGATTTGGGAAAGAAAAGTGGTGCAAAAGCACCAAGAAAAAATAAGCCAAAACTGGGTTGAGTGCCACCGGCGCACACCCTGTAGGGGACGCTCTTCTCTTAGTACAAATCCACAGCTTCCGGAAACCAGTGTGCAGGCAGTAACTAATGAATCATATTATATATTCTCCGTGTTCGCACGCAATTTTCACGTACCATGCGGTTCGGACATAAAATTTTGCGGTTGATAAATTTATGTTATCCTTTAGGATATTATTATTATTATTGGAGTTAGGTGTCAGTGAGGGGCTGTATGGACAGGATTTCTCCTCTCTGTTGAGGGCAGAATTTCTGTTTTTTGGTCCCTGTCGGGCGTCTATGGTTCAGTTGTGTTCCCGCCGGTCCTTCATTTTCTGCCACCTTACTCTTGTAGTTCTTCTACATTCTACATCTGTTAAGCTCACCTTTTTCTTCTACTGCTCTCACCTCTGTTATACCCAGGACTGTTCCTTGAGGGCAATGCCTTTTGCCCATGCTTGTGGTGCATTCTCGTGGCCGTTCCTCCCGCACATGTGTGTGGGGGGGAGGGGGGAACCCTGTCGTTCAGGGCCTCCTGACACGACCACGTCTGGTGAGAGTTATGCCCCCTCTGTGGGGGATGTGCAGTCTTTTCTGTGGTGGATAATGCGGGAGCTGTTGAGTTGTCTGGTGAAGAGATGCCTGATTCCGGGACTATGGTCCCTCTCCAGTCAACATCTGAGACTGTCACTAGGGTTGTGACTCCTTCTTTGGAGCCGAGCTCGGTTGCTCTCTCCCCTTTTCCACCAGTTTCAACAGCTCCCGTCGTATCTGCTGCTACTGCTGTTTCATATGCAACGTCATCGGACACCGTTTCAGCCGGCCACGGCTTATCTCTGCAGCGATGTCTGGTTGTGTGGACGTAGGGTATCAGCCTCAGCCTTCCCTGACGTCAACTCGGTGAAGTCGGAAGGGGCTACCAACCAAACCCTCTGCTGTGGCCTCTCAGCCGTTGAGCATAGCAGTTTTATTCCTGCAGGGGTCTGCAGAGATATCTGGTAGTGCGGGCATAGGGTATCGTCCTCAGCCTTCCCTGACTTCAACTGGGCGAAGTCGGAAGGGGCTGCCAGCAGAACCCTCTGCTGTGGTCTCTCAGCCATCGAGCATCGCAGTTTTCCTCATTCAGATGTTCATGGTGGGGCCACCATGAACTTCGTGGCATTTCTGTCCATGCACTCTGGTCCCATGGCCAGTTTTACGGGACCAATGCCTTTTGTGCAGCCTTGACCTTCTGTCCCTCAGAGGTCCGCGGCGACTCTCCTGAGTTCCCGCTCTGTAGATCCTCAGGGTATGTCATACCCCTATGCACATCTGCCTTCAGATGTTTCAGCTGCCACCCGTCACCCCGCGTTGGGTGTATTTGAGGATCGTGACCCTTCGCTGGTTAAAAGGGTCAGGAGTAAAGCCACTTTGTCAGTTCATTCCCACGTCAAACCGGCCGACACGCGCTGTGAGTTTAGGGAGGCCCTGTCCTTGCTCACTCAGGTTCTTTCCAAAAGCCTTCCCGTTGCTTCCAGTGAGGTTACTAGTGGTTTCCAGGCTCCCCCCTGCAAAGTCACCTCCCGGGATTGGAAGCAGGCCGCTTTCTGATCCCTCGGGTGTGCCTACACCATGGGAGGCATCGGCTGGTTTGCCCATGATGGGCTATGTGTCTTCCTACTCAGAGGATGAGTCAGACATACCTGACGTCGAGAGCCAACAGTCTTCTGACTTGGGAGCAGCTCTTGACTTTGTGTTTGGGTTCCTTCCAGATCTCAAACTGTCAAACCAGCCAACAGTGTCAGCCAGGCCACGATCATCGGTCGCGTACCTACAGCCTGTGGGGCAACCTGCTTCTGGGCGCCTTTGACTGTGCCAGTTCGTACAGGTGGTTGAAGCGTTTTCAGCTTTGGACTCTAAGCTGAGTTCCAAGTCTATGAAGACTTCGTTCTTCACCAGGGTTGACACTTTTTTGCCTCCAGTATGTTATCGTTCCTTCGATTCCACCACTCCGTCAGTCTGCCAGACTTTGACAGTCTTGGATCAGGACTCCACCTCCCTCGTGCTTTCCAAGCCCAAGTCGGCCGTTATTCCTATGGCAACTCTGGAGTCCCTGTTGGGCTTATCGAGAGAGATGCTGGGCATGCTTTCTCTCTTGGATCACGTCATCTCTGCTTTAGCTGCTTATCTGCCTCCAGATAAGTTTGCCGATGTACAGGCTCCTTTGCGTGTGCTTTCCAAGGCGCCGATGCTCACACATGCCTGTGACACGGCTAACTTGGAATTAGTTCACAGGGACGCTGTGTTGGACACACACTGTTCCCTTCCTGAGGGGCAGTGCACTGCTCTTCAATCTGCTTCTTCGGCGGGTCCGCAACTATTCCATGGTTCCGTGGCGACGGTCTGGGATGACGTCCTACGTCATTCCATAAATCAGCTGCTGCTTCATCAGCTTGATCAGTCTTCTGTTGGAGGCATGGGCCGTCCAAAGCCTAACAAGCGCCCTTTGCTTCCTCTGCAAAGCCAAGCGCTGATCCTTCTGTCGCCGCCTCTACTTACGGGGTAAGGGTAAGCGTCGGCAGGCTAGAGGGAGGACTCAGGATTCTTCATATAGTAGAGGAGGTGGTTTCTCCTCTCGCGGGTCTCATCGAGGCTCGAAATGAAAGTCCTCACCTCGATTCTCCCAGGTTGGAGGAAGGATATCAGAAATCGCAGACCATTGGGCCTCAATCACATCTGATCCTTGGGTGTTAGATGTTTTTCAGTCTGGGCTGCGGATATCCTTCCAGAGGCATCCAACTCTGTCAAGAGTGCCTCTTCCAACACAAGTTCCTTTAGACGTTACACGTTGGGAACTTTTGAACATGGAGATAGACAATCTCCTGTCAAAAGGGGCGATCGAAGTTGTCAAGAACATTCATTCAGTGGGACTTTTTTTTCCCCGCCTGTTCTTGGTGCCGAAGAAGGACTGCCGAATCCGACCAGTTATCGATCTGAGTATCCTGAACCAGTCTATCATTGCTCCTAAGTTCAGCATGGAGACTTTCAGGTCGGTTCGCAGTTCCATTCACCAAGGAGTTTTCGCTTTCCAGCATTGACCTGCAAGACGCTTACTTTCACATTCCGATTCATCGGACAATGCGAAAGTATCTCAGGTTCGCTCTTCTGGGGCGAGTTTACCAGTTCAAGGCCATGCCCTTCAGCCTCAATCTTGCTCCTTGAGCCTTCTCCCGACTGATGTCACATGTGTTAGCCTTACATCGTACACAGTCCAGGTTGACTACTTAGGTATATCTAGACGATATCCTCCAGAGGCATTCCAATGCTGCCTTTCTGGAGTCAGATGTCGACACACTGTTGGACCTGCTCACGTCGCTAGGGTTCAGAGTCAACGAAGAGAAGTCGAACCTGGTCCCTTCTCAGTAATTTTGACATCTGGGGATGGACTTCCACACTCAGCTGAATACGGTGGCGGTTCCCCGGTCAAGGGCTGTGATTCTCTCAGCTTTTGCCCAGTTCACGTCCGCGACAGCTTGGAGTCTTCTCCGGCTGCTTGGTCTCGGCGGTTCGGTGACAGATCTCATTCCTTTTGGTCGGCTGCATGTCGGACCTCTCCAACACTTTCTGCCCAGTCATTGGAGGCCGAATGTCGATCCTCTGGATCTGGTGCTTCAGTTACCGGAGTCTCTTCATCGTCACCTTCTACCCTTGCCGGATGTTCAGTGGATTATGCAGTGAGTTCTGTTGGACTTATCCACGTCCGATCGTGTTCTGATGGCAGTCACCAGCGATCTCGGATGGGGTGCGACGTTAGATCCTCTAGGTCCTTCCCTTCACAGGGCATGGGACCAGGATCAAGCAGCTCTTCACATCAACCAGAAGGAGCTTCTTGCTCTTCTTCTGAGTTTCCGGAAGTGGATCCCCCCACCTTTTCGAATCGCCAGGTCCTTCTGTTGTCCGACAATTCGACAGTGGTTGCTTACATTCGGAACCAGGGCGGCACGCACTCGGTTCCCGTGTACGAATTGGTGCCTCCATAGGTAGAGGTGCAAGGCTGCAAGCTGAGAGGTCCTCGGTTCGAATCCCACCTGCGGCATCTGCGTTGTGTCCTTGGGCAAGACACTTCATCTCCATTGCCCGCGTGGGGCACGATGACACCGTGTACTAAGGCGTACTGCACGTCGGTGGTACGCATGTCTTCAACCAATCTAACCCTGCCTGTGCTGCAGTGCGGAGTTACGATGTTGGGGAGCTGGCATCTGCTCGTCGTTGTTCGGTGGTTCTCTCCGGGTACTCACGCTTCCTCCACCCATAAAACTGTCACGGTCATGATTAGCCATTGTGCATAAATATGTGACCTTAAACATCAATAAATAAATAAATAATCTTCTACTGCTCGCTCAGGATGTCAACGCCGGAGTGGTGGTTCGTCACATTCTTGGTCGTCTGAACATCCTAGACTCCCTGTCCTGACGGGGCAGGGTTATTTCCACCGAGTGGATGCTCCACAGAGCAGTGTTCCAGTCGCTTTCCCCACATCGATCTGTTTGCGACCTGTTGGAACCATCAAGTGGACACTTTCGTGTCCCCGTGTCCAGATCCTCTTGCTTTCGTCGTGGATGCTCTGTCACTCGATTGGAACGTCTTGTCGGCTACGCCTTAGCGCCAGTTCTAATTCTGCCTCAGATTCTAACCAAGATACGAACCTGCAGTTGTCGAATCATTCTGATCGCTCCCCTGTCGCCTCAGTGGGTGTGGTTCATCCATCTCCGCTCTCTGTTGGCGGCGGTTCCGGCACGTCTCCCTCTATGTCGCGGCCTTTGCCAATGTCACCCGAGGAGGTTTCAGGTCGACCCGACTTCATTATGCCTTCACGCATATCTTTTGGCAGATCCTGTCTCCTCCATAGAGGTTTTTTTTACGTGGAAGGTCTTCTGTCAATGGTGTGCCATTCACTCTGTTGATTATGCCAATCCTTCGATTTCACAGATTGTGGAGTTTCTGGTATATCTGTTTGATTCTCGGGGTCTCCAGCCTGTTACTATCCAAGGGTACAGGTCTATGCTTTTGGAGAGCTTTTCTTGATTGCTCCTTTCTGGCCAAGAATCAGATGCCAGAAACTACTCCACCTCCTATCTGTTTCAGGGCTCTTCCTCCTGCTGAGGGTAACCGCCCTTTGCTCTGTCCGGTTCATGCAATTCGCATTTATTTCAGTCGGACGCAGTTCATTAGGAAAGGCAGGAAATGATTTTTTCTGTCTCTTATTCCTGGTCGACAGAAGATCTCTTCTCAGTCCATTTCTCGATGGATTTGTCTTGCTATTCGCATGGCTTACACTCATCTAGCGACTGACGATTGTATTACCAATCGTATTTCTGCCCACGAGGTGTGTGCATTATCTACCTCTTGGGCTTATACTAACTCTGTCATGTTGTCGGATGTTATGCAGGCAGCCTACTGGAGAAATGCTACTTTCTCCACCTATCTGCGTCAGTTGCAGGAGCAGTCAGAGGACCTTTTTACTATGGGCCCTCTTTCTTCTGTTCAGGCTGTTGTCTACCCTAGCCATTAGGCTTCTTACAAGGTTAGTTCCAGCTCTGCTGTTACTGCCCTTTCTGTCCATGCATCGCACAGAACCATACGCCTCATCTCTCATTGTCTTTTACTAATGATTGTGATGCTATGGTTTGATAGGCCTAGGGACCTCTTCCTCTATCCAAAGTTCCAGTGCAATTGGGTTATGTGGGGGTTATGTGATTCTCTCCATCCTATTGTCTATTCAGCCTGTAGTAAACAATTGTAAGGTAGGTTGATAAGAAATTTAAATTTTATAGTAAATTTCCTTTCTTATAGCTACCACAATTGTTTACAGGGAGGCCCTCCCGTCTTCTTATTCGGTTAAGAATCCTTCCTCCCCGCTGATCACATAACTCCAATGTTGGCAGATTCAAAAGAATGATTCATTAGTTACTGTCTGCGCACTGGTTTCCGGAAGCTGTGGATTTGTACTAAGAGAAGAGCGTCCCCTACTGGGTGTGCACTGGTGGCTCTCGACCCAGTTTTGGCTTATTTTTTCTTGGTTCTTTTGCACCACTTCTCTTTTCCAAATCGATTGGGAAAGATCAAAATAGTGAGTATATTTTCCGAGTTAGGGCCTTCCACTGTAGTGCAAGTCTGTAGTAAATAATTGTGGTAGGTATAATAAGAAAGGAAATTTACTATAAAATTTAAATTTCTATCAAAAACTGTGACTGTTAAAATGAGTAGGTAACCTATTCAGTGCATAGGCAGTTTTCGCTTTTAAATGGAACTCAATGACAGGAGGTAATTTAAGTTTGGTTCCAGGAAAAATTAATAAAAATAAAAAACACGTGTGTATTTTGAAAAGAAATGGGCTGAGAATCAGATCAACTTCGCACTGCCCAAACAACTCAGAATGCAGTAGAAAAGTTGTTTAAATGAATCAGACAGGGGTGAGTGAATTTGGCTGATCAGCTAATTTATTATCCAATTTTATTTTCCATAAATTTTTATGAAAATTGACTTAAAGACTATTTTCATGTAAATGTACAGAAAGAAAATGTGTTCAAAATTGAATTTAACTGTCTGTCCTCTTATTATCTGAAGAAACATTATGATTCCGGTAGTGTAGCTCAAAAAAATTGGATTTTGTCCACACTTAGGCTCTATCGGGATGCCCTTGTGCTCATCATGTTCCCTTTGAGAACTTCGGCTTTTTCAAAAGTTTTTCAAAAAATGTTTTGGATTTAATTTTTTGAATTTGATTTTGATTGTAATTATTCTTGTATCTTTATCATATATTTTATTGTGGAGTTTGTTAGAGTACTATCGACTTTGTATTTTGGTTGAATCAGGAAAGTTTACAGCTCTAAATGCAAGGCAAGGAAGTCTTCCTCGGATTTACATGCTTGTTGCCTTGCCTGTAGTCGATGTACTCCTGCGGTTTCTTGTCCTACATGTGTTAATTGGGATGACAAATGTTGGAGACGGGTGTCACGATACATTGTTGGCGGTGAGATGCCTATGCCGGTGCTCTCACCGCAAGATAATTCGTGTTTTTCAGTTTCTTTTTCAGAGGAACAAGAACATGGTGATGGTATTGTGACACCCACCAAATGTGTGCTACCATCATTGCACTCTGATGAGCAAACAGAGCTAGCTGCAAAGATGCTCATGAATATTAAGCAAGGGATAAGGCCTCTAGTTAGTGTTCTTAATCCCTTGCAAGCAGCTAGCTCGACCGGTGAAGCGGTTACTCCGCCCGTGCGAGCCGTGGCACTGGGTAAGTCCATTGCGGTTGAAGGAAGTGTAGATTTGGGTAGAGCGAACACCTTAAAATCAAAAGCTCTCCCAGCGATGATGGAAATAGGGAGGAAGTCAGCAAGTTTCTTTTCGGGAGGCTTGGCGAGGTCTATCAAGTCAGCGAACAGGAGAGGTCCCTCTTTAACCCAACCACATTTGGGGCCAAATGTTGTTTTGAGAAACTTGCACGAGCCGGAGCATACGTCCACACCTGCTGCTCGGGACGCTCCATCTAGACTGCAGCCGGCCTTGGCGACAGTCACGGCTATGATTCAAAAGCACACATGACCGCATCCTAGCTACCCGACTTTGGATATCCAGCCAGCTGCGCAAAGACGGAGCCAGTCTTTGCCCGTGAAGTCGGACCATCCGGTAGCTAGGGAGCAAAACGGCCAAAAAAACAGAAAACCGCAGCTCCTCAAGCCTCGGTAACAGACTTGCTGTCGCAGATTGCGCAGCTGATCTCAGCATCCCAGCAAGTGCAAGAGCAGACTCCGGTTGTGAGCTGTCGGATGATGCTGGGTTGGTCCAGTTATCTACACACGCAGGTGCTATTGACCGAACATCACAGCTGATTCAGTCGGATGGTGAAAGGGACAAGGAAGAGGATTACCCTTCCCTTTTGGAACAACATATGGTAGCGATGGAATTTTTTCTGTGACAACCAGGGACAAACCACTGTCGTTAGACGCAGACTTCATGCAGAGGAAAGAGGAAGTTCTTTCCTTCCCGGTACAGTCTAGACAGGTGTCGCAGGCCTTTGGCCATGTCGACAGCGCCATATTTAACCTCTCTAGTGTTAAGAGGGAAGGCGGTTTCTTATCGGCATCTTCCATAAATGTACCGTTCCTTGGACCACGTTCATTTAAAACGGTTGGAGAAGATTTCAAAGAGCTCCTCTGCGTTTAGATGAGCAGGCCGGGGATTTAGATATATCCCTACCTGCGTCATTTAACATACGCTCGGACGTGATTGGTGTGCTTTTTCATCAAGTAGAGTGAATCTGGATGTAATGTCCTAAGCAGATCACCTTACCAGAGCTATGGCACAACGTCTTAATGGAAAGGAATTTGAGGGCGTTTGCTCCTCGCTTTGAGTTCTTTCCAGGACAGTCATGTATGTCACATACAACTCACCCTGACCGTGGCAAATTTGGAGTTGATCAGACGTGATGCTGCCCTTGTGTCGTCATCACTTACAGATGACAAGGTGAAAAGCTCTCTCCGAGTCGCTCCGGTCTCGAAACATACTCTGTTTGACGACAAGCTTTCATTAGTCTGTGAACAGGCTACTAAGAAAGCTTCCAGTGCTCTTTTTTTGAAGTTGGCGTCTCAACAGCACGCTTCAGCAGACCGGGTAAGCGAGGACATTCAAAATCTAAATCATCTACAGGGAACTCCTCGCGAGGGTACAAGAAACCCTCTTATAATTACTCTGGAGGTTGTTAGTGCAGCGACTTGGGAAAGGGGTGTAAGTCTGATCACGATTATAGGTCAGATGCCCCCAAGCCGACGGGACGAGGTTCTTCGTGGGGAGGATGTAGTTTCTCCTCCTGTTAGCCCTGTAAGTCCTAGAGGTGATGGTCAAGACCTCTAATGCTTGCCAGTTGGTGGAAGGTTACCAAACTTCGCGAGAAACTGGATAGCAATCACGGAAGATCAGTAGGTGAGAAGTGTAGTCTTGAAAGGCCTATGGCTATCATTTCGAGCAAAACCCCCTTTAACAAGATGTCCGCATTGGACAAATCTTTCGGCAGATCCTTTCAAAAAAGAATCTCTCCTAGCAGAGTTACAGGCTCTTTTATTAAAGGAAGCAATAGAAGTCGTCGAGAATCAAAATTCTCAAGGTTTTTACAATCACCTGTTCCTCGTACCGAAGCCAGACGGCTTGTTCCGACCGGTAATAGACTTGAGCTGGATAAACAAGTTCATGGTGGCTCCAAAGTTCTATATGGATCCGGCTTTCATGATTATGACGGATGCGAGTCAGATGGGCTGGGGGGGGGGGGGGGGGGGGGGCGTCCCTAAGTCCCGCAGACTTGAAATGCCAGAGTTTTCGGGACTCTTGTATCCTAGAGAAGTACATAAACATCAAAGAGATGATGTCAATATGGCTAGCACTACAACATTGGATTCGTCAAATAGTGAATGTCCATGTTCAAATTCTGTCGGACAACTCGACAATAGTAGCTTACCTCATGAACCAAGGCGGCACTTACTCGATTCCGTTATGTGAATTAACGGAGAAGATTCTCCTATTCGTTCTGAATCATCCCGTTCATCTCTCAGTCCGTCATATACCGGGTCGTCGGAATGTATTACAAGACTCGCTTTCTCTGAAAGGTCGAATGTTGCCATCGGAGTGGATTCTCAACAAGCGAATATTCAAGCAGATTTGCTACCAGTGGGATCGTCTCATGATAGATCTTTTTGCGACACACCTAAACAATCAGTTACCAACATTCGTGTTGCCATGCCCAGATCACCGAGCATACGCAGTAGACGCTCTGTCAATCTCATGGGACGGGATGATAAGATATGCATATCCTCCAGCTCCATTGATTCAGCAAATTCTGTTAAAAATCAAACAGTCTCACTGCAAAATCCTTCTAGTAGCACCTCAGTCGTCACAGAAACCTTGGATCAATCTTCTCAGATGTCTGTTATGGGACATTCCCTAAAAGCTTCCTCCACAAGAGGATCTTCTGTGTCAGGGGAAGTCCCGCGCACAGCATCACAACCCAGAAGGTCTCAACCTTCGCGTATTTCCGATTTTCGGTCCTTCCTGCACGGGAAACATTTTACAGGATGAGCAGTGAACACAATTTCTAACTGTAGGAGGGCTTCCTCTTCGTTGAATTATGCAGCGAAGTGGAGGGTTTTCTTCCGTTGGTGTATGGATCAGTCGATAGACATATATGATCCGTCTATTCCACAGATTGCCAATTTTTTGGTCTACCTGTTTGACGAACTCAAACTGCAGCCCGTCACTATTAAGGAGCTATAGGTCTGTGTTATCAGACAATTACGCTCATCGTGATAACTTGGCTATTGGATCAGATACTTCTTTATCCAAGCTAGTTGGAAATTTCTCTATTAATAGACCTAGAACCCTCAGATTAATTCCGAAGTGAAATTTGCTTGGGTTCTGTTGAAACTTCAAGAAGCTCCTTTTGAGACGTCAGACGATGTAGAGTTCAAATTCTTGACCTATAATATGGCGTTTCTCTTAGCCTTTGCATCTGCTAGAAGAGTCAGTGAACTTCATGCATTATCTTTTGATGAATCTCTTTGCTGTCGTGTGGGTAATACTATTACTCTCACTACGGAAATGGGGTTTCTGGCTGAGAATCAGATTCCGGATAAGCGGTCGGAGCCTATTGTCATTAAGGCTTTACCTTCCTCGGATAACTGTAGACGTTTGCTGTGTCCAGTCAAAGCTATGCGCATTAATAAACGTCAATCAGATTTTATTAGAAAGGGACGAAAACGTTTCTTTCTTTCTTTGATTCCTAACAGAAAGGATATTTCTGTTCATTCTGTCGCTAGATGGATTCAGTTGGCAATACAGATTGCCTACGAAAATCTATCTTCGGATCAACGTTCCGTCAACAAGATTTCAGCGCACGAGGTTAGAGCACTGTCCACTTCTTGGACTTATTCTAACAGTATAGCCATTACTGATCTTATGAAGGCTGCTTACTGGACACAGCCTTCTTCATTTACCAAGTTTTACCTGAGAAATTTAGAGTCCATCTCTCCGGTGACCTTAGATCTTTGGGTCCTCTTTCTGTTGCTCAGAATGTTGTCTGTCAGTGTTACATCTATAAGGTCTTTAGGCAGTCTGCTCGAGTGCAGACGCCGTTCCGCTGCCCTCTTTGTTCGGAGAAATTCTACCTCCGAACAAGAGGAAGGGTGGGGGGGGGGGGGGGGGGGTACGGTTTTTCCCTTTTGATTATCTGGCCTTATAGTGAAAAGCAAGGGAATGCCTCCTCCAGTGACAGTAGTGCTGCGTCGGTGCTGGGTAGTTCTAATGTGTAGCTTGGTGTGAAGCAATAACTATGTCTCATTTATGTACTGTTTTTAAAGTGCAACTCACTGTGAAGGATTTGTATATGTTACGTGTCAAACAAGCAATAATATACAATCCTTGGACACTTTTAAATGAGTACAAAGCATCTCATTCTCTGGACCAGCTTTATATTTTGGCTTCCTTCATCGAATTAGCATAACGGGTTATGCTGGCATTAAATGGAGAAATTATATATTATGTAATTCTCAGTTACATTGTTGGTGTTTTACTTTTCTCTTTTCTCGTAAAAGAGAAAGACATATATAATTCCTATGTCTTCTCCTATTCTCCTGTAGGTACTATCCTTTACTGAAGTAATTGAGAGATTGGAGTTTCCTTTAAGTCCTAGGCCCTCCAGCCTTTTTACGATTCAGCTAGTCTGGGCCATTGGTTGTGGTATAAAAATATCATACATTTTAAGTAATTTGTATATTATTTATACTTACCAATTGCCCAGACGGGGAAGGCCCTCCCGTGAGTGGGCACTCATTCCTCTCTGCTGATTATAACATTTAGCAGGCATTGTAGAAAGAATAATGGTTGGCACCAATTTCGGTACCTTCCTGGATTCTGCGCATGTGCAGATCTCAAAAGTATAGAGGACCATCTAGGACTTAATTTTTTCGGGTTTTGCCTGCAAATTTTGGGTATTGGGGGGGCAAAATTTGTGTTTGGCCCTGGATTAATTTGAGTTAGCACCAGCTAGTCTGTGCCATTGGTAAGTATAAAAAATATACAAATTACTTGAAATGTTAAAAAATTTATAGTAATTTATATATTTTTTATACTTACCAATGACCCAGACTTAGCTGGTGCTAACTCTAACAAAACCAGGGCCAAACACAAATTTTGCCCCCCAATCCCCAAAATTTGCATCCAAAACAAAAAGAAATCATGTCCTAAAGGACCTCCATACTACGCCTCTACTGCGCATGCGCAGTGATGCAGTCGTCCCGAAATTGGCGCCAATTATCATTCTTACTGGCAGTGCCTGGTCAGCGCTATGTACTCAGCGGGGAGGCAAGAGTTCCCAACTCCAGGGAGGGCCATCCCCGTCTGGGTCATTGGTAAGTATAAAAAATATATAAATTACTATAAATTTTTTAACATTTTTATACTGTACCAATGACCCAGACTTAGCTGAATAGTAAACAGGCTGGAGGGCCAAGGACATAGAGGAAAATCCAATAAGCTCAACTATATAGTAAAGAGGTAACCCCTTAAGGAGAAAAGGAGTATTAGGCTTTACATGTATCTTTCTTATTTAATATTAAATTAGAAAGATGCACTACCCTTAATAATTGAGCACAATAACATTCATGTTCTCTATTAACATCCAGTATAACCCTTATACTAATTATTTTTAAAGCAAGCCAATAAATAAAGTAGTCCAGAGAATTGAGACTCTTTATAATCATTTAAAAGTGTCCGTGTATTGTATATTAAAGCCCGTTTGACACTTGACATATACAAATGCTTCACACCGAGCTACACTTTAAAAATAAGACATGAATGAATTTAAACATTAATATTACACTTTAAAACCATCCCGGAAGCGACTCAGAAATACTGACTTGGAGGAGGCATTCCCTTGCTTTTCACTATAAAGCAGGTGACCTAAGGGAACACCCGCCCCCCCCCCCCCTTCCCCTTGCCCTGGGTCAAATAGCCCAGAGCGAAGAGGGCAGCCGGATGGAGTCACTGCCGGAACAGAAAGCCTGCATAACTATAGTTGCAACTGTTTAGTGGACGACATTCTGAGCAACAGATAACGGACCTAAACAATGCAGGTCTCCAGAAATGGACTCAATATTTCTGAGATAAAAATTCGTAAATGTGGATGGCTGAGACCAATAAGCAGCCTTCATTAAATCTGTAATAGCAACACTATTAGCATAAGCCCAGGAAGTAGAAAGAGCTCTTACTTCATGAGCAGAAATCTTAAGCACAGACTGCTGAGAAGAAGATAAATCTTCATAAGCAGTACGGATAGTTAACTGAATCCATCTAGCAATGGAATGGACTGAAATGTCCTTTCTATTAGGCATCAAAGACAGAAAGAAACGTTTCCGTCCCTTTCTGATAAACTGAGATCTCTGTTTATAGATACGTAGTGCTCTAACAAGACAGAGTAAAGGCCTACGCCCGTCTGAAGACGGAAGAGCCTTAATAACAATAGGTTCCGGATATTTATTAGGAGCCTGATTCTTAGCTAAAAAACCCACATTAGTAGTGAAGGTGATAGTGTTCCCAACACTACGATAATGAGAATCATCCACCGATAGTGCATGAAGCTCACTGACTCTTCTGGCAGAAGAGAAAGCTAAGAGAAAAGCTGTCTTATAAGATAAGAATTTGAAATCTACTGTCCCAAGAGGTTCAAATGGCTTTTCCTTCAATTTAAGGAGAACCCAAGCTAAATTCCACTTAGGAATTAATCTAAGAGTTCTGGGTCTATTTATCGAAAAGTTTCTAACCAACTTCAATAAAGAGACATTAGATCCAATTTGTAAACTATCATGATGTGCATAGGTATCAGATAACATAGATCTATAACCCTTTATAGCAACAGGCTGCAGTTTGATTTCGTCAAACAAGTATACTAGAAAGTTTGCAACGTCTGGTATAGAGGGATCAAATATATCTACAGAATGATCCCTACACCAACGACGAAAAACCTTCCACTTAGCCGCATAGTTTAGCGAAGAGGAGGTCCTCCTACAGTTAGAAATCGCGTCCACTGCTCGTCCTGTAAAGTGCTTGCCATGCAAGAAGGACCGCACAACGGAAAAACGTGAAGGTTGAGACCTTGCGGGTTGTGATGGAGTTGGCGTGATTTCCCCTGCGAAAGAAGATCCTCTCGTGGAGGAAGCTTCCGCGGTAGGTCCCACAACAGACACCTGAGTAGATTTATCCACGGTCTCTGTGGCGACAGAGATGCTACCAACAGAATCTTGCATTGAGATTGTTTTATCTTTAGCAATACTTGTTGAATTAACGGCGCTGGAGGATACGCATATCCTATCATTCCGTCCCAAGGGATCGACAGAGCGTCTACTGCAAATGCTCTTGGATCCGGACACGGAGACACATACGTCTGCAACTGATTGTTGAGATGTGTCGCAAATAAGTCTATCATTGGCCGTTCCCATTGGTAGCAAATCTGATTGAATACTTGTTTGTTGAGAGTCCACTCCGACGGCAACAAGCGACCCTTTCGTGAAAGGGAGTCTGCTAGCACATTCAGACGACCCGGTATGTGACGGACCGAAAGAAGAACGTGATGTTCTAACGCAAACAGAAGGATTCTTTCCGTTAGATTGAACAACGGAACTGAATGAGTGCCTCCCTGATTCCGTATATACGCCACTACTGTCGTATTGTCGGATAGGATTTGGACATGAGCATCGTGAATAATGTCCATCCAGTGACGTAACGCAAGCCAAATTGACATCATTTCCTTGATGTTTATGTGCTTGCACAGGAATTGCGGATCCCAAAGACCCTGGCATTTCGAATCCGTTGGGATTAATGATGCACCCCAACCTGTTTGACTGGCATCCGTCATAACGGTAAAACTCGGATCCGGCAACTGCAGCGGAACTCCTTGAGTTAACCACTGAATGTTTGCCCAAGTCTGAATCTCTTGTTTCACTTGATCTGACAAGAGAACGTCTACATCGAGCGAATGAATTTTCACACTCCAATTCTGAGTCAGGAAAATTTGAAGAGGACGTGTGCGTAGCCGCCCCATCGAAATGAGATCCGCGGCGGCTCCGCACAGACCTATCAGTCTCATAAATTCTCTCGCCGTGACTTTGTCTGCGTGCAGACAATAGCGAGCGTAACAACTGACTAATTTCGCTCTGGTTAACGGCAGACGAACGAGATTGTTGTGCGTCTCGAAGCTCATTCCCAGATGAGTGAATGACTTGGACGGCACCAGATCCGACTTCTCCTCGTTTACTATAAAACCAAGACGTCGGAGCAATAGAAGAAGATTCTGAACATCGTTCTGAAGCGTTAACTCGTTGCCGTACCTCTGAAGAATGTCGTCCAGGTAGGCCGACGTTACCGCAGACGAATGAGCTCGGAAGTAGATCATTACCGAGTTCATTACCCGAGTGAAAGCCCAGGGTGCTAGATTCAATCCGAAGCACATCGCCCGGAATTGATACACCACTCCCAGGACTGCAAAACGTAGATACTTTCGGAATGTCGGATGTACCATGACGTGAAAGTACGCATCTTTGAGATCTATGCTCGTTGCATAATCGTTCACCCGAATACTCGCTCTGACCGATCGAATCGTCTCCATATAAAACTTCGGAGCGACGATCAGCTTGTTTATCCAGCTCAAATCTATGACTGGACGGAACGAGCCGTCTGGTTTCGGAACCAGAAACAGATGGCTGTAGAATCCCAGAGATTCCTGGTTTTCTACGACCTCTACCGCGTTCTTCATTAAAAGAGACTGCACCTCTGATAACAGAGCGTCTCTTTTCTGTGGATTTGACGGAAGATGAGTCCACTTTGGACTTCGAGTTAATGGAGGCTTTCGTTTGAAGGATATCTTTAGACCTTCCGAAGTCACTCCTCTCACCCAAGGGTCGTCCGTAATCGACGCCCACTCTTGTGAAAAACTCGACAACCTTCCGCCAACCGGAACGCGATAGAGGTTTAAGCCATCACCTCCTGGACCTGCGAGGCCTGCGGTAGGAGAAACCACGTCTTCCACGACCCGCACCTCGCCTCGTCGACCTCGGGGCGTCCGACCGATTGTCCCGGCCAGAAGGACGTCCCGAACGAGAGTCGCTATCCTGACGGTCTCTTGAATAAGACCAAGAGGACGCACCGGAACCTCTATAGGAACCTCTCTTGGGCGCATTAGACCCAGAAGTGCCTCTTATTCGTGTCTGCTGTATCCGACTTCTTAGGAGCCGATCTGAACAACAGAGAATCATTAGCTTTCTTTTTAATTTTATCATAAATAGCGGAAAGCTTGCCGTCAAAGAGAAGTTCTCCTGAGACCGAAGCGACTCTAAGAGAGTTCTTCACCTTAGAATCCACTAGTGTGGATGTAGCTAGGGCTGCGTCACGTCTAACCAACTCCAGATTTGCCACTGAAAGGGCGGAGTTACACGTGGAATAAGCTACTGCCCTTGAAAGAAGTCTTAAAGAGGATTGTATATCCTGAAACTCTTCCCCTTGAAGGCGCAGTGATAACGCCTTAGTAAGGTGATCTGCGTAAGATAAGGCATCTAAATTGGCTCTGTTAGACGCAATAGCTGTTTCCAACACCGCGGTTGGAATAGAAGCTGACGACGGTAATGATAGCTCTAAGTCTTCCGCCTCGTCGTCCATATGCAGAGGAACTCTCGGTATACCCTGTCCTGCCGTATCGAATTTATTCCTTGCATTAATGAAAGGCAGGTGAGAGTATTAGCGGACAAGAAACCTGCTTTCCCCGTCCTGGAAGCAAGTTTAAATATAGCGTCGTTCAATAATTCAAATGTTCTAGCAACATTATTGGACTGCGACGGAAACTCGGGAGCGATGTCCCTGAACCGCTCAAAAAATTCAGAGTCCAATGACGCTATAATTCTCTTGTCCGGAAGCGCAGCAGTCTGGCCCGACGGAACAACTTGAGGGAGAAAGTGCCGGATGAAGTCCACGGCAGCTTTATGTTGTTCCGAAAGGGATAGCTCCAAGTCATCCGTATCCCTTTCACCATCCGGTCGGACCTCACGATGTTCCCGGTCGTCCGCCCCCGATGCTTCGGCGGAGCGTACCGACCCAGCGCCGTCGGATAATTCTCGATCCGACACCGTTTCTGCCGGCTGCTGGGATGCTGCGATAAGCTGTGCTATCTGCACAAGAATGTCCGGCGTCGAGACCTGCGGAGGCGCTGTCTTTCGCTGCTTCGCCGAGGGCAGCTCCGCATCAGATGGCTCCCGCATACTTTTCCTATGCGAACGTCCGGAGTCCATCGGTCTCGAATCCCTGGCTGCCGGATGGTGTGACCTGGTCGCCAAAGAATCCTTCATCGGCGAAGCTGGTAATATATCGGCGGTCACGCAGCCAAGGTGCGGTCGTGTGCGCTGACGAGAAGAGGAAGCCTTAACAGTCTCTGCGGACTGCTTATACAACGGAGCGTCCCGAGCGACGGACGTATGCTCCGCTAAAGACACATTTTGTACCACAACATCTGGTCCCAGATGTTGTTGTACGAGAGAGGGACCTCTCTCGCTCGCGGCCCGGCTGGACCTGGACGAGCTAGGAACCGGACTAAAAGGCTTCCTCCGTTCTCGCTTACTATCCGCCGTCACTGGGTGTGCATCTATTATGTTTATAGTGCTTGCATCACCCAAAATTTCCTCTTGGACCGCATCAGACAAACCCGGCTGCCGAACCATTCGGTGAATGGACGCTACACCGGGCGAGCTAGCGGACGACATTTGTCTAATCTCCATGAGCACTTTTGCCGCTAGCTCTGAATTCATTTGTGACGACGGACGCACACTTGAAGAAGATAACATGGAAACATCACCCTGTTCTGGTTCCTCTGAAATAGAAACTGAGAGAGTAGAGTGACCTTGCGGAGAAAGAGCCGGCATCGCTCTTTCTCCAGAAACAACATATCGTGACACACGTTTCCAATGTTTCTCATCCCAATGTTCACATATAGGACAGGGATTAATGCGAGAACACTGACTACAATTAATACAATGATCATGAAAGTCAGAGGAAGATTTCTTCCTATTACAATTTGAACAACGTCCCTTCATTGTGAAAGAACAACAATAAGTCCTAGTTACTCGCAAAAACCCCTGACACAAAGATACATAATAACATGATCCATTAATAAATGAAAAAACAATTGCAAAACAAAATAATTTTGAAAAAATATTTTTTCAGAGAAGCCCAAGTTGCTGAAAAGTAACGTTGAGCCCCGATGGATCCGATGGCAAAGTGTGGTCAAAAATTTTTAATTTATATAAAATAATTAATGAGACACTTTCGGATAATATAAATGTATCTTATAATGAGATAAACTACCACAAAGGCAAACAGCCCCCCTCAAAAAAGGCTGTTGCCAATGAAAACAAACAGTGTAAACACACTAGAAAACATGACTCCAGGCACTGAAAAAACTGGCCCGGAATCAGTCATCAATTACACTCTATCTGATGGAAAACAGAGACTCCCAGGGGAGAATCTGTAGAACATCAGATGGAAGATGCAGAACACAAACGTTATACACCCATGGGTGAAAACGTAACTATGGGGAAAATAACAGAAAACATTCTGTAACCAAGCAACTCTCCCAGGAAATTTTAGAAATGAAATTTCTCAAAAATATGCCAAAAGCATGGGAGAATTGCCAGGGGGGACTTTAGAAGGCTAGGGGAGAGGAAACACTGAATAAGCAGTGCAACAATTAGCAAGAATGACAACAAGAGGCCCATGCCTCGAAAATAGGCAACTTAACATAATTTCATCAAAAAATTTTAAGTACAGCCCTGATTATTTTTTGCCACTTCTTTTTCCTCTCCTCCTTCTATCCTCCTTAGAATCACATTTTCTCCAAAAATTACGTGTCTGGCATCCTTTAAACTGAGATTTACAAGCACAAAGATCAGTGAGATGTTGACTGATGAAGGGCCAAACAGAGAATGATAATTGGCGCCAATTTCGAGACGACTGCGTCACTGCGCATGCGCAGTAGAGGCGTAGTATGGAGGTCCTTTAGGACATGATTTCTTTTTGTTTTGGATGCAAATTTTGGGGATTGGGGGGCAAAATTTGTGTTTGGCCCTGGTTTTGTTAGAGTTAGCACCAGCTAAGTCTGGGTCATTGGTACAGTATAAAAATTTATCATTTTCAGGACGATTTTGTGGATTAGAAAAAAAGCCTCCTTCCCTGAATTTTCATGCTTTCTTATTAAAGTTTTGTCCTTATTTATTTTATTGTGTTCATTAATTTTTTCAGCCAGCTGGTTTTACCATCGAAATTAAATGTACAAACAACACATCAGTGATAGTTGGAATTCGAGTGTTAGTTGGCAGTCAGAGTGTTGAGAGGGCACCATCTTACCTGGAGGTGTTTGGAAGAACCACACAAGTAAGATACATTTTATAATTATACCCACAATCAATGTTTGAGAGGTATTCCGAAGTCACTGCTGTTGGTTATTTGTCTACTGTTGAACTATTGTGGAGTAAAGTACCTCTAAGATTAATTTCTCAATTTGTTAAGATATTGGATTCAAGCTTGGTATACATTCCCAATATAAGGTGATGTGTGTGAATTGAATATGCAGTTGCTCAATTTAAGCACTGCAGAGTTATTTCCCTTGAATTGTACAGTTACAATAGTATGGGAAAATATTCTGGAGCAAATTACTTTACATTTTTTAACATATTGATTTGAAACTTGGTATACATAGTCAACATCAAGAGCATACTTGTTTGCTGTAGCTTGATATAAGCACCTCAACAGTTATTGGCTTTAAATTCTCCAGTGTGGTAAAATCTTGTGGAGCAAACTACTTTTACATCTCTTTAAGATATTTGTTTGAAACTTGGTACACATGATTAACATCAGATGTGCATCACATAAATATGCTTGGCTCGTTTTAACCATTTAGAATTATCCTAGAACTTAGTCAAAATAAGACAGGCTATTGAAATCTTGTGGAACAAACAACTTTTTACAACATCAAGTGTGTGTGTGGCAAAAATTCTCTGCAACTCTCTGAGCTTGACAGAGTTGTTGCCTTTGAACTTAGCATCGATCGGTATGTCTCGTTTTTATATCAAATGAACCAATTCAGGTGTTAAACCGCAAGTCACCATACAGCCACAACTGCCCTTTTATAATGGTTTGAAAAGTTGGCCCCCCAAGTGTATCCTTCCTTGAGGACTCCACCGGTAGGCTGCACTTATCTTGTTTATGATTGTAAATCATTGTTGGCAGCCTTTTAGGCAGCCAACAATGGTGTAGAACCACAGTTAAGTCATCTGCAGCTGTGTGCATGCATATAAGGTAGTAAGTATCATAACATTAATCTGAAGTGTTAAAGATTAAACACACCCACTTCTGAATCAAGCGTATTATGTGCTATTAATTACTGCAAGGTGATAGTTCTAGCTTTATATTTAATTTTTTAAATATGAACACATTATTGCTGGTCCAGGGAGTGGAGCAGTTCTTGTTTACTATTGCAGAGGAGTTTCATAGAAGACCCCTTATCAACGACTGGGGTTTCAGTCTAATGTGGGCAGCACAGGTATATAATACAGTTGGCCAAACCTCATTTTATACTTCTGTTGTGTTGTCATGATATAGCCATAGTTGCAGAAAGTAACATGGAACTTTAAGAAACAAACAAACAATTATACTTTACTGCAAATTTTTATGGATATAAAAATTCTTCCCAATATTACTTTTGTTTCTTGAAATTTTGTCTATTGTCTGACATTGTAATTAAAAGTGTGAAAGGTCATGCCATATTTATTCAGTGATGAGGATCTAGCCTTGATGAGTTAAAAGTACAGTTACACACCAAATAACCAAATTGAATTTCAGATAACTATTGCTTTGTCAGTAATATTTTGTAAAATTTCTATATTAACAGGTCAATCTGACCAAATCTAGATGGTTTGATTTGCCCTTGACAAGAGAAGAGTCCTTGATGGTTGAAAAAAAAATGTCTCTGTTCAGTAAGTTTTTTGGTTATCTAAGATGTTATTTCATTATTTGTCCATTGTTTCATTTGGTAAATCTTTCTGAAAAGAATGACGGGTACATATATGGTCTGCAACTGTTTGGTAAGTGGGTAGAGCCCTGTGAATCACACATATTTTTACACTATAATCCAATGGCCCAGACTAGCTGGTGCTAACTCTAAGTTATCAAGGGCCAAACCCAAATTTTGAACCCCCCAATCCCCAAAATTTGCTTGCAAAACCGAAAATTAAAAGTCTTATCTGGCCCTCCATACATTTACTCTCCACGCATGCGCAGCCGTCAGGAAGTGACCGGAATTGGTGCCAACATTATTCTTTGTTTGGCCCTAAAGTCAGCAACAATGAACTGACATCTGTGCTTTAAAATCTCCTTTTTTGAGGATGCCAGACACAAATCAATGCAAGAATTGGTGAATACAAGGCTGTTATCGGATGAAGCAGGTGTTCAACGGTGGTTTTGGACTTTCAGGGCTATAACTTTATAATATTTATAAATTATTTTATGTTTCCCAATTTCGGGACATATGTCTGACATCATCATTTTTAAAAATGCTAATTCCACTGTGTGTTAAGTATTCCTTCCCTATCCTTCCATGAACCCTTCCTGTTAAACTCTTAAGCTTTTTGGGCTATTTTTTATTGAAATTTTTTATTAAATTTCTTGGGAGTTTAACGTTTGTTACAGAATATTATTCTGTTTCTTCCCCAGGGTTATGTCCTCACCCTAGCAGTGTTAGGCCGTTTAGTCTTGCATATTCTATCCAGTGTATCGTTTTTCTTCATATGAAGATCTAGCTTTCAATTTGATAGCATTTCAATTGGTTCTGATTTTGGGCCTTTTTGTGTGCCTGATGTTTTGTTTAATTGACGTTGTTTACATTATCAACATTCTCATATTTTTATACTGTACCAATGACCCAGACTTAGCTGGTGCTAACTCTTAAATTCTAGGGCCAAACACAAATTTTGACCCCCCAATCCCCCAAATTTGCATCAAAATCCAAAAAATATATGTCCTATGTGGTCCTCCATACTTTTATCCACAGCGCATGCGCACTGTCAAGGAAGTCCGAAATTGGAGCCAAATCCTCATTCTTTGTTTGGCCCTTCAATAAGTAACATCTCACTGATATCTGTGCTTATAATCTCAGTTAAAATGATGCCAGACACAAAATCATGAAAGAAATGGTTGATCTAAGGATGAAATAAGAGGATGAGAGGAAGAAACAGTGGAAGGATGTGTTCAGGGCTGTAACTTATAATATTTTTATACTGTACCAATGACCCAGACATAGCTGGTGCTAACTCTTAAAATATAGGGCCAAACACAAATTTTGCCCCCCAATCCCCAAAATTTGCATCTAAAACTAAAGAAAACATGTCCAGAAAGGCCCTCCACACCTCGCCCCCACTGCGCATGCGCAGTGTCAAGGACGTTCCGAAATTGGCGCCATTTATCATTCTAAGTTTGGCCCTTCATCAGTTAACATCTGACTGATCTTTGTGCTTTTAAATCTCAGTTTTAATGATGCCAGACACATAAATATTAGTGAAATGGTGATTCTAAGGAGGATAGAAAAGGAGGAGAGGAAAAGAATGTGTGACAGAATATTATCAGGGCTGTAACTTAAAATTTTTTAATGAAATTATGTTAAGTTACCTATTTTCAAGGCAGCAGCCATTTTGTTGTCATTCTGATTATTTAGTTACACTGTTTTTTCAAGTGTTTTTCCTCTCTCCCTGTCCTTTAAGTTCCCCCTTGCTATTCTCCCATGCTTTTGGCATAGTTTCTGTAATTATTATTACTAAAATTTCTTGGGAGTTTTAGCTTAATAACAGAATGAATTCTGTTCTTTCCCCATGTTTACGTCTTCACCTACGGGTGGTTAGGCGTTGTGTTCTGCATCTACCATCTGATGTTCTGCAGTTTCTTCCCTGGAAGTCTCTGTTTTGCATCAGATGGTGTATTTTTGGTAACTGATTTCGGGCCTGGGTGCCTGGAGTCTTATTTTAGTGTTTTTACACTCATTGTTTACATTTACAACAGCCCTCTGTGTGAGGGGGGGATTTCTAAATAATAATATCTTTATGTTATTTTAATCATAACTAGATACATTATTATTGTTCGTAAGTGTTGAATAAATTGTTTAAAATATTTTTAAAATTTTTGTCCACACTTAGGCTTGGGATCCATTGGGGCTCAACGTTACTTTTCAGAAACTTGGGCTGTTCTGAAAAAATATTTTTTCAAAATATTTTGATTTCAATTATTTTTTCTATATTAATGGATCATATTATTATTATGTATTTGATTGCCAGGGGTTAGTGCGAGTACCAGGACTTGTTTTCTTTTCTCATTGAAAGGATATTGATCAATTGTTTTAGGAGGAAGTCTTCCTCTGACCTTATTATCATTCTATATGTGGTCAGTGTACTCGCATTAACTCCTGTTCTGTATCGTATGATTTCGATGACAATATGGGAAGCGTATGTCACGGTATGTTGTTGGGGATTTGGACACTCCGGTCCTTTCCCCGCAGGGTCACTCTACTTTATCAATTTCTATTTCAGACGATCAAGATTAGGGTGATGTATCTGTGATGTCTTCCAACAGTGTGCCTCCGTCGTCACAATTAATGAAGGGCTAGCGGAAAAGTGCTCATGTAATACGCCAATTGCCTAAGAGGACCCTAGTAGGTTCGACGGCCTTTGACGTCCGCTAGCTCGCCCGGTGTAGCGTCCATTCACCGAATGGTTCGGCAGCCGGGTTCGTCCGTTGCGGTCTAGAAGGAATTTTGGGGTGATGCGAGCACTATAAAATTAACTTAATGCACACCCAGTGACGGCGGATCGGAGGGAGAACGGAGGAAGCCTTTTAGTCCGGTTCATAGCTCGTTCCGGTCCATCCGGACGGCAAGCGAGAGAGGCCCCTCTCTCGTTCAACAACATCTGGCCCCAGATGTTGTGGTACAAATGTGTCGTTAGCGGAGCATACGTCCGTCGCTCGGGACGCTCCGTTGTATAGGCAGTCTGCTGAGACTGCTAAGGCTTCCTCTTCTCATCAGCGCACACGACCGCACCTTGGCTGCGTGACCGCCGATATATTACCAGCTTCGCCGATCAAGGATTCTTCGGCGACCAGGTCACACCATCCGGCAGCCAGGGATTCGAGACCGATGGACTCCGAACGTTCGCATAGGAAGTATGCGGGAGCCATCTGATGCGGAGCTGCCCTCGGCGAAGCACCGATAGACTGCGCCTCCGCAGGTCTCGACGCCGGACGTTCTTGTGCACATAGCACAGCTTATCGCAGCATCCCAGCAGCCGACAGAAACGGTGTCGGATCGAGAATTATCCGACAGCGCTGGGTCGGTAGCCGGGGACTCGAGGCCTGCAGACTCCGGACGTTCGCATAGAAAGTGTGCGGGAGTCAACGTACACGGAGCTTCCAGCGGCAATGCATCGTAAGTCCGCTACTGCACAGGCCTCGGGAACGGACGTGCTTTCCTTAATAGCACAGTTTATCGCAGCATCCCAGCATCAACTGAATCTGTCGCATATATTTTATCCGACGATGCTGGGTCGGGACGCTCCGCGGAAGCGGGTACGGACGTCCGAAAAATTTCATCCGGTCCGACGGGATACCGAAAGGGATTCGGTGGATTTCAAGCTTTCCCTTTCGGAACAACATATGCTGCGATGCCGGATAAGAAACTGATAGCGTCGGTGGACTTAGAAATTTTTGGTTCGGTTCAGGGACATCGTCCCTCAGTTCCGACATAGTCCAATAATGTCACACAAACTTTCGAATTATTGAACGACGCTATATATATTATTATTTTATGCTTGCTATCCAAGCATTTATGGTTTCTTGTTCGAAGAGTTATGGAGATGTCTTTCTAAAGTGTGCCTCTGTCGTCATAGTTAATGAAGAGTTAGCGGCAATAAGTGCTCATGGAATATGTCTATCGCTTACGGAATGACATTCGCTAGCTCACCCGGTGTAGCATACATTCATCGAATGGTTCGGCTGCCGGGTTCGTCCGTTGCGGTCTAGGAAGGAGATTTGGGTGATGCGAGCACTTTAATTACTTTAGTACTCACCCAGTGACGGCAGATTGAGGACAGATCGGAGGAAGCCAACAACATAGGGGACCGCATGTTGTGGTTCAGATATTTTACATTCGGAGCATATGTCCGTTGCTCGGGACGCTCCGTTATATTGACAGTCCGAGAGACTGTCTTTAATGCTTCCTCATCCTCACAGCAGGGCACACGACCGCACATTGGCTACGTGACCTCGAGTATCCGATCAGTTTCGGCATTCAGTGATTCCACAGCGAATAGGTCGCGCCATCCGGTAGCCAAGGGACACGAGGCCTATACACTCCGTTCGCTCGCATATTGGAAGTATGCACGGGGTAACGATCTCGGAGCTTCCTGCGGCAATGCATCGTAAGACCGCTGCTCCTCAGGCCTCGGTGACGGACGTGCTATCCGAGTTAGCACAGTTGTTTCGCAGCATCCCAGCAATTGACGGTTTCTCGGTCGAATCAGGAATTATCCGACGGCGCTGGGTCGGTGCGGTCCGCGGTTGCATCAAGCTACGGACGACCGAACGCTTTATAGGGTCCGACAGGATGGCGAAAGGGATTCGATAGATTTCGAGTTTTCCCTTTAGTAGTATCGGAAGATGCCTTTCATATCTTCTGGCATTTCTTCCAGTGATTATTTTTCGGACTTCATTGCTGCGATCTTGGATAAGAGACTTATAGCGTCATTGGACTCGGATTTTTCGATCGGTACAGGGACTTTGTCCCTGACTTACCGACGCAGTCCAATATTGTCATTACAACATGTGTTTTATTTTTCGACGCTATATATATATATATATATATACAAGCCTGCTACTAAGCATGATAGTTTAGTTTCTTGTCCGCGTGGCTCATTTCTGCCATTTTATCTTTTTTACATATAGTTTATTTTGGCAGAGCAGGGCATACCGAGAGTTCATATGCGTCTAGACGGTGTGATTAAAGACTGCATATATTCTTTTTCGCCGTTTATGTCTTTTCCAATTTCAATATTGGGAACGACATTATGTATAGTAGACTTAACTTAGACGCTTTATTATACGTAATCCGCCTTACTGAGGCGTTATCATTACGTCTTCAAGAAAAGATTTACGGGATATTATTCTCAATGTAATTTCTTTTGAGGGCAGTATTTTGTTCACGTATAACTCCGCCCTTCAGTGGCTGATTGGAGTTGGTTAGACGTGATGCAGCCCTAGCTACATCCACGCGTGGATAGTAGGTTAAGAACTCTCTCAGAGTCGCTTCGTTCTCGGAGGAGCTTCTCTTCGACGGCAACTTTCCGGCAATCCATGAATTGCTTGGTTTATTCATTCTCTTGTCTATCTAGTGTTACAAGAGATTCAGACTGGGGCAAACATTCGGTGGTTGACTCAGAGAGTGCCGCCGCAGTTGCCGGACCCTAGTGTGGCTGTTATGACGGTTGCCAGTCAAACAGATTGGGATATATACTGATCCCTACGGATTCGAAGTGCCAGGGTCTTTGGGTTCCGCAGTCTTTTAGCTATCAGTTTAACTTCCGCGGAATAATGTTTTTTAGGCTTGCTTTATGTCATTGCATGAACATTATTCAGAAATGCATGCCCAAATTCCTGTCCTTTATTCGACAGTAGTGGCGTATCTCCGGAACCAGGGAGGCACTCTTTCGTTTCCGTTATTCAATTTAATGGAAAGAATCCGTCTGTTGGTTATTGTACACCAAGTTCAGTTTTGGTCCGTCATATTCAGGGTCGTCTGATTGTTTTATCGCACTCCCGTTCTCTTACGGGTCGCTTGTTGCTGTCAGAATAGACTCTCAACAAACAAGTATTCAATCAGATTTGCTATCTAAGGGAGCGCCCAATGATGTTTTATTATGACACAGCTTGCTAATCAATTGCAGACGTATGTGTTGGCTTGTCCAGATCTCTGAGCTAATACTGTTAACGCTCTATTGATCTATAGGACGCAATGATAGGATACGCGTATCCTCCGGCGCTGTTGTTTTAGCAGGTATTGCTAGGATAAACAACCACAATACATTTCTGTTGATAGCATCTCTATCTTCACAGAGATCATGAGTAATTTACTCTCTTGTCTACTGTGGATCTTAACGTGAAATCTTCCTCTATGTGAGGATCTTTTTTCACTGGGTAAATCGTGTCATCTTTATCACAACCAGCAAGGTCGCAACCTTCATGTATTCCGTTGTGTGGTCCGTATTGCATTGTTAGCACTGTACTGGACGAGCTTTGGACGCGATTTCTTACTATAGGAGATCCTCTTCTTCGCTATTCTATGCGACTAAAGTGGAGGCTCTTCCGTCGTGGTGTAGGGATCATTATGTTCATATGGTTGATCCCTCCATACTACGCATTGCTAGTTTTTAGTATACTTGTTTCACAAGATCTACTGCAGCCTGTTGTTATTTAGGTTATAGGTTTATGTTACCTCATACCTATGCACTCTACGATAGTTTACAATTTAGTCTTTTGTCTCTTTATCTAAGTCAGTTAGTAACTTTTTGATAAATAGACTTAGAATCTTTAGATTAAATTCCTATACGGATTTTAACTTCGGTTCTTATTTAGCTAAGTAATCATTTGAGCCTCTGGAAACAGTAGTTTTCAAATTCTGACCTTTTAGACAGTAATTCTGTTGGTTTCTCTTTTACTGTAGAGTCAGTGAGTTTCATGCACTATCGATGGATGATTTTCACTTTCATAGTTTCGGAATCAATACTTCCGTTACTATTTAGGTTGGATTGTTGCATAAGAGTTAGGCTCCTTTTATCCGGAACCTATTATTTTAAGGTCCTTCCGTCTTCGTATGGGCATAGGCCTTTACTCTTTCCGGATACAGTTTATGTATTTATAAACAGATATCTGTTTATTACAAGGGCGTAAGGTTCTTCTGTCTTTGATGTCTAGAAGGACGTTACGCTCCATTTTATTGTTAATCGATTCTATTAACTAGCGTACTGCTTATGGTATATCATTGGCTTAGCAGTTGTGCTTAAGATTTCGGCTCTTGAAGTAAGAGTTCTTCTACTTCTTGGGCTTACATTAATAGTGTTGCTATTATAGATTTTTGAAGGCTGCTCATTGCGCTCAGCCATCCATTCATGAATTTTATCTCAGAAATATCGAGTCCATTTCTGGAGGCCTCTATTGTTAGGTCTATTATCTACTGCTCAGAATGTCATTCACTTAACAGTTGCTACTATAGCTAGGTAGGCTGTCTGTTTCGGCAGTGTCTCCGTTCGGCTGCCCTCTTCGCTCTGGGCTATTTGACCCAGGGCAAGAAAAAGGGGGGGGGGGGAGGGTGTTCCCTTGGGTCACCTGTTTTTACTATGAAAACAAGGGGATACCTCCTCCGGAGTTAGTAATTCTGAGCTGTTATTGGGATGGTTGTTTAGTGAGAAGTTTAAGTTTATAAAATTCATTCAAGTCTTAGTTTTTAAAGTATAGCTTTTGAATATTGCATATGTCAACGGACATGATTATGCAATTCTCACACACTTTTAGGAGTATAAGAGTCTCTATTCTCTAGACTTACTTTATTATTGGCTTACTTTAAAAATTATTAGTATAAGGATTATTGGATATTAATAGAGTACATGGATGTATGAAGCTCAATTTTTGGAAGGTGTTGTATCTTTCTAATTTATCATAAATAAGAAAGATACATGTAAGGCCTATTACTTCTTTTCCCTACAGGGGATGACTCTATTTTATTTTATTGAGCGTATTCCATTTTGCTCTATGTCCTTGGCCCTCCAGCCTTTTTACTATTCAGCTATGTCTGGGTCATTGGTACAGTATAAAAATGTTAAAAAATTTATAGTAATTTATATATTTTTTATACTTACCAATGACCCAGACGGGGATGGCCCTCCCAGGAGTTGGGAACTTTTGCCTCCCCGCTGAGTACATAGCGCTTACCAGGCACTGGTTATTAGAATGATAAATGGCGCCAATTTCGGAACGTCCTTGACACTGCGCATGCGCAGTGGGGGCGAGGTGTGGAGGGCCTTTCTGGACATGTTTTCTTTAGTTTTAGATGCAAATTTTGGGGATTGGGGGGCAAAATTTGTGTTTGGCCCTATATTTTAAGAGTTAGCACCAGCTATGTCTGGGTCATTGGTAAGTATAAAAAATATATAAATTACTATAAATTTTTTAACTTTTATGCAAAATTATTTCATGTTCCCTAATTTCGGGGCATGGGCCTGATGTTTACATTCTAGTTATGAAATTTCCACAGTTTGTTCAGAGTTTCCTCTCTCTTTTTCCTTTATACCCCCCTTGCTATTCTCCCATGCTTTTGGCATAATTTTTGTAAATTTTTTACTGAAATGTCTTGGGAGTTTTGGCTTGGTAACAGAATGTTTATTCTGTTTTTCCCCATGGTTACGTCCTCACCCTAGGGTGGTTAGGCATTTCGGTCATGCATCTACCATCCGATGTACTGCAGTTTCTTCCCAGGAAGCCTCTGTTTTACATCGGATAGTGTTAAAATTGGTTACTGATTTCGGGCTATATTTTCAGTGCCTGGAGTCTTGTTTCCAGTTTTTATTCACTTTTGTTTACATTGACAACGGTTACTTCTGACAGTGATTCCTTGTCTTCTATTAGTTCTGCTCATAGCCAGATACATTAATATTGTCCGCAAGTGTAACAATTATTTTTAGACATGTTTTAAAATTTTTGTCCACACTTAGGCTTTTTTGGGATCCATTTGGGCTCATCGTTCCCATTGGGAACTTGGGCTCATCTTGAAATTTTTTCGAAAAAATTTTTTCTTTTGAATTAATTTTCAAAATGTTTGTAATGGATTATTATTATTATGTATCTTGTTTTCAAGGGTTGGTGCGAGTACGATGACTGTTTAATATTTTTTCAAAATGAAAGAATATTGTTCAATTGTAAATCGAGGAAGTCTTCCTCTGATTCTCATGTTCATTGTATTTGCTGTAGTCTGTGTACTCGCACTAATTCTTGCTCAGTGTGTGCCAATTCTGATGACAAACGTTGGAGACGTGTGTCATGGTATATTGTTAGTGGTGAGAGGTCCATGCCGGTCCTCTCTCCACAAGGTCACTCTAGTTTTTTCAGAGGAACAAGAACAGGGTGATGTTTCCGTGATGTCTTCAAAAGTGTGCTTCCGTCGTCGCAATAATGAGCTAGTGGCAAAGTGCTCAAGAAATGCAGCAAGTGCCTAAGAGGTCCCTAGTAGGATCGACGGTCACTTGTCGCCCGCTAGCTCCCCCGGTGAAGCAATCATTCACGAAATGGTTGTGACGCCGGGTTCGTCTGTTGCGGTCCAGGAGAGGAGAAGGGGTGTTGCGAGCACTATAATCTCGGATCATGCACACCCGGCGACGACGGATCGGAGGATGGAATGGAGGAAGCCAGTCAGTCTGGTAGCTAGCTTGCATAGGTCTACCCGGACCACGAGCGAGAGACATTGTATGTCAGATGTTGTTGTATGTAACGTTTGTCAGTCGGAGCATACGTCCACTCCTCCTGCACGGGACACTCCGTCGCATAGATAGTCCGACGCAGCTTGTCTATTGGCTTCCTCATCCTCACGTCAGCACACACAACCACACCTTGGCTATGTGACCGCAGATATCCAGCCTGATTCGCCGACCAGGGATTCCACATCGACCAGGTCACAACATCCGCTAGCCAAGGACACCAGGCCTTTCCAGTCGGGACATTCGCATATAAGAAGTATGCCGGAATTAACGTCACAGGAGCTTCCAGCGGCTAAATTACGTAAGACGCGGCTCCACAGGCCTCCATGACGGGCTTGCTATCACAGATAGCTCAATTCATTGCAGCATCCCAGCAGCCATCAGAAACTTTTTCAGAAAAGAAACTGTCTGAGGAAGCTGGGTCGGTTCGCTTCCCTGCAGAATCAGAAAAGGACGACTGAGATTCTCATGTGGTCCAGTCGGATGGTGAAAGGGAATCAGCGGAGCTGAAATTTTCCCTTTCCGAACAACTTAAGGTGGCCGTAGATTTCATCCGGCAACACCTTTTAGAAGTTGTTTCTCCGGACCAAAATGCTGCGTTACCTGATAAGAAACTGAAAGCGTCACTGGACACAGATTTATTCGGCCGGAATAGGGACATTGCGCCTGACTTTCCGACCCAGTCCAGAAATGTCACATGGACATTTGAACTTCTTAAGGACGCTATATTCAAGCTAGCCTCTAAGACGGGCAAATCCGGTTTCTTATCGTCTCATGCTCTACAGCTGCCTTTCATCAATCATAGAAATAGATTTGAAATGGCAGGACAGGGTGTGCCGAGAGTTCCTCTGCATTTAGACGACCAAGCAGACGACTTGGAGTTGTCATTGCCGGCGTCTATGTCGATTTATTCCAGTATGCTGGTGACGACTATCTCGTCTAACAGAATCAGTTTAGACGCATTATCTTACGCAGATCACCTTACCAGAGTGTTATTACGTCTCGAAGGAAAGAATTCCAGGATGTTCAAAACTTCCTTGAGAGTTCTTTCGAGGGCCATAGCATATTCTACGTATAACTCCGCTCTTTCAGTGGCAATATGGAGTTAGTCAGACGTGATGCTGCCCTGGATGCATCCACAAGAGTGGATAGTAAGGTTAAAAACTCTCTTCCAGTCGCTCCGGTCTCAGGAGAGCTTCTCTTCGATGGTAAGCTTTCTATAATTTATAATCAGATTACTAAGAAAGCTTTGGATTCTCTGCTTTTAAATCCGCTTTGAAAAAGTCGGACTCAGCAGAGAGGAGTAAGGCAGGCACTTCAGGGGCGTATACGTCCAAGGGAAGTTCCTATAGAGGATCTAAGAAAGCCTCTACATCTTACTCCAGAGACCGTCAGAGTAGCGACTCAGGTAGGGGTCGTAATGCTGGCCGAGATAACTGGTCAGATGCCCCTAGGTCGACTGGGCGAGGTGTGGGTCATGGAGGATGTGGTTTCTCCTCCCGCAAGCCTCGCAGGGCCAGGAGGTGATGGTCTAAACCTCTATTGCGTTCCAGTGGGCGGAAGGCTGTCGAGATTCTTAACCAATTGGTTGTCAATTACGGATGACCCATGGGTGCAAGGGGTTATTTCCGAAGGTCTAAAACTGTCCTTCAAGGAAAAACCTCCGTTAACTCGAAGTCCACGCTGGACTCCGCTTCCTTTAAACGTTCAGAAGAGAGATTCACTTCTATCAGAAGTTCAATCTCTTCGGGGACAAGAATGCTATAGACGTCGTAGAAAACCAAGAATCTCCAGTTATCTACAGTCACCTGTTCCTGGTTCCAAAACCAGATGGCTCGTTTCGTCCAGTTATAGATCTGGGCTGGATAAACAAGCTGATTGTGGCTCCAAAATTTTATATGGAGACCATCCGATCAGTCAGAGCTAGCATTCGAGTGAATGATTATGCTGCGAGCATAGATCTTAAGGATGTGTACTTTCACATCATGGTACATCCGGCGTTTAGAAAGTATCTTCGCTTTGCTGTCCTGGGAGTCGTTTATCAGTTCCGAGCAATGTGCTTTGGTCTGAATCTAGCGCCCTGGGCCTTCACTCGAATAATGAACTCGGTAAGGACTCATTTCCGAGCTCATTCGTCTGTGGTAACGTCGGCCCACTTGGACGACATTCTTCAGAGGTACGACAGCAAGTTAATGCTTCAGAATGATGTTCAGAGTCTGCTTCAATTGCTCCGACGTCTCGGTTTCATAGTAAACAAAAAGAAGTCCAATCTAGTGCCGTCCAAGTCATTCACCCACCTGGGAATGAGCTTCGAGATGCACAACAATCTCGTTCATCTGCCGATAACCAGAGCGAAATTAGTCAGTTGTTACGCTCGCTTTTATCTTCACTCAGATATAGTAACAGCGAGAGAATTCATGAGACTGACAGGTTTGTGCGGAGTCGCTGCGGATCTTATTCCGATGGGGTGGCTACGCACTCGTCCACTCCAGATATTTTTTACTCAGAATTGGAGTGTGAAGAATCATTCGCTCAAAATGAACATCGTCTTGTCGAATCATGTGAAACATGAGATTCAGACTTGGGCAGATATTCAGTGGTTAACTCAGGGAGTACCATTGCAACTGCCGGATCCGTTTTTAGCTCACCTGAGCGAAGCTCAAGGGGAGCTTAACTAATCACTTTCTGTCCGTCGTCCGTCGTCCGTCGTCCGTCGTCCGTCGTCGTCCGTCCGGCGTTAACTTTACATTATCGACTTCTCCTCCTAAACCACTAGCCCAATTTTATTCAAATGTTGGCTAAATGTTTATTACCTAATGCCAATTCAGATTTGTTCAAATGAAGTTGCCCCTCCTCCTGGGTGGTGCCACACCCCCAAGGGGCACCAAAATCTTTGTAAATCTTCTTCTCATGAACCAGCAGTAGCAGAGACTTGATATTTGGTGTGCAGCTTCCTTTTGAGGTGTAGACTCAGATTTGTTCAAGAGAAGTTTGTGGGGCTATACTTGACGTTGTTATGAGAGGGGCAAAATTTTTTGCCCCGCCCAAAATTTCTATTTTCCAAACCGAGAGGCTGATTTGAACCAAATTTTATGTGAGGGCTTATTGGGTCATGAGTACTTGATTTATGCAAAAAAAAATTTTCCCGCAGCCCCGTGGGAACCGCAGGAGCTAAAAATAGAAAAAATTTAAAACGCCCATATCTCCAAAACTGCACGGCACTGAGAATTTTTATTTGGTGTGCAGCTTCCTTAGGACCAACAGAAAGGATTGGTAAAAAAAAATTGCCATCGGTTTTATCATAGGGTACAGTTTCGGGACTTTGAAAAAGTGCTGAGTCAGCACTTTTTAACACTGTAGGCAATGGGAAAAACATTAAAAAATCTTCTTCTCCAGATCCAGCAGGCAGAATCTTTTGATAATTGGTATGCAACATTGTAGGGTGGATCTGATTCAAGTTTGTTCAAATCGGCCCCCTGGGTTCATATTTGGGCTCAGTATAGGAGCCCGATTTCGAACTTAGTGCATTTCAGGCAAATTTCTTAAAAAATCTTCTTCTCCAGATCCAGCAGGCAGAATCTTTTGATATTTGGTATGCAACATTGTGGGGTGGATCTGATTCAAGTTTGTTCAAATCGGCCCCCTGGGTTTATATTTGGGTTCAGTATAGGAGCCCAAATTTGAACTTACTGCATTTCAGGCAAATTTCTTTGAAAATCTTCTTCTCCAGATCCAGCAGGCAGAATCTTTTGATATTTGGTATGCAACATTGTAGGGTGGATCTGATTCAAGTTTGTTCAAATCGGCTCCCTAGATTCATATTTGGGCTCACTATAGGAGCTCGAATTCGAATTTAGTGCATTTCAGGCAAATTTCTTCAAAAATCTTCTTCTCCAGATCCAGCAGGCAGAATCTTTTGATATTTGATATGCAATGTTGCGGGGTAGATCTGATTCAAGTTTGTTCAAATCGGCCCCCTGGATACATATTTGGGCTTACTATAGAAGCCCGAATTCGAACTTAGTGCATTTCAGGCAAATTTCTTAAAAAATCTTCTTCTCCAGATCCAGCAGGCAGAATCTTTTCATATTTGGTAAGCAACATTGTGGGGTGGATCTGATTCAAGATTGTTCAAATCGGCCCCCTGGGTTAATATTTGGGCTCAGTATAGGAGCCCGATTTCGAACTTAGTGCATTTCAGGCAAATTTCTTAAAAAATCTTCTTCTCCAGATCCAGCAGGCAGAATCTTTTGATATTTGGTATGCAACATTGTAGGGTGGATCTGATTCAAGTTTGTTCAAATCGGCCCCCTGGGTTCATATTTGGGCTCAGTATAGGAGCCCGATTTCGAACTTAGTGCATTTAGGCAAATTTCTTAAAAAATCTTCTTCTCCAGATCCAGAAGGCAGAATCTTTTGATATTTGGTATGCAACATTGTGGGGTGGATCTGATTCAAGTTTGTTCAAATCGGCTTCCTAGATTCATATTTGGGCTCACTATAGAAGCTCGAATTTGAACTTAGTGCATTTCATGCAAATTTCTTAAAAAATCTTCTTCTCCAGATCCAGCAGGCAGAATCTTTTCATATTTGGTAAGCAACATTGTGGGGTGGATCTGATTCAAGTTTGTTCAAATCGGCCCCCTGGGTTTATATTTGGGCTCAGTATAGGAGCCCAAATTTGAACTTAGTGCATTTCAAGCAAATTTATTACAAAATCTTCTTCTCCAGATCCAGCAGGCAGAATCTTTTGATATTTGGTATGCAACATTGTGGGGTGGATCTGATTCAAGTTTGTTCAAATCGGCTTCCTAGATTCATATTTGGGCTCACTATAGAAGCTCGAATTCGAACTTAGTGCATTTCAGGCAAATTTCTTAAAAAATCATCTTCTCCAGATCCAGCAGGCAGAATCTTTTGATATTTGGTATGCAACATTGCGGGGTGGATCTGATTCAAGTTTGTTCAAATCGGCCCCCTGGATTCATATTTGGGCTCACTATAGAAGCTCGAATTCAAACTTAGTGCATTTCGGGCAAATTTCTTCAAAAATCTTCTTCTCCAGATCCAGCAGGCAGAATCTTTTGATATTTGGTATGCAACATTGCGGGGTGGATCTGATTCAAGTTTGTTCAAATCGGCCCCCTGGATTCATATTTGGGCTTAATATAGAAGCCCGAATTCGCACTTAGTGCATTTCAGGCAAATTTCTTCAAAAATCTTCTTCTCCAGATCCAGCAGGCAGAATCTTTTGATATTTGGTATGCAACATTGAGGGGTGGATCTGATTCAAGTTTGTTCAAATTGGCCCCCTGGATTCATATTTGGGCTTAATATAGAAGCCCGAATTCGCACTTAGTGCATTTCGGGCAAATTTATTAAAAAATCTTCTTCTCCAGATCCAGCAGGCAGAATCTTTTGATATTTGGTATGCAACATTGTGGGGTGGATCTGATTCAAGTTTGTTCAAATCGGCTTCCTAGTTTCATATTTGGGCTCACTATAGAAGCTCGAATTCGAACTTAGTGCATTTCAGGCAAATTTCTTAAAAAATCTTCTTCTCCAGATCCAGCTTCAGAATCTTTTCATATTTGGTAAGCAACATTGTGGGGTGGATCTGATTCAAGTTTGTTCAAATCGGCCCCCTGGGTTTATATTTGGGCTCCGTATAGGAGCCCAAATTTTAACTTAGTGCGTTTCAGGCATATTTCTTAAAAAATCTTCTTCTCCAGATCCAGCAGGCAGAATCTTTTGATATTTGGTATGCAACATTGTAGGGTGGATCTGATTGTGATTCATGAACGTATTTATTTGTAATGTTGATAGAATCTTAGACAAAATTTGCAGAAAAGATCTACTATAGAAGGGGTGGTATCCAGGGTGAACCGTTTACCCAAATCTAGCAGTACTAATGCATTATTCACACAAATCTTCGTTCAAATTTTATGACCCCTCATTGGAACACACGCATTCAGCTCATTCCAACAAAGGTCATATGCCATGTTTTCGAGACAAAGGAATAAAAATTTTAGTTATTCATGAAATTTTTAGGCAACTGTTGTCTGTTATTCACATTGCTTCATGAAATTTCAGTACTTTTAGAAGTTACCTCAGTAATCAAGGGTTAATTCCCCTTAATTAAATGTCGCCTCTAAAAAACAACCACTTTGCATATCTTACCTTTTTACCAGCATAACTGCCAAAACTTGTCAGCATTCTTCGCAAAAATCGCTATTCAAATTTTAATTTTTGTCTCTTAAACATACATGTACTTATCGCTTGTAAATACCCCATTGGAATGAGCTTTTTGAGCTCATTCCAATGAGAGGTCGCACACCATGCTTTTTGAGTCAAAAAAGCAATTTTTTTAGTTATTCCAGAATTTCGTACGTAAAACACAGCTTTATGACTTCACATTAAAATGAGCTCTCTAAGCTTGTTCCAATCAACATTCACGCACTATGTCTTTCACACAAAAAATAAAATTTTCCATTTATTCAGGAATTTTGTTTGCAAGAACACTCTTACCCCCCCCCCCCCCCCCCCCCCCCACAAACACACACACACAAACACACACACACACACACAAACACAGACACACACACCTAAAAGTTCGTCAGCAAAAAAACAGTTACTTCAATTTTTAAATGCATTATAGGAACAACTTGCCTAATCAAATTTAAATACTTTTGCATCATTCTGTATCTAGAACAAACCATTTACCATATCTTTACGCAAAATTCTCCAGCATCATTCACAAAAAAACACCATTATTTATATATTCACATTTCTGTCTCAAAAATATACCTGATCTTCCCATACCCCTATTGGAATAAGCTGTTTGAGCTTGTTCCAATGATGATAAAAAAAAATAAAATTTGTGAAAATTTTTGTTTTCTTGCATGCAAATATATACATGTAGCACATGGAAGATATCCACAGTTGGGGAGAGATGTCCAAGGCTATCTCTTCACATTCCTTGTTTGTGCTTCATGCTAAACCAGTTTGTCTGCAGAGATAAATTTGCTTTATTAAAAATCATTGGAGATTGGCCACACACCAATGATTTTAAATAAAACTAATTTTAGGTAACAAATGTTGAACTTCAAACAAAATCTATCACTCAACCAGTTAATGTTGATGAGGCATGACATGGTGAAGGTGACCTAAAATACTTCTTAGAGTCACTTTGTCAGGTGAGCGATTAAGGCCACGTGGGGCCTCTTGTTTACGATATTGACGGATGCGAGTCAGGTTGGGGTGCAACTTTGAACCCATCAGATTCGAGGTGCCAGGGTCTTTGGGATCCGCAGTTCCTAAACAAGCACATAAACATCAAAGAGATGATGTCAATTTGGCTTGTGCTACGTCAGTGGATGAACATTATTCAGAATTTGCATGTTCAAATTCTGTCAGACAATTCGACAGTAGTAGCGTATATTCAGAACCAGGGAGGCACTCATTCCATTCCGTTGTTCAATCTAACGGAAAGAATCCTTCTGTTTGTCCTAGAGCATCAAGTTCTTCTATCGGTCCGTCATATTCTGGGTTGTCTGAACGTTCTAGCGGACTCCCTTTCTCGGAAAGATCGTATGTTGCCGTCAGAATGGACTCGCAACAAACGAGTATTCAATCAGATATGCTAAATATGGAATCGTCCTATGATAGACTTATTTGCGACGCCTCTTAACAACCAGTTGCAGACGTATATGTCATCATGCCCAGATCCTCGAGCGTTTGCAGTAGATGCCCTCTCGATCTCTTGGGACGGAATGATAGGATACGTGAATCCGCCAGCTCTGTTGATTCAGCTGATATTGCTAAAAATCAAGCAATCTCACTGCAAGATTCTGTTGGTAGCATCTCTGTCACCCCAGAGACCATGGATAAATCTACTCAGATGTCTGTTGTGGGATATTCCGCGGAAGCTTCCTCCACGGGAGGACCTTCTTTCGCAGGGGAAATCATGCACACTGTATCACAACCTGCTAGGTCTTAACCTTCACGTATTTCCGTTGTGCGGTCCTTCTTGCACGGCAAGCAATGAAGTAATAGCGTTGTCTACATCTTGGGCTAATAGTGTTGCTATTACCGATTTGATGAAGGCTGCATATTGGTCTCAGCCATCCACATTCACGAATTTTTATCTCAGAAATATTGAGTCCATTTCTGGCGACCTGCATTGTTTAGGTCCGTTATCTGTTCCTCAGAATGTCGGCCACTAAACAGTTGCAACTATAGTTATGCAGGCTTTCTGTTCCGGTAGTGACTGTCCAGCTGTCCTCTTCGTTCTGGGGTATTTGACCCAGAGGAAGGGGGGGGGGGGATGGTGTTCCCTTATATCACCTGCTTTATAGTGAAAAGCAAAGGAATACCTCCTCTGGAGTCCGTAATTCTGAGTCGGTGCCGGGATGGTTTTAAAGTGTAAAGCTAATGTCTATCTCATTTATGTAATATTTTTAAAGTGTAGCTCGGTGTGAAGCATTTGTATATGTCACGTATCATACGAGTGTTAATATACAATCCTCGGACACTTTTAAATGAGTATAAAGAGTCTCATTCTCTGGACTATCTTTATGTATTGGCTTTCCTTTAATAAATTAGTATAATGGGTTATACTGGATGTTAATAGAGATCATTGATTTTATTGTGCTCAATTACGGAATGGTACTGTGTCTTTCTTTTTTGGTATAAACAAGAAAGATACATGTAAAGCCTGTTCTCCTCTTCTCCCTGAGGGGATAATTCTGTTACATGTAATTGAGTCTATTGGATTATCCTTTATGTCCTAGTCCCTCCAGCCTTTTTTCTATTCAGCTAAGTCTGGGTCATTGGTACAGTATAAAAATGTTAAAAAATTTATAGTAATTTATATATTTTTTATACTTACCAATGACCCAGACGGGGATGGCCCTCCCATGAGTTGGGAACTCATACCTCCCTGCTGATTACATAACGCTTACCAGGCACTGGTTGTAAGAATGAGGATTTGGCTCCAATTTTGGACTTTCTTGACACTGCGCATGCGCAGTGGATAAAAGTATGGAGGACCACATAGGACATATATTTTTGGGATTTTGATGCAAATTTTGGGGATTGGGTGGAGGGGGGGGGGGGGGGGGGAGGGGGGCAAAATTTGTGTTTGGCCCCAGAATTTAAGAGTTAGCACCAGCTAAGTCTGGGTCATTGTTAAGTATAAAAAATATATAAATTACTATAAATTTTTTAACATTTAAGTAGTTTCTTATATTCTGTTACTGTAATATACTGTAGAATACATGGATTATTATTCCGGTAGTGTAGCTCATAAAATTTTGGATTTTGTCCACACTTAGGCTCTTTCGGGATGCCCTTGGGCTCTTCATGTTCCCTTTGGGAACTTGGGCGTTTTTAAAAAAAAAATTTTGTTTACAAAAACTATTTTGAATTTAATTATGATCGTTATTATTCATGTATCTCAGTTATATATATATTGTTGTGGAGTTTGGAGGACTGATATCGACTTTGGTTGATACACTCCTGCGGACTCTTGTATTCTTGTGTAGCACTGGGATGACTGATGTTGGAGTCCGGTGTCGCAGTATGTTGTTGGCGGTGAGGTTCTGAGGAGCAGAGCCTCTTACCACGTTTTATTTCATTCTGTCAGTTTCTATTTCAGAGGAACATGAACATGGTGATGATATTCTGACACCCATCCAAGTGTGCTACCGTCATCGCGCTCCGTGGAGCATATAGAGCTAGCTGCAGTGCTCATTATTGCAAGAGTTAGGGCCTTTGGGTAAAGGTGTTAATCTCTTGCAAGCAGCTAGCTCAACCGGTGAAGTGGTACTCCGTCCGTGCGTGCCGTGACGCCAGGTAACTGCGGAGAGGCTGTGGATCTCATTCCGATGGGTCGTCTGCGTGCACGTCCCCTCCAGATATTCTTTACTCAGAACTGGAGTGTGAAGATGTTTTCGCTTGAACCAGTGTTGTTTTAACGGACCTAGTAAAACATGGGTTCAAATTGGGCAGATATTCAGTGGTTAACTCAGGGAGTTACACTGCAACTGCCGGATCCAGCTTTCACGATTATGATGGATTTGAGTCAGACGGGTTGGGGCACGACCCTAAGTCCCGCAGTCTTGAAGTGTCAGGGTCTTTGGGACCCTCGGTTTCAGGAGAAACACATAAACATCAACGATGATGTTAAATATAGCTAGTGCTACAACATTGGATTCACATAATAACGGACGTTCATGTTCAATTTGGTCTGACAACTCGACAGTAGTAGTGTACATCAGGAACCAGGGCGGCACCCATTCATTTCCGTTATGCCAACTAACGAAAGTTTTCCAAATACGTCATGAATCATCATGTTCATCTTTCTATTCGCCATGTACAGAGTCGTCTGAACATACTAGCAGACTCACTGTCTCGGAAAGACACTCAACAAGCGAGTATTTGGACAGAATTGCTACCAGAGGAATCGCCCCTTGATAGATCCATTTGTGACGCACCGGAACAATCAGTTACCGTCGTTCGTGTCACCATGCCCAGACCATTGAGCGTATGCAGTAGACGCTCTGCCGATCTCATGGGGAGGGATGATAGGATATGCATATCCCCCAATTCAGTTGATTCAGTAGATTCTGTTTGAGATAAACAGTCTCGTTGTGAATCCTACTAGTAGCACCTATGTCGTCCCAGAAACCTTGGATCAGTCTTCTCAAGTGTCTGTTATAGGACGTTCCCTGGAAGCTTCCTCCACAAGCGGACCTTCTTTATCAGGGGAAGTGTTTGTTCTTCACGTCCTCCGCCCATAGTGGCATAATGGAGTCAGTTAGATGTGAGGGAACTATTGTGGCTCCTATATTATGTCTAACACAAGAACGATTAAGTAATGTGGGTGAGGAGGGTTCGATATGACTTTAACACCCCCCCCCCCCCCCCCCCCCCCCACACCGCCTATGTTTTTAGAGGCGATTACCGGACAAGACATAGTTTTCTTCCCGCAAGCCTCTTATGAGTTTAAATACATACATGCATTTCTTCACTTCTCGATTGGCGGCTGGGTCGTGTTCTATGGCGACCTCATGGGCACATCCACTTTTTAGTTGGTTGGTTTCCTGTGATTATTCGTCTATATGTCATATATGAGCGCATATTTCATCATAAATAAATTGCTAGTCTTTGGGTACCTTTGAGGCTGCATAACCAGTTAACTGGTATTCAGATGATTACATGCGGGATTTTAATGCTCACGTGCATAATATTTATTAGGCTGATGCTTATTGTATGTTATGGACCTTAGAAACAATGAATTATTTCGGGGGCGGTCCGTGTCGGAGCCTGTTAATCATACCTACTTCCATTTCAAGATCCAGGTTTCTATTAATGTCGGTACTCAAATCGTATATTCACACGTGTATATATATGGTCATAGATATCGGATAGTACACGTCAGGGAGTGTTGTTACTGGAATTTATTGTACACCTGAATGGGATCGCCTGTCGGTTACCTCGGAAGTGTGTTTACTCTCCAGACATCGTTCATTGTGGTTCGATTGGACATGTGTATGTTATATATTATATCACCAGTTTTCGACATATCTGCATACGCCGTCTGCGGTGTATGTTATATAGCGGGCAATATTAAGTACCGGGATCATTGCTATAGCCTTAACTTCTGAAGTGGCATTAAGCACCATTTATTAATAATAAATTAATTAATATTAATATATAAATTAATACCTGAGTGCCTGTTCGACGAATATTTATATTGTTTTTTTGGTACCGCTTTTACTGATTCCAGAGCACTCCCCTCTTTCTTTTTGAAGATTCCTTCAAAAGAAGGGGGGGGGGGTATTATCTCTCCTCTGGCTTGATAGGTATGTAACTATGAAGGAAGCTATTTTGTCCGTAATTATATCCTGCATACAGCTGGAGTTTGATTGTGTATAGCGTATGTTTGTGGGGGATATTCTCTCATTCTCAAATATGCCATCCTAATTTTTTGGGGCTTAGTCTGGACCACAGGGAGGAACTGTTCCATGAAAGAGACTCCTGTTCCGACTTTTTAACCAGTTCTTTACCGATTTGTTACAGTTCGCTAGCGAATGAATTTCTGACAGAAAGTTGAAAAATGGAAGATTGCAGGTACATCTTAACACCATTTGAGTCAAATAAGTTTCGTTTCAGATAAAACTATATCTCCGCTGTCCATTTTAAGGACAAGATAAAACAAAGGGGACAAATTGTAAAGTTGCCGTGCATTTTAACAGATGCTATATTTTGTACAGAAATCCCATTGTCTATACAGTAATTTTGTAAGCCTCGTTTTCTTCCATATAAATATTTTCTTCAAGGAAATCTGGGGTATCCGGCAAGATATAATCACTCTCAGCATATTTTAAGTTCGACAGCTACCCAAGGGATCCGGACGATCGAGATTTTGAGCTCTAAACATTCATGCAAAACGTGCCAGTTCACTACTGATCAGATCGGTTCGCTTTGTTTTTAAATGAACATTGATGTCACCGGTATCACAAGAGTTTCCAAGATTTAATGGATCTCATATGCCCCTTGCCTGCTCCCACTTAATATATACCGTAGCCCAAACAAAAATCCAATATATTATAATATATAAAAGCTACATATATAGCAACTTGTATTATATGACTCTAAATTTATCCCATAAAATCCTATAGAAACTAAAAGGTCATAAAATCTAATTGTCTGCCCAATCCCCAATTTGTTTCTACAAAAGTACTTTAGCGGGGCTATCACGTGAACTGTACCGCCGAGGCCATATTCATAAAATGTTTGCTGCTTAATTTTGAGATTGACACGAGGATTTATCCACCTTTAAAAGTTGATGAATCTTCGTCTCAAACTCAAAACCATGCAACATGTTTAGTATCACATGGCTTGTTGCAAAATTGGTAAGCAGGCCAGCAAAGACTAGTGTAATAAATATTGGGTGGAGAAAACGATTGTTTGAGCAGGCACGTTGCGACATTGTGAATTATGATGTATATATAAAATTACACTCAGTAGTTTAATGCCACAAAATTATTGTAAAAAGTACTCACAGCAGCCCTGGTCGCTTATATGACAATTTTAAACAAAATGTGGTAGTGCTCAGGCGAATCAACACAATATTGCTCACAATATCGTTGTTAAAATCGTCAATTATGCTGCCAAGATAAATGGACGATTTTCGGTGAAGTGAACTGGAGCCTATGATTTTTCTTGTTGAGCGAACTGGATCTTCACTTTTAGCGAACTGGAGTTTACACGAGGTTCAACTTGATAGCATTGTAGAGAATTACATTTCTACTGTTCATTCTAAATTTGCATACAATATTAAAACAAGGTATTTTTGTACTGCTAGGTGAAACTGTTCACCTCTGTAACCTCAAGTGGTCTCTAAAATGTTGGCATATCACCAGTCCTTAATTTTTTTTTCAGTGAAAATCTCGTGATCATGGACATTTTTACTGTGTAAACATAGATAATGATCTAGAGCTTCTGACAATGTCAATGTTACATGGTGTACCTTTTTACCTCCGGAGAAACGACCTTCCATTCAAGAAACATTATATCTATAGAATACTCACCATATTTTCTTCATCTGTCAATGAAAAACGGCCAAAGTCGGTAACGAACTGGAGATTTAATTGCAAGCGAACCGTCCGTAAAGTTGGAACAGGAGTCTCTTTCATGGAACAGTTCCTCCCCCGTGGTCCGTAGTAGCCTTAAAAATTGGGAACTTGTTACATCCAAATTAGCATAGTCTTCATGCTGAGAATACGGAATTACTTAAATTGGGCTCCTTATGTAGGATATGTCTTCTCTATTACTGTATAGAGAGACATACATGTAATTCCTAATAATTTTAATTTCCTTTTGCCTTGGGTTACAGGATTGAACTATGTTGATCTACTAATTCTGAAGTCCTAGGCCCTCCACCTTTTTACAATTCAGCTAGTCTGGGCCATTGGGTTATAGTATAAAAATATAAATTTAAAGTAATTTGTATATTTTGATACTTACCAATGGCCCAGACGGAGATGGCCCTCCCATGAGTGGGCACTCATACCTCCCTGTTGAATTATTATGTAGTACTCTCTTCTACAAAGAATGATGTTGGTGCCAATTCCGGTCACTTCCTGATGGCTACATATGCATGGAGAGTAAATGTATGGAGGGCCAGATAGGACTTTTAATTTTTGGTTTTGCAAGTAAATTTTGAGGATTGGGAGGTTCAAAATTTGTGTTTGGCCCTTGATAACTTAGAGTTAGCACCAGCTAGTCTGGACCATTTGTAAGTATAAAAAATATACAAATTACTTTAAATTTATAATTTTCGATTCAAATTGAATCAGTTATTCAAAATTGAATCGAACCTTTAGTCAAATAAGGGGTGTCTAGAAGGTGACTGATTGTGAAAGGAGGGTAGGGGGGAGGTTGCTGTAAACCTGATTTGTTGTGACTGTGACTTTCAAGTCCCGATTGATAAAATATTCCAACTACCTTATCTGGGCATGCCTTCGTTGATGATGTAGCTGGAATATTACCCAGTAAGGGTTACTATTCAAAAACAGAAATGAGTGTGTGAATTACCTGTACTGTCTACTGCACAGGACTAGCTGCTAGCAAAAGCTCATTGTCGAGATTGCTTGGAAACTTCAAATTTGCTTCCAGCAGTGGTGGTGACTGGTGGGACTGGAATAAGCATGTGGTGGCCTGGGTGCAGATGCTATTTATGTTAATATAGCCACAAATTATACTCAGTCTTCACTATCAGCATTATGTACAATTTTCATCTCAACTATGAGACGATGACTATGACTGATGCCAAGCTTGATATTTGAAATCAAATCGAATCTCGAAGCTTTGCAGGGCCCAGTGAGGAAATCTTTACCATAAATGCCTGAGTTTACAATTTGGTGTTTATTATGCACCCACCTAAAACAGAATATAGCAAAGATCAGCATTTGTCTGTACAATCGTCCATAACAAATTTTGTCCATCCAACATGTTTACTGCTCTAGCTTCACTATCCTTGGTTGAGTTCAAATTATTTTTGGCATGTTTCTATCTTTCCATGGAAGAACAGCTCCTATGTCAAAACAAATACAGTTATTTTCTCTTGTTTCACTTGATGATTATAAAAGAAATGTGTCTGTCCAACATGTTTTGTTCTCCATCAGTGTGATTTGCTGGATTTAATTTAATTTTCACACCATCTACCATATCACTGGGGAAGGTATTTATTAGAGCTGGGAGGTTGTGGGATTTACACTGCGGTTGCGGTTTCGTTTTTTTAAATAAAAAAACTTAGGCTGTCGTTGTGGTTTCGGTTGTCCATGAGCATGTAAAAACTATCTGTATATACATATCAGATCGGCCCTATAATTACAACATCTTCCACTAACTAATAAGTCATCTTCTGTTGATTGTATCAGTTGAATAAATAATCATAACATAAGTATGCCTGTAATGTTGTGAAATGTCAGGCAAAAAAACCCAAAACCTATGTTTAGGATAACTTGACCAACCCTAAAAAATTATGCCAACCCTCAAAATTTATCAAGTAAAAGTTGCTATTTTAGGTCATTGTAACCCTAAACTTCCATCTGACTTCAACTGTGAATTTGAAACTGATTTCGATGTTCAAGCTTTCAAAATTATGTGTAGAAATAAATATATCGGACAGTATAAATGAAGAGCAAGTGGCAAATTATACTTCATCAGAGGAACCCACATTTGATAAACTGATGATCATTTACAATGCTTCAGCCTTGTTGTTGACAATCATTAATGATATTAATGAACATTGTGTTGAGTTTCATGTATTGATACTGAAAGCCTCAAATGTTGGCTTACTGTCTTGAAAAGTCATTGTTGCAAGTATAGTGTACAACAGTTTTGTTTTTTAATTCCATTCAAACGTATACAGAAATTATTTGACGGTGGTCAGCAGATTCGTAGATATTGCATTTTATTATAAAGTGAATTATGGGTCATTTTGGTAATTTGATATTTCGTGCAGTCTCTTAGAACGTTCTGGAATTTTAAAACCAAATTTGTGGTTGTGTTTATTGGAGTGCAGTTGCGATTTTCGGTAGTCTCTTACTACCGATTCCAACCCGTGATTGCAGTTAACCTCCCAGCTCTAGTATTTATGACAGGCTGGATGCCCTCAGATTATTAGTTTCAGAGTTAAGATCCCTTTCCTCCTCATTTGAAGGTCTGCCTTGCTTCATCTATATTTTATTTTGTCCATGGTAATTTTTATTGATGGACAGCAAAAGCGTGAATAATTTATTTATCACCCATGTTCAATGGGTTTGCAGGTAAACTTTTTGTCTCACACATTTTTTCATTGAAATCACTTTTGTGTTTTCACAAATTAGTTACCTTTGAAAAATGCCACCACTCCAATGAGTCACTAGCGGTTGTGACTTCTAAAGTAAGGAGGTTCAGTGAGAGGATCTAAGAATACTGAAAGTGTGTCATACATATACCTCAGGCATGGAAAGGCATCAAATTGGGACAAACACTAAGTAAGTTGAAAATTAAATTCAAAATATGGATCAAGGTCACTGGGGTTCACCCATTGCATTTTTAGCTCAACTTTGGCGAAGCCAAATTTGAGCTTATGCCATGGCCAGTTGTCCGTCGTCCATCTGTCCATCTGTCCGTCAACAATTCAATATGGCTCAGCTCGAGGCCGTATTTATGAACCGATCTTTACGAAACTTCTTGGGTACCTTTGTTATGACAGTGGGACGAGAATGAGTGTTTTTGGGTCCGATCCAAAATTCAAGTTGTTCGCCAGCCGCCATTTTTTACCGACGATGCAGAAATATGTTTTTTGTACAGAACTTCCATATGAAAGCGCTGATTTGAATGTTTAGTACCATGGGATACATCACATATAATACGGGTTTTTTTCTCGTACGTAAATTATGCAAATTAGACTAACTTTGATGTATTTAGTGTTACTTTCAGCACTGTAAGTGCAAATGCCAATACTGCTCGGGTTAGAGGCCGTATTTATAAGCCGATCTTTACAAAACTTCTTGGGTACCTTGGTATCACCGTGGGACGAGAACGAGTGTTTTTAGGTGCAGTCCAAAATTCAAGATGGCCAATGGCAGCCATTTTGTACAAAATTAGGTGCAATCAGATTTTTGCACAGAACTTCCATATGAAAGTGCTAACTTGAATATTTTTTTGTGTGAATGTTTAGTACCATGGGATACATCACATATAATACAGGTTTTTTTCTCGTGCAGAAATTATGCAAATTAGATGAACTTTGATTTTTTCAGTGCTACTTACACACAGTAAGTGCACATGTCAATATGGCTCAGGCTAGAGGCTGTATTTATCAACCGATCTTCACGAAACTTCTTGCGTACCTCTGTTATCATCTTGGGATGAGAACGAGTGTTTCTGAGTGCAGTCCAAAATTCAAGATGGCTGCCAGTGGCCATTTCGTACCGAAATTAGGTCTAATCAGTTTTTTGTACACAACTTCTATACGGCTCAGGCTAGAGGCCGTATTTATGAACCGATCTTTACGAAACGTCTTGGGTACCTTCGTTATCACTGTGGGATGAGAACGAGTGTTTTTGGGTGTGGTCCAAAATTCAAGATGGCCACCAGCAACCATTGTGTACCAAAATTAGTGCAATCAGTCTTTTGTACAGAACTTCTGTATGAAGGTTCTGCTTTGAATAAATTTTTGTATGAATGTTTAGTAAAATGGAATACATCACATATAGTACGGGTTTTTTTCTCGTGCAGAAAATGGCTGCCAGTGGCCATTTCGTACCGAAATTAGGTCTAATCAGTTTTTTAGCTCACCTACTTCTATTGAAGTGGTGAGCTATTGTCATAACCTCTGGCGTCGGCGTCCGGCGTCTCCAATATTGTAAGATTTAATGTTAAGGTTAATTTCTCAAAGATCAGTGGGCTCAGGCCTTTGATGTTGCATATGTAGGTTGTAGGGGACTATCAGAACAATATTTAACCCTGATACTACGACTTTTGTCCAAATTTCACCTAAAATTTTCTGCCAAAACTTGTAAGAATTTGCGTTTAGGTGTTGTAAGAATTTGCGTTAAAGTCAGCTTTTGTGCAGATTGTGCTGCTTTAACTTCTCATTACTGTTGATTTTCAGATTTCATTAACAACTGTAGGTATTAACCCTACTGTATGCAGAAATTTAACGGAAATTTTCTTTTTTTTCAGTCAAAATTTTCATGTTTTTCTCGGACTTAGTAAATTTTAAGTTGTAAAACTTTGTAAACTTTGTGTTTAGGTGAGTTGTGTTTCTATGTGTCTTTCCAGGCGATTAATATTCTACACTTAGGTTACTGAACTCCATTGCAGTAATATTTAACCCTCATTACATGCATATTTGAGGAATTTCAGGCTGATTTTCTGCCAAAACTTGTTGTAAGAATTAGCGTTTAGGTGTTTTAAGAATTTGCGTTAAAGTCAGCTTTTGTGCAGATTGTGGTGCCTTCACCTCTCATTACTGTTTATTTTCTCATTTCAATAACTACTTTAGGTATTAACCCTACTGTATGCAGAAATTTAACTGATTTCTTCTCTTTTTTTCAGTCACAATGTTCACGTTTTTCTCTGACTTACTCAATTTTAAGTTCTAAAAATTTGTGTTAAGGTGAGTTTTGTTTCTATGTGTATTTCCAGGCAATTGATATTGTACACATGGGTTACTGAACTACATTGCGGTAACGTTGCGCCCTCATTACATGCATATTTAAGGAATTTGAGGGGGATTTTTGGGACTTATATTCACTTTCTTTAAAAAAAATTTTTTTTAACTTTTTTTTTTTATTTAATACTTTTCTCATACTTGTTACTAGTAACCTTAAGGCTTATTTTAGTTGTTGATGTGATGTATTTTTGTTGGGACTTATAGTCACTTTCTTGAACGAATGTTTTTTCGCAACTCCTCTTTAACCAATGAATGTACTTCAATTACAATTTCAGTGATTCTTCATTACATAATGCCATTTTGCACCTCCTATTTTATTTTTTTTTGATGTGATGTATTTTTATTTTGTAAAAAATAAATTTATGAAAGCCTTTCCTAATTCTTATTTATGATTTAATATCTGACCTCACAATTCATATTCTTAATCATAAACATTTCTAAAAAAAAAAAATGCTTTTATATTCAATTATTCTATGTTGAATTGATATATAATAAATGCAGAAATATAGACTTTCCAAAGCCATCACATAAACCACATTAATCATTTGATGCCTAGTTTATGATTTATATTAACTAAATATTAGGCATGTTACATTGGAACGACATTATCAAGCACGAATGTAGGTGAGCGTTGGGATGTAACATCCCTCTTGCTGTACACAACTGCTATACGGCTCAGGCTAGAGGCCGTATTTATGAACCGATCTTTACGAAACGTCTTGGGTAACTTCGTTATCACCGTGGGATGAGAACGAGTGTTTTTGGGTGTGGTCCAAAATTCAAGATGGCCACCAGCAACCATTGTGTACCAAAATTAGTGCAATCAATCTTTTGTACAGAACTTCTGTATGAAAGTTCTGATTTGAATAAATTTTTGTATGAATGTTTAGTAAAATGGAATACATCACATATAGTACGGGTTTTTTCTTGTGCAGAAATTATGCAAATTAGATGAATTTTGATTTATTTAGTGCTACTTATACATTGTAAGTGCACATGTCAATACGGCTCGGGCTAGAGGCTGTATTTATCAACCGATCTTCACAAAACTTCTTGGGTACCTTTGTTATCACCTTGGGACGAGAACGAGTGTTTCTGAATGCGGTCCAAAATTCAAGATGGCTGCCAGTGGCCATTTTGTACCGAAATTAGGTCCAATCAGTTTTTTGTCACAACTTCTATACAGCTCGTACTTATGAACTGATCTTCACGAAACTTCTTGGGTACCTTTGTTTTCACCTTGGGACAGGAATGAGTGTGTTCTAGGGTGCCTTTGTTATCACTGTGCTATAAGAACAAATATTTTGGGGTCAGTCAGACCCACTCTGGGACTCAAAGATTTCTTTTCTATTTAGCATCTGACTGTCACCCACCTTTACAATACTTTACCTATACATTTGTTACAGGCTACGGCCAGTATTTATGTACAGACCATTACAATACTTTATATGTACATTTGTTATCAGGTCATTACCTAGATGTTTGTCATTGCTGTGTCACATACTATACATGTACATGTCTTGACAAGTTGAGCTACAGTGTCATTGACACTTTCATTTAAAAGTTCTGTAAATCACATTTTGAGACCAACTAATACATTCCCGAACCTCTTATTTGCATTTTAGTGCTTGGAAAAGTGAGTGGAGCCCAGAATTCTGAATATAGGTCATGCTGATATTTCAGGCCCTGGTATGACATATTAATCTGGGACCAACACCAAATGAGTTGTAACTTCTTGGGTGTTCAAAATAGGGTTGCACTCATATTTCAGACAGGGTATGACATATCAACTTGCTTTATATTATTATAGATAGTTACAAACAAATGTAATGTTTTTTAATTTTATAAGCTATTCATGGAATTGTTATTGTGGTCATATACCAAATTTGCGTTGCTCTTGTTTGATTACTTTATCAGGGTTCCAGGGAGTGCGGTAGCTCAGTGGTTATGGCTTGGACTTCAAACAGAAAGGTTCATGGTTCAATCCCTGCCAGGGATTACTGCGTTGTGTCCTTAGACAAGGCACTTCATCCCGATTTCCCGTGTTTGAGCACGGTGGCACTGTGTACCAAGGCGTACTGCCCGCCGATGGTGCACTTGTCTTCAACTAGGCCTGCTTGTCCAGAGTTAGTATGTCAGGAAGTCTGGCAGTTGCTTGCCATTGCTCGGTGTTTTCTCTGGGTATTCCCGCTTTCTCCACCCATAAAATTGCCCAACATGATGTGACCCTTGCTGTTGAAAGTGTCATTAAACTCCCAATAAATATATCAGGGTTCCTGCTGTTCCTTTAATTCCTTGAAAGTCATGGAAACTAGAAATCCCTTGCCAAGGAACTGGCAAGTCCTTGAATATTGGAACCTTCCTTGAAAACTCTTGAAAAATTGATCAAAGGAGATTCTAGAGATGGCCAATATACTGAAAAACTGAACCGATACCAATATCATGGGGATACCCAAAAACTTAACCAAACCAATTGTTGAATACCAAAACCATCTGAATTTTCAAACATTCACTATTTGTAAGACCCTGTTGAGGATTGAAAACAGTTGAAAGGTTCATTTTCATGAAACAGGTGACTGATTTCTTTTTAAGTTTTGTTAACCCTCAGTGGACTGGACAACTGTCCTGAATTTCCAGCAGACTACAACCTGTACATGTCCAACTGCTTAGCAGTGATTTGTAATCAAATCTTGGCTGCCTATTGAGGCAGCCAAGACCTGACTAGTAATCACTGCCCAGGTGCTTTGTCAATTGTCAGCAGGATCTCCTAAAGATGGCATGGTCAGGGCACATGCTTTGAGATCACAAAAGCCTGAAATAGGTCTTTAAACATTAAGGTGTGTTTAGAACAAGTCACAAAATTACTATTGATATGATTTGTGGTCGTAAAAGAATGCCACTGTTTAGCTCATTGGCAGTATCATTTATAGCAGTGTGGTAGAATGATACTACAACAACTTATCCTGTTTTTCCTGTTGTGAATTCCTCTTTTGTACTATCAGCAAATCTCATTGAAGTCAGATACCGAATACTGAACCGATACTGAGGTATACTCCCCTAAAAATACCAAAACCGATACCGAACTTGAAATTCCAATACCACCCATCTCTTGGACTGAGGTATTCTCCCCTAAAAATACCAAAACCAATACCGAACTTGAAATTCCAATACCACCCATCTCTTGGAGATTCGCTTCAGCAGTATTCAACTCGCTTCATAAAGAGATAAAATGAAGTGAGCTGAATATTACTGGAATGGATGTGGATCTTCTCTGCCTTGTAGAATGTCTGCCAAATGGAGTGAGATCCATGCTTTAGATGGCTTGTGTTGCTGTAATATGACATCAGAATAGGAAATATTGAGTACAAATTCCATCAGCTTAATATGTTCATGTAACTAATTGTAGCTCTTGAACATGATCACCAAGCCTGGAAATAAGCAATCTGTCATTTGCAGAATTAGGTACCCAAAGGGTGAATTTGCTGATACTATCCCATACAGTGGGCCAATTTATCCTCTTGGTACCTCTTTCTGTTTAGCCTTGAGACCTTGATTCAGTTTGAGAATTACAGAGGGTAAATATATTGATGCTACCCTGCTGTGCATGGTAGCATCACCAAATTCACCTTCTGGGGACCTCATTCTGTCAATGACATTGACTTATCATTCAAGTACAGGAACCCTCTTGTTTAATTTTTTTCTTTTTTTCGTGCATAGTTGGAGCTAGTGTTGATCCTGCAGGAGTGACAATGATAGATTCAATAAGAGTGTATGTGAAGACGAAAGAAGCATTTGGATGGCCTGAGGAAACTGATGAATTTCCTGAAAGCACAACTGCAAATAAAGTACCAATGCAGACTGGTGTTGTATCGACAACAGAAACTGAAATGATACCCATTCAGCCACAGCCTTTGACCACATCTGACAGGTATACAACTTTGCATGCAATTTTACTCAATAACCATTAATAGAATATTGAGGTTTGTTTCGTAGCAAGCCGTCATTGCTTTACCATTATTCAGGGTTTGTGCAGATGCTTAAACATTCTTGCACAATAAAACTGAAATTCCAGGCCATTGAAAGTTCTTTAAGTCTTGGAAAGTTCTTGAAAGAAAAAATTATCGCTTTGCCTGTTCATGCACATATATGTACTTACATTATAACATCTGGCATTAACATATTTTTTCTGCGTTATAATCTCTGGTATTAGTGTATTTTTGGTGTGTGAATGGCATTAATCAGCATAAATTATCTGCTGGCTTTAAGTTTTAATATTTCATGTATTGACACAGATAGGCTGATTAAACTAGGAGCACTTGTCAGTGCCATTTTGAATGCAGGTCAGTCTTATGATACAAAGAAATGGCGATTTCCAACAACTTAAAAAATCACATGTTTAACTAGGATGTCTTCATTAGTAATTGCTTGTGGCTGACCCATAACCATCTGTTTTGATGTATGATCCTTTCATGCAAAGATGTTACTGTTAAATAATGTGAGTGAATAAATTTGTACAGAAGGAATGGGTGGCAAACAGTAACCTTTCAGTATCTACTTTTTTAAATCTATACATGGAATGTTGGGTCGATATTACCATGACTGTGTGAGTGAAATAATAGGAGAGCAATTAATTTGGTTTGTGTTTTGGTTTCTAGTTAAGAGATTGATGAAGAATTTTGTTTAGTTTTAATTTTAAAAGCCAAATATCTACCAAAAATGGTCAAAGAAGAAAATAAATAAAAAAAAACAGCCCCTGTGCATCAGTTTTCAAGCTGTCAACATCTAAGAAATGAAGTATTCTTTTGTGTGGCCTAATAGAGCTCTGTGTTACAGATAAAAACAAGAATATCTTGCCTGTTTATATTCAAAACTCTCTCATACTCATGTTTTTGAACAAATGTTTTTTTTCAGATTGTTAGGTTGTGCATTAATGGTTCTTGATGGAATATTTGCAACAACAGTTTCAGGGGAGGATGTGAAGGTAATCTATTTTGCCACGAGCATTAAACAATAATTGAAAAATAGATTGACTCTTTGCCGATCATAACAGCCATAATCGGCCTGTGTTATTAACTGGTAGAGTGCTGGAAGCCCATATTTGGGCTTTGATATGAAGAGCAGGTGCCCAGCTTAAAGGCATCATATTCTGTGGATGTGCATCATATTATCTTTGAAGTGAAATTACTTAGTCTGTATGGATTTGACTTGCTACATTTTATGGGAGAGTGCCAAGAGGCACTCTCCCATAAATTGTAACAAGGCAAAGACTTGTGAATAAATTTTGATAACCAAAAATAATTTAGCACTCTACCAGTTAACAAATATCTCCTTTCAGATTTTATTATTACTTCAGTATTTGCCTTAAAAACATAGCTAATGACCCTCATTGGAATGAAATCATTGAGTTCATTCTGGGGCTGTGGGATCATAAGCTCTGTTTTTAGGAAAAAAATTGAATAAATGTTTAGTTGTTAATGAATTAACTTTGAATTTACTTAGCATCGTCTACTATTCATGTTAGGTGAAGGGGTTAACTGATACTGCTTCTAAATAAGCATCCTGTTTTCTATGCTTTCTCCACTAGGTATCAACACAAATAATGTTTTTTACTATATGAGAATAGTTGACTACTGTTTGTTTTCTTCTCTTATTTATGCTTCTCATATTAGGTTTGCTTGTCAAACACTCTGGTGCAGTAGAACCCTGTTAATTGAATAGGCACTTTGCCACAGAAAGATATCAATTGAACCCTTAAAGGCCTATTTCTGACTTTTCCAACCTCAGAACAGTGAAAGCTCTGATTTGAATAATTTTTTGTATGAATGTTTAGTACCATGGAATACATCACATATAATACAGGTTTTTTTCTCGTGTGTAAATTATGCAAATTAGACTAACTTTGATGTATTTAGTGTTACTTCCAGCACTGTAAGTGCAAATGCCAATACAGCTCAGGTTAGAGGCCGTATTTATGAACTGATCTTTACGAAACTTCTTGGGTACCTTTGTTATCACTGTGGGACAAGAACGAGTGTTTTGGGGTTTGGTCTGAAATTCAAGATGGCCGCTGGCAGCCATTTTGTCAAAAATTAGGTGCCATCAGATTTTTGTGGAAAACTTCCATATGAAAGCACTGATTTGAATAGTTTTTTGTGTGAATGTTCAGTACCATGGGATACATCACATATAATACGGGATTTTTTCTCGTGCATAAATTATGCCAATTAGACTAACTTTGATCTATTTAATATTACTTTCAGCACTGTAACTGCAAATGCCAATACGGCTCGGGTTAGAGGCCGTATTTATGAACCAATCTTTACGAAACTTCTTGGGTACCTTTGTTATCACCGAGGGACGGGAACGAGTTGTTTTGGGTGTGGTCCGAAATTCAAGATGGCCACCAGCAACCATTTTGCACTTTAATTAGTGCAATCAGTTTTTTTGTACAGAACTTCTGTATGAAAGTTCTGATTTGAATAAATTTTTGTATGAATATTTAGTAACATGGAATACATCACACATAATACAGGTTTTTTTCTCGTGCGAAAATTATGCAAATTAGATGAACTTTGATTTATTCAGTGCTACTTATACACCGTAAGTACACATGTCAATACAGCTCGGGCTAGAGTCTGTATTTATGAACCGATCTTCACGAAACTTCTTGGGTACTTTTGTTATCACCTTGGGACGAGAACGAGTGTTTCTGGGTGCGGTCCAAAATTCCAGATGGCTGCCTGCCAGTGGCCATTTTGTACCGAAATTAGGTCCAATCAGTTTTTTGTACACAACTTCTATACAGCTCAGGCTGGAGGCTGTATTTATGAACCGATCTTTACAAAACTTCTTCGGTACCTTTGTTATCACCGTGGTACAAGAACGAGTGTTTTTGGGTGCAGTCCAAAATTCAAGATGGCCACCAGCAGCCATTTTGTACCAAAATTAGTGCAATCAGTTTTTTGTACAGAACTTCTGTATGAAAGCTCTGATTTGAATAAATTTTTGTATGAATGTAACATGGAATACATAACATATAATACAGGTTTTTTTCTCGTGCCGAAATTATGCAAATTATGCAAATTAGATGAACTTTGATTTATTCAGTACTACTTATACACTGTTAGTGCACATGTCAAAACGGCTAGGGCTGGAGGCTTTATTTGTGAACCGATCTTCATGAAACTTCTTGGGTACCTTTGTTATCACCTTGGGATGAGAACGAGTGTTTTTGGGTGCAGTCCCAAATTCAAGATGGCTGCCAGCGGCCATTTTGTACCAAAATTAGTGCAATCAGTTTTTTGTACAGAACTTCTGTATGAAAGTTCTGAGTTGAATAAATTACTGTATGAATGTTTAGTAACATGGAATACATCACATATAATCCGTTTTTTTTTTTCGCGCGCAGAAATTATGCAGATTCGATGAACTTTGATTTATAAAGTGCTACTTATACACAGTAAGTGCATGTGTCAATACGGCTTGGGCTAGAGGCTGTATTTATGAACCAATCTTCACAAAACCTCTTGGGTACCTTTGTTATCACCTTGGGATGAGAACGAGTGTTTCTGGGTGTGGTCCAAAATTCAAGCTGGCTGCCAGTGGCCATTTTGAATCGAAATTAGGTCCAATCAGTTTTTTGTACTCAACTTCTATAAGGCTCAGGCTAGAGGCTGTATTAATGAACCAATCTTTACGAAACTTCTTGGGTACCTTTGTTATCACTGTGGGACGAGAACGAGTGTTTTTTGGATGCGGTCCAAAATTCAAGATAGCCGCCAGCAGTCTTTTTGTACCAAAATTAGTGAAATCAGTTTTTTGTACAGAACTTCTGTATGAAAGTTCTGATTTGAATAAATTTTTGTAGGAATGTTTAGTAACATGGAATACATCACATATAATACAGGTTTTTTTCTCGCGCAGAAATTATGCAAATTAGATGAACTTTGATTTATTCAGTACTACTTATACACTGTTAGTGCACATGTCAAAATGGCTAGGGCTGCAGGCTGTATTTGTGAACCGATTGTGAACCGATCTTCATGAAACTTCTTGGGTACCTTTGTTATCACCTTGGGATGAGAACGAGTGTTTTTGGGTGCAGTCCCAAATTCAAGATGGCTGCCAGTGGCCATTTTGTACCAAAATTAGTGCAATCAGTTTTTTGTACAGAACTTCTGTATGAAAGTTCTGAGTTGAATAAATTACTGTATGAATGTTTAGTAACATGGAATACATCACATATAATCCAGGTTTTTTTCGCGCGCAGAAATTATGCAAATTAGATGAACTTTGAGTTATAAAGTGCTACTTATACACAGTAAGTGCATGTATCAATACCGCTTGGACTAGAGGATGTATTTATGAACCGATCTTCACAAAACCTCTTGGGTACCTTTGTTATCACCTTGGGATGAGAACGAGTGTTTCTGGGTGCGGTCCAAAATTCAAGCTGGCTGCCAGTGGCCATTTTGTACCGAAATTAGGTCCAATCAGTTTTTTGTACACAACTTCTATAAGGCTCAGGCTAGAGGCTGTATTAATGAACCAATCTTTACGAAACTTCTTGGGTACCTTTGTTATCACTGTGGGACGAGAACGAGTGTTTTTTTGGATGTGGTCCAAAATTCAAGATAGCCGCCAGCAGTCTTTTTGTACCAAAATTAGTGAAATCAGTTTTTTGTACAGAAATTCTGTATGAAAGTTCTGATTTGAATAAATTTTTGTAGGAATGTTTAGTAACATGAAATACATCACATATAATACAGGTTTTTTTCTTGCGCAGAAATTATGCAAATTAGATGAACTTTGATTTATTCAGTGCTACTTATACACAGTAAGTGCACATGTCAATACGGCTCGGGCTAGAGTCTGTATTCATGAACTGATCTTCACAAAACTTCTTGGAGTACCTTTGTTATCATCTTGTGACAGGAACGAGTGTTTTGGGTTGCCTTTGTTATCACTATGCTATGAGAACAAATATTTTTGGGTTCAGTCAGACCCACTCTGGGAATCAAAGATTTCTTTTCTAGTTTAGCATCTAACTGTCACCCCACTTTTACAATACTTTACCTGTATATTTGTTACAGGCTATAGTCAGCATTTATGTACAGACCATTACAATAGTTTACATCTACTTTTATTATCAGGTCATTACCTAGATGTTTGTCATTGCTATGTCACATACTTTACATGTAAATGTCCTAAACATGTTGAGCTACAGTGTCATTGACACTTTCATTGCAATGGAAAAGTGGTCTCTCAAAACAGGTCGTCTCTCGTGACAGGTCCATTATAGAGTAAAACAACCCAATGGTACAATGTCACAGTGGACTCTCAAGACAGGTGGTCTCTCACAACAGTAGTCTCTCAAGACAGGCTTTACTGTAGTGGCTTTGGACAAAATTAAAATGTGTCCAGGCCACTGAGTGCAGTTGCTTGAAATTTTCAGAATTGGTACTGCGATTCTTGATTGACAGTTACATATCTTTGTCAAGTGCCTAGACTGCATGGAAACACTGAGGATCGTGTGGAAACCGAGAGGACCATTCCCCCCTGCTTAAGAATAGTTTGAATTTGAAGTCCTGTTGTGACCGAGAGGTCTATAAGTGCATAGCTGTTCGATCCAGAATGTTTTCTGGACAACCTGCTCAGCTTTTGTGCAGTCGGACTTGGAATCAATGATGAAGGCCAGAAAAGAAGTAAAATGCTGACCCGTTGACATGCAGTGTCGTGTAATAACACATATATATATGTGAAATATTATGTAACTTCATCAAATTGCCGTCATGCTCGGACGTTTACTTCCTTCTAAGCGGCTTTCATTTTTGACTAATTCTAATTCCGTTACGTTAAGTGCCATACCAATGTGTATCGCGTCATGGGAACGTAAACTTTAGCATCACACAGATCCTAATTGTTGAATGGGAATTATAGGATCTGTGTGATGCTAAAGTTTACGTTCCCATGACGCGATACACATTGGTACGGCACTTAACGTAACGGAATTAGAATTAGTCAAAAATGAAAGCCGCTTAGAAGGAAGTAAACTTCTGAGCATGACGGCAATTTGACGAAGTTATATAAAATATTTGATGAAGTGTATGAAATATTATGTATATATAAATTCTGTTCTTTTGATAAACTGGTATCTTTATTGAAGATTAATTTAAAATGGGATGTGGAATTTACCCACAAGACTTGAACATAAAAAAATGCTTCAAATAATTCACCTGCATTTGAATTATCAGATCACTTATTAATGTAAGGTTTTCACTGTCTTTTCATCAGGTCAAAAGAATGTTCTTTCAATATCCTATGATTCAAACTTTTAGTCTGAAAAATTACCTACCATTAGTTAACATAACTAGGAGATGAATCTTTCCAGAAACATTCTTGAATGACTCAAAATTTCTTTTGCATCAAAATCATAGGAAGTGACACCCTCATTGGAATGAGCTTGATGAGCTCATTCCAGTGAGGAGCCAAAAGCCTTGTTTTTGAGGCAAAATAATTAAATCTGAATGGCGATTTTTGTTAATAGTACTGTCCTTTATGTTAGGGTAAATGGTTAACCCTTTACCAAATGGGTCAACCATATCTGTCTGCGAACTTTACAAATTGAGCAGTTGAAAAAAAAAATTTTGTCAAAGAAGTTCAGCAAAACCATATCTTGTGACCACTCATCAGAACAAGCTCTTTCCACTGATGGGTCACATAATATCGTTTTGTTGAAATTTTGTGAAAATTTGAAAACGTGTAATTAAAATAATAAATTTTGATATTGTGTTTGTTGGGTAAACAATTAAAGAAGATCTTCATTATCTACCAATCCGAAATTGGGTGATCATTAACCAACAGCAGTCACTGCAGTCACATCTGAGGACTATATAATTATTAACTTTGAACTAACTGCTCCCACCTGTGTGTGCATACAACCACACATGCACACTGGTTTAATAGTTCAGCCCTTTACCTAACTTAAATACCATAATCGGCCTGCATTATTTACTAAAATTACCTTTTACATTTTATTTTATATATTTAGGCCTCCAAAACACAGCTTATCGACGTCTCATCAGAACGTGGTTGCAAAATTCATTCCTGTGAGGAAGTCTTCAGCTCTGTTTTCAAGCAGTAATTTTTTCCCATGAGGCAACTCGAAGTTTAATCAATTCAATCTTGTTTGATAGGCCCAATAAGCTCTATCAAACAAGAATGAATTGGTTACATTCCTAGTCACAGTATGGTAGAAATTGCAGCTTGAAATTTTGTTATTTCATTATCGGGGGGGGGGGGGGGGGGGGGGGGGCGGGGGGGGGGGATGGGGGGGGGGGGGGGTGGTTGAACTACATAATTCATATTGGTGTCATGTAAAAATTAGAGAGGGAGGTGGTTACCCTCTCATATCCTATCTCTCTTTTTCTCCATTCCCATGAGTCAGCAGACCATGGTTTTCATGTTAATTAAAATTCTCATCTTACTCTATTTTAGGACCCTCCCGATGAGACAGCTTTACAATTAGCAACAGATTTATTGACTCTTCCAACACCTGCAAGTGTCCAGCAACATACCAAATCCTTTTTAGCATCACTATTCTCCAGCAGAGTGAACTATCACAATCATA